>CM046042.1:4844579-5080066 GCA_025215565.1 Flaveria ramosissima | reverse complement strand
TTTTGATGAGCTGAAGGCGAGGTTGACACGAGCTCTAGTTTTGTCATTACCCGAAGGAAGAAAAGACTTGGTAGTCTATTCGGATGCTTCCTACTCGGGGTTGGGTTGCGTATTGATGCAACGAGGGAAGGTTATAGCTTACGTGTTCCGGCAATTGAAGGTTCATGAGGTTAACTATCCTACTCATGATTCGGAGCTAGCGGTTGTGGTCTTTGCGTTGAAGATTTGGAGGCACTACTTGTACGGGACGAAGTGCACTATCTTCACTAACCACAAGAGCTTGAAGTACTTCTTCGAGCAAAAGGACCTGAACATGAGGCAAAGGAGATGGTTGGAACTTATAAAGGATTATGATTGTGAGATCCATTACCACCCGGGCAAAGCCAACGTAGTGGCGGATTCCCTTAGCCGAAAAGAGAGACCCGAGCCAATCTAGGTGAAGGCTTATCAATTGGTTATGACCTCCGATGTGATGAAGCAGGTCAAGGAATTTCAAGGTGAGGCGTCGAAGGAAGATCGCCTTAACTCCGAAAGAATGAGAGACCTAATCACAGAGTTGGGTGAAAACACTGTGGTGTTAGAACCCGATCTGGGCGGATGTGGATTCCTCGTTATGGGGATCTACGTGGAAAGATCATGGATGAGGCTCATATGACTCGATACTCCATTCATCCTGGTGCTACAAAGATGTATCAGGATATGAAGAAACATTATTGGTGGCCGGGTATGAAGCGTTACGTAGCGGAGTACGTGAGTAAGCGCCTTACTTGCTTGCAAGTAAAGGCGGAGCATTAGAAGCCGTACGGGAAGATCCAACCTTTGGATATACCCGAGTGGAAGTGGGAGCGCATCACCATGGACTTCATTACGAAGCTACCGCGTACCGCGAGGGGGTACGATGCCATATGGGTGATAGTTGACCGTCTGACGAAGAGTGCTCACGTCCTACCGATCCGTGAAACGTATTCATCTGACAGGTTAGCGGATCTGTTCATCAAAGAGATTGTAACCCGTCATGGTGTACCGGTGTCTATTGTGTCTGACCACGACACCCGATTTACATCCAAGTTTGGGAAGAAATTCCACGATGCGATGGGGACGAGGTTACATATTAGCACGGCTTATCATTCTCAGTCGGATGGTAAATCAGAGAGAACCATTCAGACGCTTGAGGATATGCTTCGAGCATGCATCATTGATTTTGGAGGAAGTTGGGACGAATACTCACCGTTAGCCGAATTCTCATAAAATAACAGCTACCATGCCAGCATTGGTATGCCACCCTATGAGATGCTATATGGTAGGAGGTGTAGGACGCCCGTGTGTCGGGGAGATATTGGTCAGAAGGAATTAAGGAGCATCGAAGTGATCGAGGCTACGACTGAGAAATTGGGAAAGATCAAGGCCTTTATGAAGGCAACCAAGGATAGCCAAAAGTCGTACGCTGACAAGAGAAGCAAGCCGATTGAGTTCAAGGTGGGTGACAGAGTTACGTTGAAAGTCTCACCTTGGAAGGGCATCATTCGGTTTAGAAAGCGGGGCAAGTTGAGCCTGAGATACATAGGGCCTTTCTGAATCATTGCTCGAGTAGGAGAGGTGGCCTATAGGTTGGAGTTGCCCGATGAGTTAAGTGGAATTCATCCAACGTTCCATGTATCTCATCTGAGAAAGTGCTTAGCGGAAGAAGATATGGTCATACCACTGGATGACATTGAGGTGGATGAGCGGCTCAATTATGTGGAGCAACCAGTGGCGATCATTGATCGGAAGGAGAAGAGGCTAAGGAATAAAGTGGTTCCCTTGGTGCGAGTACAGTGAAAGCATAGAAAGGGATCCGAGTCTACATGGGAGACTAAAGAAGAAATGAGACAACATTACCCGCGACTGTTTGAGGAGTAACAGGTTTCGGGGACGAAACCTATATAAGAGGGGTGGACTTGTAACACCCAGAAAATTTTAAAGAAAGAATAAAAGTGAAGAATAAGGAAGAAATACAACTTAACCCAAGTTGAGGGGTTAAAAGTGTAAAAAGGATAAAATAATATTTTATCTGGTACAAAAGTGGGCATGGCCGCCCACTCCATGTTACATCAACTTTTTCAACCGGTTTAGAGAGAGAGAGAGAAGCTCTCGGATTTTGAAAGAAGAACAAGAAGAAGATAAACTCAAGGTTAGTTTCACGTGTTTTAAGTTGTTCTTGGCTGATTGTAGCCTCGGGTATGTGCTTATATGTGTCTTATATGTTCGGTTGTGTCTTTTGGTGGGTTTTTAGGTGTTTGAACTCATTTGCATTCGGGGTTGAAGAAGTCTTACATGAAAGTTGAAAGAGGTGAGTTCTAGATTGCCCATTTTAAATGTTTTAACTTGTTTTGGGGCTAGAATTACATTTTATAACGTTTTATTTATGTGGGTGTGTTTACCCATATGTACATGTGAATGTGTATGTGGGTGGGTGTATGTTTGGGATGAGTTATGGTTATGTTCATGTGTGTATGTATGTTGATGTTGCTTAGTATGTTAGAACTAGGCTTGAACATGTTCGGATATGATTTGGAACTGAATTATGATGTTAGTTAGAAAGTAGTTGGCCATGCGCCCAAGTTCCCATGCGCCTGAAGTTCATGCGCCCAAACAGTACCCATGCGCCTAGGATGTGCCCAAAATACCTAAGTGTTCCCATGTGCCCAAACTACCCATACGCCCAAGTGCCTAAGTGCTTAAGTCAGGCTCATGCGCCTGCATAGTGTTCATGTGCCTAGAATGTTGCCCGGATGACTAAGTGTTGGCCATGCGTCCAAATAGTGCCCATGCGCCCAACTTTTCCAATGCGCCTAAGTCTTCATGCGCCTGCATAGTACTCATGCGCCTGCATAGTACTCATGCGCCTGTATAGTGCCCATGCGCCTAAAACACTTAGAATTATTTCTGAAATTTTGGGGAAATTGAAGTTTTAGGCTATGACTTGGGATGTTCCCGGGGATGATGTATGGTTATTATATGATGTTGTATGATGATGTGTGATGATGTTATGCATGCTTATGTTATGTTTTCTTATAGTTCCTTATTATGTATATTTTCGTGGCTTTGCGTGGTATGTTATAATCAATGAACGTAAAGTATTATGTAATTAAAGCGGAAATTAATGATGATGAAAGTGGAACATAAGGAAGAATGAATGAACGTATGAAAAGTCTTGCAAGCAAATGTAAGGAGGTTCACACCCAATGAAGGGTGTTAGCTCAACTATGTGCGGTTTAGCTAACACAGAAGGATGCACACAGGAGTCTAATCTTTGTGATTGACCATATGTATGGGACCATTGTCGCTTGCCCTAGGTACTGGAGTCAGCTTCGTGCATAATGTTCGAGGTTTATTGATAGACCTTAGGCCCAGTGACCAGCTTCGTGCATAATGTTCGGGGTATAGCACATGGCATTGGTTCGGAATGTAAGTAAGGAAGATGACGAATGTACGGAATGTACGATACGAAAGAGTACGATTGAGAATGAATGATGATGATAATGAATGATAATGAATAACGTACGATGACGAATGAGGATGAAAGATAATAATAAGATTATCTATGTGTACGTATGATGTATGATCACGAATGAAAGTAAAGGAAGGTTTTTAAACGACAGAAAAGTATACTATATTTTATAAAACTAGAACTCATTCAGCAACGCTGACTTTTATGTATTTTCTAGTTGGCAGGTAAGAGTTGCTGAGGATGGCACGGGGGCAGCTATTTGGCTAGTTTTGGATGGCATCCATTTTGTATAACAATGATGTTTTTGCGTTGTATTGCAAACAAATGATATTTTCTAATGGTTAACAATGTTGTATTATTTTGCAAAAGCAATTATTAATGTATGAAATGTTTTGCTAAGTTATTCCGCTGCAATGTTTTTAGTAAATGTAAATGTATGTTTCATAACTTATGTGCGATGAATGACCAACTATAAGTGTCTCGGGAACGGGGCCTTACAACCCATGTAAATATAATAAAATCATCAACAATCACAAGGCAGTATGATTTCCTTCCAATGCTCATTATACTTGTGGGACCAAATAGATCCATGTGCAATAAGTGTAATGATGTGGTGATAAAGTTAACTTCTTTGGATTTGTGAGATGCTTTGTGTTGTTTTCCTTTCAGACATGCAACAAAGTTGCCTCTACAGAAAAATTTATTTTTAGGCGCACCATGTACCAAGTTATTTTTAACCAATTTGTTCATGGTTTTAAAATTGACATGACACATAGTTTATGTCATAAAGTTGACTCATCACCATCAGCTTTGGAAAGAAAGTGTGATACTTCACCCAATGGGGAAGCATTGTTCATATCCTCTTTCCTGGAAGATCTAAGAAGCACTAATTCCAGAGGAATTGCCATCCCAGGTTTGAGGATAATGCACTCATGTTCTGTGAAAAGCATTTGGTGCTTTTGATCACAGAATTGAGAAACACTTAAAAGATTGTGTTCAAGCTGTTTAACAAAGTTTACTTTTTTGATCGTTAATTTGCCATTGGATACACTTCCTTTGCCTGAAATGTATCCTCCGGTCTCACCTCCAAATTGAACAGGACCTCCATCAAAATGTTGAAATTGTTAAAGAAGAGATCTGTTTCCAGTTATGTGCCTGGAGCATCCACTATCTATAATCCACACATTGTTATCCTTGTCATGTGGATGTCCCTGCACATAAGGTGAAAAGTTAGTTATGATTGGAAACCCAAGCCTTGTTGGTCTTGGTTCTACCAATGAGGATGACATAATTAAACCAAAAGATATGGGAGAGGGTTCAATAGATGTCTTTGAAGAAAAGGTTTGGGCTGCATCATCTTGTTTGATCTTCCATTCCATCCATTGGCTGAACAACGTAGATGAGCTTGTTGAAGCTTGAGCAGCATGGCATTCTTCCAAAGCTTCTCTCTTCTCGGAAGAATCCTTCACCACCTTTTCTTCCGAAGCAGTCTTCTTCTAGGAAGGTTTCAAAGGAATTCTATTGTTCTTTTGAATTTTCTTTGGCTTAACTTTCGAAGCTATTTTCCCTTCGGAAGAATGAGTTTCTTCCAAAAGCAATTTTGCTTCAGAAACAAGCTTTCCTTTCCTCATCACTTGAACCATATGATAAGGTCCAAATGTGAAACCCTCCTTGACTCCTTCTTTCTTAACATTATTTGCATAATGCGTGCTTGCAGGATTGTAGTAACAATCTTTAGCCATATGGTTTTGCAGACCACACATTATGCATGCAATGTTAATCTTTTGGGAATTTGAGGACTGTTGTTTCTTGCTCTTCTTGTCTTCATTAACAGTCTTTCCCTTTTACTTCTGATCCTTCAGCAGGACAGGAGTGCTGATCAGATTTTCCAACCACCTGGAGTCCAGCTGAAATAAACACACCCTTTTGTTTTGGGTCTATCTTCAGCTTGGATTCAGCCACTTTCTTGGCAGTTTTCTGGCTGCCTTAGCCATGTTTCTTCTGGCTTTGGTAGTTAGGGATTAATCATCACTGGTGAATGTGGATTGATTTACCTGGTTCTTCCATGTGATGGTCTCCATAGTTGTATCATTCTTCAACTCATGAGAAGGTGGGTCAGTATATGGAACCTCTTGCTCTTTAGTCTCACATCTTGGTTGTCTAATAGACTCATAAGAATGTGGTGGAGCAATTTCATTGGTTCCTAACCCACCTTTGTTTTGATAACAAATTTTTGAATGGGAGGATGATGCAAGAATGGCTTGGAAGTTTTGCTCTGAAATAGCATGCTTCCTGACTTGAGCCTCAGCTATTACTAGCTGGGCTTGAGCCTCAGTCAATTTGGAGATTAAATCTTTGATTTGATTCCTATAATTGGTATGTTCATGTTTTAAAGAGGACATTGTTTTCTCTAACTCTTCAATTTTCTTTTGATAGTCAGACTCAGCCCTTTTAAAATCAGATTTTAGGATATTCAAAGACTCAATATCAGATTTAATTTCCATATTGTAGTTCTGATACAATTTAACTTTAGCAATGCAAGCTGGAGTAGAGAGGTGTTTAAATACCTTGCTGTCATCAGTTCTAGCCATCAATGCTTGAGGAGGGGTCACATCATGTACCATGAAGCTCTAGTCAACTTCTTAAGCCACATCAGCTGTATGTTGTTCAGTTGACTTCCTGGTGGCTTTAGGTGAAGTGGGATGTATGGAGGCTTGAGTAGCTCCTGGGTTGGATTTGGGATCCTTGCATTCCCAGGCAAAATGACCTAGCTGGTTATAGTTGTGACATTTGGCCTTTGCTTTGTCAAACCCAAACTCGCTGTTAGTTGGGTTTTGGGGAAACTTCCTTCCAGTTCTTTTGAAGAACTTCTTTGCCCTGTAAGCTAACAGGGCCATTTGTTGGACAATGTCCGTGTATTCCACATCATCTGGGCTAAAACATTCTAGATCATCAAAACCAAATTAAAAGTCACTAGAATGTCCATTTCCTGAGACAAAAGCACAGCTGTCCTGGAAGGGACTTGGCTGAGCCTGTTGAGACCTTGAAGTCTCAGGGAATATGATGTATGGCCTAGAAGAACAAGATGGCTGCGGGGAGTAAGTCAGGTACTGCTAAGGTTGAGGGATTTTTAAGCCTTCAACAACCATTAAAGAGTTGCTAGCAAGAAGGCTTGAGGATCTGCTCACCTGGTGGCCTTTTTTGTTCTCCATCTTTACACGGTATCCATCAAGGATGCCATATAGTTCAGTCATGGTGAAGGGGTTCAGGTTTTATGTCCTCTTGATAGAGACACAGTAGAATGCCCACTCATTTGGGAGTGCACTCATGAATTTTCTTGAGAGATCTCTCAATTCAAGAGTTATTCCTACAGACTGAAGGGAGGAAATAAGATCCATATACCTGAAGTATTGCTAGCTAAGGGTCTCTCCACCAATATAAGTGAAATTCTCAAATTATTGCTTTAGTGAATCTTTCTTGGAGTCATTTGAGCTGGAGTACATCTGGGTCAAGGCATCAAATAGTTCTTTGGCGGACTTACAATGCTCAAAACTTACCATGATGGAGTTGGGTATAGCAGTCATTAGAACAGTCATAACTTTGCTATCGATGTCCAACCATTTGTGGTCTTCATCAGAATAATCTTCCACCGCCTTCTCTATCATAGCACCATTTCCACCCGGTGCTGCAACCTTTGGCTTGTAAGGGCCATTGGTGATAGACTTCCATATTTTATTGTCTTAATATCTGATGAAGCCTTTAGTGCGTCTGCTCCATGATCTGAAGTTTTCAAGGGTGATGATAGGTTCTTTGGTCATCGTCCCCATCTCACATTCAGATTTTTGGTTGAGGGCCATTTTGAGTGAAGTGAGTATATGAGTGATAAAAAGCTTGATTTGGATGGTGAGATCTCACAATCAAGAGCCTAAGAAGCTCTGATACCAATTGCAGGATCGGGTTTGTTCACTCAACACGATTATGGTCTCTCAAACTCACTAATTCTCATTTGTATAGATGATGATGCAGAATCCTCTAAGAGTTGATAATAATATACTAAGTATAAATAAACAAAACATAAGAGATGGATTTTTCAAGATACTTGTATATATTACTTCTCAACTCAAAGTGTTACAAGACTCTTACAAGCATAATACATGAGTTACAATGAGAAACTATATATACTACTATATGTAGCCGGATATACTTTGATACCAGCTGGAACTTATAACTAGACAAATACTACATTACTAGAAGTAAGGTATCTTAGATAAAATACTATCTAAGATTTGGTAGTCATGACATGTCCATGACTTACCTTTTGTCACCAACTAAAGTTGGTAACTGTACTAAATGATAAGAAATCAACAGTGGAATAAAGTATGGTCAACTACATGGGCGTGGGAAAAGCACCATGCAGTATCTAAGAGATTTGTAACGGAGTGTCAGAGGGACCATACTTATGTCCACTGGTTTATAGTAGGTTCTTCTGAAGGTTAATTGGCTTCGGAAGAACAAGTTCTTCCGAAGCCACTTATACTTCGGAAGAGGCTACTTCTTCCGAGGCTTGAGACATTCTTTAGGCCTTTCATGCTTTGGAAGTCATTGTCTTGAATTCTTCTAAGTGTTGAACTTTGGAAGAAGGAAGACTTTGTCTTCGGAAGTTAGAGTTCCTCTTCGGAAGCTCTTTCAGACTTGACCTTTGGAAGCTCAGCATTTGCCTTCAGAAGTTTTGCTTTTGCCTTCGGAAGTTCCGTTTTTGCCTTCGGAAGTTCTTCATCAGTTGCACCAAAATTGTCTAAGTGTTTGTTTTGGTTGCACCAGCCTTACTTGATCCAACAATATGCTCTTCTTCCAGGTATGATTGAGCCAATGGCTCCTGGTGACATCCCTGTTGACCACACAGGTGATGAACCCACACCAGCAATAACCATCTCAATGCCAAATCTTCCTTCCCAACCCATCAAAATTACATATCAAAGACGCTCCAAGCGGACCCTTGTTCAATCTCCTCTGATTGAACAAGTTCCCTATGTTCAATCCAAAAAGGCTAGAGTGGAAACAAAGGCTCCCACTCAGTCTGAGGTCCCACCATCCTTTACAATAGCCCTTAATATTGGTATTGAGTCTCCTTAGTCTCAATCCCATGAACCTCAAACCCAAGCTGTAAGCCCTCAGGGTGAGTCTCTATACTATCCTGAGCAGCCAAAAAGGAACAACCCAATGATAGGCTCAATGCCTTTAGACATTGATTAAGGTCCCGGGTCACTAGGCATAACTTTCATATCTTTCACTGACCTTTTAATAGGCACTAATGAAGAAAACATGTATAAGGCCATGATGTTGATCCACAACACCTATCTAAGTATCAACTGAGCCTAGAGAGATCACTGACTTCTAGCCCCCATCAGCAAACCCAAACTAAGGTGAGTCCCACTTGGTGTGGAGGGGACTCATGTAGATTCAACTGCCACTACTGAAGGTGCCTCAATAAGCCCTCAGGATAATATCTGAGACTGAATCTACGACAACCATGCGTTTTGATGACTCTGAAAGAGACATCATTAAACAAGAGAAACTAGGGCGCCAAGAAACCAAAACTGGTGGTGAGGATGAACATACTAGGTATGCTACCTCATCTTCCCGTGATTCTTCTAAAGAAGATGAGGGAAGTATGCAACTCACCATAAGAGACCTACTTTCTAAAGTCTCAAACCTTGAATCCAGGGTTAGGACTTTAGAGGATAGATCTGCCACTCAGCAACTTGAGATTAAAATCTCAAGGCTCAACTAGCTGAGAAACAGACTGAGAGATCTGTTAGGCATGTACCAATACAAGTCTCTCTGACTTCTTCCTCCAGCTCATCAAGCTCTCAAGATGATGCTACCAAAAAAGAGGAGAATGTTCAAAGAGAAACACATGTGGAGCAGCAAAGCTTAGCTCTTTCTACAATATCTTCAAGATATCCTGCTCAGCAATCAAATGTTTTCCCCGAGCCTCCTCCTATCATCCTTAAAGTGGACCCAAGGATGCTCATCGATCTGAATAGGCTCCTAACCAGGTTCTTAATGGGCTCCTCTCTGGAACAACCGAGTCTAGATGTTGTTGTGGCATACTTTGGAGCTGAAGAGTTTCAGAGGTTAAATGCACCATCTACCACTGTCAAAGGAGTTGGTCTACCTAAGGTCCACATTGAACCCGAGATTGAATTCGAAGGGGATATGGGGACTGATGGCCCATCAACTGAAACAGATGGGACAGATAGTGCAATCCCACAAACTTCCGAAGCTGAAGTCAAAGTTACGGAAGAAGCATTCCAAACTTCCGAAGCTGAGATCCAAGTTGCGAAAGGGCTATATTCTCTATCTGATGATCTAATTATCATAGATGCAATCCTTGAACTGGCATCTGAAGTAAATAGTGAATACTTTCTCAGATTCCCTCTCACTCAAACACCATCATCACCACAAGCTCAAATCACCACCCACCAACCTGAAATCTCTGCACAAAAACCTCCAAAGTCTCAAGCTTCCAAAGACATTAAAGGCAAAAGGAAGTTGACTGCAGAAGAACTGTTAGAGGAAGAAAGGTTGGAGAAGCTTAGAAGAAAAGGAAGACTTCCCATTGGGAAGCTATTAGCTGCAAGTAGAAAAGCAGCTGTAGTCAAGCAGGAGGCTGTCAACAACTAAAGGAGGGTAGAGATTATTGACAGGCTTGTCAATCTGGGTGCAGCAAGTGAAGATATTCTCCTCCTACCACTTAAGGAGTTGGTGGAGTTAGAAAAGGTAACCCTGCTGCGGAAAGAACAAGAAGAAGCAGCAAGATTGGCCTTAGAGGAGGAAGAAAAGAGAAAGAAAGAGGAAGCTGAGAAACAGTTAAGGAATGAAAGGATAGCTTTTTTAAGCTCTAGGGGATTCTCTCTTGAGGAACTAGCTCCTCATGACAATGATACGATTTTGTGGCTTTTCAACAAAGAACAAGATAAAATGAACAAAGAGAGAAAGAGAGCTTCCAGGGAAAAGCTGAAGGAGAAGAAGAAGAAGAAAGAGGAAGAAACTTAACTTGCAGCTTTCAAGAAGATGGGCGATAAAGCTTGGATGAAGAATTATCTCAGGACCCATGGCTTCTCTGGCAGGCAAGTTGGCCCCATGTTTGAGAAGACCCTGCAACGACATGTCACTGACATCAAGGCTGAAATTCGCTCAGGAAGAAGGAAGGAGATTTATAGAAAAATACAGGGGATGACTTCCAAACTAGCACCACAACCTCAACCTAAACCAATCCATTTCCCTTTCCCCATCAAAACCGAGCCAACCACTGAGCCATACACTCTTGATCTCATACCATCAGCCATACCCTCTTCCTTACCCTTTCCATCACAACAACCACCACTGCCTATCCTTAAACCCAAAACAATCCCCAGAACTCAATCATCATCCACCCATCAACAGCCGGAGTCATCCTCTCAATCATCCAAACCTCTTTCCTTAGAAGAATTCAAGGAGATCAAGAGGAAGCTCATCAAATGCACTACTCTGAGCGATATATCTTGTGAGAAGGGGTTCATCAAACTGTCCTTCATTGATGGCTCCTCATGTTCCCTCACAATAGAATAATTTCTTGATCTGCCTAGAGGAACATTGGACCAGGCTCTCAAACTCTTGGCAGCTAATTCTGATTCCCTTGAGGAAGAAAAGAAGAAGCTGAGAAGAAAGCTGGTGATTTTACTAGACACTAGGAAGGGAGACAAGTTACCATCTCAGCCCCTTGTTCCTAGGAAGAAAATAGTCCAATGGAGGTTCGAAGACTCTTCTCACGACTTTGTTGTAGAAAGAGAGAATGGTGAAATCAACAGGCTCAATGCCTCTTCTCTGCAAGCAGATTTGACATTGCTGAGTTAGCAGAGAAACCATTCTCCAATCCCTCCAACCCTAAGGTAGCTGCTCACATTAGAAATCATCTGAGCAGTCTTCATCTGGCTGAACTGACTACAAGGGCCAAGATTGAAGAAGGGTTGAAGCTGAGAGAGAAAGAAGAAAAGGAAGGGTCAACCACCAAAGGCAAAGCCTTCTTACAAATGGTTGAAGGCCCTAAATTGGAACCCATAGTTTGATGGGAGTATGACTATAACTCCCGTCAACTAACTCTCTTCAGAGGGACACAACAAAGGGTGCATGTCATTCAAAGCAATAGACTGGATCTTCTGTCTACGAATGACTTGTACAAACTGCTCAACACCATTCTGGTAAGAATAAAGAGACAGATAAGTATCTTCTCTCTTTGGTGCTGAAGGTTTTGAAAAGTAGAAACAAATGAGGTTTTGGTAGCATTAGCCTAGAGGGAGTTTGTTGGATCAAGTAAGGCTGATGCAACCAAAACAAACACTTAGATAATTTTTGGTACAACTAAGAAAGAGCTTCTGAAGGCAAAAGATAAGCTTCCGAAGGTCAAGGCTGAAAGAGCTTCCGAAGAGAAACTCTAACTTCCGAGGACAAAGTCTTCCTTTTTCCAAAGTTCAACACTTAGAAGAGTTCAAGGCAATGACTTCCGAAGCATGAAGTCCTAAAGATCAACTCAAATCTCGGAAGAAGTAGCCTCTTCCGAAGTATAAGTGGCTTCGGAAGAACTTGTTCTTCCGAAGACAGTTAACCTTCGGAAGAACCTACTATGAACCATTGGACATAAGTATGGTCCCTCTGACACACCACTGCAACTTCTGATATACTGCATGGTGCTTTCCCACGCCCATTTAGTTGACCATACTTTATTCCACTGTTCATCCCTTATCAGTTAGTACAGATACCAACTTTAGTTGGTGACAAAAGGTAAGTCATGGACATATCATGACTACCAAATCTTAGATAGTATTTTATCTTAGATACCTTACTTCTAGCAATGTAGTATTTGTTTAGTCGTATGTTCCAGCTAGTATCAAAGTATAACTGGCTATAGATAGTAGTATATATAGTTCTCATTATACACTTAGTAAACATGTTTGTAAGAATCTTGTAATACTTTGAGTTGAGAAATTATATATACAAGTATCTTGAAAACTTTTCTCTTGTTTTTGTTTACTTAATATATTATTATCAACTTTTAAGGGATTCTGCATTATCAAACCGAGTGTGACTTAGTGGTTCGAGAGATTAAAACTGTGTTGAGTGACCAAACTCGATCCTGCAACACCTAGAGGTGTTCAAAAAAACCGGTTCGGGAAAAAAAACCGAAACCGGTTTGGGGACCAAACCGGTTTCAAACCGACCCAACCCGGCGGTTCAGGTTCGGTTTGTAGGTTGCGTATTTCAAACTGGTTTCTAACCCGGTCCGGTTTCAAACCGGTTACAAATCGGTTTTCAAACAATTATTTAAAGTTTTATGTCATTTAAATTGTTTTTATGTTTTATATATCATATATTTTACTTTGATTTTAAATTATGGACTTTGTTTTTAAAAACAATTATGTATTGTTTCCAATTTTATATGTTTTAATTTTTATGTATAAAAATATGTAAACGCATCATATAAGTTTATTTAATTTATACAATAATATGTAACATGCATCTTATAAGTTTATTTAATTTTTACAATTAATTGTTTTTTTAATTTATAACGCTTTAAAAAAGAAAAAAAAAAAGAAAAACCAAACCGGTTTGGACCCAAACCGGTTTTCAAACCGACCCAAACCAGTTTTCAAACCTACCCAAACCAGTTTCCGAACCGACCCAAACCGGTTTTATAGGTTTGGGTTTTTTTAAGCCCAAATCGGTTTAGAACCCGAACCGGTTTGAAGCCAAAACGGTTTTGACCACGGTTGACCAAACCAGTTCCGGTTTGGACCCCAAACTGGTTTTAGAAAAAACTCAGTTTGTACACCACTAGCCGCACCTATGCAGAATTAAAGGTGTGAGAATATATCAGGTCTAATATAATTATACATGACCATTTAATATGTGATATTTGTGTCTCCTTAATAACTTTTGGTTAAAAGTGAAAGGTTGATGTAAGGTTTATTTGTTAACGTCCTCAAACCGCTATGTACCTTTATATCAACGGGATAAAGTCCAAAATAGATCCCAACTTAATAAATCTTATTTTGTTGGAAAAAAAAAGAAAAATAAAATAAAATAAAACATACAAGGAAATGACAAGCATCGTGAGCATATTTGTTACTAGCATTTCATATCATTTGATGGGAATGGCATGGTGAAGGAAGTTGATAAAAGAACATGAAGACAAAAATATCCTTAAGACTGTAGGCATATTCTACTAATTTGACCAATCTTCTTACGCCAACCATCTTCAATAATCAAAATTCATCCTTTCTTGCTTGCTTCTTGGTTTTGTAAATGCATAGAAAAGTAAGATGGCTTTCTTTGTCACAAACAAAGCAAACTTTGTTTTGTATAAATATGAATCATATCGATATGGACTTCTTTCAAAATCTTATGAAATTAGACTTCTTTCGTTATATTTGTGAAATCCTCGCACGTTTTGAAGTTGAAACATATGAATTTTGTGCCCATGAATAATTATGCATTTGATGATATTTATTATTAGGTTGGTATTTTTTTTAAACTTTTTGTAAATTTAATTTTTCTGATATTTTTTATTTTTGTATTGCTTTTAATAAGGAAAAAGAATTTTAGAATTAAAACTATTTTTAGGATTTTTTAATGAAAAGAAAAAAAATACTCGGAAAAACTATGACAACCATGAAAATTTTGTATAAATTTACTTTTGTTTTTTTTTCTTTTGATTTTTCTAACTTGGAATCTTCTCTTCAGCATCTGCTTTTAAACATTCAAGTTCTTTTATTTCTCATTTAATCTCAATTTTAACTTTTATTTCCTCAATTTTTCTATTTTTTCAATTGTGATGACTTGATATTTGAATAACAAAAGATGAATACGAGATGAAAGCTGAATCACACATAAAAGGTGAGGTAACAGGGTAGAAGAGAAATGCCCTCGCCGGTTACATCCGGTTCTCGATCCACTCACCCTTGTTTCTTTCTCTAGTGATGCAGTAAAACAGAAAGAAAAAACAATACATTGGCCAAAACCAGCAACAAACCCCACCCTTAGTTAGCTTCATCTATTGCCATTCATAAATCTTAAATTGATTTGTATATGCGTTTTGATGAGAGAATGAGCAATGCATGTTTGTGTTTGTATGGGGGAGGGGGGTGTTTTGGTTTGTTACTGATAAAGGGTCGTTCTATGACCGATAAAGGGTGGTAAGAATAAACGTTGTGTTAGCTGCTATGTTAACCTTGTGCTAAACAATGCTATAATGTTTGTATCTCACGTGAATAGTGCCCCCGTGTGAAGCCACCGAGATGTACAATCTCTATATATATAGTTGTTATATACATACCACTAGGGTTGGTAACCTAGTGACAGAGGCTTTGTTTATAAAAGCACATTTAAAAAGAGATGCAATGTTCAAACCTTAATAAATGTAATATATATGTGTTGTAGTTTAAAAATACGAATAGAACAACTAGTCATTCTAAAAAAATTAGTTATATACATTTTTTAACCATTTACAATTAGTTATATGTTTTTCATTCTATTACCACATATCTATCTTTTATATAAGGCTTAACCTTCATCTCATCATTTTCAAATCATAATCTAGAAATTAGATATGTTTATTCTTATATTACTTTAATACCCTTGATTATTTTTGGATTAGACAGAGGATGAGACAATAATTTGTTTAATAGTCTATGATTGGTTTGCAAAATTATAATCATACCACCATCTAGAACTTGTCATTGCTCTCCAACTCAATACTTTCTTGATTAATCGTCTCATCTCCTCCCTCAATCTCCTAGATTAACTCCACCTTATCAATCGACAACATTCTTCAACACAATTTCATCTTTTCATGGGCTTTCTTCTTCTTCTTCAACTTACTTCATGGCCGATTCTTTCACTTACTCTTTGAAGCCCCTTCTGAAACTACCCATCACTCGCTTCCATCTTCTTCTAATCTTCCTGCATACCCTCTTATAACTCATACCCTTTACTCAAAAATCACCCAAAACCTCGAAATTCAAGTGGGGTTTTTTCAGTTTTGTTTCAAAAGTTTAGTTTTTTACCCAAATCGATCGATTTCCGAAATCAATCTGCAAAACCCTCCGATCGCGAATCAACTGAATGGCATCGGTGTTTTTGTATCATGTGGTTGGGGATCTGACGGTGGGGAAGCCGGAGATGGTTGAGTTTACTGAGAATGAAACGGTGGAGGCGGCGATTAGGGCAATCGCTGAATCGACTGATTGCGGGATAGCTGTTTGGAAGAGAAGATCGGTGCAAAAGGGTTCGATTGAGAACGCAGAAATGAGGCATCAGAGGTTTGTGGGTATCTTAAATCCGCTCGATATTGTTGCTTTTTTGGCTAGAGATGATTGTTTGAATGATCAAGAGAACGCCTTGAAGACCCCTGTTTCTGAGGTGGTTGTTCCTGATAGTTCTTTGTTGAAGGAAGTTGATCCAGGCACAAGGTTAGCTTTCATACTGTTTGATCTGTTAATGTTTTGCTTGATTTTGCTACTGTTCTTATGATCATACATTCTTTATAAGTTTGAGCTAGTTCAGATGTTTATTTATCTGTTAGTAGTTGGATTTAATGAATTTTCATGCTACTGATACTAAATGTCTAAATTTGACTATAACTGTTGATGGGTAAGTGTAGGATTTGTTTGTTAAAAAACTGTCCTGATTAAGGTAACTGCTGATATTAATCCATTTGTCACTTGGTCAGCATTTGCAATTATTTGTTGTTTTAGATTCGTCCGTGTGTGTTTAATTAGATCTGCAAATATGTTCCTTCCTTTTTGGATCTCTTAGCTTGCTTTTCAAGTTTGGAGGTGGTATTTTCAGCCAATTATGGATGGGTATGGCTCGGTTTGGTCTGTTTGCGATGAAAATTTTGGCCAAAATTATGAATCATGCTTTGACATTTTGCCAAAACTAACGCACCAAATTAGTATTCCAAACCAAACCAACGGGCCAAACTGACTTGGTTTGGCGGGGTTAACAATCAGGGCTAAATGTTTATACTTGTTATTTCTTGTCTTTTTAATATAGAACATGTAATCGATGCATTTAATAATAAAAATCTTGTAAGTGACATACAGGAACAAGTACTAGTGTACTATTAAAATAAAGAAATTTACGATCTAAAAATCTTGTGTTAAATTGTGAGTTAAGTTTAAAGTCTGATAAAATTTTGCTTTTATTTAGAAAAGAATTATATATCATTTCAATAGTTTATGGTTTTTATATTATATATAACACAATTATTGTTTGTAAATTTCAATAATAATGTGTAGGTGTGTCATCTCAACTCATCCCGTTTTAACCTATACTTAAAGTTACACCTTTTGACCTTTTTACCCAACCCATTTGGTCCTCGTTTTCGCTACTACTAGTCTACTACTAGAGATTGTGGTTGGGAGTGGCTCTCAAATTGTATTAAGGAGCTTGCTTATGGGTCCAAATCTCTAAAGTATACATATAAGAACAACTCAACATGACTAAGTCTAATTATATCAAAATACTTGGGACTTGAAGCAGAATTAACAATTAAATTAAGTAAGAATGATGATAACTTGGAACATTTATCTTATAAATGCATGTAGAAAGGAGTCTATAAAGGTTCATTAATGAACTTTGCAGTGTAAAACCAAGGGGCTGACCCAGTGATGTGGGCCCGTTTATGTTTTGTGGCCCATTCGACTTTGGTTTTCTTTCTTTATATGCTTGTAAGAGATGGATTAATTATTATTGAAGTTTATGAAAAATCTGTTTTTTTCTCTCTATCATGGATGAATTATTATCGGTATTAATACAATTTATTTTAGAAAAAACAATCTAGGAAATTGTAAGGATTGAGTACACTCTGGCAACTTTTTACCTGTTCAACATGTTTTATTTTCAGCTGCTTTTGTATGTCTTAACCCAAAAAGAAGAGACTTAGCTTATTTACAAACTAAACCGATTTGTTATAATATATATATATATATAGATAGAGAGATATATAGAGATATAGATAGATATATATATATAATATAGATAGAGAGAGATAGAGATATATATATAGATAGATATAGAGATATATATATATATATATATATATATAATATATATACATATCTATATGTAGATATATACATATATGTATATATATACATATATGTATATATATGTATATATATACATATATATATATATACATATATATATATATATATATATATATATATGTGTATATATATGTGTATATATATATATATACATATATATATATATATATATATATATATATATATATATATATATATATATGTATATATATATATTATATGTATCATATATATGATCAACGCAAGTATCCATGTTAGATTCGTATTATCAACTTCTTTTAGGGCTATATCCACTAGATAGAAGTCCTAAATTTTGTTTGGACCATGTAGAGGGGACTTAGCACCTTTGGACCAGTTCAATCAAAAGTGATAGATACCACACTTCTTTAAAAGAATCCACAAAGCATCATATTGGGTGTCTTTTTCTTTCTTTCTTTTTTTTTTGGCATTGACCCAAACACTTTTTGTTTAAAAAAATATTATGTTTTATTACATATTAGCGTCAAATTTTGTTTCTGAATAAATTGATGAGGAGGTTGTATGCATATAAAATGTAAATTGGGTGCCTTTCCAATCTCATATCGACCCCAATTACTAATAATTTTGTGGTCATCTATCGCAATAATAAAATGTACATGCATTGTTTACGATTTTGGATGCAACACAGTGAGTTTTCTTATTGATCACATTAGTTTTTTGATGCTAGATTGATAGATGCATTGGAGATAATGAAGCATGGGGTGAGACGTCTTCTTGTTCCGAAAAGCATAGGATGGCGTGGCATGAGCAAACGATTCTCAATTATGTACAATGGAAAATGGCTAAAAAATATTGAGACTAATCCAAACATTACACCCCCCACTATCAACCAATCTTCATCTTCATCTTCAACACCAACCACCATCATCCGTGACAAATATTGCTGTCTTTCAAGAGAAGACGTTATTCGTTTCTTAATCGGTTGTCTTGGAGCTTTAGCCCCCCTTCCTCTATCTTCCATCTCATCTCTCAATGCAATCAACCCAAATTATTGTTCAATTGATGCATCATCGCCTGCAATTAATGTTGCCCGTAAGATACCTCGCGAGCCCAGTGCATTTGCAGTTGTTGACACCATGCCTAATGGTCAACACAAGATTATTGGAGAGATCTCGGCTTTCAAATTATGGAAATGTGATTATTTAGCTGCTGCATGGGCTCTTGCAAATCTTTCTGCAGGTCAATTTGTGACAGGTGTTGAAGATAATCCATCTTCAAGGTCTCTTCCTGATTTGGCGCAGGTTGCTGATGGAAATGGTACACATTTGACAAATGGTGGTGGCGGAGGACCGTTGATTAGGCAAAGGACGTTTAGTAGCAGGAGCATTGGGTTCTTTAACCATAACCCTTCAAGTCAAAGTTTTGGTCTGAACAGGAGCATGTATAGGGGTAGGAGTGTTCCTTTAACGTGTAAAGCCACGAGCTCATTGGCTGCAGTCATGGCTCAGATGTTGTCTCATCGTGCGACTCATGTTTGGGTAACTGAAGCTGAGAATGATGATATCTTGGTTGGGTTGGTTAGTTATGCTGACATCTTGGCTGCGGTGACCCGCCCGCCCGCCACCTCCATCCCAGAGGCTCAGTAGAAACAGAAGAAGTTAAAATTGCACTTAATATTGTACAACATGGACTGATAAATTTGGGTTCTTTTTTTGTGTTTGCAGTGAGTTTTTGTATTGCATTTTTCATTTATTTGTGTGTTTTCTTTGGATTCTGCTGATAATAAAAACTTGAAGCATCAATAAATAAAATGTTTTATCAATAAAGCTAATGACAAAGTACTTGCAAGTTAATAAAAAGAGATTTAATTACACGGGTGGTCATTGTGGTTTGCTCTAATTTCACTTTTGGTTTCTAACTCTTAGAAATTGCAAAGTTAGTTTAATAGTTGGTACAAACATAACAAATATGATCCCTGGAGTAAATGTCCGTTGAGTTTGACTGTTAAGTATATATAAAATTACACAATTATCCTCTTAGATTAAAAATATAAAAACCAAATTAACCCACTTCTAATCCTCAACCCACCTCGCCCCCACCTAAACTTTAAATTTAGGTTTTTGAACTTTAAATTTATGTTTTTAAAATTTTTTCTAAGAAAAAAATTAAACGTTTGTTTCAAAACAATTCGTATCAAAAATGTCATATTTAAAAGTTTTATTATTATAATTCCTAAATTAATTATTTTTGTTTTATAAAAAAACAATTTTTAAAAGCACCAAACCAATTTTAAACTAATTCCTATTTTAAGAAAGTTTGATATTTTAGAAAAAAAAATTATTTTATTATAAATTATTTATTTTTAAATAACATTGATGAAAAGATTTGTTTCTTGATTTATGAGAAAATTATGTTTAACTTAAAATAGAGTTAAATAATATTAATAATAATTAAGATAATTATTTAATAGAAAAGGGAAATGACAAAATTTTGGTGAGGAGGAATATAGTTTTTGTCATGTCTTCCATTAGTTACTCTTTTATTAAAATAGTAATAAGAATTTGTGTATTCTATGCATAATCATGGTTTTTTATGACCATTGAGTGCTATTTAATGTTCCTTTGGTGTTCTTGTAGATATTTAAGTTTTTATGCACATATTGGAGTGATTCTCGGGTTTTTCTTGCAAGATTAATCATGTGCATGATGATGTTGAGCTTGTAGATGGATGTGTTTATCTACTGTTATTGACTTTCTGGAATTTTATGGGTTGTGTTTATCCTTGTTGAAGAAGAAACATAAAAGATTTGAAGCTGTTCAAACGAAAGTTTACAAGGGACATCTATACTTAAACTGCAAATTCAATTTTTAATGAAGTTGCTATAAATAATCCCATTAAAATAGGCAAAATTCTCATACCCATGAATTATCCATTTTGTTCTTCCTTTTTGATTAAGAGGTTCGTACAAGACTTGTCTTTCTATTTTTTTAACTTTATTTTTGCCTTTGATCTTGACTTTCTTTCCAATTTTGATAAGGATCTCTCTACAACCATCTTTTCAATTTTATTATTAATTTTTAAGGTCTCATCACACTCTTTATCTTTTGTAACCTTGACATCTTTCTCCATTTTTTTAAAAAAGTCTTTAATCTTTTTTAAATTACAATCCAGAATAATACTATGAGAAGTGTCTTCTATACTTATACCCAAAGCAGATATAATAATTTCAACTGTCCTCATATCTAAAAACAACAATAAGAAATCATACAGAGATTGCTCTAAAATTAAAATAAGTTAATGATTGATGTAACACACGATGATCTGAAAAAAACTCTATCAAAACCTTTAAGATTGGAAGAAGGCCATAGATGAATTCATCATAAACCTATATATTTTACTTATATTGGTGTCATCCTTGAACATACAAGTGAACTTGTTTCCTCCTCATATGAAATTCTAATAAATCTGCATCTTTAATGAAATTATTAAAACAAAATGTTGTATTATAGTCAAATATTCAATCAAAGCGGTGATTCGCATCTCCTACCTCGTTAAAATTTCCAAATATAATTCACACTCTAGTATGCCAATTCATAATACTAAAAATTTTAATCCACAACCTTTTTCTACTAGACAAATAATTGGGTCATATACATCCATTATTAAAAAAAAGATTCATTCCTTCCGGCTAATGAACTAGAGACCAAACAAAAGTGTTGTATGATTATGAAATTATTACATGAAAAATGAACTTATCCAAATCGATACGATGCCCCTGATTTCTCATTCGACTCCATTAATTTAAAAACCATCTGTCATTTTACCTAACATTTTCCCCAAAAACCCTTGATAAGGCCCTCATCAATGTTCGATTTCTAAACTTTTTGAATTCCCAGAAACTAATATCGTTATCTTTACCATTTCGCTCACCCACGATGCCTTCGCTTGCCCCCACCCTTCTCATGTTAATAGAATAAAAATTCATGTTGGAATTATTACGTTACTTTTAGCCAGAATGAAGTCCTCAACTTGCTTCTCAAGTCCTTTGAAAGGAACCTTGATGCATTGAACCGCATGTATTGTTTTTATAACTTCTAGACAAACCCCATTCAAAGAATTTCCTAAGTCACAAACCAAATCATTGTTTGGTGATAGATTTGGACATGAAATATCCTCCCATATTGTCCATCATTACTTTGAGGTGGATAGGACCTAACTTGTCTTTTCTTATTTAATCTTTACTTTTTATCATTGTTAGATCCCGATGAGGTGTTACCCCTAGAAAACAAAGTATAAAGATCACGAATACCAGCTTTAGAAGAGTGGGGTTTTAATTTGCAACAAGCCACTTTAAAACTAGGTTTCCTTTTCTTAACTAATGGAGCAACCTTAATTTCACCTTCTTTAAGACAATTACTCAATTAATGATCATAATTACTAGAAATATAGTTTGAGTCCCCAGGTAGCTCCATCGGTCAACTTTCAGAGTAGACGATTCCGGCTTCGGTGAGGAATGGATAGCTGATTCTTGTGACCACCCTGATTATCTTAAACAAAAATAGATAATCAAGCCATTTAAGCAACTTACGAAGATAATTGGAACTGGAAATTTGATCGTTACACACCTCTAGTGTTTTGAACCATTCATGCCATTCTTATTGATCGTTTAGGAATTCCATTGTTGTGGTTGAACATGGAAATGATATGAGGACATTCAGATCACCTCTATATATATGATTACTAATCGGGGTCTATGGCCCTTGCATGTTAAATTATTCAGGCGTGTAAGGGCATTAACCAAAACAGTCGCACCGATCAAAGATGCGTTCAACCAATCATATTCTCGGTATGTTTGTCTTTAAACCTAGGATATTCACCACCTATGTGGAATTATTTCCATTACGAACCACTCCCTGGAAAAAAATTGACCGTATTCGTCCTATGATTTTGTTTCCAATCCACTATTAACTCTATTGATCTTCTTTCATGCAAAGGTTTGTGTTGATAAACCATAGAGCAAGGAATTTCCACCTTATTATCATATTTATCAAATCGAGCAAGATTAATTTCCAACATTATTTTCCATACATAAATCCCTATAAGAAAAGATTTAAAAGTATAATGGATCTGTTACACTATCAAGTCTAATAAACATGAAGAAATTACCAGTTTAATCTATCTAATATGCCAGATAAACATCAACCACATCCCCAAATATCTTGAAAGCTTTCCACAACTCTTCTCTTGAACATCTTGTTGGAATCATGAATGTGAATAATGCTATAGAACTATCCAACTTTGACTTAAGAGTAACATATTCTCAATCTAACCACATAAAACACAAGACTTTAGCAAGAGGCTAAAACCAAAGCAAAGATCAAAATAAAAGTAAATACAATACAATCATTAAACTAGACATCCACCATATTAAATCACAAAATCAAAAACAACATTATTTTTCACGGTTGATGCCCTCAGAAAATACACGATTCGCAATCCAATAGTAAACCATTTCTTGAATATTGAATAAACAATCCATCTTATATTTATAAACATAACAAAGAATGATATCATATAACATTTATTTGTTGAGCCTTGATGCTAGGTTCTCGCTTTTTTTAAGAGAGAAGTGGAAGGAAGTGGTAAGAAAGTAAAATATGTTTGCGTTCTACCGTTTTTTTTTTCACAAAGTAGAAGAAATTGGAATGAAAACTTTTTAATAAGCTTTCTTTACATTATTTTACCCTTTCAATCTAGTTTGTCAGATTATTCAAAAAGTATTATAATAAAATTATATTTTTTTCTCTCTCAATTTACAAATACATAACATCTTTCTTTGTTATTTTTTTCATTTCTTTCTAACTTTAGAATACAAAATAAAATTGTTATTTTTCTTTCTCTTTTTGTTCTTTTCTCCTCTAAATTTTCTTTGTTTATTTTCTTTCGTTTAGGGGACATAGAGTGAGGTTCGAGGGAGAGCCCTGAAAATAACGAGCTCGGATGGAAACACCACGCCCCCGGACGTGGGAAAAAAATATCCCGATACGGTGAATTTTCACCGGGCATCACCACCCATTTTCTCTTCTATTTTTGGATTAAATAGGGGAGGGAAAAAATGAGATGACATGGTGCAAAATTGGAAAAAAAAACCAAGAAAACAAAAAAAATGACGTGACAACTTGAGAAACCTGAGACGGTTACGAAGCATTAACGTTATGTTCCCGAATTCTTTTTTTTGAACAGCAAATGCGCGACCCTGCTTTGAAGGATTAGTGTTATATTAATCGTGTCCATCCATTCGTTTTCAAGTTGGGACCGCACACCAACCCCCTTAGGAGGAAACACATTGCTGGGAATACCCCTGACTCAACTCTGAGAATTTACTCAAAGTGAGACTTGAACTCATGACCTTCACATATTCACATATCACGGATATCTTATCTTAACTAATTGTGCTAAAGATTATTGGTTTAATATTTGGAAGGAAAGAAAATGATAAAATAGTTGTGTTTTAGAGTTTTTTGAAAGAAAGAAAATAAAAGAGAAGGATTCAATATTTTTTGTAGCAGACTATCAAACTTCAAAAATGTTGTGGGCGAAAATTAGTCTTTCTACCGGTAAATTGGTTGTAGAGAACGCACCGGCAACATGAATTCTAGTCTTTGGGTCGAAATTCGTAAATTTGTCGGATTATTTACAAATTTACATAATCGGAATTCACTCGTGAATAGTGGAAACACAAGGTTTTTAGAAAATATGGCGTCAATAAAACCTTTAACGAAGATTATTTGTGTAAAATTTTAAAGAGGTGCTCAATGTGGCTACAATTAGCTGCACCGGATGCGGAGGAAGCACATCCATGAACTAATACTAGTTCGTTCGTCGTGTACGACACTTCAACCGCCTCCGATGGTCGAATTAATATCGACATAAACTTAGTCGATTCAAACATCCCAACAAAAAGACCAAGTCGACCAATTGGAAAGGATCAGGGGAAAATGTTAACTCAAAGTGCGATTCAGAATTTGTGGCAAACATTAACAATATAACGGCAAGTATCGAGACGACAACAAAGACGAAAGCCTCTAAAGATAGGTTGAAGAAATTAGATTTTCTTACTCATGATTTTAGTTCTCTCTAGATATCGGACAAAGCTTTAATGAAAAAAAGAGAAGGATCGTATTCAGAGGGAATTGAAAGATGAAAATTAGTTAGATTATTTTTTTATTTATTATGTTTTTAGTTTATTTGATTATAATGTTTTATTTTATATTATTACTTTACATTAAACAAATAAAAAAAATTAAGTGTAGAATAATCTGAGAGTCGTGAATATCATTTTCAAATCGAAATTATTTGGTGGTTAACCCGAATAAATCAATCGGATACAACTCATACAAGATCAAGAATTTATATGTTATGATGTGTAAATTTTCGTGAACCAAAAGAAGAAGAAATTCGAGAGAAATGTGACCAACCTTGATAATCCAATTCGATTTTGGAGGGAAAAAATCGGGAAAAACTGCCATTTGACAGTTTAACTAATTTTATTTTCTATTTTAAATAACCATTAAAAATATGTATTTTTCCACTCGAATTTCACATGTGAAATTCTGTAAAATCAATTCGACCTCACCAGGGGCTGCTGCCCCTTGGACCTTGCTACCAGGGAGGCTGCCCCCTTGAAACCCCCATTGCTTAGGGGATTCGCCCCTAAACATTGGCGGAACTTGAACCATGCCTTAGGGGAGGCGGGGCGAAAGTAAATTATTTTAAGGGGGGAGAGTTCTATATTTAATAAAAAAATTCCCACTACCGGACAAGAAATTTACACTGCCGAACTGAAAATTAACACTACGGACAGAAAAAAGAGGGGGGGGGGGGGGGCTATAAAGCTTCGCCAGTGCCCCTAAGAAGGTTCGATCATAATACACTCAAACAAACGTGCACTTCACACATCTTAACTTGTTTGATGGATATTATGATTAAATTAGTCATTAATCAATGTTATTACACTAAAATATCTAACATTAAGTAATTCATTAGTGTCATGATCATCTCATCAATGGTTTCATCCAATACCGCGTGAGGCAATATTACAAGATAACTTTACGAGAGTTGTATCGCACGAGGTCATCAAGGGCTTTATCCAATGTAAAGTTAAGCAATATTACACGTAACCTCGTTAATCTCGATGAACACAACGTAGAGCGAGAGAAATCACGGCGTCGGTCTCCGCGAGCAGTGTTCCTTGGGCAGTACTACCGTCGGCTTAAATGACCACCACCACCATCACCACCACCACCACCACCACCACCAAGTCACCACCACTTTAGCACTACTCCGACTACCCGAAATCATCACCACCTCCTCCTGCAATTAAGTAATGAATCCCACACGTATCACTACTACTCATACTCATACTCATTTTCCCCTTCAATTTCCCTCTCTCCGCCCCACCCATCGTCTCTCCCTACCTTCTTCACCATCACCACCGCTCTTTGCCGCTCGTTGCACTTCCTCCAGCCCTCTTCTTACCACTGTAAATGTCAGAATCCCCCAAGAACATCTTACAGCTAAAGACGATGCTGCTGCAATGGACAACTTTGAGGTTCAACTTACGAGCCCTAATGTACTGCCGCCCAGATTAAGCCTAAGCGATCAGGCTTTCTTTCTCTTGACATTCATCGCCTGCACGGTCATTCCTCTTTTTCCTCATCTTTATATTGATCGATGATATTGCAGCAGCAATTTTATTTGCTTCGAATTCTCTTATCAGAGAAGATGAGTCGTACGAACTTATTGGTGAATGTTAGATAAATTTATACACATTCCAGTGTTGGTTCTATTCATCGACTAAACCAAAATGGGTTAAAAGATGGTTCTATGTTTCTATAAAGTTCCTGTTATGATTTAGTGCTACTCTTGAATTGTTCTACTTTTAGAATTGGTAATGGGTTTACTTTGCTTAATCGAATTCTCTATATCATGGTACTTTTGAATCTGGTGAGAAGTGGATTTACACATTAACCTGATGACAGAAGAACTGAAGTCATAAGGTTATCAATTTAGGATGGGAGTTGGGGAAAAATGATTCCATTGGAGTTAGCCTTCGTTAATGACAGATTTGAAGTATTTGTTTTTGCTTAATTTGATTTATTAGCGCACTGCTTGATGTTTGATGTATGCAGGCTACAGCATCATTCGCCGGTTTTGTCATGGCAGCTGTTCCCACACTATATGTAAGTTTTTGGCTTTCATTAGTTTGATATCCTTGGATCACAGACGGTATCTCCCCATGGCCTTTCGCCTCTGAATGTGTCCTTTGATATTTGGTTCTTTTTTTCATGGTGTGCATCATATCATACCTATGTTGTTGCTGCAATCTAGTTAAAACACCATTTTCATTTTGTGTTTGGCTGATGACTGGGTAATGATGGTTTTAGTTGTCTACTTTATTGCATCTTAAATATGCTGTTTATATGGCTGAACGAAATTAGTATTGCATATACATTATTAATTGATGGTAAGAATACGGTTAATTACAGCTTTACAACATACGTTCTATTCGATGAGGTTTGGAAAAAGTAACCATTCATGCTATGAAGCATATTAGAATCTATGTAGTTGTAGGGGATCACGCATGTTATACCCCTTCTTTTAAACTTTGACAGCAAAGCAGGCTTTTTGTTATTTTAGGGCAGATGCAAAGATGTATAGAGTTCCAGATGTAATTTTATTGACCAAACCTCCTTCATTAAGAGCATTCACATAGAGTCCCTAAAATCATCTTTATCTTTAAAATAGAAGGAGAAGTTAAAAAAGTTGACCATATGATATAGTCTAACCAGTCGGATGTTGTGATTCAATGGAAAAACATATTAGAATAACAAAATTAAACCCAATTCGAGATGGGGATCTCCTAAACTCTTGACAGAATATTTAATCTAAACAAAAGACAAACAAAATAACGTGAAACTATGATATTTAAACAAAGAAAAGAGTGGGAGCAGTTGTTCCCATCTCCTGACTTCGTGGATTTTTACCCTTATGGCCCCACTTCCTATATTAAGGTTGATTTGTTCTCGAGTCAAGACGTGGGGTCCAAATCTTATGTGAATCAAATCTGGGTTCGTATCAATACTTCCTGCCCGAAGAAATGACTTGACCTCAAGTCGAGAGGAAGGGAATTGGCCGGTTAAGTCCCTGCGTTTCAAGTCAGCATGTACATCCTTATTCCTAACATGAAGGAATTGCATCCATTTATCCGTACTTTTTGTTTTCCTAGAGTCATAGCTTTTGATGAAGATGATATATCCATATGTCCTTTGATTTTAATTTTTGGTGGAAAACCAGAAGTGAGCTCTATTCTACAAGGGTGGTGGTGGTGTCCGTAGTTTCGGTGATGGAAGGTGGTTGCTTTGGCGGCAGGGATGTTGCAGTGGGAAAATAGATTACAAGACCAAAAGTAAAACCTAATTCGAGATGGTGGATCTCCTTAACTCTTGATAGAATATTTAATCTAAACAAAAGACAAACAAAAAACATGAAACTATGATATTTAAACTCATAAAGAGTGGGAGCAGTTGTTCCCATCTCATGACTTCGTGGGTTTCTACCCTCCTGGCCCCACTTCTTGAAAGGTTGATTTGTTCCCAAGTCAAGAAGTGGGGTCCGAATCTTATATGAATCAGATGTGGGTTCGTATCACTATATCTCATTCTTTATAACTTTCCTTATCCATAGAGATAAAGATTAGTAAAAAATGATTAAAATGGTATTATTTAATTGAATAGAGATAAAGATAAAGTATGAGATGTGTGAAGATGATGGAGGTCAAGTGTCAAGGCTATTGTGAATGTTGTAAGGTCCTTTAGTGATGATGTAATTAATTAAGCGTTGCTTTATGGACGAATGAGAAAGAATTCAAATAGATCCCTAGTTTCAGTTGTCAGTGATAGCATAGGTGATCATGACACTGTATGGTAACAATGTTGAGGCTGATGGAGTTCATGTGTCAAGGCTAGAAGCAATTGAATATGACATGGAAAATATACTAAAAGCACTATTTGTTCATGACACTAAGTTTTTTGATGCCAAAGTTATCGAAATTGATACTTTACATAGGTTTGAATGATTTATATTAGTTATATTAAAAATATAGTTTTAAACACTTTTTTTTGCGACTAGGAAGCTCCCTTTAGGTGTGAAAGTGATAACATGGATGTTAATATTCCTCCACATACACGTCTAAACCTACTCTCGGTTAATGTTATTGGTTAAGTACTGAAATTCCTTGAGGTTTTTTATAGATGTTCAATGTGAATCCTTTGTGCATACATTGATTAACCGGCAATTTGACATAGACACTTTTGAAAGTGACTAGGTTGTAACTATATTTTTATCATTGGGCGAAGCCATGAGTCATGTAGAGTACATCATGGGAGTATAAACAGAAACAATTTACTTAATCACCTCCAAATATATAGTTGAGATGATGGCTTGGTCAACATATCTATGAGTTATATGGAGTTCAAATGTGCATATGCCAAATCGAAGAATTTTACTGGCATCTTTAAGAACAATGTGGTGATGAGTGAGATGGAAATTTAGTAAAAAAATGTACGTTCTTTTCTTGGAAACCCAAATTTAAATTTCATAAATTGTGGACTAGTTTTCTTCATATCATGGGATAGTCTCATCAGTTTATTTATGTTGTCAACATCATATCATAGATGATCTTTGCCATGAAGGCATGGATCAATACACTATTCTAGGTACCCATTAGCCACTAGTTGGGTTTTAAAAAAATAATATATAAGATGAATCCCACGTGTCATTTTTTATAGATCATGCATCTCCTCATATGTATCTTTGAGTCATCATGAAGTGGCTCAGTTTGCTAATAGTATTTGATTCTTTGTCTATTTAAAAGGACAATTTTCTTAAGGACAAATTGATTAAGCTAGGTAGTCTTATAATGGGAATCTATTTTGTTTGCGACTCCAGCTTAGATCTCCTTTTACATATATATATAAAACATAGTATGGAGTTGCTGATTTTCTCACACATGCACTTCTTGATAGTGGCATTCTCATTATTTAATGACTTGCAATGTCATGTGAACTTTGGGGGTGTCTTAGTTGTCATTCATTATTCAACATGTGTTGATCTCTTTTTAGTAGTGCCGTAATGCAGGGGAATATATAAGTCACGTGTTCTTATTTAATGTCATAACAATAATAACTTACTAGATTATTAGCAGCCATGTTTGGTGATAGTATTGTTTTCATTTCTATATACTTATGCTGCATGAAAGTATGTCATTTCTATATAGCATGAAAGTATGTCATTTCTCCTTGATGTCGCATACTGGTGATAGAGATCATAATCATCATAGCATAATGCACCACATTCTATTATGAAATAAAAATAGAGCCTGGTATTTTGGTCAATGTAATGTAGTTGTGTTTATGGGACAGGCAATGAGTAGAACTGCAGTTGCTGTTGCAAAGTTGGCAGATACTGCTCGTGAGGAGCTTCCTAGTACCATGGCTGCAATCAGACTTTCTGGCATGGAAATCAGTGACCTTACCCTCGAGCTTAGCGACTTGAGGTGAGCGTACACCTAATCCCACTTGTATATATGAAAATCTTGTCTCTCTTATTAGTTGTTGCTTTCTTTCACCTCACAAAAAGATAATAGTTTTCTATTATGGGGATGTTCCACGTCAGTTGCAACATCCTATTTCATGGAATAGTTTAGAATTAGTGTTATCTATTGACGTTCATAATGATCAATTTGAATAATTGATAGCATTAATTTTTGCTTGCATGATTCCCCTTTTACTTTGTCAGTATTAAGGGTACTTTAGACATTTAGGTAATGGTCAAAGGCTTGTACTAGTGTTTCACTATTAACCTTTAAACGAGAGCCTGATTCTGATTAACCAACTATTTACTTGATATAAATTATTTTTCTCGAGTGCCAAAGTCCTGATGATATTCAGTGGCCTACCTTGACAAAGTTTGTTTTAGTGTACTTTGTATTAGTGGTCATTTTCTTGACTTGGTTACTCATATTATTATCATACTTGTCCGTACCTCGTTCTTTGACATAAGTAAATGAAATCTTACATCTTACAAAACTTATAAATTCAGCCAGGAGATCTCTGATGGGGTAAACAAGTCTGCTCAAGCTGTGCAAGCAGCAGAAGCTGGAGTCAGACAAATTGGTTCGTTGGCTCGACAGAAAACTATGTGTATGTATTCAACTCTTCCTTATTCTGTCTAGAATGACAAAATGGGTTGACAAGACGGGTTGGATAATTTGTCAAAATGGATAATTTTTGTACGGGTCAAAACTGGGTTGACCTGAAACACTTTTAGCCTAGTAGTTCTTTTTTCTTATTAAAAATTTATTTGTGTGCTAAATAAAATTTTTTTACAAAGATAATAGAATCTTTGAGTGAAGTGAATTTTATGCTGTAGCTGAATGCATTAACAATACAAATTGGACAAGTTTCAATTCAACCCGTTTCCTTCTTAGCTATATGTTGGTTAATGGTTATACCCAATTCTATCCACTAGAATAAACATCACCACCCGAATTGACTTCATAAATTTGTTAAAATTGACACCTATTTTTCCTTTCAATTTGGTGAATGAGACCAAGTTTCAAGCATCTTGTTTTGTGTGAACAGCAATGATTGAGGAACGAGCAAACCTTCCTGCGATCTCAATACAACCGGTTGTTTCTGGGGTGGCCAAGAAGACTTCTCAGGCTGTTGGCCATGCCGGTAAAACCTTTATGAATATCATATCTGGATCTGGAGGAGATGAAAGAATTGACATTTAACATGTTCATTGCATCTTCTACTCTGCAAGCTATAATGCATATTACACATGTGTAGAAATAAACTTGGAATGCATTTGTAACCATGTTCTGCTGCGTTGTTTGTAATAAAACCCTTTTTATATTATATATTATGTGAAAATATCTTTTAGAAAATCATTTATTGAACTGGAAAAAGTTACAAGGGGGAAATTGAACCAGCATTTAGAAATGGAAAATCCATGAACTCTAATTGTGGCATTTAACGCGTTTAGACTTATATGTTTACGCATTGAGATGCCAATGATTTTATTTGCTCTTTTATTTCTTTTTTTTCCTAGCAATATATTACAGTGGGTTTTTTGTTTGGAAATCAATGTATATTACTTTAATTTCGTGTAGTTAATACATAAATGATTTTGCTTACTTTTTGCAGTTCTAGTAATATTTTTGTTGTACAAAGAACCATTCCATATAAAAGATTAAATGATGAAATGTCACCAATCAAATTATTTAAGTTCATCTCTTGTAACAAGTTTATTCATGGGCAAATTGAACATTATCTTTCATATCTAGACATTATTTTTTTTCTTCCAAAGAATACCAAATCGCCATCGCGGATGCAATTAGAGAGTAATAGGTCGTAGAGACAGTGAGTGAGAATGCTAAAGATACATCTCTACATAACATGTCATCATGGTCATGTAAGTTTAGTTCTTCATAATTGACATCAATCTGAGACTCTAAAATATGGTAGACTTTTGTGACACTCAACATAAACTTCATCTTTTCTTTCCAATGGGTAAAGTTCACTCCATCCTATCAAATTTGATGGAGCCTTGACAAACCGTTTTCATATTACTACTTGAAACATCCATATTAATTATCCTTAAGATTGTTAGAACTTAGAACTAGCATATATGCATATAGAAACTAAACTAAGAAACACAATAACATAGAATGTGATCAAATGAGAATCTCCCTCCGCTATAATTGTTGATGGTCTACGACCCTCACAGGACCTTCTTGACTTAAAGTATGTAGACAACAATACCATAAAACTCTCTTGTGAACAAATCTTGTGTTATGTGCAATGGTTCTCAAATAACCAGATTTAACCATCAAAACCGTCAAACTTGCATGATTAACAAAGCGTTCCTTTTCGGCTTCGTGAGAAAACTATATCCATTATCCAACGGTCCAAGATTTCGTTAAAAAAAATGTTGCCTTGTTATCCATGCATCTAGCAGCACCCAAAATTGGTTAGGTTAAAGTGTGATTATGAAACTAAACAATTGTTCCACTTGATAGAATTGCAATAGAGCATGAAAATACTATGTTAAACTGAAGTAGTGCATGGTTCTAGGATAAGCGTCATAGACATACAACCCATTATTTGAATATCTTAATATGAAATGTGTGTATTCAAGTTATAAAACATATACTTGCACATAGTTACACAAAGAAAAGTACGTTCCTTCTTAATTATTGCCCCTTACACTTGTATATTACATATTGACACAAGGCTTAGGCCTAATCTCAATCCCCTGAATCACAATCCCACCCTTCCAATATCTCATTTTCACTTCTGTCATGCTCACTTCCACTTCCTCGTTCTCATCCTCCTCCTTCGTAAGATATTCACCGACTTCGATCTCCAGCCACCCGTCTTCTCTTTCCTTCGGCGTGCACCCGGCTCTTCGTCTAGGATCAAGAAACACCGTGCGGGTCTGCCTCTCCACCCCACTTATCCCAATTGAAACCTCTACTGGTTGGTAATTGAACCCATGACTTTCTGATGTTGTTTTGAACACGATCAATGCTATGTAAACAGTGTTCGGTGACAGCATTGAAGCACTGATCCTACCATGGACTTCAAGCCAGCAAACATCTAAGAGCTCTGCTACCTCTTTAAACCTGCAGTTTGCAAACAACATCATTGTCAGGGCTAAAAAACCAAACAAACACAACCAATGTATTGTTTGTTTTCATTAAAGATATAAACTTGTTCGTGAACCGTTCAAGAACACTTACGACATAACATAAACGAACACAAACGTAAGTACATGAACACAAACAATACTAGCAATTGTACATTTATTTAAAATAAAATCCGTGTCTTCGTATCACCAAAATTATATAGAATTCACAAAAAATAAATAAGTACTAAAGTCTAAACATAATCATCCGAACATAATTAACAAAATTATCATAAACATAACTAACACAAAAACTAAAAAATATAGTCACATTTTTAATACAAACTGAAACTGAAATGACCAAACGAGCTGATCAAGAAACGTTGGGGAAAACACATAGTATAACCAAAAGTTCATATTTTTAAGAATTCAAACTAATACATTATACATCATGATTATAAATATAAGAGCTTTTAATCGGGTGAACACAGAAAAACAAATAACAAATATGAACATAAATGACCTAAGCAACCTTTCTGTCCGTGTTCGTTCGTATAACTAAACAAACAAAATTTTCTTGTTCGTATCAACAAACAAACGAACATAAACAAGCATCCAATCCAACCCGATAGTAGGTAAAACATTTGATTCGTTTACGACCCTAATTAATTATTGTCATCTGAAGCATTAACAAGTCAAGAAGAATCAGAGAATGAACAATTAATTACCTTGATTGGGGCAATGAAATCCATCTCCAGTACCTAGGAGTATCGCCCCAAATGATCGAAAGATCCCTTGCACCCAACATGTAGCATTTCTTACCCGTTTCTTTCTCCAGAGAGAAGCTCTGTCAATTCCAACACATAAGAATTCTCATCAACAAACGACACCAAACAAACGATCATAAAGATTCAAACTCGAATCCAATTTCAAGCCATGAAACCGTCAATTTGATCAAAGTTAACGATTCACAGACACAAAAACAGCAAAAAGTTTCCATCTTGCAATGAAAATTATTCAAGATTCAAACTTGATTAGTGAAACAGATGAGAGATTAACCTTATTCCCACCGTCGATGATGATGGGATGATCACAGAGACGAAAGTACAACTGTTTCTTCGAAGAGAAGTTGAAGGAAGAACCACCGTCGGCCATCGACTGCATTAAAATGGTGTGGTAGTCCGGTGGCAAGAAGGTCTCCCAGACGGCGTCCCATTCGGCAGCCGACCTAAAATGCGAAGAAACCGATGATAGCCTGCAAGCGTCTCGTGGGGTGGTCAGTGACAAAGCCTCCGCTAAAAACCCCTCTGGTACGGACCCGAAGAAATCACCCACAATCCCACCACTTTCATCTTCCATTTTCATTACCGACTTGTATGGTATTGATTTGCAGGTCGGTAGCTTGTAGAAATTCACAAATTGTTGCAGGTGTCTATATATTGGAATATAAGGAAACCTATCAATGTAAACATTCCACTATTGAAAAGAAAGATTATTAAATTATTTAAAAGTTGAGTTATACAAACATCCATTTATGTTATTGAGACACCCTATTGTTTCTATCTCTCTCTATGTAACAAGTAAGGTGACATCATACGTTTAAATCTTGTTGTTGATGTTCCCTTGTATCACTCATCCTTTATGGTGTAGGGGTGTCATTCGGGTTTTTTAATCGGGTTTCGGGTTCCTCGAGTCGAGTTTCTCGGGTTTTTAGGTGTAGGAAATCAACCCGAAGACCAAACCAAATAAGTAAAATTTAATCGGTTTTTGGGTTTCGGTATTCGGGTTTATTCGGGTCGGGTTAATCGGTTTTCGGGTTTAGACTAAACCATTAAGTTTAAAATTCTTTGTTATCTCAAATGTATGTGTAAGCAATATGTATGTGATCAAAATGTATATATGAGATTTAACATATGTTATCAATATAGAATTTTATTTATTATCTTTGATCCGAAAGTGTTTTCATATTTACGTTTACGTTGTTATGCATATTCAAATGTTAAAAGACATTATATTTTAGGTATATTTGACACGTAATAAAATTGAACCACTAACATTGAAATATAAAATTTAAAAAATCATGTTTTCAAATCTTGTAAACGATACCATAATCAACATATAAATATACACACACATATAAACAAATCTTAGAATTTTTTAAAAACTAATATTCGGGTTAATCGGGTTGACCCAAATCTTTCAAAATCAACCCAAATACCAAACCATTTATAAAGATCGGGTTTGGTTTAATGTAATAATCGGGTTGGGTTGCTCGGGTTAGTCCTTAATCGGGTTCGGGTTGATTTTATTCGGGTTCGAGTAAAAAACACACTCCTAGTATGGTGTATACTCTAGGAGGGCTATACTGATATTTAAGAGAGAGATTGAATAAGAATATGGATGTATATGAGCGTATACTAGAGTACAGGGGTGTATTGGATTTTATACGATCGTATACAAATCAATAGGGTAGGGGACGCTTTGACCATACCAAATATGCCATTTAGCCGTCTTCTAAAATATATCTCATGATAATATATATTATATGAGTAGATTATGTTTTGTATTGGGTACGAGTTTATTTATGGATTGTTAGTTAAACTATAATTAATTCATTACGTATTTTTAAAATGGCTCGTTATGCATTTTAAATTAGCCTAAGAAACCACCGACTTTTGATGTAATTAAATAGTTTGTTTTCAAAAACTCTAAGGAGTTGTTGTTATAGGAGTGGTAAACTTCGTGGGTTTGAAACCCATTGATAGCATTTATTTTTTTCCTTATTCCTCACACCACAAGCTTAACAATCTTATTGGAACTTGAAAGGGAAATAAATTTGTGAATGCCTATTTTTTTAATTTTTTTTCTCTTTTATGTCTCTTCCGCTTTCAATTTTGACACTTTCCTCCCCAAATACTTTTTAAAACTTTATAAAATATTACTTCGACCCCCCTTAAGTTTTTAAAGTTCTATGTTTACCCATGTATCCGCATACGTTTGGACTTAATTGAGGTGATTCAGGTCAAATATAAAATTTTTTCGTGTTTAACATAATATACACTTTCAGACTGTCTAAGTTTCATCACGCGTCTACGTTTCGACGTAAGTTTTGTGTGAAAATGCATTGGGTCAAATATAATACATTTTGATTTATTCTACGTTCCGACGTAAATTTAGTTTGATAGCGAGACTAAACAATTATAAGTCTGTTTTTCGACATACATTTTGTTTAGAAAAGAGTCGGGTTAAATATAATATGTTTTCATTCAATGATATAAATTCGAGTCACTCTACATATTGATATAAATTTATTTCGAAAACGACTCAGGTTGATTGTAATTTATACATTATCACAATGCGTATGATGCCGCGACAACGTGCGACGGGTAAAAAAATCTAGTTTTATATATATACAATTCGTCTTAGTTGTGAATTTTATAATATTTCTTCCTTTGAGGCTTATTTTTCTAGCTTGCCACGAGCCACTCCTAGTCAATTTTATAAGTTTTGTCTCACAAGGCATTATTTGTCTTAAAGATGATTTCTATTAGTTAGGTGTATTTTAAAGGAATAGTTTGATGGTAAATGGTGTGTTCTTTAATGAAATGGTTGTAGATTCAAATACAATATGTACGTTGAATGATTATTTTCCTGGTGACAAACATTGTCTTAAATTTTTTGATTAGGTGTCAGTTAAAGGTATGTCAGATGAGTATAAACTTGGATCAAAATCAGATGAGTCAATAATTAAAAGATCCTCGGGTATGTCTATATTTGTCTCACCATCATTCGAGGAACCAACTCTGCCTTCTCCTAAATGCAACAACCATTCTGAAAACATCTTTGTTTCTCAATATCAATTGATGTGCTACCCACACTTAACCTCATGTTTTTAGTCAATCTTAAGACTTTACAATATTATTAAGAGTGAAGCTATACATACCCCCATTCTTTACTTGTCATACTCCGCCCCTTAAATATTAATTATAAAGTTTGTTATATTTAACCCCTACAAAATTTTTATTTATTTTTAAAGAGTTTTTTTCAGGTTATAAAATAATACTATATGTAATAATTATATATTTGATAAAACAATCTTCCGGTTCTTATACTTAATCATGTTTGGTATTTAAATTTAAATAGATGTTCGTTTACAAAAAAAATAATTAAAAAATCAATACTAATCTAAATTAGTATATGACTCGAAAAACAATACATATATAAATAATAAATTCAACTAGCAACAAGGCTTTATGCATTGCGACATGCAACTAAAATTTTTATGTAAAACAACATTATAGCAAATGCATTGACTATAATTGAAAGTCCATATAAAAAACCAACGTATTAAAAATTTCACAATGAAACGTTGATTAAAATAAGAATGTAAAACCTTTATGTAAATTCAAGTTTATAACAAGTCCAATGATGATAGTATAAAGCTTATATAAAAAATAACCGATTGAAAAATTTCATGTCTAAACTTCAAGAAAAATAAGCCTACCCTTAGTGATAACATTCTATGTTTATATAAGAAAACGAAATCATATAAAATCATGACAACATCTTAACTTTTTTCAAAAGAAAAAAAAACCTGTTAAACATCATACATGTTGTAAGTTATATTTAGAGTTCGAATAAATTTAAATTTTTGAATTTTTAGATACTAGAAAGAACAAATTAATTTCATTAAAAATTCATGATAAAAGACAAAAAAAAGACAAAAGAAAACAAAAAGGTTAAATTGTATTTATCTCAAAGTTTAAGAGGAGGGTATAACAAGTAAAAATATGTGAGAGGGGGTATGTATAGCAACACCCTATTATTGACATACAAGACCTCTTTCATGAAGGTCAATACAATCAGTCTCACAATGAATGGAGTGTTAAAGCACTTAACATATCAAATAGGGAACCAGAACAATATTTATGATAGTAAGAACATAAACAAACAAGGAGACAGAACTTAAGAACAACAAAAGATGAATATGGTTTTCAGGGATAAAGTATATTGCTTCTCAAGTTCTTTTACAAGTGGTACAACGCATACTTAGAAATACAAGGACCTGAGATACTTTATACTACATCCTACAGCCGGCCATACTTTGAAGGCTAGCAGGAAACACTAATCTAAACAACAAGATCAATGTAAAGTCAAAAGCAGATTGCCTTTTGACAGGTGACTATGACATTCCATAGCTCACATCCTAATATATTACAAAAAGGATAAAAGTACATAAAGTAGAAAGTTACAAACTTAAGACCTCAATTTACAGTTGCAAAATCATGGACCTTTTCACCAACTTATGCAAGTTGGTGAGTCTTTAGAGTTGTAGCGGAAATTGATTCAGCTTTATGCAAAAGTACATCCAAGAAAAGCATATTCTCCTTTGTCTTCGAAAGAAATTAGTCTTCACTTTAACGGCTTCGGAAGACTTTGTCTTTGAAGCTTCGGAAGACTTTGTCTTTGAAGCTTCGGAAGACTTCATCTCTAGTTTAGGAAGATTTGTTCTTTGGCTTTGGAAGATTTTACACTTAGAATGTTTTTCTGTACAGAGTGTAAAACTTCCGAAGCAACTTCTAGTTTGTACATAGTGCATGCATGCAAGAAGCATTTTGGTTGCTTTGGTTGCATCAGCCTTTCTATTTACCTTACAAACTCTCCTTAGGCTGATGCTATCAAAACAGAGAAGATTGTTCAGCAAGTTACAGTCCTCATTAGGATCAAGACCATTCACTTCTTCATCATTTCGCCAGGATCCTTCAGACTCTCATAATATCTTCTCATGTCATGGAGATCATGCAGAGGTAGATCAAGCATGTCTTGCCAAAAATAGACATCTTGACCACCTTGATCTTTGATGACATACTATATGTCTGGATTAGCAGCAAAGGTCCAAGACAAGATGGGTATTCTAGATGCAAGAGGCTCTACTTGAGTTGGACTTGGTTGAGCAGCCTCTTGTTGTACTTTCTCAAGATGCTCTGACTCATTCTGAGGTCTAGAGGTGGATGCTTTTGACTTCTTCTTGGATTTTGCATGTTCATCTCCATCTGGTAGCCATTGAGAATACCATACAACTCAGTAAGGTAAGAGGCTTAAGGTTCTCAGTTCTCTTGATCACAACACAATAATGTGTCTGTTGTCTAGGAAGAGAGGACATGAACTTACTTACAATGTCCCTGTTTTCAAGATTTACTCCAACATCCATCAGAGTATCCACAATCTCAACATACCTGATGTAAGGCCCCGTTCCCGGGAAACCTCACAGTTGGCTAATCATAGCATAAAATCAATTTTTATAACCAAAACATTACAGCGGAATTAAATAGACATTCATTTGAAACTTGTAAATCATATTGTACTCATACATTTGTCTTAAAATAGAATAAAAACATAGTGCATTGTCTTAAATTACAATAAAGATTTCATAAATAGGAATGCCATTCATAGCTCTCCAAGTAGCTCCCGGGTACCATCCCCAGCATCAGCATTTACCTGCCAACTATTATGCATAAAAGTCACCTTTGCTGAGTGAGTTCTAGTTTTAGATAAATAAGAAAATATAAACATTATCCTTCATATAATGACCACGCATACATCATAATACATAACATTTCTTGCATCATAATAAGCATGTTCATTATCTTTTATTCTTTCATTATCTTTCATTTTCATCATAAACGAGATTGCACAAAGCAAGAACTCCATGTTGATCGACAACGAATGTCGATTCCTGTCAGTACACATCATCATGGTAGCTAACCCCCGACAGTTAATCCACACTGCAAGGCACATAGCCCGCTCATGAATACGGATCAATCATCATACATCAGACTCACGTAAGTGAAGTCGATCATAGTGCTTGCAAGACTTTTCATCATCAAACGGGCCCGGGGGTAACATTCATTAAGTTTCACTTTTCATTAATATCATCTTTCACTTTAATATATATTACTTAACTTATTAAGTACACAACATGCCAAGTACTAGTCATCATAAAACATAATCGACCCTCCGCGGGACAGCGGGGGTTCGGGGGCGGCAGCCCTTGACAACGGGGTCCTAGGGGCAACAGCCCCTAGTGGGGTCCAATGGGCAACGCCCCTGGCTGGGGCCGGGCTGCCAGGTCAGGGCGAAATTTTTTATTTTTAAACATTTGTATAGCACATTTCCTTATAGAAAAATCAATCTTCCTATTAAAACCTCATAAAATCTAGGTCATTTAAAAACGTATATTTAGTATGCATAATAACCCCAAAACACGGAAAAACTAATAAATAGGGGATCTAGAACTCACCTGGATACCGTGAGTAACTTCTAAACTAAGCTTTCTAGGCTAGGATCACACTACACAGCCTGCAAATAAGTTAACACTTAAAGGGGTTAAACTCTGCCTAAATTCGCTGCTGATTTCGCTGCCAGAAAAACAGTTTACTGACAGTTTCGCTGCCAGTTTCGCCTGCCAGTTTCGCATGGCAGTTTCGCCCAACTTTCGTTGGAATTCCATGGCTGCGAAATTACCTGTGAAACTATAGTTCGCAGAAAACCCACAGTTTCGCAGCTTGAATATGCAATTTCGCTGGATGCACAGACAGTTTCGCAGATCACATAAAAATTACGAACCAGCCCGTTTTTAACCCAAAATCGCAACTTTTTACGTCCAATATCTTAGTTTATCAACCATGAGGCTATATCTAAGCTTTATACATGTTTTCATATGTAAAAATGTGACCTTTATGCGGTTCTTTACAACTTTTCAAAACCCAAAACTCTAGAATCCGGGTTTGATCTACAGAAGGGTTTAGAGGTCGATTCTTACCTTGATTTGTTGCTCCTTTCTTATGGTTTGATGCTCAATCGTTCAGATCTTCAATCCCTTAACCTTTGAAGCTCCAAATCTTGAGTTTTCTTCACTTTCTCTCTCTACTTTCTCTCTCTATGAATTTGGTGGCTAGGTTTCAAATGAGAAAGATGGTGGCTGCTTAGGTGGGTTAAAGGGTTGATTATGGGCCCTAAATCACTTAGGCTCTTGCCCATAAGCCTAATTTAGCCCATAACCCATTTTCTTCCTTTATTACATACCCAATAATCAAGCCTATTATCCTTGATAACTCGTTTTGACTTTTCGGGGTGTTACACTTGAAGTATTGTTGAGTGATGGTTTCACCTGTCTTGTAGGTGAAGTTCTCAGACTGCTGCTTCAAGAGGTCGTTCTTGTTCTCTTTTGCTTCATGGGACCCCTCATACATGAGCTTCAATGCATCCCATAGTTGCTTAGTAGTCTTGCACTTCTTGAAGCCTCTATATATGGAGTTTGGAATAGCAGTTTGGAGGGCAGTCATGACTTTATGATCTATATCTATCTTCTTCCTGTATTCTTTAGAATAGTCAGCTACCTTCTTTGGTATCATACCACCTCCAGCAGCAGCTGAAGAGGTACTTGGTATGTGAGGTCCAGAGACAACATACTCCCACATCCTAGAGTCTTGAGACTTGATGAAACCTTTCATTCTTTGGCACCAAGTATGAAAATCTTGAGGAGTAATCGATGGGGACTTTGTCATGGTACCGATTTCCATATCAGCCTTTGTGAGAGCTGCCATTTGACATATTAAGTGTTTTGTGAAACTAAGGGATTTAAGATAGTGAGATCTTACAATCAAGAGCCTAGAATGATCTTATACCAATTGCACGACCGTTTAAGAGAGGTCAATACAATCAGTCTCACAATGAGTAGAGTGTTAGAGCACTTAACATATCAAATAGAAAACCGGGACAATATTTATGATACTAAGAACACAAGCAAACAAGGAGACAAAACTTAAGAACAACAACAGATAAATATGGTTTTCAAGGATAAAGTATATTGCTTCTCAAGTTCTTTTACAAGTGTTACAAAACATACTTAGAAATACAAAGACCTATGATACTTTATACTACATCTTGCAGCCGTCCATACTTTGAAGGCCAGCTGGAAACACTAATCTAGACAACAGGATCAATGTAAAGTCAAAAGACAGATTGCCTTTTGACAGGTGACTATGACATGCCATAGCTCATATCCTAATATATTACAAAAAGGATAAAAGTATATAAAGTAGAAAGTTACAGACTCAAGACCTCAATGTACAGTTGTAAAAGCATGGACCTTTTCACCAACTTATGCAAGTTGGTGAGTCTTCAGCTTTATGCAAATGTACATTCAAGAATAGCATATTCTCCTTTGTCTTCGGAAGAAATTAGTCTTAACTTTAATGGCTTTGAAAGACTTTGTCTTTGAAGCTTTGGAAGATTTGGTCTTTTGCTTCGGAAGATTTTACACTTAGAATATTTTTCTATGCAAAGTGTAAAACTTCCGAATCAACTTCTACTTTGTACATAGTGCATGCATGCAGAAAGCACTTTGGTTGCTTTGGTTGCATCAGCCTTTCTATTTACCTTACAGAACGTTACAGACTCAACAGATTAATCTACAGTTGACGAAAGCATGGACTTTTCACAAACTCATGCAAATAGGTGACTTTTCAGAGATGGCAGCGGAAAGGTGTTTCAGCTTTTTTCAAAAGCATGTTAGAGAAGACATGCTTTCTCTGTCTTCGGAAGAAATCAGTGCATGATCGGTTTTGGTCACTTCAACACCTATATTGTCTCTCAAACTCACTGAATCACACTTGGTTAAATGATGCAGAGTCCCTCTAAGAGTTGATAATGATATACTATGTAATCAAAACACAAAAATATAATTCTCAAAGTACTTGTATATATTACTTCTCAACTCAAAGTATTACAAGACTCTTACAAGCATATTACATGAGTTACAATGAGAAACTATTTATTCTACTACCTACAGCCGGATATACTTAGATACCAGCTGGAAACCTATGACTAAAGCAAATACTACATTGCTAAAGATAAGGTATCTTAGATAACATATTATCTAAAATTTGGTAGTCGTGACATGTCCATGACTTACCTTTTGTCACTAACTAAAGTTGGTAACTGTACTAACTGATAATGAATAAACAGTGGAATAAAGTATGGTCAACTACATGGGCGTGGGAAAGCACCATGTAGTATATCAGAGATTTGCAGCGGAGTGTCAGAAGGACCATACTTATGTCCACTGGTTCTTAGTAGGTTCTTTCGAAGGTTAATTGGCTTCGGAAGAACTTTGAAAGATGCTACTTTTTCCAAGACTTAAGACATTCTTCAGGCTTTCATACTTCGGAAGTCATTATCTTGATTTCTTCTAAGTATTGAACTTCGAAAGAAGAAAGACTTTGTCTTCGGAAGTTGGAGTTTCTCTTCGGAAGCTCTTTCAGACTTGACCTTCGGAAGCTCACCATTTGCCTTCGGAAGTTCTTCATCAGTTGCACCAAAATTGTCTAAGTGTTTGTTTTGGTTGCACCAACCTTACTTGATCCAACAATCAGTCTTGGTCTCGGATGACTTTGTCGTTGAAGATTCGGAAGATTTATACTTTGGCTTCAGAAGAAGATTTTTTGGTTTTGGAAGATTTGATACTTAACATAATTCACCGAGTTATATCAAATCTTCCAAAGTAACTTTCATGTACTTCACATGTGCATGCTGAGAGCTCTTTGGTTGCATCAGGCTCTAAGTGTAATTCTTACATATATGCAACTCTCTCAAGTCATGCCTAATTAATTCCTCTCAAGTGAGTTTGGGTTTGCCTCTAATCTACCTTCTCTCCATAGCAATACTTATGTGGTTCTAACCGTAACATACGTATGTCTCCTCATAACATGTCCAATCTATCTTAACCTTCTATCTTTATCGTATATAATACTCTAACAACCCTTAATCTTTCCCGAAAATCCTTATTTCTTATCTGGTTCGACCTAGTGCACCCACATATCCACATCAACATCTTCATCTTTGCAACCTCGCGTTTCGACACTTGAGACTTCTTGATTTCTTAGCAGTTTGATCTGTACAACATGACTGTCTAACCGTAACCTTATAAAATTTGCTTTCTAATTTAGATGAGAATTTATTGTCACAAAATATCTAGGTGTTGCGTTCGATATACTCCAACCTGCATGAGTGTGATGGTTCCATCACTATCTATTTCCCAATCTCTATGTATGAATGATCCTAAATACTTAAACTTAGTTGAGTGAGAAACCACTTGGCCTTCAATTTTGATATGGCTCTAATCATCGTTGTTTTCTGCACTAAAATCACAGTACATGTACCGAATCTCAGAGCAACTAATTCTTAAACATTTGCCCTTTAACCCCTAGCCTCTCATTTATACTTTGTTTCCTCTAAATAGCTAGCACATATCATCCGCAAATAGCATGCACCGTGGAAGTGCCTCCTAAATCGACTATGATAACTTATCCAGATTATCGCAAAAAGAAACAGGCTCAACCGAACCTTAGAGTATGCTTACGTGCACAGAGATTTCCCATGTACGCACATACCCTAGTTTATGTCCTATCACACAAGTCTCTAATTATCCCTATACACTTTCTCGAAAACCCCCTACCCTTTAGGCTATTGCAAAGCACACCGCGTGACGCATTATCGTACGTTTTATCTGGATCAATGAACACTACATATAGATAATAATAAAAAAAACTAGACACTATTAATGCAAATTTTCTAAATTTACACTTATCGCCTTTTATAAAACTTAAACTCTTAAACTTATGAGAAATAACATGACTATATACACGTAAACTTAGAACAGAAATTGTCTCTCTCAAATCTCAATAGAAACAAAAGGAGAGGAAGCAAACGTACGTTTCCGAGATCACCGGAAATGTGAGAGCCCAAATCGGAAGCAGAAGAAGACTCCGTCTGCCGGAATTTAATCAGAGACGAAGATATGACGAAGGCGAAGGCGTTGCCTCCACAACACCAACACTTGCAACAACATCACCCCATCTCTCGCTTTCCTTATAACATTGATTCACATCCCATCAAGATTCAACAACACCAAAACCCTAACTCCTCAATCTTACAACCACATTTTCCTCAATTGCAGATGGCCTATCAGGACGCTTGGCGTGTCTGTCATCCCGATTTCAAGCGCCCCTTCTCCTCTCTAGAAGACGCTTGTGAGAGGTAGCCTTCATCGCTTACAGTTTCTGTACAATGAATGGTTTCTATAAATGCACCTTAGGGGACTTTCAATGGTGTAACCTGTTTGGTTATCTTTTTCATAATGCCCATTAGAAAATAATACACAACCCAAGTCGACTTTTTCAGTTGTATTTGCCACCTAAATCTTATTAATTAAAATGAATATAGCTGCAAGATATGATATGTATTTGTTGAAAATGGGAATTGATGATTTATATAGCCACATTATATTCATGTTTATGTTTTCTTCATCTCCAGGCTGCTACCTTACCATGTGGTAGCAGATTATGAAGCTGAGGAAGATGATAGAATCCTTGATTTTGACACCACAGGCCAAACTTTATCTAGATCACAACAATGGGATCACAATATTGCTAACAAAGTTGCTGAATTTACCGCAACTTTTGAAAAACAAGTTCTTGCTTTCAATCTCATGTCCCAAAAACGAGCCATTGGGGAGTTCAGATCAGAAGAAAGATTAATGCTTGAACAGGTTCTCCTGCAGGAAGAACGACGGGCGTTATTTGAGGCAAGGGCAGAAATGGAAACAAGGCAAAAGGTAGGCCAAGCCGCTAGTCTTCACATCGCAGCTATGGGTCGAGCTGAGTCACAAGCTCATGCTGAGATGATGGCTAGGGGACCAATAAGGGCTAGTGCAATGGGGGCTCATGAAGTGGTTGACCCAGACCCAGAAGTCAACCCTGATGAAATGATGAATGGGTGGGTGAATAATATCCAAGGAGATGAAAAAGAAGTGTGTGAGGATTTTCTGAATGATGAAGAAAAGGATAATGGAGATTTGGCCATACAAAGTGGTTGGCATGGATATGATTTGAACACAAGATAGTTTCTACCTTTAAAATGCTCAATTGAATTATGCCGCTTAATGTGAATAATTTTAAAATGCTCAATTGAATTATGCCACATTTTGAATCATGAACAAATATGCAGACGACTGAATCTCCTTCAAGTAAGTTTTTATTAAATTCACTACATTGATTAATTTAAAACTTGTATGATTGATAAGAAATCATTCTTCATGTGACATTAGAGCATGGTTAAAATTTAATGTGAATAATTTTGATTGAATTATACCGTATTGGAAGAATGTTTTTTTTTTGTTAAAATTTGTTGAAAAGAAAATATTTCACTGATGGTTCTGTCTCCTGGCAAACGTAATTTTTCATGAAGTGGATACCAAATCACACTTTTGGACTTCCATGAAATTATTCAGTTCATGAAAAGCCATGATTTCCATTAACTTCCGGGGGTAGCAAGAGAGACATGGAATGGGGAGGCGATGAAATCATCAATGGTTGATAAGTCTCATAGATGAGAGAAACACATAACATAAGAAAACACACTATTTGTCGAAGAGATGATTGAAAACGTGTAAGAAAATAAAGGCAATAAGTCTAAAGACCCACGTGGTGTGCTGTAACCTAACATGCATCAAAAGCTAGTGGAGTATATAAATAATTGAAACCATAACCGTTGATCTAGAAATTCACAGCCTAGATTTCATAATTTACTATTCATTCACATGGTATGTAAATATAGGATAATTCCTACTTGTGGAGTTACTCGCACAACGCGCGTGATGAATATTCATAGTTTTTATCTTAACACACTGGTTTCTATTGTCATTTAAGGTAACTAGAGAACAATTACATGACCACCTTTTTTGATCAAAACTCTACACTGAAATGTAACATGAATGGAGAACCGTTGTAGTTATATTGAATGCTTTGGATTTATTCTGAGACAAAACATTTTAGAAATTTTGCTTAAATTTACTTGGTTTGTCTCATCTACAATGACATAGGATTTAATGACTTAAATGCTTGAATCAACGGGAAGTTACCGAGTTAACATAAGCATAAAAAACCAAGTCATTTAATGAAGATTGGTTAAATTGTCATGAACTCAACGGTAATTGCTTTGATCATTTAGATAATAAAAGTAAACATATTCATTGCATTAACGGTGTACCGTGATAAGTATATTTACCTGATTATTATATAACATTTTAAATTTAATTGTTAACTAAACTAACATGGTATTAATAATTAAGCATGATGTGTATTCTTATCTATTATTTGGTGAATGTAATAGGTCTTTATTTCATAGCTGATATGTTTTATGTTTGTATCCTAATTGTGTTTTCGTATAGTTATAACGAAGCATACTATTTATTCATTGCATGTGTAAGAATCTATCAAACCTTTGAACGGGAATAACTTTGGTACCTGGCTATAACAAGTTATAATGACTTTGGGATTTTTGAACCATGGATATTTTTTAAGACATGATGTTCCTCCTCTTACATATTGTAAGGATTCCTTAAGTCTGATGCAAACCAAAACATCCAATGTCTCTCTGCAACATGCACTAAGTACTGAAGTAAAGAATGCTTCGGAAGTTTTACACAATACACTAGAAAATACTCTAAGTGTAAAATCTTCCGAAGCCAAGACCAATATCTTTCGAAGCCAAACATGAAGTCTTCCGAAGCCTCAGAGACAAAGTCTTCCGAAGCTTCAACCTATGAAGACAGAAATCTTCAGAAGACTTTTAGTAAACATGCTTTATCTGATGTACTGTTCCATAAAGCTGGACACCTTTCCGCTACATCTCTGTAAAGTCACCAACTTACATGAGTTGGTGAAAAGGTCCATGCTTTTGGTAACTGTACATTGAGGTCTTGAGTCTGTAACTTTCTACTTTATGTACTTTATCCTTTTTGTAATAGATAAGGATGTGAGTTATGGCATGTCATAGTCACAAGGTCAAAAGGCAGATATGCCTTTTGATCCTACAATTGATTTTGTTTGTGTCTAGTCAATTGTATCCAGCTGGCTTTCAAAGTATAGCCGGCTGTAGGTTGTAGTATAAGTATTCCAAGTTCTTGTATCTTTCTTTATGCTTTGTAACACTTGTAAAAGAACTTGAGAAAGCAATATACTGCCTCCTTGAAACCCAATCTCTCTTGTTCTGTCTCTTTACTTTACTTGTGTTCTTAGTATCATCATATTGGTTAATCCAGTTCACTGTTTGATCAAAGTTTAGTTGTTCTCCTCATTGTGTTGTTGTGTTGTAATTTGTTCAAGCCCTTAACCGGTCCTGCAATTGGTATCAGAGCTTTTCAGGCTCTTGATATAAGATCTCACCATCTTAAGATCCCTTACACACACAAAAACTTAACTCTCCAAATGGTATCCATCTCAAAGACTGATATGGAGACTGGAACCATGAACAAATCCCCATTGATCACTCTTGATGACTTTGACACCTAGTGTATGAGAATGGAAGGTTTCATCAGGTCTCTGGATTCAAGAATGTGGGAATCTGTTGAGAATGGACCTTTCATACCCAGCACTCCTTCTGCTACTGGTGCTGGTATGATTCCAAAAGATGTGGCCAACTACTCTGATGAAGATAGGAAGAGAGTAGAGATTGATAGAAAGGCCATGACTGCTCTTCAGACTGCTCTCCCAAACTCTGTGTACAGAGGCTTTAAGAAGTGCAAAACAGCTAAACAGCTGAGGGATGCACTGAAGCTGATGTATGAAGGCTCCTCTGAAGCCAAGGAGAACAAGAAGGATCTCCTGAAGTAGCAGTTTGAAAACTTCACCTTCAAAGCAGGTGAAACCATGACTCAACAATACTTCAAGTATATTGAAATAGTGGATACCCTAGTGGATGGAGGAGTTCCTCTTGAGAACAGGGACATTGTAAGGAAGTTCATGTCCTCACTTCCTAAGCAATGGACACATTATTTTGTGGTGATCAAGAGGACTGAGAACCTCAAAACTCTTACTCTGACAGAGTTATATGGGATTCTCAGTGGTTACTAGATGGAGATGAACATGCAAGGTTCATCTGGCAACTTCAACAATCAAATGGGTTCAGCCCTTCATGTGGTTGAAAGGGATAGCATAGAACCCCAACATCATCTCATATGCTACCCTGACAACTCACCAAAGGGTCCTTTCATCACCTTCCCGGAGACACCCAGGGAGAACTTCACTCAAGGAAGCCCATTCCAAGAGACAAGCTCTTCTCAAGCCTTTGTGTCTTCTGATGAAAGCTGTGGGAACTCTCTCTTCACTCTTGAAGACCTGAACTGTATCCATCCAGATGACCTGGAGTACATGGAAATAGTTCAGCAGATGGCTCTCCTCACTCACAGAGCCAAGAAGTTCTACAAGAGAACAGGAAGAATGTTTCCAAGCAATGCAACCAGTGGAAAGTTTGGGCTGGATAAAAGCAAAGTTAAGTGTTACAACTGTAACCTGATGGGCCACTTTGCTAGGGAGTGTAAGGCACCTAAAACAAATGGTGGCCAAACACAAAACAGACCAAACTACACTGACAAAGCCCCTCAGAATGAGAAGCCAAAGCAACATGCTGCTGTTGCTGTTGAAGAGGGAGGCTTTGACTGGAGCTTTCAGGTGGAAGATGCTTCTCCAAACCAAGCACTTATGGCAGACCATGATGAAGCCAAGGTATTGGAACATCTCTGTACTCCTGAATGCATTGCTAAAGTAAACAGATACAGGTCCTACAACTTAGAAATAAGATCGGATCTTGAGTCATTAAACATATTAAAATTTGATTTTAGAAAGTCTGAAAATGATTACAAGTTAAAGATAGAGGACTTGGAGAAAACCATTTCAGTACTAAAAATGAACATACAGATTTTAGGACTCAAATCCAGGATCTCATAACTAAGTTGACTGAGTGCTAGGCTGAGCTTGTGATCAGCAAAGCCAAGGCAGAGAAGAGTGTTCTTGAAGAAGAGACCTTCAAGAACATGATATCCTCATTCCTGCACAACAAAGTGTGCTATCAAAATAGACATGGACTGGGATTAAATGAGATAGCTCATCCACACACAATCTTGTCTGTAAGATCTCCTAGGTGTGAAACTTGTGAAGATGAGCTTCCTCTCATAGATCCTATAAGTGAAGAGGATGAAGAAGAGATAGTGAAGGATTCCTCTGAGAAGAGTGAAGAAGAGGATTCTACCAAGGGCCACTATCCTTCTGAGGAGAAGAAATCTACTATGATGACCAAGTCCAAGAGAAAGAACTTGATCAGGAAGAGCAAGAGAAAAGCAAAGAAGGCTCAAGAGATCAAGACTACTTTTGATTCTAAGCAGAAAAACAGTTTTTATCTCTGCAGGTTTTAAAGTAGTAAGGACTGAAGACATCAACCAAGACTCCTCAGCTAAGAGTCCTGGTTCTTGTTCAAATCATCTCAGTACAAAGAAGAAGACTGAGCTGCTGTGTTCCACTGCTGCACAGCCTGAACCATCAAACTCCAAGAACAGTTCACAGCCCAAAAAAACTGTCTCAGCATCTACCAAGATGAAGGTGGAGAAGGGATGCGACCAAAGCCAGTCTTACTCTCATAAGGAGACTCTTTTGAAGAAGAAGATGTTATGTGTCATGTGTGAAAGTACCTCTCACATTGCTAAGGATTGTCCATACAATCCTAAAAGTAATATCCACATGACCAATACAAAGACTTCAAAGAGTTTCAGGAAGTTTCAAGCTTCGGAAGGAAAGTCTGTTTCCTTCGGAAGCTCCAATTCAAAGAAGAAGGTAAATGGAAAATTACCTTCGGAAGTAAAATTGGTCTCGGAAGAAAGGAGTTCTTCCGAAGCACTGAAGTCTGCTGCAGTGACTGTAGAATCTTCCGAAGGTTCAGTCATCAAAACTTATGAAGTCCCAAAAGCTTCTAAGGTTTTGAAGGTCAAGTCCAAGACTCCAAAGGTGGTGTGGAAGTCTAAGAAAGACCAAATGACTGAAGTTTCTCCATCAACAACAGCTGAAGATCCCCCTAGTACAACCATAGGATCTATTACTGTTGCATTACCTTCTATACTTAGTGAGCCCAAGACAAGTAAGGCTTGGGTTTCCAAATGTAACTAATCATTTTCTTTGTGCAGGAACAGCTCAAGACAAGCAGGAATGTCTGGATAATTGATAGTGGCTGTTCCAGGCACATGACATGCAATAGGTCTCTACTCCATAACTTTGAGAGAATTGATGGAGGACCAGTTGCTTTTGGAGGAGATGAAGGTGGTTACATTTCAGGAAGGGGCAAGGTCACAAATGGTAAGCTCAGCATTGAAAAGGTAAACTTTATTAAGGAGCTTGGGTACAATCTTCTGAGTGTATCCTAATTTTGTGATCAGAGTCATAACATGCTCTTTACTGAGCATGAGTGCATTGTTCTCAAGCCTGGAGTGGTCATTCCTCATGAGCATATCCTGCTCAGAGCCCCCAGGAAAGGGAACATGTACAAGATGTATTTGCAAGAAACATCTCCCTCTGGAGAAGTTTCATGCTTTCTATATAAAGCAAATAGTGATGAGTCTTTCCTATGGCATAAAAGAATGTGCCATGTAAACTTCAAGAACATGAATAAATTAATTAAACATGATTTGGTAACTGGAATGCCAAAGAAAGAAAGAGTTTACAACTGATGATCATTGTGTTGCATGCCTGAAAGGGAAGCAACATAAGGTATCTCACAAGCCTAAGGAAAGGAACTCCATCACTACTCCCCTACACTTGTTACATATGGATCTATTTGGCCCCACCAGTGTAATGAGTCTAGGAAGGACCTTTTATTGTTTAGTGATCACAGATGACTTTACAAGATTCACTTGGGTTTTCTTTCTTAGAACTAAGGATGAAACCCTGAGATTCTGAAGAATTTCATCTTAAAAAATTGAGAATCAAAGTGATCACAAGGTCAAAACCATAAGATGTGATCAAGGAACTGAATTCAAGAACCAAATCCTTGATACATTTTGTGATGAAAAAGGTATTACAAGACAATATAGTGCTCCCAGGACTCCTCAGCAAAATGGAGTTGCTGAGAGGAGAAACAGGACACTAATTGAAGCTGCAAGAACTATGTTGTCTGACTCTAAACTGCCCATCACCTTCTGGGCAGAGGCAGTAAATACTGCTTGCTATGTGCAAATAGAGTTTTAGTAGTTAAGACACATGGTAAGACTCCTTATGAACTTTGGCACAAAAGGAACCTTTCATTAGTTTTCTCAGGTCATTTGGATGTCCCTGCACCATCTTGAATACCAAGGATCAAATTGCCAAGTTTGCTGAAAAATCAGATGATTGACACTTCATTGGATACTCTTCCCAAACTAAGGCTTATAGAGTATACAATCTCAGAACTAGAATTGTTGAGGAGTCAGCCAATGTGACTTTCAATGAACACACACCCTGTGTGGCTGGTTCTGGTCCTGATTGGCTATTTGATCTTGATTTAGTACCAACTGTTTTAACAAATCTTGTGAGAATGTTTCAGGATCTGCAGAAAATCTAAATACAGGTGATCCTGATCCAAGATTTGAGCTAGTAAGACCCTCAACTCATACATCTTCAGCTCCAGTTAGAACTACTTCAGCAAATGAGATTTCTATCAGCACTACAATGACAAATTCAGCTGATACATCTGGTATGCCTTCAAATTCCAGCTCAGAGGCTCCTCAACCAGATAAAGATACCTCAATTGTAGAAGAGAACAATGGTGATGGTGAAAGTGATCAGGAATTCCTTGATGCTAATAATCACACCATAGATGACAATATCAATGATGTCACACACTCATTGGATCAAGTTAATCTTGATAAGTGTGGTAATGTGGAGGGTGAATCATCTATGCCAGATCTAAATTTCTCAAATTTGGATCTTTCTCAGCAACTTGCTGTGATCCCTCAGCTAAGGATCCACAAGTCTCATCCCACCACAAACATCATTGGAGATGTTGTCACAGGGTAAGAACAAGAGGACAAACCCATGAAGCAAATGTTTGTCTTCACTCTTGTTTCTTATCTCATATAGAGCCAAAGAAAGTTGATGAAGCTCTAAAGGATGGAAGTTGGGTTGAAGCTATGCAACAAGAGCTGCTTCAATTCAAAAGGCAGAAAGTTTGGAACCTTTGTCCTCTTCCTCATGGGAAGACTACCATTGGAACCAAATGGGTTTTTAGGAATAAGAAGGATGATAGAGGAATTATCATCAAGAACAAGGCAAGACTAGTTGTTCAAGGATACACACAAGAAGAAGGGATTGACTACACTGATGTCTTTGCTCCTGTGGCAAGATTAGAAGCTGTTAGAATATTCCTGGCATTTGCTGCATCCAAGAACTTCAAGATCTTTCAACTTGATGTAAAGTGTGCTTTCTTATATGGAGTGATTGATGAAGAGGTTTATGTCAAACAGCCACCTAGCTTTGTAGACCCTGATCATCCTGATTATGTCTGCAAGCTTGACAAAGCTCTTTATGGGCTGCATCAGGCACCCAAAAAGTGGTATGAGACACTGTCTGAGTATCTTTGTAAACATGGATACAGGAGAGGTACTATAGATGGAACTCTCTTCAATAAAGGGCATGAAATGACTTATTGCTAATTCAAGTATATGTAGATGACATCATCTTTGGTTCAACTAATCCAAAGCTCTGCAAAGTCTTTGAGAAGCTGATGAAAGACAGATTTGAAATGAGTGCAATGGAAGAACTCAATTTCTTTCTGGAATTCAAGTGAAGCAAGTTGAAGATGGCATCTTATAAGTCAGTCAAAGTATGTTCAAGACATACTCAAGAGGTTCAACATGACTGATTGTAAGATTGCTAAGACACCCATAGCCAGAAACCACTCCCTTGAACCTGATCTTGAAGGGGAGTGTGTAGATGAACATTTATACAGGGCTATGATTGGGTCTCTTATGTATCTTACAGCTAGCAGGCCTGATATCATGTTTGCTACATGTATTTGTGCAAGATATCAAGCCAACCCTAAGATGTCTCACTAATCACTGTCAAAAGGATTTTAAGATACCTCAAAGGTGCTTCAACACTTGGTTTATGGTATCCAAAGAATTCTGACTTCAATCTGTATGCTTATACAGATAGTGATTATGGTGGTTGCAACATGACTGCAAAGTCTACATCTAGGGGGATGTCAATTTTGGTGGAAGGGTTGTCTCATGGCAATGCAAGAAACAATCCTGTGTGTCTGCATCAACTGCTGAGGCTGAATACATTGCTGCTGCAAGCTGCTGTGCTCAAGTGCTTTGGATTCAAAATCAGATGCTGGACTATGGATTTAACTTCAAGGAGACTCCTATCCACATAGACAACAATAGTGCTATCTCTATCACTGAGAATCCTGTGCAGCACTCAAGGACCAAACACATCAACATCAGGTATCATTTAATAAGAGATAACTATAAAAAGGGATTAATTAAACTAGTCAAAGTCCATACAGATGAACAATATGCTGATCTGTTTACAAAAGCTTTTGATGAACAGAGATTTAAATATCTAATATCAGCTATTGGGATGATTAACTTTGAGTAGACTTTTTCTTAAAACTAATTCTAATTATTTCTTCTTAAAATATGTGTGTCCTAAGTTGTCTAGTTCATCACTTTCATAAGCTCATGTTTTCTTTGGATATAAAATTCTTTTTGAAGACTTTCCTTAGATTCTTGAAAATTTTCTGATCCTTCGGAAGATAAAATTTTATCTTCGGAAGAAAATCATGTCTTCAAAATAAATAACTGTCTAAGAAATTTTACCTTCGGAAGGAGTCTAAATCTATCTTCCGAAGCTTAAATTCTTAACTTAGACACTTATTTGTTTTCAAGGACTTTTTCTTTCCGAAGCAAAATTAACTCTCGGAAGCTTTGTTGTCCTCATACAAAGCATTCAAGTGTTTATTTCTCTTCCGAAGCAAAATTATCAAGACTCTCAGGAAAATCTTCCGAAGCCATTTTAGCTTCGGAAGCTTTTTCATTAAAACTTCCGAAGACAATTTACCTTCGGAAGCTTTTCGAATTCCAAGAAAACTACTTTTTGAGCAAAAGTAAACTACTTTTTCAGAGGTGGGACCGACTTTCGGATTTCAAAGTTTATCCTCTTTCATTAACTTTGGTTCAAATCCCTTTTCACATAAATACCCAACGGTTCCCCCTCTTCCTCACTATCTTCCTCAATTCCACTATTTCTCAAACCTAATTCTCTAAACCGCCTTTGCTTTCTAACTTCTTCACCCTTAAGCTTCTGAAATGGCCAACTTAACCGCAAAACAACCCAGATTTCTCCATGCAACTTCACAGGCAACATAATCAAGTTGCTCTGTTAAGCTCTGAGAAAGATGCAAGTTTCTCAGAGATTTGCCAATTCTTATCCAACTACTCTGGATGCCAATACTTTCACTCCCCACAGTGAAGGGAGGACAATCTTCATCACTCCGGCCATCATCAACCATCATTTGCAGCTGGATGATGAAGAAGGTGAGTGTCCTTCCAAAGAAGCTGTTAATCATTCCTTTGAGCAGATGGGCTATGAGGGAGATTTCTCTGTAAAGACCTTCAGGAAAGGGAAGGTCTCATCCCAGTGGAAATACCTGCTCCATGTGGTTATCCACAGCTTATCAAACAAGCATGGTGGGTGGGACCAGATTCCTGAGGATCTCTCCTTTATAGTTCATGGAATGGTTCAGGGGGTCAAGTTCAGGTACTTCTCAATTTGTTTATACTAATTTACTTGCAAACTTGACTCCTTAGAGTATTACATGTTTCCTAGATATGTTCAACACATTCTTAACTGTGAACTGGGCTCACAGTTGAGGGAAACAAGTAATATTCTTAAATTGGGACAGATGAAGCCCGGACATCTTTAAAATAATGAAGAAGCCAACTGTAGGCTTCTCAGGGGTAGAAACACCCCTAGTCCCCAAAATGTTAGAGCTCATTGCTCAAGGTGACAACCTAGCAACACAAGCTAGTGTTGAACCCACACCTTCTTTTTCTTTACCACTAAAAAGACCAGAAATAACCCTCACCTACCAAAGAAAATCCAAACGAACCCTGCTCAGGCTATTGAGTCTGCTGCAGGCCCCCAATACTCAACCTTACAGAAGAAGTGGAACTAGAGCTCACACTTCCACTCCTCCAACCCACTCCCCTTTCTTCCCCTATCGGGCTTCGGTTCCTCATTCTCACCCTGATGAGCTCAAGCCCTATGACCTCCCTTTAAGCCTTCCTCTCTGAGTCTCAACACTCAGTGAACAACCTTCAGGGGACAGTTACCATCCCCAGCCTTTAGATCTCAACCAACCAATTCCCAACCTATCCTTCTATACTGATGAAGACTTAGGATTCAGTGAGTACCATGAGTCTCTCTTCTCCTCCCCTACTCAAAGAGAGATGAGTCCTCTCTTCTCTCCTCATCTCACCCCAGTCAGTCACCTGTTACTGAGGTGGACACTTCTGAAATGTTGATGTCCATAGTGAAGAGGCTCTCACTTTTGAAAGTGATTACATCATTAAGACCTCAACCATGGCAACTCAGCCCACTGGCATCTCAACTGAGATTGCTGACCTCAGAGCTGGCTGGTGGTGAGAGAGAGGACTTTGGTCCAATCATCTCATCCCCCAATGATTCTTCTGATGAAGAAGAGGGAATTTGAGACTAAAGGTGCAGAAACTGTCAAAAACATGCTCCTATTTAGTCTCTAAGGTTAGTCACCTTGAATCTCAGGTGACTACCTTACAAAACAGGGTCAATGATCAGCAACTTCAGATTTCATATCTAAAGGAAAAAACTAGCTGGGAGACCTTTAAGGAGAGCTCAACCAGGAACACAAGAACCTGTGGAAGTGATTGACTTATCCTCCAGCTCACCTATGCAAGTGGGTGATGCTACCAAAAAAAGGGGAGAAAGTTATTGCAGCCACAGAACCTGGGAGTTCTTCACAGAGAATGGACATAGAGGACTCACCATCCTCACTTGCTGTTGTGCATTCTCAGCAACTTCCTCAAGTTCACATTAATGTGGACTCTATAGACTCTATCATCAGGAGTCTCTTGAGGAAGGTATACCAAGGGCTGTTGTCATCTCCAACACAGGAACTTCAAATACATATAAGGTGAAGGTATGATGCTGACAGAAAGCCCTTATTCTTCACAGAGTTCAAGGGCAACATGAATTTTTGATTTTCAAAGCCTGAACTTCTTGAAAAGATTGGATCTAGTCAACATGCCACTTGTCAATCCAAGCAACTCAAGACAAGCTGACAGATTGGCTCAAAGAATTCCAAGATAGGATCCTTGCAGAGTTCACTCTAAGAAAGAGACTTAGGCAATCAGGCAATGTCATCGGTCACTGGATGTTGAGGTGGACCCTAAGATTAGTTTCATAGGGGAAACCTTGACTGAAGGCCCAAGTGGCAGAACCTAAAACCTCTGTTTCATCATCAAAACAACTGTTACAGAGGTTCACACTCCTTCTGAGACACCTGCTGGTGAAGGTGTTTCTCAGCCTCTCTCTGGCCAGAGCATGGAAGCTACACCAAGCATAAAGGCCAAGCCTCTATCCACCCTGAGTCATAAAGGTCTGTGGGTGACAAAGGGAAAAGGATTATGACTCCTGAGAAAATGAGGAGGAAGAGAGAGAGAGAGAGAGGAAAAGGAAGCTAAGGGGAGAAAGTTCCTCTGGGTCTTCTAAGGGGAGAAAGTTCTCTGGGTCTTCAAGCTTCATGCAAGCTGCAATCAGGGCTGCCCCAAGACCAAATACTCAAGATGATGAGTTGAGGGCAGTCAGGATTACTTATTTACAGACCAGGAACTATGATATTGATGAAATCATCTCCTTCCCCTTAGAAGAATTGAATGAACTGGCTGACATGGAAGTGTCAAGAGAGATGAAAGAAAAAGAGGATGCAAGGCTACTTCTCCAATTTAAAGAGGAGAGGAGACTATAAAGACTCTACAAGCATGCTCCCACTCTCTCTCCAGTTCAAGAAATCCTGCACAGGAAGATGTGGCTCCACAAGAACCTCAGGTAGACAAAGAAGAAGATAGGATCAAGATGATCAACTACCTGAGTGCCACAGGCTTCTATAAGCAGATGCACTTCTTCCCCTGTCCTATGACTTCATTGAGTTTGAGTACCTAAAGCAACTTGAACTTGATCTAGTCAAAGAAAGAAAGACAACTAAAAGGAAGCTAAGGGAAGAAGCTGCAAAGTCAAGAGCTATCATCCAAAAGAGTGTGAAGAAGTCTGCTGATAGACAAAGGATGATGAGCTTCTTGAAGCTATATGGATTCTCCGGAAGGAGACTTGGCCCTATGTCTCTATCCACTATGGATGAGCATATAAGGGTGATCAAGCAGAAGATTAAGAGTGGTGAACTAATTGACTTGCACTCTCTTCCAAGTCAAGTCCCACCTGAAGTGGAGGTTAAGTTTGAACAACCTGAGACACCTCAACCTGGACCTCCTGCTGAGCCTCAGCAAGCTTCATCTTCTGATCCAAAGCAGGGTCAAACTCCCTCTCCTTCTGAACCTGTGAGGGAGGAACACCCAACTGAGAAAGACAAGGATGATCAACAAGGTGCTGCAGACCAGTCTTCTCAGTTAAAGTCATCTAAGAGGAAGAAGAAAATGGCTTCTAAACCAAAGTCAAAGAAGAAGAAGCCCAAGTCATCTACCTCTACACCTCAGGCTGAGTCAGATCAACCTGAGGAAGTGCATGATGAGGCAGCCCAATCAACTCCAATGCAAGTGGCTCCTCTGACAACTGAGACACCCATCTTGTCCTGGACTTACTCTACCAATCCAGAAAGATGGCATGTAATCACAGATCAAGGTGTTGAGAATGTCTATACTTAGCAAGACATAATCAACTTACCTCTGCATGATCTCTTTGAGATGAGAAGATACTATGAAGGTCTTGATGATCCTAACCATCTAATGAAGAAGGGTATGGTCATGATTGTACTAAAGACCACCAATATCTGAAGATCTTCTAAGTGTTTTGGTAACATCAGCCTAGGGGGAGTTTTTAAGGATTCCTTAAGTCTGATTCAAACCAAAACATCCAATGTCTCTCTGCAACATGCACTAAGTACTGAAGTAAAGAATGCTTCGGAAGTTTTACACAATACACTAGAAAATACTCTAAGTGTAAAATCTTCCGAAGCCAAGACCAATATCTTCCGAAGCCAAACATGAAGTCTTCCGAAGTCTCAGAGACAAAGTCTTCCGAAGCTTCAACCTATGAAGACAGATTTCTTCCGAAGACTTTTAGTAAACATGCTTTATCTGATGTACTGTTCCATAAAGCTGGACACCTTTTCGCTGCATCTCTGTAAAGTCACCAACTTACATGAGTTGGTGAAAAGGTCCATGCTTTTGGTAACTGTACATTGAGGTCTTGAGTCTGTAACTTTCTACTTTATGTACTTTATCCATTTTGTAATAGATAAGGATGTGAGCTATGACATGTCATAGTCACAAGGTCAAAAGACAGATATGCCTTTTGATCCTACAATTGATTTTGTTTGTGTCTAGTCAATTGTATCCAGCTGGCTTTCAAAGTATAGCCGGCTGTAGGTTGTAGTATAAGTATTCCAAGTTCTTGTATCTTTCTTTATGCTTTGTAACACTTGTAAAAGAACTTGAGAAAGCAATATACTGCCTTCTTGAAACCCAATCTCTTTTGTTCTGTCTCTTTACTTTACTTGTGTTCTTAGTATCATCATATTGGTTAATCCAGTTCACTGTTTGATCAAAGTTTAGTTGTTCTCCTCATTGTGTTGTTGTGTTGTAATTTGTTCAAGCCCTTAACCGGTCCTGCACATATAATTACACAGAAAAATAAAAGAAAAACATGATCAGGGGGAGCATTATAATTAAATATCACTTATGATAATTGTCACATCCCGTTCCAGGTGCGAGTTATACCTCAAAAATAATACCTGCGGAAATTCAAAACTTGTTTTTTCATTAACATCAATCTTTGTACATAAGTTTCATTACGTCAAAATTATTACATGAGGCTAGTCAAAATTTAGAGAACTATCTTCAAGCCCGTAATCCTTTATGAGCTCTAGCCTCAATATCAACTTCTTTAAACCCTACATCACACAGCACCTAAAACGTGTGCCCAAAATATTTTATAAGTCAACATTATGTTGGTGAGTTCATAAACAACATCTTTTAATACCTCTTTCAAAATACTTCTACTAGAATCAACAAATAAATACATAACCAACCAATGCAGTAAACTCAACACCCATTGCTAACGTTTGTATGGGTGTAAATATATATCACATTTTCTAAAGTTTGTGTCGACTTACGTACCCGACAATTATTACCCCATATTTATCGTACGGATACCAGTTAACTTTAAAAAATAATAATATAAGAACACACTTCCAGTCTTGAAAGTTTAAGAGAACTTCATCGCCCGAAACAGTAAAATACTTTAAACATAGCCGATGTAATAAAGCTTACCTCAACTAGTAGCTAACAACCCTAAGATCCAACCAACCTCAAGACGCATCATCTCCAACACAAGTACCTTACTGATCACCGGTCTTCTTCTAGGCAGAACCTCATCACGCGAATATAACTTAAGAAAGTGGGTCAAACTCACCAGGAAACATCAGGTATTCATCCCACTTAGAGAGAGAGAGAGAAAGTAGAGAGAAATAATCAAAAATTTCAATTCCCAGACTTGATATTTATGGGCACTCCTGATTGACGATGTGCCTTGCCATCAGTAGGGTGATGTAGGCCGCATTGGCACTTAAACCGCCTGTTTTAGCCGCCTCAACGATGTGCCTCGCATCGAAAGCTGATATGGGGTGCATCGGGCCGATGAGTCATCACGTGTTGCACTCCGGTTGTTTCCTTAGCCTCGTTATTTTCCATTGGACCCCACAAGCAGTTGCCTTCCCTTCGACCTCGCTATAAAGGGTTGCCGCCCTCGAAACCCCACTGTCCTACGAATGTTTGGGTCCTAGGTCCGGTTTAACTTTCGTTTTATAATAATCAAGAGATTCAATCTCTCCCACCATTTAGGGAGCCATCTCTGGTTTAGATAATGTTATGGTCTGCTTAAACATAATTGAGGAACAATTTAAGGGTACTAAAATACCAATACTAGTATCTTAGTCCCTAAATGTTAACAACCAAGTACAACATGGTTGGTTGTGTGCGCAAGCATATCATGATGATGAATGGGATAGCTTACCAATTGAAAACTCTTGACATGTAAATTAATAAAGGATTTTTAGCTTACTTTATTATGACATCTCCCCTTCTTAATTTGATTTTTTTTAAGATTAAACTATAACAGTTAAAAGGAAAAATAGAAGATGAGCAAACTGATTGCCATGTGTGTTTAGGAAGAAGAATACTTCAAACTACATAAAGGTGATGTTGCTCACCTAACCACTATTGACTTCAAGAAAAAAAGGGCACGTTCAAAGGATAGGATGAAGTGAAGAATAAGTCAAAACCAAATAAGTGTTCTACTCCTAGAGCAAATCCTAGAAAATTTTAAGGGAACCCCAATTGCCGTTTTTGTCATAAAAATGGGCACACTCAATGGATTGTCTAAAGTTTAAAGAATGCTTAGCAAAAAAAGGTATTACCCTAAACTATATAATTTACGAATCATTTGATGTTAATGTTCCCTATAATACATGGTAATTTGACTCGGGTTCCACCGTACACATCTCTAATTCTTTATAGTGATTTTGTACAATTAAGAAGCTCATAAGAAACCAATGGACAGTTAAAGTGGGAAATGGCACGACAACTTAGGTGAAAGTAGTGGAGATTCTTTCTTTATTCTAGAAGGAGGCTCCATTTTAAATTTTCTTGAACCCTTATAAGTACCAACTATTACTAGAAACTTAATTTGTGTTTCACAATTATATGTATTTATTCTTGAAAATGGTTAATGTATATTAAGTTAAATTATTGTACAACTGGTCTTTTGATGAAGACCTCTATAAGTTGTCTTTAGATCATAATTTTCGAAATCCTTGTTGTCTTATCACATAAAAGACGCCTTAGTGAGAAATAACAGGAAAATAAATGGAGACTTCTAAATTGGAGGCTATATTTCACGAGAAAGAATGACAGACTCGTGAAAGACAAAGTACTTCCATAACTTGACTTTTTTATTTTAAAAAATGTGTTTCATTGTAAAAAAGGAAAAATAACCACTAAGAATAAGAACTATTATACAAGAAGTACGGGATTACTTGTTTGATACTTTGATCCATACATAAATATGTGTTCTTTTCTTTTGGGCATTAGAGGGCACTAGGAGAGGGAAGGGAAGGGGAGGCCCCGTATAGCCCACTATTGTTAAGTCTTGTTTAAAAAGCCAGAGAAATATAAACGTAAATATTTAATGTGGGATTATTGAGCCACAAATATACGAGAGGGGCCCACTTCAAATTTACAAAGTAAACTTATAAAGAAAAAAATGACTTTCAGGAAATAAAAAAGTTAAAAAAAATAAGTTGCTTAAAAACCCTAGCACCTCAATATTTACAATTTTACAATATTTTTGACTTCATGTTTTCAAATTCATATTAAATTGTTGTTTCTATTACAACTAATTGTTTACGTGAAGTGTTAAATTTTATGTTACTTTATTAACTTCTTGTTTGTTTATGTTTCCTTTTATTTGTTATTTTCTATTAGGAGATATGGAATTTTTTTAAAGAAAAGTATTAGTTAAAAGTAATTAAAATCTATCTAATACATTAACAAAACTGTAAGATATATATTTGCTATTATATTTAACTAGAAATTAAGCACGCGCGATGCGGCGTGTTTGTGAACCTTGTTATGTGTATTGAGTCGGTGACATTATCACGATTAAATATGTAAAAAATGCACAAAGTTACGACAGTTTGGTATAGATATAAAAGAATTATATGTTTGGCACATTGCACCGTTAACAAACCTAACATTGAGTTGATAATAACACTTAAGAAAAATAAAACGTTTGGAAAAAAAACTATAAGAGTTAAAATAGAAAAAAATATGAAACAAAAAGAGATATTCATGGATTCGAACATATGTCAATTGTTTAAAAATCCAAAGTTCTAACCACACAAACTAACCAAATCTTTAGCAATAGTATTGAAATATTATATTACAAATAAATTAACAAAAGAAACCCCATTTAATTAACAAAAGAAAGCCCATTTTACTAATGTACAATAATAATAGCATAATGTACAACCCAATATGCATAGATAAGTTAGTAATTAGTATTATTTAAATTATCTATCTTTTTTTGTGTTATATATGGTTGTTTAATATTATATTATTATCATATCTGTGTTTTTTTAACCCTACCTGATCCACTTTGACCAACCCATATATTACCCCCATACAAAAAAAGTAAAAAATCTTGTATTCGTCCCTGTATGTAGCTAAAGTTAAACTTTATAATCCACATTCCAAAAAGTTAGATGTGAGAACCATTAATTTTTTGTTCATTAGATATTCTGAATGTTTGAAAGGATAACGATTAATTGTCCTTTTCATCCCAGTAGAATTGTTGAGACTAGACATGTTGAACTTTTCGAGTTTACAAACTTCAGTGGGAGCGATGGTTTTAGGTAAAAGGTTTGTGTGTTGAAATTTTTGGGTGAAAGTACTGATATTTTTTGCTATATTTCCACATTCCTTCTGCTGTGATGTTGTTATCATGGTAGATGATAGTAGGATGAAGATTGGTTTGCAACCCCTACTACATCTGCCTTTACGATATTTACTAGATTTCGTACGAACTATGTTTTCTAATGTAGGTTCTGGAGTTCTAACATTTGAATTTCTCTAACATTTTACGTTCCCGAAAGTTGCTTAGTGCTTGTGGGCTAAGGGAAGAAAGATCGAAAAGTCGAAACTTTCGAAAGCGCACTCACTCTTCTCAAAATCTCTTATCTTAAGAGAAGAAAGATCTACGCTACGAAAAGGAGCGGGCGGAGAGAGCATAAAGAGCTTACTTATAAGGAGTTTGATGGGAATGATTTTGGGTTTTGGAAGATGCAAATTAAGGATATTCTTTAACAGATTGTCTTATAAAAAAGCATCATTAGAAAGAGAAACCAAGAAAAAAAACTAATGCAGATTGGAAGATTTTTGGAGCAAAAAACTTTGGGGGGATGAGATGACTACACATGGTTTAATGATAGCGTTGTTGTAGATGTATGAAAAACCTTAATGTTAAATAAGGTCTATCTAATTAGAAAATTGGTTAACACTAGAATTAGGGAGGATGCCTTAGTTTCTGCTCATATCAATGAGTTTAATACAGTCATAACTAATTTAGGATCAATTCGAATCAAGTTTGATGATGAAATCAGGCATTGTTGCTTTTTATCTTTCTTGCCTTATAGTTGGTGTAGGACCCGGGGGGGGAGGGGGCAATCAGGGCAGAGGCTTTGGTCGGTCCAGGAATTGAAGGAATGTTACTTATTGAAGTTGCAAACAAATGGGACACTTTAGAAGTCAGTGTTCGAATGGTAAAAGGGATGTGTACGTTGCAGCAGATAACACATATGATGATGCTTTAATATGTTGAGTTGAGTGTGTTGTAGATTCATGAATGATGGATTTTGGTGCATCATTGCATGCCATGCACAACACAGAGATGATGAAGAATCTCAAGATTAGGGAGTTTGGAAAAGTACGATTAGTAGATAGTTTCACATTCCACAACTCGAGAAGCCCTTGTACCTCCTAATCTAGTCCAGGGTATCATCAACTTTTATCATTTTAGATATAAAGTAACAATAACTACATTGGGAAAACTATTTGTTGTAGGACTAGAGATCCCGAGTTCTCATGAGTGCATAGTATGATTGCTAATGTTTCCCTCGTTGTATGAGATTTTTTGCGTCTTCCTAAAAACAGTTCATGACGTAAAAGAAATATTTATGCATCATCAAGCCCAAGCGAATGCAAATTCAGATATAATATGAGAATTACTTTGTTGCAAAACAAACAAACACATCCAATAATATCTCACTCTGAGAGTAGGGTTTGGAGATGATGAAAGGGGCTAAAGCCTTACCTTCATCTCTAGAGATAGAGACGCTGCTTGTAATAAGACCACCGGCTTCATACCTATTTTGATTTTAACTATTAAAAAATATTAGCATCATAAAGCATATATAAAAAGTAAAAGAGAAAGGGTTGACAAATACTTGGTTGTTAGGAGTAAAATGAAATTGTATGTACTCAAATTTGCTAGGACTTGCTTAAACTAATTCAATGAGTTTGAGTTTAAATTCATACATTTGTCTTCTGCTCACTAAATTACAACAGGATATGAATCTCCTACATTAATTTAAAAGAAAACAAACCTTAAATTCATAGAAACAAAGACAAGTGCACCTGACTTACTCGCTAGCCACACGGATCACTTGCTTACCAACATTCTTGCCGGAAAATAATCCAACAAAGGCAGCAGGAGCGCTTTCCAGACCATCGTTCATGTTCTCAATATATACTATCTTTCCCTGCTTGTAGTAACTGGTTATATCTTTCAGAAACTGTGGGTATAATTGTAGAAAATCACTTTGAAGGAAACCCTTAATTGTTATACGCTTTGATATAACAGCAAACATGTTCCTGAAACTTTGTGTATCGGTTCTACTGTTTTGAGAAACCATCCCACAAATGGCTACACGACCATGGACCCTCATGTTTGCAAGTGCTGCATCAAGCATCGGTCCACCCACGTTATCAAAATATATATCAATACCTTGAGGAAAATACCTGTTATTACCACACAACCCTTTATTAACTCACATAACAGCTAGTTTTATTTTGACAATGTAACAAGCCTTGCTTTACACACGTCAGTTGATCTTGAATTTGTTAACTTCTTGATTTTTTGTCATTTATAACATGATTAACTACTATGTGTTATGGAAAATAATATATCATTCATTAAGATAAATAGGTAGTATGATCTATCATTCTTCTTTTTTTAAAAAGGAAATAAAACATTAAATAAATATTTAACTGGATTTGTGATATACTTAATGCATAGCCAGGTACGAAAACACAGGCATTACCTGGTCAAGGCTGCTTCAAGGTCTAATTCTTCTTTGTAGTTGAAGGCTTCATCAAATCCAAGCTTATTCTTCAAAAGTTCTACCTAATTAAGATACCATTTTCAGCAGAACTTAGGCAGATCATATGCCTACGTCCTTTCCCCATACCCATATGTCAAATCCGAGAAACTAGAGGTCGCATTTTAAACCAATGTCTAATTGGGTCAAGTTGGCATTTTTATAATCTCCCGGTGCAATTATAACACATAGCTAAAAAGAAATGGGTCATAATTCCACCCGTAGCATTATCAAATGCCTAAAACCTCTTAAATTTGGTGTTAATAGAAAGTAGTTATATAAGTTGTAAGATTCACCAAAATGGACAAAAGGGTGTTAATGGCGTCTTGTGAATCTTATAACTTATAAAAGCCCAACCAGACCCCAGTTCGGTCCTGCTACCCACTCCGCCCATTATGACACTGTACACATATCCCTTAATACTGATGGTTTAGAAAGAAGGAAGTATGCCGAATGAAAGATAACTGGAGCAGTTACAATACATACTTTCTGGGTCGTGCCCGCGCTTCCAACCACATAGCATCCATGTAATTTAGCAAGCTGACCAACAAGCTGACCCACGGCTCCAGAGGCTGCAGATACATAAACATAGTCTCCTTTCTTAGGAGCACAAACCTCATAAAAACCAGCATATGCTGTAAATCCTGGCATGCCTGCATTATATCAATGTCTCAGTCTCAAATTTTGATTACTGAAGCAAATAAGTGAATAACATTGACATTGAGAAAGAGCATTAGCAATTGACAAGGAAATATTTCTTTATATGAACATTCAACACTTGTATCATTTATAAACATTAATGAAAGTCTTGGATAAATTTTTTTTTTCGCATCTAACACACCCATTTTGACCTGTTACCTAACCCGTCTATTCTGAATGGTTAAGTTAGTTGAAGTGAGAAAACACACCAAGCAAACCAACATGGTAAGAGAGAGGGATGCCATCATCATCATCATCATGTTGAATTTTCCTCAATTTAGAAGTGTTAAGGATTAAAGTGTATTCTTCCCAATTGGTAAGCCCTGTGACAAACTCCCCTCTTTTGAAATTAGGGTCATCAGAATCCACCACTTTTGACACCCCAAACCCCTCAATCACCTACAACACATATTCCACCAAACTTATCATATTCACCAACTGTCACAAATTGCTTGTTATCAGCATCCTATAAAACAATCAAATCCACATAAACAGTTGAAAATGCTTACAGATCCAGGGGTAAAAGGGGGGATATAAGAGGCATGAAAGTTCTGCATTCGACCTCGCATGTAAGGATCACAGGACAAGTACAAGTTCTTCACTAAAACTCCATTCGATCCTTTCGGAGCTTCCAATTTTATACGGTTTTCAACCTTCAATTCCATGTCTGTTTCCGATGGAGATCCATTGATGTACGATTTCAACACGATCTGCTTGTTTACAATCTCCATTTGACTTCAATCTTCAAGCCTCGAGTTGATGTTGATATTCATATAGGAGGAGGTAGTAGGTACATCAAGATTAATTGGAGTCTTTTATTATATCAACCGCCACGGGTAGTATATTGGTATGGGCGGCAATTCTTCACTCTCCCTTAACCAACTCAAAAGTGTGAAAAATAATTGCATCTAAACAAATTTACTATTGTTCCATTAATTATAACTTTTAACGGTACTATTTTCCTTCTAAATACCACCTATCGGCCAATTAAAAACAAAATATATCCCCTATCGAGATACCCTTCCTAAGATTACAGTATTTTTGTATGGTCAATCACCAATGTCATGTGATACCTTCCACAAAATAAAGAAAAAGAAAGAAAAAAAAACATTTAATACAAACTGTAACATTGGATGTTACGAGTTGTAACTTAGTGCTTAAGGTTTGGCTATTTGATGCGACGTAGGCTTATGAAAAGACTCTGGTGTTACCACGTGGAACCATGACAAGGACGGGTAACCCTAGTCCTTACCATCCTTAAGGTTGAGCAATAAGTAAGAAGCTGTCTATAAAGATTATGTGCCATAACTCCTTAGTGTTACAGTCCTTAATGAAGGCCGGTGAGGCCTACAAATAAAAAGACCGAGTTCAAACCAAATTACACATTCTTTTTAAATCATTCTCGGTTGTAAGCTCTTAATTAGGGTGTTTTCAAGCTACAAGTCATTCTATAGTGTCAGGTAATCTTTCGGCATGCTCTCTAGTTCCTAAGTTTAAATTGTGGTTAAGATCTAATCTAGAAACCAGGGTTTAGGGTCATAATTAGGGTAGACACTGAAAGACTTAACCCTAGTATTGACATGGATTGATCATGCATGCTTAAACCAAGAGGTTATTTATGCCAACCATAGTAATGATAAGCTAGTACCTTGTAATCACTGTTATAATTTAAATGTCCACGATACTTCTAATAAGATCAACATACCCACTCAGTTGTAACATTATATAAACTCAGGTTAATATCCATGGGCTGGGTGGGAGTGTGATTTCTCATTATATGCTTAATAGGGTGTATTGCACTGGCTAAGAATAAACTAAGGTGTCCTATATGCATCATAACGCATTCCTATACTCATTCGATGGCTGGAGGGTTTGACAAGCTTGTAGTCAATGGTTGCGATAAAATCAAGGAAGCCACTATGACTATGGACTCAAATATCGTAACACATGTCGTGTATACATAACTATTAATGTGGTTTATAAAATTATTATCATAAGCTCACCAGCACTAGTTAATGTCATTTGAGTATATTTATTAAAGGTAACAGGTGATGAGGCATTTAAGAGCTTATGACGATAGATATTTTGGAAAACCGAGAAGACCTAAGCTATGTAAACTATTTTCGGTTCACAAGCTATCGTAATAAGATATTTTAGAGTGCAATGAAAATGTTACTATGTATGTAGCTTCTAATGTATCATTTGTGCATATTCATTTAGATCAACCTAGTTATAAGCCTAAGGTTTTAGCAAATTAGGTATACATAGGCTTTAACTAGTAGAGCTCTGGAATCTTGTCACGCCCCAAAACCACAATGCAAAGACACGTGTGGCGGCGGTAACAAAAGTTGGTTACCGATAATTAATAAGTAAACATACATAAGTAGAAACTTGGATACCATAGTGTTTACTTCTAAGAAGATGACGTTACTGAAAACGATATTTAAAGTTAATTAGTCTTAAAAGTCATAGACTGAAATAATGGTGAAAGTTTGTCCTAAAATGTGTAATCTAAAACTATATGTGTGCCATATATCTTTACATTTCCATGCATGCTTAAAAATCTAAAAATATACCCAAAAACTTGTCAACGTAAACACAATGAGTTCATAGATTTAGTAAAAAGGCAAGTAAAGCATTCTTTTATTGTAAGATATGATTATCCCTAAACTAACGTGTGGATTATTAAGGACTAGCTAGGTCCTACAATTATGATTGCAACCAAGAGCTCATAATCAAACAGAAACTTCATGTTATCCCTCCTATTCCTTTCAAAATATATTCATTCTTCTTAGTTGACTGGCACGACCAATCATGAGAGTGGGTTGTCAACCTAATAGATTTACCAATATAATCTTTAGTCTTCCATAGGCTAATGATTATGGATGTGAGGGTTATTGTTCACAATATTCGAAAATAACTCTAGGTCATCATAATAATTTCGTAGCTACCCCACCATTAAAGTATAACAAATAAAATAGCATGTTTTCCCTCTGAAATGGTAATCTAAAAATTATTTAAAAAGAGTCTATGAAAACTCACCTATAGCTCTTCAAGTAATATCTAGCAATGACAAAGCCCAAATGAAAGTGTCAACCCAATTAATGACCTAAATACAAAGGACTCATTAATAGTTGAAGGACAAGTCTACTATGCAAGTTGTTCGCCCAACCTTCTATACCGAAGTAAGAGTTTTTACTTAGCGAAGAAAAATGTTAATCGAACGACCTGATTGTGACTTTAATTTCAGTTAACTTTTTTTATATTAATAAGTGGCAAATTATTTCTTTAATAAACCATTTAGTACTTTAATTTCCAACCACACATTTAACGCACATGATTATTATTTTAATACATGTATAGATGTACGTATACACGAAAACCTTAACACGTCATATCATTCCATACATATCATTCATAAATATCACAAAATTTACCTAATCTAACATATAGTTAATAAAATATTTTCAAGTTTTATTATAAATATATTTGATTTGTTAAGTGTTCTAACACTCTACTCATTGTGAGACTGATTGTATTGACCTCCCAAAACGTCCTGCACTTTCCAACTATGTACTTTTATCCTTTTTGTAATAGATAAGGATGTGAGCTATTGGATGTCATAGTCACTAGTCAAAAGACAATCTGCCTTTTGACTCTACATTGATTTTGTTGTCTAAATTAGTGTTTCAAGCTGACCTTCAAAGTATGGCCGGTTGTAGAATTGTAGTATAAAGTGTCTCAAGTACTTGTATTCTCATGTAAGCTTTGTAACACTTGTAAAAACTTGAGATAAATATACATCATTCTTGAAAACCATACTTGAGTATTCTTGTTCTGTTCTTTTACTTGTGTTCTTTGTTTCATTATAAGCCAGTTTCTTATTTGATCTGCTAAGTGTTATAACTATTCTAACACTGTGAAACTATTGCATTGACCCCCCTTCACTGGTCCTGCAATTGGTATCAGAGCATTTCAGGCTCTTGATTGTAAGATATCACCATTTTAAATCACTTCAGCTTCACTAAACACTTATAAGCTCAAATGGCAGGGTTCATCACTCCTTATGGCTTTGATATTTGATGCCAACGTATGGAAGGGTTCATCAAGTCTCAAGACAACAACATGTGGAGATCTGTCATTAAAGGACCTCACATCTCAAGTAACTCTTCAGCCACTGATAAAGGTAGGATGATTATAAAGGAAAATGGCAGATTATTCTGAGGAAGGTTCGAATAAAATTGATGTAGATCAAAAGCCATGACCGCTCTCCAAACTGCTCTTCCAAACTCTATATACAGAGGCTTTAAGAAATGAAAAACTGCAAAGCAACTCTGGGATGCACTAAAGCTTATGTATGAGGGGTCTAAGGAAGCCAAAGAAAACAAGAAAGATCTCCTGAAGAATCAGTTTGAGAACTTTGCCTGCAAGTCAGGTGAAACTATGACTCAATAATACTTTTGACATGTTGAGATTATAGATACTCTCATGGATGTTAGATAAAACTTGAGAATAAGGACATTATGAGAAAGTTCATGTTCTCACTTCCCAAATAATGGACTCACTATTGTGTGGCCATTAAGAAAACTCAAAACCTCACTATCCTTACTCTCACAGAGCTGTATGGTATCCTTAGTGGATGGAGATAAACATGCAAAATTCATCAAGCAGCTCTTCCAGCAATCAATAGAGTTCAACCCTTCATGTGGTTGAAAGGGATAGTAGAGAACCACATCATCATCTTATCTGCTACACCAAGGGAGAGCTACATCTAAGGAAGCCCATTCCAAGATACAAGCTCTGCTCAAGCCTTTGTGTCTGTTGATGAAAGTTGTGGCAACCTTCTCTTCACTCTTGAAGACCTGGATTGTATCCATCCAGATGATTTGGAATACATGAAGACAGTCCAGCAAATGGCTCTTCTCACTCACAGAGCCAAAAGGTTCTACAATAGAACCAGAAGGAAGTTTTTCAGCAATGTATCAAGTGGAATGTTTGGGCTGGATGAAAGCAAGGTGAAGTGTTACAACTATAACCAAATGGGATACTTTTCTAGGGAATGCAAGGCACCAAGAACTAGTGGTGGCCAAGCATAATTCAGGCCAAACTACACTGAGGGTGCTCCCAGACCTAAGAAGCCAAGCCAACCAAAACAACAAGCTGCTGTTGCTATTGAAGAATGAGGCTTTGACTGGAGCTTTCAGGTAGAAGATGTTTCTCCAAACCAAGAATTGATGGCTAACCATGAAGAAGCCAAGGTGTTATAACATCTTTATACTCCTGAATGCATTACTAAAGTATATATATATAAGTCCTATATCCTAGAAGTGAGATCTAATCTTGAGTCCTTAAACATATTAAAAGCTGATTTCAAAAGAGCTTAAAATGATTATAAACTTCAAATAGAAGGTTTAGAGAAAACAATTTCAACTCTTAAGCATGAACACACAAATTACAGGACTCAAATCAAAGATCTCATTACCAAGTTAACTGAATGCCAAGCTGAGCTTGTGATGAGTAAAGCCAAGAAAGAAAAATGTGTTCTTGAAGAGTAAACCTTCAAGAACATCATATCTTCATCCATGCATGCAAAGATTTTTTCTTATCACAATACGTAGGTATTGGGTTCATGTGAGATAGCTCCTCCACACATATTGTTATCTGTAAGACCTCCAAAGGTGTGGAACTTCAAGATGAGTTGCCCCTCATAAAACCCATTTAAAACGAGGATGACGATGAAAAATAAATAGTTAAGGATGGATCTGAAGTGAGTGAAGAGGATTATCCTAAGAAGGGTCAGTATTCTCCTAAAGAGAAGAAAGACCCAAGGATGACTAAGTCTGCAAGGAAGAACTTGATCAGGACAACCAAAAGAAAGTCAAAGAAAGCCCAAGAGATCAAGACCCCTTCCAACTCCAAGCAAAAACAAGTATTCATCTCTGCTGGATTTGAAGTGGTGAATACTAAAAACTCAACCATGGACTCTAGTACCACGAGTCCTAGTTCATGTTTAAATCATCTTGGTCAAGAGATGAATGCTGATCAAATGTACACCACTGCTGCACAACCTCAACCATCCAGTTCCAAAAACAAGCCTCACCCTAAAAAGTCTGCTACATCATCTGTGAAGATGAAGAAGGAAATGGAAATAGATCAAGCTCAGCCTCCTACTCAAAAGAAGAGTCTCAGAAGTATACCAAATGAATGCAACATGTGTGGTAGTACTTCTTATTTTACTAAGGAATGCATCTACAATCCCAAAAGCACTATCCATATGACCAAGAAGAAAACTTTTGAGAAGAAGAAGAAAAAGACAGTTTCGGAAGAAAATTGTTTTTCCATTCGGAAGCTTCAAAGTGAAGAAGAAGATAAGTGAAAACTTACATTCGGAAGAAAAATTGGTCTCAGAAGAAAGAAATGCTTCTGAAGTGCTGAAGTCTGTTACAGTGGATGCAAAATCTTCCAAAAGTCCAATCTCCAAAACTTCTAAAGTTATCAAAACTTTTAAAGTATTGAAGGTCAAGTCTAGTCTTCCAAATATGGTATGGAAAAATGAAGGAAGGCCATGTGATTGAAAGTTCTTAATCAAAAACAACAAATGATCCTCAAAGCTTGCATATATGATCCATTATGTTGAATTATATTTAGTTCACTTTGAGAACGTTAAGTATGTTAGGAGCTTGATTAAAGTCTCTTGAGTGTATCCCAATTTTGTGACAAGAGATATAACATGTTCTTTATTGAGCATGAGTGCATTGTTCTCAAGCCCGGGGTGGTCATTTTTCAAGAGCATATCGTGCTTAGAGCCCCTAGGAAAGTGATGAGTCTTTCCTATGGCATAAAAGAATATGCCATGTAAACTTTAAAAATATGAATAGATTAATTAAGAATGATTTGGTAACTTTAATGCCAAAAAAGGGTTTACAAGTGATAATCATTGTGTTGCATGCCTGAACGGGAAGCAACACAAAGTGTCTCACAAGCCAAAGGAAAGAAACTCTATCACTACTCCCCTACATGTATTACATATAGATCTCTTTATCCCCACTAGTGTAATGAGTCTAGGAAGGACCTCATATTGTTTGGTGATTATAGATGACTTTACAAGATACACTTGAGTCTTTTTCCTTAAAACTAAGGACGAGACTCCTTAGATCTTGAAGAGCTTCCTTCTAAAATTGAGAATCAATATGACACAAGGTCAAAATCATAAGATGTGATCAAGGAACTAAATTCAAGAACCAAATCCTTAATGCATTTTGTGATGAGAAATGTATTACAAGTTAATAAAATGCTCCCAAGACTCCTTAACAAAATGGTGTTGTTGAGAGGAGAAACAAGATACTTATTGAAGCTGTAAGAACCATATTATCTGACTCTAAACTGCCCATCATCTTCTGGGTAGAGGCAGTCAACATTGCCTGCTATGTGCATAATAGAGTTTTAGTAGTCAAGACTCATGTTAAGACTTCTTATGAGTAGTGACATAAACGAAGACCTTCCATTGAATTTCTCAAATCATTTGGATGTTATTCCACTATCTTGAATACCATAGATCTGATAGCCAAGTTTGTTGAGAAATCAGATGATGGACACTTTATTGGATACTCTTCCCAAGCTAAAGCTTATAGAGTATACAATCTCATAACTATAGTAGTTGAGAAGTCAGCCAATGTGACCTTCAATGAGCACACACCCAGCGTGAAAGATTCTGGTCCTGATTGGCTGTTTGATCTTGATTTAGTTACTAACTGTTTTAACAAATCTTGTGAAGATGTTTCAGGATCTACAGGTAGCTTATCAACAGGAGATTCTGATCCAAGATTTGAGCTGAGAAGACCACGTCAGAAAACTAATTCAGCTCTAGTGGTAACAAACCTTGGAGTTGGAAATCTATCAGCACAACAATGACAAACTCTTCAGCTGATACATCTAAGTTGCCTACAAATTCCAGCATTGAGGCACACAACTTAAATGAAGGAGTTTCCAATGTAGAAGGAGATGGAGATGGTGATAGTGATCAAGAATTTTTTGATGGTGATAACCATTCCATGGAAGGCAACATCAATGATGTCACCCACTCATTGGATCAAGTTACTCTTGATAAGTGTGCTGATGTGGTGGGTGATACTCAATCACCAGATATGAATTTTACCAATTTAGATCCCTCCAACCAACTTGCTTTGATTCCTCAATTGAGAACCCAAAAGTCATATCCCACCACAAACATCATTGGATATGTTGAGACATTGGTGAGAATAAGAGGACAAATCCATGACAAAAATTTTTGTCTTAACTCTTGTTTATTTTTCCAGATTGAGCCTAAGAAGATTGATAAAGCTTTAAATGATGGAAGTTGGGTTGAAGCAATACCAAAGGATCTACTTTAATTCAAAAGGCAAAAGGTTTGGAACCTATGTCCTTTTCCTTAAGGGAAGACCACAATAGGAACCAAGTGGGTTTTTAGGAATAATAAAGATGATAGAGGCCTTTTCATCAAGAATAGGGAAAGTCTAGTTGTTCAAGGGTACACACAAGAAGAGAGGATTGACTACACAAATGTTTTTGCACCTGTAGTAATACTTGAAGCTGTTAGGATATTCCTTGTTTTTACTGCATCCAAGATTTCAAGGTCTACTAACTTGATATCAAGTGTGCCTTCTTATATAGGGTCATTGATGAGGAAGTGTATATCAAACAACCACCTGACTTTGCAGATTCAGATCATCCTGATTATGTTTGCAAGCTTGACAAAGCTCTCTATGGGTTGCATCAAGCTCCAAGGAATTGGTATGAGACACTATCACAATACCTTTGTCAGCATGGCTACAAGACGGGTACTATTGATAGAACACTGTTCATTAAAGGAAAAGGAATAACTTGATGCTGGTTCAAGTTTATGTAGATGACATCATCTTTGGGTCAACTAATCTAAAGCTCTGCAAGGACTTTGAGAAGCTAATGAAGAATAGATTTAAGATGAGTGCCATAGGTGAACTCAATTTCTTTCTAGAAATTCAAGTGAAGCAGGTTGATAATGACGTCTTTATAAACCAGTCAAAGTATGTGCAAGACATATTTACCAGATTTCATCTAACTGAGTGTAAGGTTGCTAAGGCACCCATAGATAGAAACCACTCCATAGGAGCTGATCTTGAGGGGCAGTGTGTTGATGAACATCTCTACAGAGCTATGATTGGGTCTATTATATACCTCACAGCTAGCAGGCTTGATATCATGTTTGCTACATGTATTTGTGCAAGATATTAAGCCCACCCCAAGATGTCACACCTAGTTGCTGTCAAAAGTATTCTTAGATATCTCAAAGGTGCTCCAAAACTAGGCCTTTGGTATCCAAAGAATTCTGACTTCAATATGTATGCTTATAGTGATAGTGACAATGGTGAATGCAACATGACTGCAAAGTCTACATCTAGAGGATGTCGGTTCGTTGGTGGAAGGATAGTGTCATGGCAATGCAAGAAACAATCCCGTGTGTCTACATCAACTGCTGAAGCTGAATACATCTCTACTCAAGTGTTTTGGATTCAGAATTAGATGCTGGACTATGGATTCAACTTTAAAAATATTCCTATCCAAATAGACAACAATAGTGCTATCTCTATTACAGAGAATCCTAAGCACATCAACATCAGGTTTCATTTGATTAGAGATAATTTTGAAAAGAGATTGATAAAACTAGTCCAAGTTAACACAAATGAATGATTAACTTTTGATAAGCTGAGATTTAAGTATATTGTATAAGCTATTAGAATGATTAACTTTGAGTAGATTTTCTTAAACTAAACTCAAGATTATTTTCTCAAATATGTATTGTAGGACCGTTTAAGGGTATGAACTTACAACACAACAACACAATGAGGAGAGTTCTTTAGAACACTTAACATATCAAATAAGGAACTGTAACTTATAAGAAAGATACTAAGAACACAAGTAAAATGTGAGACAAAACAAGATAGCAAACAACATAAGTGTATGGTTTTCAAGAATGATGTATATTTCTTTTCAAGTTCTTTTACAAATGTTACAAAGCATAGAAAGAAAGTTAAAAGTACTTGAGATACTTTATACTACATCCTACATCCGGCCATACTTTGAAGGCCAGCTGGATACATAAGACTAGACAACTACAAAATCAAATGTAAAGTCAAAAGGCAGATTTCCTTTTGACTAGTGACTATGACATGCCATAGCTCACATCCTAATATATTACAAAAAGGATAAAAGTACATAAAGTAGAAAGCTCAGACTCAATACCTCAATGTACAGTTACCACAAGCATGGACCTTTTCACCAACTCATGTAAGTTGGTGACTTAACAAAGTTGCAACGGAAAGGTGGTCCAGCTTTATGGTAAAGTACATCAGATAAAAGCATGTTCATAAAAGTCTTCGAAAGAAATATGTATTCACTCTTTGGCTTCGGAAGACTTTGTCTTTGAAGTTTCGGAATACTTCACTTTTGGCTTCGGAAGATGTTGGTCTTGGCTTCGGAAGATTTTACACTTAGAATATTTTTAGTGCATGGTGTAAAACTTCCGAAGCATTTCTACTTCTGTACTTCAGTGCATGCATGCAGAGAGACTTTGGATGTTTTGGCTGCATCAGACTTATAGGAATCCTTACAAACTCCCCCTAGGCTGATGCTACTAAAACATTTGAAGATCTTTAGCTGTTGACAGTCCTCATCATGATGATGACCATGTCCTTCTTCATTAGATGGTCAGGATCACTCAGACTCTCATAGTATCTTCTCATCTTGTAGAGATCATGTAGAGGTAGGTTGAATAAGTCTTGCCATGTGTAGACATCTTTACCACCTTGATCTCTGATCACATGCCATCTTTCTGGATTAGTTGTGAAGGTCCAGGATAAGATGGATCTCTTAGATGCAAGAGGAGCCACTTGAATTGGAGTTGATTGGACTACCTCTTCATGCACTTCCTTAGGTTGATCAGATTCACCCTGAGGCTTGGAGGTGAATGATTCAGACTTCTTCTTCTTTGAATTTGGTTTAGAAGCCATCCTCTCCCTCCTCTTTGAAGACTTTAACTAAGAAGACTGGCTTGCAGCACCTTGTTGATCAGTCTTGTCTTGCTTAGTTGGGTGTTCCTCCCTCACAGGTTCAGAAGGAGAGGGAGTTTGACCCTGCTGTGGATCAGAAGATGAAGCTTATTGAGACTCAGCATGAGGTCCAGGTTGTGTTGTCTCAGGTTGTTAAACCTTAACCTCCACTTCAGGAGGAGCTTGACTTGGAAGGGAGTGTAAGTCAATAAGCTCTTCACTTTTGATCATCTGCTTGATTACCCTAATGTGCTCATCCATTGTGGATAGAGACATAGGGCCAAGTCTCCTTCCGGAGAATCCATACAACTTCAAGAAGCTCATCATCCTTTGTCTGTCAGCAGACTTCTTCATACTTTTTTGGATGATGGTTCTTGACTTTGCAGCCTCTTCCCTCATCTTTCTCTTTGTTGCCTTTTGTTCTTTGAGCACTTGAAGTTCAAGTTGTTTGAGATACTCAAACTCAATGTACTCAAAGGACAAGGGAAGAAGTGCAGATGCCTGGTAGAGACATGTGGCACTCAGGTAGTTGATCATGTTTTGCCTATCTGTTTCTTTGTCTACCTAAGGTTCTTGTGTAGCTGCCACAGTCTCTTGCACATGACTTTCTCGAACTGGGGAGAGAGTATGAACATACTTGTGTAGTCTTTTCAGTCTCTTCTCTTTTTTGATTTGGAGGAGCAACCTTGCATCCTCTGTTTCCTTTCTCTCCATAGACATTTCCATGGCTGCTAGTTTATTGAGTTTCTCTAAGGGGTGAGATATAATCTCATCAATGTCATAGTTCCTGGTCTGCAGGTAAGTAATCCTGACTGCCCTCAACCCATCATCTTGAGTGTTTGGTCTGGGGGCAGCCCTGATTGCAGCTTGCATGAAGTCTGAAGACCCAGAGGAACTTTCTCCCCTTAGCTTCCTCTTCCTCTCTCTCCCCTCCTCCTTAATCTCCTCAGGAGTTAAAATCCTTTTCCCTTTGTCACCCACAGACCTTTGTGACACAGGGTGGAGAGAGCTTTGGCCTTCATTGCTTGGTGTAGCATCCAAGCTCTGGCCAGAGAGAGGTTGTGATACACCTTCACCTGCAGGTGTTTCACTAAGGGAATGAATTGCTGAAGTAGTTGTTGGTGTGCAGGGCTCTCAGGCTCTATCACTGAGCTTTCAATCAAGGTTTTCCCTTTGAAGCTAATCTTAGGGTCGGCCTCAACATCCAGTTGACCAATGACATTACCTAATTGCCTTTGTCTCCTTCTTAGGCTGAACTCTTCAGTAATTCTGTCTTGAATCCTTTGTACCAGCCTGCCAGCTTGTCTAAACTGACTTAGGTTGACAAGTGGCATGTTGATTAGGTCAAGACCTTCATAGTAGTTCAAGGTCTGAAAGTTGAATACATCTAGGTAGGTGTATGTTTTTGACAGTTTTTGCACCTTTAGTCTCAAATTTCCCTCAACTTCATCAGAAGAATCACTAGGGGATGAGAGAATTGGCCCAAAGTCCTCACTCTCACCACCAACTTCATGTTCTTGGCTGCTGGATTTCCTTTGCTCACTGACAGCCTCAGTTGAAGTGTTAATGGGTTGAGTTGCCATGGTTGAGGTCTTAATAATGTAATCACTTGCAAAAGTGAGAGCCTCTTCCATATGGATATCCTGAACAGGTTCAGAGAGGTCAACCTCAGTAATGGGTGACTGATGTGGGCTAGACATAGGAAACTCAGGAGCACTCATCTCTCTTTGAGTAGGGGAAGAGTAGAGAGACTCATGGTACTCACTGAAACCTAAGTCTTCATCAATATAGAATTCAAGGTTAGGAATGGGTTGATTTAAGTCTAAAGGCTGGGGATGGTAACTGTCCCTTAAAGGTTGTTCACTTGAGTGTTGAGACTCATAGTGAAGGCTTAAGGCAGTTGGGCTAGTGAGCTCATCAAGCTGAGCATGAGGAACCACAGCACTGATCCTTGAAGAAATAGGAGTGGTTTTCTCCTCAGGTGAAGTGGGAGCTCTAGTATCCACTTCCTCCTGTATGGGTGAGTATATGGGGGCCTGCACAAGCTCAATAGCTTGAGCAGGGGTTTGTTTGGATTTTCTTTGATAGGTGATGGTGATTTGTGGCCTTTTTGGTGGTTGAGAGATAGAAGGTGTGGGTTCAACACTAGCTTGTGTTGCTAGGTTGTCACATTGAGCAATGAGCTCTAACATTTTGAGGACAAGGGCTGTTTCTTCCCTTGAGAAGCCTACAATTGGCTTCTTCATGATTTTAAAGATGTCAGGCTTCATCTGTCTCAATTTAAGTATATTACATGTTTCCCTCAACTGTGAGTCCAGTTCATAGTTGAGAATGTATTGAACATATCTAGAAAACATGTAATACTCTAAGGAGTCCAAGTTTGCAAGAAAATTTGTATAAACAAACTGAGAGTACCTGAACTTGACCCATTGAACCATTCCATGCACTATGAAGGAGAGATCCTCAGGAATCTGGTCCCACCCTCCATGCTTGTTTGACAAGCTGTGGGATACTACATGTAGCAGGTATTTCCATTGGGATGAGACCTTCCCTTTCCTGAAGGTCTTTACGGAGAAATCTTCCTCAGAGCCCATCTGCACAAAGGAATGATTAACAGCTTCCTTTGGAAAGGACAACTCACATTCTTTATCATTCAGCTGAAGATGAGTGTTGATGATGGCCGGAGTGATAAAGATTGTCCTCCCCTGCAATATGGTAGACAGTGCCTTCTCCCCATCCATGATGACCTCTTGACAGGTCTTCCAAAATTCAAGCAGTTGGTCCTCATAGATAGTAGGATCAATGGTTAGGGAGGTGAAGTAGTTGGATAAAGCCAGAAAACAACAAACCTCTGAGAAACTATCATCTTTCTCATAGTTTAACAAAGCAACCTGGTTGTGTTGCCTGTGAAGTTGCATGGAGAAATCAGGGTTGTTTCTGCGGTTTAGGTTGGCCATTTTGAGAAGCTTAAAGGTGAAGGAAGGTGAAGAACAAAGGCGGTTTGAGTGAACCGTTGGGTATATATATGAAATGGATTTAAGACAAAGTTAATGAAAGAAGATAAACTTTCAAATCCGGATGTCAGTACCACCTCTAAAAAAGTAGTTTACTTTTGCCCAAAAAGTAGTTTTCTTGAAAGTCGAGAAATCTTCCGAAGGTTATTTGCTTCGGAAGTTCTAAAGGAAAAAGCTTCTGAAGGCAGATTGGCTTCGGAAGATATTTCATAGGTTTTCGAGAATTTTGCTTCGGAAGAGAATTAACACTCAGAGATTTTTTATTCTAAGGAGAATAAAAACTTCCGAAGGTAAGGTGCTTTCGAAAGAAACTTGTTCTTTGAAAACATAAGAGTACTTAAGTTGATTTTAAGCTTCAGAAAATATTTCAAAAATTTCTTCCGAAGGTAAATTTACTGAAGTAGTTATTTGTTTTCTAAGACATAAGTTTCTTCCGAAGGTAATTATAAATCTTCCAAAGGATAAAAAGAACAAAATTTTCTAAAATCTAAGGAATGTCTTTTAAAAAGATTTTTCTTCCAAAGAGAACAAGGGTTTATGAAGGTGATAAAATAGACAACTTAGGACACACAGGTTTTAGAAATAATATGATTAAGTTTTAAGAAAAGCTACTCAAAGTTAATTATCACAATAGCTGATACAAGATATTTGAATCTCTATTCATCAAAAGCTTTGGTGAACAAATCAGTATATTGTTCATTTGTGTTAACTTTGACTAGTTTGATTAATCCTTTTTCAAAGTTATCTCTAATCAAATGATACCTAATGTTGATGTGCTTTGTCCTTGAGTGCTACATAGGATTCTCTGTGATAGAGATAGCACTGTTGTTGTCTGTGTGGATGGGAGTCTCCTTGAAGTTGAATCCGTAATCCAACATCTGATTCTGAATCCAAAGCACCTGAGCACAACAGCTTGCAACAGCAATGTATTCAGCTTTAGCAGTTGATGCAGACACACAGGACTGTTTCTTGCATTGCCAAGAGACTATCCTTCCACCAAGAAATTGACATCCCCCAGATGTAGACTTTGCAGTAAGATTGCAAACACCATAGTCACTATCTGTATAAGCATACAGATTGAAGGCAGAATTCTTTGGATACCAAAGGCCAAGTGATGGAGCACCTTTGAGATATCTTAAAATTCTCTTGATAGTGATTAGGTGTGACATCTTAGGGTTGGCTTGATATCTTGCACAAATACATGTGGCAAACATGATATCAGGCCTAGTAGCTGTGAGGTACATAAGAGACCCAATCATGGTTCTATAGAGATGTTTATCAACACACTCCCACTCAAGATCAGGTCCAAGGGAGTGGTTTCTAGCTATTAGTATCTTAGCAACCTTACAATCAGTCATGTTGAATCTTTTAAGTATGTCCTGTACATACTTTGACAGACTTATGAAGATGCCATTATCAACTTGCTTCACTTGAATTCCTAGAAAGAAATTGAGTTCCCCCATGGCACTCATTTCAAATCTATCCTTCATCAGCTTCTAAAAGTCTTTGTAGAGTTTTGGATTAGTTGACCCAAAGATAATGTCATCCACATATACTTGAACTAGCATTATGTCATTTCCTGTTCCTTTGATGAAGAGAGTTCCATCAATAGTACCCATTTTGTAGCCATGCTGACAAAGATATTGAGATAGAGTCTCATACCACTTCCTTGGTGCTTGGTGCAGCCCATAAAGAGCTTTATCAAGCCTACAAACATAATCAGGATGATCAGGATCTACAAACCCTAGTGGTTGTCTGACATACACCCTTCATCAATCACCCCATAGAGAAAAGCACACTTGACATCAAGTTGGTAGACCTTGAAGTTCTTGGATGCACCAAAAGCTAGGAATATCCTGACAGCTTCAAGTCTTGCTACAGGAGCAAAAACATCTGTGTAGTCAATTCCTTCTTCTTGAGTATACCCTTGAACAACTAGTCTTGCCTTGTTCTTGATGACAAGTCCTCTATCATCCTACTTATTCCTTAACACCCATTTGGTTCCTATGGTAGTCTTCCCTTGAGGAAGAGGACATAGGTTCCAAACCTTTTGCCTTTTGAATTGAAGCAGCTCCTCTTGCATAGCTTCAACCCAACTTCCATCCTTTAGAGCCTCATCAATCTTCTTTGGCTCTATCTGGGACAAGAAACAAGAGTGAACACAAACATTTGCATCATGGGTTTGTCCTCTTATTCTTACCCCCAAATAAACATCTCCAATGATGTTTGTGGTAGGGTGAGACTTGTGGATCCTTAGCTGAGGGATCATAACAAGTTGCTTAGACATATCTAAATTAAAGAAATTCTGATCTGGCAAAGAGGATTCACCTTCCACATCAGCACACTTATCAAGATTGACTTGATCCAATGAGTGTGTGAGATCATTGATGTTGTCTTCAATGGAGTGGTTGTCAGCATCAAGGAATTTTTGATCACTTTCACCACCACCATTTTCTCCAACATTTGAAGCTCCTTCATCTGAGTTTTGTGCCTCTAAGCTGGAATTTGAAGGCACCCCAGAAGTATCAGCAGGATTTGTTATTGATGTGCTGGTAGAAACTTCATTTGCAGGATTAGTTACCACTGGAGCTGAAGTTGTGAAGCTTGAAGGTCTTCTAAGCTCAAATCTTGGGTCACGATCACCTGTAGGTAGTATATCTGTGGATCCTGAAACATGCTTACAAGATTTGTTAAAACAGTTGGTAACTAAATCAAGATCAAATAGCCAATCAGGACCAGAACCTTTCACACTGGAAGTGTGCTCATTAAAAGTCACATTGGCTGAGTCCTCAACTACTCTAGTTCTGAGATTGTATAGCTTGAGAAGAGTATCCAATAAAATGTCCATCATCCGATTTCTCAGCAAACTTGGCAATTTAATCTTTGGTATTCAAGATGGTGTAATGACATCCAAATGACCTGAGAAAACCAATAAAAGGTTTCCTCTTGTGCCAAAGTTCATAAGGAGTCTTACCATGTGTCTTAACTACTAAAACTCTATTTTGCACATAGCAAGTAGTGTTCACTGCCTCTGCCCAGAAGGTGATGGGCAATTTAGAGTCAGACAACATAGTTCTTGCAGCTTCAATTAGTGTCTTGTTTCTCCTCTCAGCAACACCATTTTGTTGAGGAGTCCTGGGAGCACTATATTATCTTGTAATACCTTTTTCATCACAAAATGTATCAAGAATTTGGTTCTTGAATTCAGTTTCTGGATCAGATCTTATGGTTTTGACCTTGTGATAACATTGATTCTCAATCTTTAAGATGAAATTCTTCAGAATCTCAGGGGTCTCATTCTTAGTTCTAAGAAAGAAGACCCAAGTAAATCTTGTAAAGTCATCTGTGATCACCAAACAATAAGAGGTTCTTCCTAGACTCATTACACTAGTGGGGCCAAAGAGATCCTTATGTAATAAGTGTAGGGGAGTAGTGATGGAGTTTCTTTCCTTTGGCTTGTGAGATACCTTGTGTTGCTTCCCCTTCAGGCATGCAACACAGTGGTCATCACTTGTAAACTCTTTCTTTGGCATTCCAGTTACCAAATCATTCTTAATTAATTTATTCATGTTTTTAAAGTTTACATGGCACATTCTTTTATGCCAGAGGAAAGACTCATCACTATTTGTTTTAGATAGAAAGCATGAAACTTCTCCTGAGGGAGATGTTTCTTACAAATCCATCTTGTACATGTTCCCTTTCCTAGGGGCTCTGAGCAGGATATGCTCATGAGGAATGACCACCCTGGGCCTGAGAACAATGCACTCATGCTCAGTAAAGAGCATGTTATGACTCTGATCACAAAACTGGGATACACTCAGGAGTTTGTACCCAAGCTCCTTGACAAAGTTTACCTTCTTAATGCTGAGATTACCATTTGTGACCCTGCCCCTTCCTGTGATGTAACCCCCTGCATCTCCTCCAAAAGCAACTGGTCCTCCATCTATTCTTTCAAACTTTAGAGTAGTGACCTATTGCCTGTCAAGTGCCTAGAACAACCACTGTCAATGATCCATACATTTATGAGTGTCTTGAGCTGTTCCTGCATAAAAGAGATGGTTAATTACATTTGGAAACCTAAGCCTCATTGGTCTTGGGCTCATCAAAAGAAGTTAAAGATAATGCAACAGTGATTGATCCTATAGTCATGTTTGAGGATCATTTGCTGATGTTGCTGAAGAACTTTCAGCCACTTGGTCTTTCTTTGTCTTCCACACCACCTTTGGAAGCTTAGACTTGACCTTCAATACTTTGGAAGTTTTGTTGACTTCAGAAGTTTTGATGACTGGACCTTCGAAAGATCTTGCTTTCATTGCAGCAGGCTTCAGGGCTTCGGAAGTATTCCTTTCTTTCGAGACCAAAATTTTCTTCCGAATGCAAGTTTCCACTAGTCTTCTTCTTCATTTTGGAGCTTCCGAAGGAAAAAGATTTTCCTTCCGAAGCTTGCTTCTTCTTCTCCGAACTCTTAGAAGTTTCTTTCTTAGTCATGTGAAGAGTACTCTTTGGATTGTAAACACAATCTTTAGCAAGATGAGAAGTACTCCCACATATAACACAATCCATTTTCTTCCTTCTAGGAGTCTTCTTTTGTGAACAAGGCTGAACTTGATGAATTTCCTTCTCCATCTTCATCTTTGCAGATGCTATGACAATTCTTGTGGTAATAGAACTACCTTTGGAGCTGGATGGTTCAGGTTGTACAGCAGTGGTGCACAATTGATCAGCATTCTTCTTGATGATGGGATGATTTCTTCTAAGCGTTGATCTTCGGAAGAAGGAAGACTTTGTCTTCGGAAGATGGAGTTTCTCTTCGGAAGCTCCTTCGGACTTGACCTTCAGAAGCTCATCATTTGCCTTCGGAAGTTCTTCATCAGTTGCATCAAAATTGTCTAAGTGTTTGTTTTGATTGCACCAGCCTTACATGATCCAACACAATACTTAGAAAAATTTAGACCTAAGAAAAAGTTTAACACTTAGAAAAAATTTTGAAAATTTGAACTTCTCGCGCGACTAGATAGAGTAGTCGCATGATTATAAAATTTTGAAAATTAAACTTTTCGTGCAAGACAAGCAATCGCGTGAGTTTGAATTTAATCGAAATTCAACTTGTCGTACGACATGAAAACTTTCCACGTGACAAGTTCATATCAATTTGAAACTTTTCACGCCTGTTCATCTTCCAATAAGCTGTCGCACGCGACAAGTTTGTTTAACTTCAAAATTTTCAGTTCATCAATGTCACAGTGTATTAACACATTAAACATGTTCATTAGGTGTCGAGTTAAGCATTGTTAAGGTTATTATGTTTAATTTGTTCAATTTAACATGTAATCGTCCATTTAACATTCGGTTATTAAACAAAATCATACAAATCAAGGATATGAACATCAATATACCTTATAGCACCCTTCGGAATCGGTATATGACCTAAATGAACACTAGTAATCAATTTCACACGGTTTCAACACTTCGAAATTTTGAATGTAAACTTTTCAGACCTTTCGTGCGAATAGTCAACTATTCACATGACTATGCATTATATAGCACATTGACTTCTCGAGTGAGAAGTCAAAATGCTTTCTTATTGAAATTTTCGCGCAACCATTTACTTTTCGCGCGACAAAGTTTACTCTTTTTCACTTTTTAACCTTTTGTTTTACCAATTTCATCATTTTATTGAGCCTTTTTGATTAGTTATGAAAATGATTATATTTAGCTAAGTGTTTATAATTATTCTAACACCCTTAATTTTTAAACATTTTGTAAAATAAAACTAAACTAGAATAAAAATAAAAACAAGTATAACCAAAAATCACTTATGACTCAAACATATACTATTAACTTAATTATTTTTTTATTACTTTTTAAGTATAGGATCATATTTTTCAGAGATCAATCATTAACCATCATCCAACATTATTATAAATAAGACAGTTTGTGTTGATTGTCAATATATTGTATCCTTGTTAAACTTAGACTTCAAGTTTTACTTAGACACTTAAGCTGTGATTTTTATCATGTTTTGGTTAAGTTATATGAAATCAGTGGTTACCACAATCAGAAATCCTGCAAAACCCTTATCCAGCTTCAAGACACTTTTGAGATTTTAAGTCACCCTAATTTGACTTAAATCCTTCACTTCCGATTAGATTTCTCAGAGTCAATTATTGTGTTATATAATATCTATTTTGAGCATAATTAGCACGAGAAATTTTTCTGAACACAGAATATTAACAAATTGTAGGACTAAATAACTTCCAGTTCGACTTATGAGTTGCCCTCTCAAGACGTTTAGGACTTACTTGCCAAGACGGACTTACATGCCCCATCTTTTGATATTTCCTCCTTTGCCATAACATATTTCCAAAGAAGAAAATATAAGCATATAATATGTATGTCTATAACATATATTTTTATTAATGTGCTTATTGGCATCTTATATTCTTAAATGGCCTTTTTCGCTTCTTTTTGCTCCTTTTGTTTTTTTTCTCTTTTGTATTTTGTTTTGATTTTGTATACTCTTTATATTTTGATATTTCATATACATATACATATATATATATATATATATATATATATATATATATATATATAATATATATATATATATATATATATATATATATATATATATATATATATATATCTATATATATATCTCTATATCTCTCTCTATATCTATCTCTATATCTCTATATATATCTCTCTCTCTATCTCTCTCTCTCTATATATATCTCTCTATCTCTATCTATCTCTATATATATATATATATATATATATATATATATATATATATATAATCTGAAATGAGCTGAGTCAGAAAGTAACTGGCTTGAGTATGACAAGACTGTAACTCTCAGACTGTTTTAGCACGAAATCTGTGTATTCACAAAACCTTGATGAGTTACCCACTTCAGTCATAGAATTTTACTTTCAGGGCATCAACGTACATAGTGCTTTTTATTCTTGATCGTCAAGCCTATCAACATATTAAAAATAATACAAGTCATTTTCTTGTATACCTTCAGATGTAATGAATCAAAATCAAGAAATTTACTATTATTTCCTATATAATCATGAAAATTTAATTTTCTCAATTTTTACAAAACAAAATTTTTGTATTTTTCTGCAGACAACTTACTCCCCCTAAGAACAAAATCTTTTTCAAATTATTTTTAAATTTTCTTCCCCTAAATTATGATTATCTAGATAGAAAATAATAATTTTAACTAAATCAAAGAAAAATATTTTGTAAAAGGTGAAAGAATAAATGTTAACCAAAGTTAATCATGCCCAGAGATTGAACTAAAAAGTCAAGTCCGAAATAATCAAACGCCTTAGTAAACAAATCAGCTATATTGTCAGCTGAGGAAATAGATTCCAAATGAATAAGCTTCCGTTCAAAACAATCACGGATAAAATGCATACGGATGTCGATATGTTTTGTCTTTGAATGTTGGATTGGATTCTTCATAATGTTTAGTACTGTAGTATTATCACACATAATTTTGGTATCAAATATGTTAAAGCCATAATCAAAAAATTGTTGTTGTATCCAAACAATTTGTGAACAATAACTTGAAGCAACCACATATTCAGCTTTTGCAGTTGATGTGGATACTATCTACTGCTTCTTGCATTGCCATGAAATCAACCTATTGCTAAGAAATTGACATCCACCCGTGGTTGAATTCCTATCCAAGTTACACCCTGCATAATCACTGTCAGTGTAAGCAAAGAAATTGAAATCGAAATTTTTAGGATAGCACAAGCCAAGTGTTGGTTGTCCCTTGAGATATTTAAAAATCCGCTTGACATCTTTCAGTGAGATTTCTTTGGATTAATTTGATAACGTGCACACTGACAAATAGGAAACATGATATCTGGCCTGCTTGTAGTAATAGAGATCCAATCATTGATCGATACATGTGTTGATCAACGTCTTCTCCCGTGAGATTTAGAGTCAAAGTAGGATGAGAAAACATTGTAGGTACATGTGTTCCTAGTTTCTGAACTGAATGTAATATGTCTTTAGTGTCTTACACTTATGTAATAGTTGGGTACTTAATGAAATGTAAATATTTGGTTGTGTTTATAATGTTTAATATTTCATTAATGAGTTGTTTAACGCATATTGACTTGATTATATAGGTTTGTGGTTGTTTGAATGAATCTTGATAATGTAATGATTAATAAATACATTCAAACTTAGTAATATGAAGTTCTCATACGAATGGCCCATGCGAATGGACCATACGCATGAACAACTTCATGCGAATGACTCAGTCGCACGACTGAACCAGGAGACTGGATCAGTCGCACGAGTGTGACATGAGATTGGCTCAGTCGCACGACTGAACACTCAGTCATGCGAATGGATCAACCGTATTGCTCAATCGCACGACTGAACCATACTAATGGTTCAGTCGCCCGAATGAGAAACCCTAACCTATAAATACCACTTAATTCGTGGAAAAACTTAACAATTCAGATCACTTCGACTCCAGACGTACCCTAGCCATCCAGAGACCTCTAAGAACCTGTTCCAAGTTCACAGATCGCACTAGATCGATTCCATATCGTTCTTAACGTTTAGATTCAATCCATAATTGATTCTACGTGCGTTCTCACTGATTGGATCGCCAATCAAATAGGATTCCACACTATTTGATTTGGTATACACGTTAATCAGTTAGTATTTCGTTCAATACACGATCCTAACAAGTGGTATCAGAGCTTTGGCTCTTGATTACGTGTGATTCAATCGTTTTTGATACAAAAATTGTGTTTTTTCACTAAAAACGCAATCTTTTCGTGTCAAACGGTGTCTTAGACGTCTCTTCCTCGTAAAGTTTAGTTTTTCTGGCATACGGCAATTAGGGTTAGTGAAAATTCGTGTTTTTGCGGCCAAAACACCTCAAACCTACGAATTTTCGAAATCCAGCAGCTTCAGTCGCACGATTGACTCAATCGCACGACTGGACACATTCGCATCCCTCATACGCACGATTGGACTCATTCGTACCTCCATTCGTACGACTGCAGTCTATTCGCATTGTTCAACCGCATCAGTTCATTCACCCGACTGAACCATCCGCATTAGTTCAGCCGCACGATTGAACCATTCGCATTGTTCAATCGCACGAATAGCCCAATCGCACAGCTCCATTCGCACAAGTGAAACAGTTTGTTCCAAAAACTAAAGTTAATCGCAATGGAGGACCAATACTCAGCATTCACAGCAGGGAAAGACTCACGTATTCAGAATTTACTGCTACTGGAGAGTGAAGTAGAGAATCATAATAAACCCCCTAAGCTAATCACGTTAGATGAATTCCCACACTGGAAGCAACGTTTTGAGATCTACTTAAATGGAGTAGATCCCAATATGTGAGAAGCAATTGAGATGGAGTATAGTATGCCAGTAGGTGCTGATGGAGTCAAACTTACACTAGGTGGCATGACTGATGGACAAAAAGTCAAGTACAATGCTGAAAAGAGAGTTTATGCTTTGCTTACTCAGTCAATTCCTAAGGACATTTTCCATCAATTTTCTGAGAACAAGCAAGCAAAGAAGCTATGGGATGAGCTGGAGAAACGGTATGATGGGAATGTGTCATTAAAAGCTATAAAGGCTAAAGAGTTGAAGAAGGAGTTCGACAACTTCTCATCGATGGGTAATGAGAGTTTGGATGACGTCATCGATAGGTTCTACCACTTGATGAGTGAGCTGCACACTCATGGAGTTACAACGACCATGAAGGACAAAGTGTCAAACTTTGCAGATGGGTTGCCAGAGAAATGGGCTTCTTTTGTCTCCAATCTCAGACAGAATGGTATGCTAGCGAAGTTGGACATAAATGATTTCATTCTGAAGCTGAGAGAGGAAGCATTAAGGATGAAGTATAGAGCTCAAAAGTCTTCTTATACTCAGAATCCGACACTGTACAACGTGGCTCCACAAGCCAAAACGTCTGGAGCACCACTTCAGACATCTTTTGTGTCAAGCTCAGCTGGTTCTTTCAAGCCTCTACTTCAGGGTCAGAAACGTCAGGTTCGTCTAGTACCCAATACATTGCATCTGAAGCAAATGCTACAAGACTGAAGACCGAGAATCTCGGTAATGTGACAGTAGAAGTAGCAAGAGAGCACATGGATCTCTTAGCAGCTGTAGTCCACTCCTATGATGGACTAGTTGCTGGGAAAATTGGAAACTGTCATCTTGCAGACGTGGACTACGAACAGGTAGATGAGAGAGAGCTGGAAATGATGGATATAATGTGGGCCTTAGCAAGTGCTGTCCGGAGAGCTAAGAAGTTTGTCAAAAAAAAACCGGACAAAACATGGTTGCAACTAAGGACACTACCTTTGGTTTTGACAAGAGCAAGGTGACCTGTTTCAACTGTGGAGAAAAGGGGCACTTCAAACGAGAGTGTGTGAAGCCCAAGAAAACTGGAAACGGGAATCCATTCTCGTCCTTCACTCGTCAAGATAAGCCAACTAGCAGTCCTACTTCATCAAGCAAGGATCCTAAAGCCTTGACTGCTCATGATGACGAGGGACAGGACTGGAGCTTTCGTTTGTCTCTCCGGGAGAATCCAACATTGCTAGTGTGGAGGATTTAGATGATGATTCAGCGAGTGAAGGAGATATTGCAGTGGAACTCGCAATGTCAAACATTGAAGAGACTGCAACTGAGGTCAACTACATGCCTAAGAAGGGACAACTACAACAAAGTCAGAATCACCAGAACCAGAAACACCAGACTCTGCTTTGATGGCTGATTCATCAGAACCTTCTCAGGTAAGTACTACTGACCAACTTTTCAATAATCATGCTTGTTCTGATTGTAATAAATTTAGGGAGAGCATTGACTTGAAATTTGCTAGGTTATTAGATCATAATGATAGCTTAGTAAAGGATTTGCAACTGTGCACTGAAGCTAATAGAGTTCTAAAACAAAATGAGCATAGTTACAAAGAAAAGATAGACCTATTGAACAAACAACTTAGGGAAACAGAAGTAGTAGCCTTTAACCAAGCTAATGACATTAGGTACTATCTTAACTCCCTAGAAGACACTAAGAAACAAAAAGCAGTTTTAGAAGTAGAAGTCAATTCATTAAAGCAAAAACTGCATAGTTGGACAAGTTCATCTCATATTGTCCAACACTTAGTGAGAGAGCGTAATAATGGGGAGGGTTTGGGATATAAAGTGGTTCCACCACCACCTGAGACCTTGATGAACACTAAAAGTAAACCAATAATAACAATCCAATCAAGGATCATGTGGTGTCCACTCCTCTTGTAAGTGATCCAGATTCCTCATGTACATCAAATGAATCTGGAACTAAACAAAAGGAGGCCACTTCAAAGGCAAAAGGTAAAATGCCTTGTGTTAATCTGGAAAAAGAGTTTGAAAAGGTTAATATAAAGTCTGGGTCAAACAAAGTCAAATCTGAACCTAAAAAGACTATTACTGTTAACCAATCACGTGTTTCATGTCAAAGTCTAGATAAACAAATGGAAAGGATGTTAAAAATGTTAAAACAATTAAATTTGTTAAACAAGATAAAACATCTAAAAGTAGAGTCAAAACCCAAAAGAACAATGTCACTCGGGTGTCACACACGTCTCCACAAAACAGTTAAATCATAAAGTTGATAGCAGGTCATGCTACAACTGTGGAGAGTGTGGACACATTGCTTCTTATTGTCCTTACTATCAGACACCTAGGAAGAAAGTTGAACTTCAAGAATCAAAACCTAGGTCTTCTAAGAGGAGCTCATTGACTCCACCTAGAAGAGCTAGTGAACCTAAAGTTCAACCCATTAGCCAGTCGTCTGTTTATCACAAACAGGCCTTACACAAAGCTGGTTTATGGAAAGAAAAGTCAACCTCAGTGTCTGATAATGAGGACAAGAAGACACCTGAGCTTCCCTCACCATCTAAAGGTCAATGGGTTGAATTCATGATGTGTGATGCCTCTGGGAAACCCAAGCCAGTAAAGGCTTGGGTTCCTAACCTTAACTAATGTTTTCAATTGAATGTGCAGGGTGTTCGCTACAGTGCTGAGACCAACACGTGGATTGTCGATAGCGGAGCATCCAGGCACATGACGGGGAACAGGCACTCTTATCAAACGTCAAACAAATAAAAGGAGGCCATGTTTCATTTGCGGGTAACAAAGGAGGGTATATCACAGCTCAAGGAGAAGTGGGAAATCAGAAAGTGAAGTTTGATAAAGTAAACTACGTTCAACAACTTCAAAACAACTTACTTTCTGTATCCCAAATATGTGACAAAGGCTTTAAGGTTATATTCGACAACAAGAAGTGCTATGTCCTGAAAAAGGACTATGTGATTCCGGAGGACCAAGTCTTGATGACAGCTTCAAGATATAAAGATCTTTATGTCTTGGACCTTTCAACGGCCTCCACAACGGATCATGAAGTTCAGTGCTTCTTATCAAAAGCTACTGAGAAAGATTCCATCTCCTGGCATAGGAGAATGGGACACATAAATCCTCGGAAGATGAATCACTTGATCCAGAATGATCTAGTGAGAGGAGTCAACGTCAAAAACTTCCAACTTCCGGATTTCTGTGTGGCGTGCAAGAAAGGCAAACAGACGAAGAAGTCTCATAAGGAAAAGAAAGTTCATTCCATCGAGCTTCCTCTTGAACTTCTTCACATGGATCTGTTTGGTCCAGTCAGTACAAGAAGCATTGCAGGCGACTTGTACTGCTATGTGGTTACTGATGACTACTCAAGATTTTCTTGGGTAATGTTTCTGAAATCCAAATCAGAAACATTTGAGTCTTTCAAGGAATTAGTAACTACACTGGAGTCTCTCTACAAGCTGAAGGTAAGACAGGTACGCTCAGACAACGGAACCGAGTTCAAGAATCAGTGGATGGAGGCTTACTGCAAGGAAAAGGGAATTGTGCACCAGTTCACTTCTGCCTACACGCCTCAGATGAATGGCGTTGCTGAGAGAAAGAATCGCAGCTTGATAGAGACAGCACGGACAATGCTAGCAGACTCGAAACTGCCTATCCAATTCTGGAATGAGGCAGTGGCAAATGCGTGTTACACGTTAAATCGAGTTCTGGTAGTTAAACGCCATGGCAAGACATGTTACGAGTTACTACAACGACGTAAACCTAATCTAGAGTATCTCGAACCGTTTGGCGCACCGTGCACCCTACTGAAGAAGACTCAGGAGGGAAAATTCAGCGAGAAGGCTGAAGAAGGTATCTTCCTAGGATACAACATACCGAACAAGAGAGTTTACAACAACTCAACGGGTCTAGTTGAAGTGTGGTGTAACGTGGACGTTCAAAGATACACCACCCCACCTGCTGGAAAAGGACCCGCCTTCTTTTTCGACTATGATGGATTCTTCAAGTCCTTCAACATACCTCTCTCCACTTCTGACGAAGAGTTAGCAACCAAGATGATGTATGATGTCTTGAACTCACCGTCACTAGATTCAACATCATCTGGTTCACAAGTTGACTCGTCTCACCACTCAGGGGGAGCACTCGAAGCAAGTGACTCCTCCTCAGAAGATGAAGCTGTGGAAAATGACCAGAACAATCAGGAGGAACAGGTTCCAATTCCTGCAAGTCCACAAGCATCTAACAGTGATGCCTCTGCGTCTTCGGAACCTCAAACTCCTACTGCCTCAGATACAGAACCAAACGTTCATAATCTTGACTCTGAGGTAGTTGTTCCCACCACTCCAGGATCACGCTTAAATGTCTATCATCCCCTGGACAATGTCATTGGGGATGTCAGATCAGGATTGCAGACAAGAAATCAGCTATATTCAGCTGATTATGCCTCGGTAATGGAAAAAGGATACCTTCACGACGGTGCTTATCGTTGTTTTGTGTCTCAGTTTGAGCCGAAATACGTCAGTGAAGCCCTGAATGATGAGGCATGGGTGAGTGCCATGCAAGAAGAACTTCTTCAGTTCAAGAAGTTAGGTGTATGGACTCTGGTGGATAGACCTAAAGGTGCTAAGGTCATTGGCACCAAATGGGTCTTGAAATGCAAGAAAGATGACCAAGGCGTCATTATCAGGAACAAGGCTCGACTTGTAGTTCAAGGATTTCGACAAGTCGAGGGAATAGATTACAATGAAGTGTTTGCACCCGTGGCAAGAATGGAAGCCATCCGCATCTTCCTTGCCTATGCATCGTATATGAAGATTAAAGTTTATCAATTGGATGTGAAGAGTGCATTCCTTCATGGTGAAATCCGAGAGACAGTGTACGTCAGTCAACCCGAGGGATTTGAAGATCCATATCATCGGGACAGGGTTTACAAACTCGACAAGGCTTTATACGGGCTTCATCAAGCCCCAAGGGCCTGGTATGAGAAACTCTCGACTCACCTTGTGAAACACGGCTTTCGCAGAGGTGTTATTGATTGCACACTGTTTATCAAAGAGAAAGATGGTGATTTACTGCTTGTTCAAATCTATGTTGATGACATCATCTTCGGGTCAAAGAACGAAGAATTATGTAAAGAGTTTGAAGCAGTAATGAAGGCTGAGTTTGAGATGAGTGCCATGGGAGAGATGAAGTTCTTTCTCGGGTTACAGGTGGATCAGACACCAAAGGGAATATTCCTACATCAGACCAAGTATGTAGGAGATATTCTCAGTCGGTTTGACATGGAGAATGCTTCTGCAGCTGGGACTCCACTTGCTACAAACCATGATGTAGCACCCGATGAGAATGGTGATCTGGTCGATGCCACCATGTACCGAGGAATGATTGGATCTCTCATGTACCTCACTGCCTCAAGACCTGATATCATGTATGCTACATGTCTATGTTCAAGATATCAGGCAAAGCCAAAGTTAACCATCTGATAGGGGTCAAAAGGATATTCCGTTATCTGAAGGGTACTCCAACACTTGGGTTGTGGTATCCTCATGATGATGACTTCGAGCTTACGGCGTATAGTGACTCGGATTACGGTGGCTGCAAGATGAACTACAAGTCTACATCAGCGGGATGTCAATTCTTTGGGAGGAGATTAGTGACCTGGCAGTGTAAGAAGCAGACCTCGGTTGCTTTGTCAACCTGTGAAGCCGAATATGTTGCTGCCGCAAGTTGCTGTTCACAAATCATATGGATACAACAGCAAATGCGGGACTACGGTTTGAATTTCTCTTCTACTCCTATTTTTGTTGATAACTCTGCTGCAATTGCAGTAACTAAAAATCCGGTACAACATCCTAAGACCAAACACATCGGCATAAAATATCACTTTATACGTGATTGTTTTGAAAAGAACTTAATCGATGTGATTAAAATAAATACGGATTTTCAACGCGCTGACCTCTATACAAAGGCTTTTGACAAACCACGTTTTCTTTATTTGTTAGAGGTCAACGGCGTTAAAAAGAAAAGTGATGTAATTCCAGAAGATGACCATGTTTAGTCCGATGCGTATAGTCAATTTTTTTTCCTTTTATTTTGATTTTATTTTATTTTATTTATTTTAATTTAGGTTTTGAATTAAATTGATGTGTTTCCTCGCCTATTAAAATCCTAAAACCGCAACTCGTTTATGGTTTTAGAATTTTAGGGGGAGAATAGGTTCAGTTAACAACATTAAAAAACGAGGGAGAAGGAGAGGCTAGCTGATAGAAATAGGTCGTATCTGTGATACCGATTCAATGACTTTGGAAAATGATAGTACACAGGAACAAATCAATTGGGACTTTAAAAGTTTAAAGTGGATAAGATGCCAAATTCAAAGTATAAGTCTGTGTAGTCTGAGCAATATAACAGGAAAAATGATAGCAAAACTGGTTACTACTAAGGTAACACAACGAAAGTAGACCTAGAGGTTGCTAGACCACAGATGATATGTCGGTAGATTCAACACAATAGATGATTAGACCTGGTTGGTGATCTCAAGATCAAACTAAGTTGTTCAACTGACTGTGGGTTTCCATCTTATCACTGGTTAACACAATCAATAATATTCCAATAAGGGTGACGAGCAAATAAACGCCACAAATGTGAGCGGATGACCATAAATAGAGCAAAGCACGAAAAAATGAAAAGCAAACGCTATCAAGCTAATAACTTATGTTGTTGGTGCGTTATGTGCAAAAGAAAAATAAAGATGCTCTAACAAGAAGATAGGTTGTGTGCCTCTCTGCTGTGCGATGGCACTGACCTGAGGATAAGCATAACCTAGATATTCTAGAATTCATTGGTGTTTGCCGCCTCTCTGCTGTGCGATGGCACTGACCTGAGGCTTGGCTTCTCTTTGAAAGCTCTAAGAATAGTTTCTTCTTGTCAAAATACCCGTAGACCGCTCAAAAATCTCCTGAGGAATGTTGATTACCACATAAGCGTGGGATCCACAAATGTTGGTTGAAATAATTAAACCTTAAACTATCACCAATCTGTGTCAAAAGTCTGTGTATGGATTTAAGAGGACCAGTATACTGACAATCATCGTGGCTACAATTCTTGAAAGTCCAAATCAATGTGGGGATCTAATAGTACCAGTATGATTTCCTAAATTGCTAACGACTCTGGATGAAAAACAAGAATTGAGCATCAAAAGGTTTTTGATAACATGTCCCGAATGATTTGACTTGCCTGTATGATTCCAAATTGAATTGGTCCAGTTATGGTCAAAATAAATTGAAGCTGCCTATTCCGGAACTGAATCCATTAGATTTCTATCTTAGGATTTACACCTCACGCAAAAAGTCAAAAACAAGTTTAGTTTTGTATTTCAGTTTAAGTCTTTTATTTTAGTTGAATTTAGTCAATTCAGTTTGTTTAATATCGGACTACATCATGGAATTCAGTAAGGGAGTAAATCACCTAAAAGGGTCACGTCTGAGGTGACCACACGTGTTTTCAAAGGTAAATGGGTCACGTCTGAGGTGACAAAGTGTTTTAAAAGATCACGTCTGAGGTGGTCAAAAGTTTTTCAAGTTAAAATGATCATGTCTGAGATGATCAAAGGTTCATAATGTTAAATCAACAGTTTAAAAGGGTGTAAGTGAAAAATGGTCATAAAGTCAAAAAATCATGAGTATGACCCATTCGCACGACTGGACCATGAGTATGGACCAACCGTACGAATGGACCATACTCATGCCTTATATAGCCGAATGGACATGAGTATGGACCATTCAACCGAATGGCTTATCAGAATGAGCCATTCGACCGAATGAGAGTGTGCGAATGAGCCAGTCGCCCGACTGAACTCCAGTCGGCCGACTGAAGGTGATCGACTGAGCCAATCGCACGACTGAGGTCCATTCGCCCGAATGAAATGAGCGAATGGGTCCAGTCGGCCGATTGAACTCCGATTCAGTATAAATAGGGCACAGTCGATCGCATTCGACTCATCACCCCCTAATCGCCCTCATATCGCATAGCCTACCGTTACTCTGCCAAAATTTCATCAGACCAAGATTTTATACTTCTATTGATATTCTGACGTTTGTGTGCGATTATACAGGTACAATGAGTTGAAATCTCACCGAAATCTGGAGGAATGGTGCCCTAATCTGTGAAATACGACCCTCACAAGAACTAACCTTTTAATGGACTAATAACCTACTTAAACCAAGTAAAATGTTAAAACTAAAGTTATTAGGTTATTAGTTAAGTGATTGCGAGTCTAAAGAGCCATTACACAATGTTTAATTTCACGAATTGATCAAGATTCGAATCTCAGTCGACCGAACAGTGGGTCATGCGACTGGTCGTCAGGATGAACTCCAATCGCACGATTGAGCTGGTCGAATGGCTCAATCAGCCGAATGGATCATACGAATGAGCTCAGTCGGCCGACTGAACCAATCGCAGGCTCAGTCAACCGATTGAACTCAGTCGCCTGTTCATTCACCCGACTGAATCCAGTCGCATGACATGACAACCGACTGAACACAGTCGCATGGTTCAATCGCATGAATGAACCAGAATGAATTCAATCAAGTTAATTAGAACTGATTTGTGTCGTGTGATTATCTAATGTTTATGTGTCTTGTGTTACAGATAGATGGCTGATAGATGGTCTATCAACCCCAAGCACAACATCTGTGCTCACTTAGACTCCACATCTCGGAATGGGGCAGAGTTTGCAGGGATCATCGCTTTCCTTAAGCGATCCAGGATCCACCGGGCTATTTCTACACCATGCACCCCTTACAGGTCTCTACAACAGGCCTTCTGGGAGAATGCATCGGTTGACCGATCACGTGAGCCGTACCGCATTAGGAGCTCTATCTGTGGACTGGATATTGAGATCACTGCTGAAGACATTCAGCGTGTACTTGGGTTGGGAGATGACACAGACCACCCCACCAGACTTCACCCACTGACGGTGAGAGGGTGCTTCATGAGGATGAAGTACGCTGGGGATATCAACTCAGGGGTGCTCAACAAGAGCAACCTGTGTCCCCAGTACAAGTACTTGGCACACGTCATCCTAAAGTGCATAGCTTCACGTAGGGGTGGGTTCGACGACCTTTCAGACCAGATACAAAATGCCTACGTGGCACTGGTGCTGAACCACCCTTTCAGCTTTTCTAGCATGATCTTCTCTTATCTGATAGAGAACTTGGAGGCGAAGGGCAAAGAGGGTTTCTGCATGTACCCTAGGTTCTTACAGTTGATCTTTGATGAGAAGTTGCCCACACTTCCAAAGGAGAGCCATGATGCCGTGGCATTAGAGATAATGGATGATACGACGCTGGGTCGTATGAAGGTTTACCGGGGAAAGCAGGTCAAGCCCCCGGTAAAGAGACTCATAGGCCATCTGGCCAAGGTGGACTACGTGGCGCCGAGGAGGCGTAAATGGCGTCACGTAGACAGTGATTCGGATGTTGAGCAGCTAGAGTTCTCAGACGATGATTCAGACGACGATGATAGCGGTGATGGTGGAGATGCAGGGCCCACTCCTCTGAGGGCCCCCACTGGTGATAGAGCATCTCCAGCATCCACCCATGATGGAGCAGAGGCTGCAGGGTTCCATCAGGACTTTTGTCCTGATGAGGAGGAGGATACTGATGAGGAGCCCCTAACCCGCACTGTGGGGAGCCGGGTGGTTGCCACCGACCGAGGTATACGGGAGGTTGGTGGACGCCCTGGCGAATCTGGGGAGGCTGACACTGATCCTACTTATGCTCCTGATCAGTCCAGCAGGGTTCCAGGGGGAGCATCCACCTCGAAGGGATCGAGGAAGAAAAGGATGGCTCAGCCCCACGGGTTGAAGAAGAAGAAGAAGAGAAGGTTGACTTTCATCACCACCACCACTACTACCTCCACCTCCACCACTCCACCTACTACCACCATCCTAGCTACCACCATATCTATCACACCCACTTCACCACCACCTTCACCTATACCACCCCAATCTTCACCACTGCCACCACCACCACCACTAGCCACCATGCCGGCCCGTCATCATACCCCGCCTATACATCTGGATCACCTCTACCTCCCAGTGGGGTAGAGGAACAGCTCTCGGCACTTAACCGTATGGTGCTGAGGCTGTTGGCTGCCGATGACGAGAAGACTGCTCAGATTCGTCAGCTAGTAGACCTTACTGCTGCCCAATCTCTGCAGATATCTCAGCAGGCACAGCAGATAGAGCAGCAGGCCCAGCTGATGGATGCACAGCGCGTAGAGATGTCCCAACTCCGGGAGCAGCATGCCCAATCAGCTAAAAGGATAGAGGAGTTGGAGACCACCAACAAGACCATCATGCTGCGGCTCAAGGGATCAAAGGACGAGCCCTTAAAGATCAAGGAAGGAGATGGAGATGATAGTGATGATGACAGTGATGATGGATGATGATGATGGTGATGACATTGAGGATGATACTGATGTTGGTGATGATGCTGGTGATGATGATGTTGATGATGATGAAGATGACACATCTGCTGCGGGTGCCACACCTGCAAGTGAAAGGAGGACGAAGAAAGCACAAGATCAAGGTGCCTCCACAACCACCCCGTCAGCAGAAGAGCATATGATCCAGGACAAGAGTAATACTTAGCTGTTTTTGTTATTTAAATCATATGTATTTGAATCTTGTATCACATTAATGAAATGAATGTTTATATTTAATGTTGATGTTTCTGTTTTGATTATTAACTAATGATTGATGTGTTGAATGTCTAAATCAAGCAGATCCAAACTTTCAGAGGGATGAACATGATGTTGCTCCCCTCCAACAGATCAAGACTCAGCTCACGTTGATTCTTGATCTGCAGGGTATAGTCAGGAGATCGGTGTTGTACACTCCTGAAGAAGGAGAGATCATTCACAATCTCACTGACGAGCAAATAGCAGAAATGTTCAAACTCAATGCCGACGAGATTGTGAAAGACGCTCTAACAGTCCATGTGGAAAGTGACGACAAGCTCAAAGATGTGGATGAAATCGAGATTGAAGATGTCACTGACCAGCATTATCCAGAGTACACTGACAATGAGGGTAATGTCATTCCCAATCTGGGAGACAATCTAGTAAATGAAACCCTTGAGACTCTGGATAAACTGGAACAAGAGTCGGACAAGACGAAAGATAAGGCCCAAGCCTCAGATGCTGAAGTTAATATCAGAAAGGCTGAGTGGGCTGCATGCTTTGAAGAGATAAGAGCCCAACGCAGTGCGTCAACGTCGACTGTCTACACCAAGCTGTACAAAGTGAAGAAACATCACCAGGTGTCGGGCAGAATCATATCATGGGCATACTTTGAAGATCTCAACATTTATGCACTTAAACGTGAGAAAGGGATCGAGTACTTCAGGTTCCCACACGACCTGAAGACTCTTCCTGGATTTGAGTTGAACCAGTTAGCGAAGCTGAAATTGCTATACGCTGATCCACGCAAGATGTCTGGATGGTTTGAAGCAGCTCTGAAGAGAGGGTACCACACCAGATGGGTCAACTTCAAACCTCAACAACCAACGAGGTACCGAAGGTCTGAGGTTGATGCCATAACTGGAAAACCAAGAATAGTGCTGAAGTGGAGTCCTCCGCGCACCATGTCTAAGATCCCACTACGGGAAATGCCACAGGACTTCACTCCACACTTCAAATGGTGGTGCTATGACTAGAGGACAGGAGAGGCAGTCATAGTCTTGAACAAAGAGGGCAAAATGGATACTATCAGGGTATTTGACCCGATGTGGCTCACAAACTTGTCTGCAAATGATGTATACACATTATACAAGTGGCCACTATTCTATGACTCTCAAGATATTACAAGTACAAGCTCTACACGCAGGAGTCACAAAAGAAGAAAGGTACAAGAAGTATGAAGAGGTTATGAAGAAGGTAAGACATTAGATGAAACTAGGTCCAAGGGGGAGTTTGTAGGTACATGTGTCCCTAGTTTCTGAACTGAATGTAATATGTCTTTAGTGTCTTACACTTATGTAATATTTGGGTACTTAATGAAATGTAAATGTTTGGTTGTGTTTATAATGTTTAATATTTCATTAATGAGTTGTTTAACGCATATTGACTTGATTATATAGGTTTGTGGTTGTTTGAATGAATCTTGATAATGTAATGATTAATAAATACATTCAAACTTAGTAATATGAAGTTCTCATACGAATGGCCCATGCGAATGGACCATACGCATGAACAACTTCATGCGAATGACTCAGTCGCACGACTGAACCACGAGACTGGATCAGTCGCACGAGTGTGACATGAGATTGGCTCAGTCGCACGACTGAACACTCAGTCGTGCGAATGGATCAACCGTATGGCTCAATCGCACGACTGAACCATACTAATGGTTCAGTCTCCCGAATGAGAAACCCTAACCTATAAATACCACTTAATTCGTGGAAAAACGTAACAATTCAGATCACTTCGACTCCAGACGTACCCTAGCCGTCCAGAGACCTCTAAGAACATGTTCCAAGTTCACAGATCGCACTAGATCGATTCCAATATGTTCTTAACGTTTAGATTCAATCCATAATTGATTCTACATGCGTTCTCACTGATTGGATCGCCAATCAAATAGGATTCCGCACTATTTGATTCGGTATACACGGTAATCAGTTAGTATTTCGTTCAAAACACGATCCTAACAAACATACTAGTTGGAGCTATCTTGGAGTCTTGAAACTTGTACTTTTCTAGGATACTATGAACATACTTTTCTTGATGTATCAGTATACCTTTATCATCTTGTTTAACTTAAATTCCCAAGAAACACGACATTTCTCCATGAGAGCTCATCTTAAATTTCATCTTCATCACTACCTCAAATTCCTTGCACAAATCATCATTTATAGATCCAAAAATAATATCATCGACATAAACTTGAACTAGAATAAGATCATCACCAGTCTTCCTTAAAAATAATATTTGATCAATAGCACCTCTTGTATAACAATTTGCAAGCAAATGTTCAGCTAGAGTAGGATAACAAGTACGTGGTGCTTGATGTAAGTCATAAAGTGCTTTGTTTAACTTGTATACATATTCAGGATGATCTGGATCTTCAAAACCTGGTGGTTGACAAACATAGGTTTCCTCTTTCATTTCGCCATACAAGAATGCAGTTTTGACATCCATTTTATAGACTGTGAAGTTTTTGTATGAATCATAAGTCAGAAAGATTCGTATAGCTTCTAGTCTAGCAATAGGAGCATATACTTCTTCATAATCAAGCCCTTCAATTTGATAGAATCCTTAAACAACAAGTCTGGCCTTATTGCGAACGATCACATCCTTTTCATTCGTTTTGTTCTTGAATATCTTATTTTGTTCCAATCAGTAACTTACCCTTTGGTAGTTCACACAAATGCCAAACATTCAGCTTCTTGAATTGTATCAGCTCGTCTTGTATAGCCTCTACCCAACTATTTTCTTTTAATGCCATCTCAACATTCTTCGGTACTATTTGAGAAATAAAACATGTATACAAGCATGTATTTATTGCTCGAGATTTGCTTCGAGTTTGAACTCCCTGTGATAATTGACAAATGATTGCTTTAGTTGGATGGTCTTTATCAATTCTTAACCAAGGAATAGCATCTTCAGAAATAACTTCGTCTAGATTAGACATATGACCCACTGGTTCTTCAACAGTGTTTCCTCCTTCTGGTTTATAAACTATATCTTCCTTTTGATGTGTATCATTATTAGATGATAAATCATCAAAGGGAACTTGAATAGTATCAATTGGATCAACTTGAGTAGAAGAACTCTAATCAGAATCTTATGGAGCTTGCTTAACAATTGGCTCAGAATGAGACAAAGATTCAGAAACCTGTGGAGCACCTAAACTATTTGAAAAAGAAGGTATGTCTTAAGATATTCCTTTGGCTTGAGGAGAGATGTGTCCAATATCATCATCAAAAATATTATGAATAGAGGATTGCAAAGGTAGAGTAGCTGTGGAAACAATAGATGATCAATTAAATGTTTCAAATGATAAAGCCTAACCATATACCCATGAAGGTACAGAACTTGCATCTGTTTGTTTAGATTCATGCCAATCAATATTTTTGAATGACTCAATTATTTGTTTAGTTCTTTTATTATAAACCATGTATGCTACTTTGTTAGCTGAATATCCAACAAAATAACATTCATCAGCTTTTTCATCAAACTTTTACTTTGAATCATATGTGTTTAACAAAGTACAACAACATCCAAAAGTTATAAAATATTTGACTTTGGGTTTATGTTTGAAAAATATTTCATAAGGAGTCATGTTTTGTTATTTATTGATTAACACATGATTCTAAACATAACATGCAGTGTTAACAGCTTCAGCCCAAAAGAATGATGGTAATTTGGGTGTTGATCACATTGTTCTGGCAACTTTAATTAAAGTTTTGTTTCGTCTTTCAGCAACTCCATTTTGTTGTGGAGTTCCTGCATAACTGAATTGTCTAGCTATCCCCTTTGAATTACAAAGTTCATTCAATATATGATTGCAGAATTCGGTTCCACTGTCACTTCGAATGCACTTGATTGTTTTGGCAGTTTGATTCTCCACAAGTGTCATGAATTTTATCAGCAAATGAGGTGTCTCCTCTTTTGTTGCTCAGAAGAAAACCCATGTAAATCTAGAGAAATCATCAGTAATGATTAAACAATATGCATGACGTCCAAAACTCAAAACACTAACTGGACCAAATAAATCCATGTGTAACAGTTGAAGTATAGAGTCTATTTTTGTATGAACAACTGGTTTATGAGGAAGTTTATGTTGTTTACCCTTTGAACATGACAGACAATGTTTAGTTAATTGAAATTCTTTTAATGGTAGGCTTACAACATGATTTTCTCTGACCAACTTGTTCATATTTTTAATATTTACATGACGAAGACGACGATGCCATAACAATGAATTGCTTTCGGAGGCTTTAGACAATGAACATGATGTAGTTACAAATGAATGAGATCCATTCATACAAGTAAGTACATGTCTTTGTCTCTTGGAGTTCTTAATAAAATCCATTCATCAGAAATTACAAGTCCATGTTTTAAATTAGACATTCTTTATCAGTGAAATGTGTTGAGAATTGTTTGTCACAATTTGAGACACACTTAACAAGTTATGTTTTAGTTCCTCTACAAAATTGACATCTTCAAAGCTTAACACACCATTGGACATTGTACATTTCTTTGTAATCTTATCATATTTGTCTCCAACAAATATGACATATCGTTTGTTGTAAGGTTTTATGTTGTGCAACAGAGATATATTACCAGTCATATGCCTCAAACATCCACTGTCAATGTGCCAAACACTGTTGATGTTGGGTTTTGGATGTTCCTGCACAAATGAATAAATTATTCAATTTTAGGAACCCAAGCCATGGTTGACTTGAGCAGACCATTTTCATCCAAATATGATACAGATTTCAATATCATATCTCTTTATCATTGAAGATGTATCTTCAACAATATCAGGTTCTGAGTTTGTTATCAGTAAAAGATTTTGACTGACTGAAATTCCTTTTAAATTTAGCATTCAGGAAGAATTGTTTTCTATTATTTGTAACAAATTTGTGAAATATTTGTGCCTCCTTTGTGAGGAATTAGAAGTATAATAGTATGATATAAAGATAGATCTAGTGTTACAATTTTAGTGAAAAAGAAAACTAGATGGGCCCAAATAAAATTAGGGAGCCTCCTACCTTGCGTCTTCTTGACTACATTGAGTCCCTACCCAATCAAGACTCCACAAACCCAACAATCCCCCACTTGAAGACTTGATAATCTTCAGTCTTCCTAGTTATGACAACTTTCTCATCAGTTAACCTGAATGCCTATTGAAGCTCCACTAAGCTTCAACACATCAGTGACGGTTTCATCCGGGCCCTGACCTATTCTTTGCCCCTACCGACACCCACTAAAACAAACTACCGGATCCTGAAACACCCTGAGAACAAACATTTTCTATATTTAGCAAGTAATCATCTAGAGAGTTTTTATTAGATGGAATATTAGTTCTTTTAACCCACTGTCATCTAGGAACTTTAACTAAATCACGACCCTGTGTTCCCACCATCACAAAATCCTCTAAATGGTTTAGCTGGACTCTTCTATGCACATTCCCTTTAAATGTTCACTTTGACTCTAGGTTTCTTACTTGCAAAGGAAACCTTCTTCTACCCACGAGATTCTGTGAACTAAATTTTAGTTTTCTTTTGAACTACAATGTCACTTTCTTTAGGCGGTAAATTAGCCATATACAATAAACCCATTTTCTTTCCATGAGCAACGACAAATTCCCCTTAACAACTTTTCACTACTTATTCCTAAACTTAATCACATATCCTTATGTATCCAACTGACCAACAAAAATCAACTGTTTCTTTAAGCCATAAATCACCATGGCATCTTTCAAAGTCAATGAACCAACTGAAGTAACTAAATTCATGTCAACCATGCCCGTAACGTCAAGATTATCATTGTTCGCCAGTCTTACCTTACAAAATCACATTCCTTTATATTCTACAATGCTTCGCTGCTATGGGTCGCATAAATTGAAGCTTCATAATATATGACTCCAGGAATCCACACTGCTCTCCATGCTACAGATTAAAACATCATCATCTGAGTGGTCTGCTATAATTTTAACTTCTTTCTCAATTTATAGTTCCAATAGGTCGTATCATTCCAACCCCTAGATTGAATTCTCTTTCCGTTTTTGCTTTCATTACTTATGTTATTGTTTCTTTCTCTGCCAACATTCAATAATTCACCTGAAGATTTATGTTGGATCTAGAAAGGCTGGTGCAACCAAAACCAAATCACTTAGACTATTTTTGGGTGCAACTAATAAAGGACTTCCAAAGCTAAGTGTGGAACTTCCAAAGAAAATGGAGTTCTTCTGAAGACATAGTGCAAGATCATCTTCCAAAGGAAAAGTCCAACTTCCAAAGACAAAGTATTCACATCTGAAGTTCAAGACTTAAAAGAAAAGATAAGAAGTCAACTTCCGAAGTATGAAGATATGAAGAAGTCCTCGAGCCTCGAAAGAAGTAGCATCTTCCGAAGTATAAGTGGCTTCGGAAGAACTTGTTTTTCCGAAGCCAACTAACCTTCGGAAGACACTACTATGAACCAGTGGACATAAGTATGGTCTCTCTGACACTCCGCTGCAGACCTCTGAGATACTACATGGCGTTTTCTCAAAAGCCGTGTAATTGACCATACTTTATTCCACTGTTTACCTTTATCAGTTAGTACAGTTGCCAACTTTAGTTGGTGACAAAAGGTAAGTCATGGACATGTCATGACTACCATATCTTAGATAATATTTTTTCTAAGATACCTTAACTTTAGCATTGTAGTATATGTTTTAGTTATAGGTTTCCAGCTGGTATCAAAGTATATCCGGCTGTAGGATATATTATATATAGTTTCTCATTATAACTCTTGTTGTATGCTTGTTAGGACCTGGTATTTGAACGAAATACCTAGTGATTAGCGTGTTAAACCAACTCAAATAGTGCGGAATCCTATTTGATTGGCGATCCAATCAGTGAGAACACACGAAGAATCAATCAAGAATTGAATCTAACGTTAGAAGTCGATTAGGAATCGATCTAATGTGTTCTGTGAACTTGGAGAACGATTTGGGAGGTCTATGGACGGCTAGGGTACGTCTGGAATCGTAATGGTATGAATGCTTACGTTTTTCCACGAATTGGGTCTATTTATAGGTTAGTATTGTTCAATCGTGCGACTGGGCCATAAGTATGGTTCAGTCGTGCGATTGAACCATGCGGTTGATTCATCCGCACGACTGAGTGTTCAGTCGTACGACTGAGCCAATCTTATGTGTCAATCATACGACTGATCCAGTCTCCTGGTTCAGTCGTGTGATTGAGTCAATCGTATGAAGTTATTCATGCGTGTGGTCCATTCGCATGGGCCATTCGCATGAGAACTTCATTAAGTTAGGTTTGAATGTTTTAATCAATATAACATTATGTGTAACCATTCAAACAATCATAAACCCAATCAATTCAATCACGACTCATTAACGAAATATTAAACATTACTAATAACAAACAATCCATGTCATTTCATTAATCAATAAAAATTACATCATAATCAGACAGACAAGATCTATTACTTACAAATCATGATCTAGGGACATACATGCATCAACAAACTCCCCCTTGGACCTAGATCTATCTAATCTCTTGTCTTCTGCATAACCTCCTTGTACTTCTTGTACTTCTCCTCTTTGGTGACTCCCGCGTGAATCTCAAACGCGAAGCAGAGTCGTATAACATTTTGGAACTGGAGGGCTTGTACAATATCTTGCGTGTCATAGAACAGTGGCCACTTGTATAATGTATAGACATCATTAGCAGACAAATTAGTTAGCCACATCGGGTCAAATACCCTGATTGTATCCATTTGTCCCTCTTTATTTAGGACTATGACCGCTTCAGCTGTTCTCCAATCCTAGTACCACCATTTGAAGTGTGGAGTGAAGTCCTGTGGCATTTCCCTGAGAGGGATTTCGACAAGTGCGCGGAGGACTCCACTTCAACACAATCTTGGGCTTGCCAGTAATGGCATCAACCTCAGACCTTCTTATGTACCTAGTAGGCTGTTGGGGTCTGAAGTTAACCCATCTGGTGTGGTACTCCTTCTTAAGGGCAGCCTCGAACCAGCCTGACATCTTCCTTGGGTCAGCATACAAAAGCTTTAGCTTAGCCAGCTGGTTGAGCTCAAAAACTGGTAGAGTCTTCAGATCATGTGGAAATCTGAAAGTACTCTATGCCCTGTTCCCTCTTAACTGCATACGCGTTAAGATCATCAAATAAGCCCATGCTATAATCCTGCCTGACACCTTGTGGTGTTTCTTGACTCTGTAGAGCTTGGTGTAGGCATCTTTCTTTGGTGCAGCACGTTGGGCTCTCACTTCTTCAAAACAGGCAGCCCACTCAGCCTTTCGAATGTCAACGTCATCATTTGAGGCTTGGGCTGTTCCTTCTGCCTTCTCCGTTTCCTGCTCCATCTTGTTCAGTACCTCAAAAGTATCACTGACTAGGGACTCACCCAGATTGGGGACCACATTACCCTCGTTGTCAGCATACTGAGGGTACTCTTCTGCAGTGATATCTTCGACCGACTTCATCAACATCATTTAGCTCTTCATCACTAGTCGAATCAACTGTTGGAGCATCTTTGACGATTTCATCCGGATTGAGTCTGAACATCTCTGCGAGTTGCTCGTTAGATAGGTCATGAATTATTTCCCCTTCTTCAGGGGTATAACTCACAGACCTTCTTACAATCCCTTGCAGATCAAGAATCATGGTTAGTTGAGTCTTGACCTGTTGAAGGGGAGCAATATCAAACTCATCTCTTTGAAAATTTGGATCTGTTTGATTTAAACATTCAACACATAAATCATTAGTAAGTAATCAAACAGAATTACATTAACTTAATATATAAACATTCAAAACATTTGTTTTCAGTACATGATTCAAACACAAAAAATAAATAAATACATAAAACATCTAATCTGTATTTGTCTTGAATCATGGTCTCATCGCTCGGAGGAGCAGAGGTGGTAGCTGACTGGTCCTGTCGATTCTTCGATCTTCGTTCTTGACCTGAAGCAGAGGCCGATGCAGCCGCATCCCCTCCTTCTGCTTCGTCATCATTCATTCTTTCCCTCTGTCCTTTTCCTGTCCTTTCCTCATCCTCATCCTCATCCTCCTCCTCATCATCATCTCATCATCATCATCACCATCTCCATCATCTCCATCCCCTTCCTTTATCTTTAAGGGCTCATCCTTTGATCCCTTTAACCGCAGCATGATGGTCTTGTTGGTAGTCTCCAACTCCTCTATACGTTTGGCTGATTGGGCATGCTGCTCCTGGAGTTGGACATCTCTACTCTCTGTGCATCCATCAGCTGGGTCTGCTGCTCTATACCCGAGCCTGCTCTGCCATCTGTTGAGACTGGGCAGCAGTCAGGTCGGTCAGCTGGCGTATCTGTGCAGCTTTCTCCATCTGCAGCTAGCAAGCGCATCACCATACGGTTTAGCGCCGACAGCTGTTCCTCTACCCCGATTGGAGGTAGAGGTGATCCATACATGTGTGAGGACTGGGCTGATGGTCCTGCATGATGTGAGGTGGTGGTGGTAGTGGCTGTGGTGAATATGGGTCGGTAAAATGGTGAAGGTGATGGGGTGTAAATGGTATGGTGGTGGATGGGAAATGTACAGTGGTGGTAGGTAGGTGGTGGTGGCTGTGGTAGCAGTGGTGGATGTGTGGCTGTGGTGGGGGTGGTATATCAGTGGAGGTGGTAGTGGTGGCTGTGGTGGTGGAAGTAGAGGCTACAGTGGTAACGAAGGTCAGTCGACGCTTCTTCTTCTTCAGTCCATGGGGCTGAGCCATCCTCTTCCTCCTAGTCCCAGTGGAAGTGGATGCTCCCCCTACAGCTCTGCCTGCTGAACCCGGAGCATAGCTCGGGTCAGTCTCTGTCTCTCTGGAGTCTCGAGGGTGTTCACCAACCACCCTTAGCCCGTGTTCTGTGGGAACAACCTTGCTTCCCACAGTTCTCGTGAGGGGCTCCTCATCAGACTCCTCCTCCTCCTGATCACCAACAACAAACTCCTGATGAAAACCGGCCGTCTCAGCAACATCTCCGGCAGGGGCAGACCCGGGGGAATAACATCAGAATCAGTGCCTCTAGGTGGAGCAGGCATATCATCCCCGGCGTCTCCGCTATCATCATCATCTGAATCAATCTCTGGGAGGAGCAGCCTCTCATCATCAGAGTCACTGTCCTCATGACGCCATTTGCGTCTGCCTGGGCCACATACCTCTCGTTGGCCAGGTGGCCAATCAGTCTTAACTTGGGGCTTCACCTGCTTCCCCCTATAAACTCTCATCCGGCCCAGAGTCGTATCATCCATGATCTCTAAAGCCACTGCATCATGACTCTCTTTGGGCAGATGTGGCAGCTTCTCGTTGAAGATGAGCTGTAAGAACCTGGGGTACATACAAAACCCCTCCTTTCCCTTGGCCTCCAAGTTCTCCACCAGGTAGGAGAATATCATGCTAGAAAAGCTGAAGGGGTGGTTCAGCACCAGTGCCACGTAGGCATTTTGGATCTGGTCTGAGAGGTCGTCGAACCCACCCCTCCTCGATGCAACACACTTGAGGATCACGTGTGCTAAGTACTTGTACTGGGGGCTCAGGTTGCTCTTGTTGAGCACACCTGAGTTGATGTCCCCAGCGTACTTTATCCTCAGAAAGCATCCTCGCACTGTCAGTGGGATGTAATCTAGTAGGATGATCAGTATCATCCCCAAACTCGAGGACCCTCTGGATGTCGGCAGCAGTGATCTCAATATCATGACCCAGTATAGAGCTCCTAATGCAGTAGGGCTCACGGGAGCGGTCCACAGAGGCATTCTCCCAGAATGCCTGATGCAGTGATCTGTATGGCGTGCAAGGAGTGGAGATAGCCTTATGAATCCGGGACCGTCTAAGAAAGGCTATAATGTCGGTAAACTCGGCCCCGTTCCTGGTAGTGTGATCCAAATGAGCACAGATGTTGTGCTTTGGATTTATGGACCATCTCTCAGCCATTTTCCTGAAACACACATGACATAGAACCATTAGTACATAAGACATGAATAATGACATCTGTTCTAAGTGTAATGTTGAAAACTCATTCTGATTCATTCGTGCGAATGAATCATGCGACTGAATTCAGTCGTCTGTTCTTTCATGCGACTGAACTCATTCTGGTCAATGTGACATGCGATTGGGTTCAGTCTGCTGACTGAGTCTGCGAATGGTTCAGTCGGCCGACTGAGCTCAATCGCATGTTTCATTCGGGCGATTTGCCCAATCGCAAGTTTCAATCGTGCGATTGGAGTTCATCCGGGCGACCAGTCGCCTGTCCTGTAGTTCAGTCGCCAATCGTTCGAATCTTCAACAAAACATGTGTTTTAACCAGATAACCGGTTCAATAGACTCGCATTCTTGTTACTAATAACCTATTAGACTTAATTTTAACGTTTTGCTTAGTTTTGATAGGTTATTAGGTCTTTCTAGTCTCGGTTCTTGTTTCACAGTCGAGTATTCAAAATTAGGGTTTGAATCTTTCTGTTTTGGAAAGATGAGTCTTCAAACTACCTGGATAATCAATAGCAAGAGTCAGTGAATGAAGATCAAGACGAAACAAAGTCTGATGAAAATTTGGCAGCGTAACGGTAGGGTATGCGATTTGAGAGCGATTGGGGTGGTGTGTGAATGAAATGCGATCGACTGTGCCCTTTAAATACTGAAGCTGAGTTCAGTCGGCCGACTGGCCTCAGTCGTTCAGTTCATTCGGGCGACTCAGGCTCAATCGTGCGATTGGCCCAGTCAGTCGCATGCTGTTGACCGACTGAGGTTCAGTCGGTCGACTGACTCAGTCGTGCCTTTCATTCGCATGTTCAGTTGACCGAATGAGTCTCAGTCGGTCGACTGACTCATTCGCCCCCTTCCAATCGGTCGAATGGGCCATTCTGATAAGCCATTCGTGTGAATGGCTCATTCTTATGTCCATTCGTGCGAGTGAAAGCCATTCGCATGGTTGGTCCATTAGCATGGTCCAATCGTGCGAATGGGTCACACTTAGTTAATTTTCTGCCATTTTTACCAATTTACATTTAAAACCCTTTTAACTCTTGAAATTAACGTTATGAGCTTTTGATCATCTCAGACATGATCATTTATCTTGAAAACATTTTGATCACCTCAGACGTGATCCTTTTAACCAATTTAGTCACCTCAGACGTGACCCTTTTAAACACTTTGTCACCTCAGACGTGACTGTTTTAAACTTTCAAAGCACATGTGGTCATCTCAGACATGACCCTTTTAGTGAGTTGATTCCTTTCTGATTTTCCTGATGTAGTCCGACAAACTAATAAAATTAAAATTAAAACTACTAACTAACTTAGAAAATTTAAACTAAATACACAAACAAACTTGTTTTTGGCTTTTTGTGAGAGATAAATCCTAAGATAGACATCTACGGGATTTGGTTCCGGAATAGACAGCTTCAACTTGGATTGACCACACCTGGACCAATTCAATTTTGGAATCATACAGGCAAGTCAAATCATTTGGGACTTGTTATCAAAATCTTTTGATGCTCAATTCTCGGTGTTCATCCAGAGTCGTTAGCAACTTAAGGAAATCATACTGGAACTCTTAGATTGTCACATTGATTTGAACTTTTGAGAATTGTAGCCACAATGATTGTCAATATGTTTGTCCACTTAAATCCATACACAGACTTTTGACACAGACTGGTGACTGATTTAGGTTTAATTATTTCAACTAACATTTGTGGATCCCACACTTATATGGTAATCAACATTCCTCAGGAGCTTTTGAGCGGTCTACGGGTATTATTACAAGAAGAGACTATTCTTAGAGCTTTCAAAGAGAAGCCAGTCCTCAGGTCAGTGCCATCGCACAGCAGAGAGGCGGCAAACAACAATGAATTCTAGAATATCTAGGTTATGCTTATCCTCAGGTCAGTGCCATCGCACAGCAGAGAGGCACACAACCTATCTCCTTGTTAGAGCAGCTTATTTTATTTTGCACAAAATGCACCAACAACATAAGTCATTAGCTTTATAGCATTTGTCTTTCATTTTTCTTTGCTTTGCTCTAATTATGGTCATCCGCACACATTTGTGGCGTTTACATGCTCATTACCCCTTATTGGAATATTGTTGATTGTGTTAACCAGTGATAAGATGGAAGCCCACAGTCAGTTGAACAACTTAGTTTGATCTTGAGATCACCAGTCAGGTCTAATCATCTATTGTGTTGAATCTACCGACATATCATTTGTGGTCTAGCAACCTCTAGGTCTACTTTCTTTGTGTTACCTTAGGAGTTACCAGTTTTCTATCATCTTCCCTTTTGTATTGCCTAGACTACACAGACTTATACTTTAAATTTTTGCATCTTTTCAAAACTTAAATTTTTAAAGTCCCTCTTGATTTGTTCCTGTGTACTATCATTTTCCAAAGGTATTGAATCGGTATCACAGATACGATCTACCTTATATCAGCTATTCACTCCTTCTCCCTCGTTTTTGTTTTTTTTTTAATGTTAACTTGCTGACATATTCTCCCCCTAAAATACTAAAATCATTACTGGTTTAATTATTTTAGGATTTTAATAAACAGCAAAATAACATGAGTTTAAATTTAACAGACGAAAATAAACAAATAAAAAAACTAAAAAAAAAAACTTTAACTAAACTACATCGGACTACACATTATTATCATCAGGAATTACCTCACTTTTCTTTTTAACGCCGTTGACCTCTAGCAAATATTGAAAACGTGGTTTATCAAAGGCTTTAGTATAGAGGTCAGCGCGTTGAAAATCAGTATTAATTTTAACCACATCAATTAAGTTCTTTTCAAAACAGTCTCTTATGAAATGGTATTTAATACCGATGTGTTTGGTCTTAGGATGTTGAACCGGATTTTTAGTTACTGCAATTGCAGCAGAGTTATCAACAAAAATAGGAGTAGACGAGAATTTTAAACCGTAATCCCGCATTTGCTGTTGAATCCAGATGATTTGTGAACAGCAACTTGCAGCAGCAACATATTCGGCTTCACAGGTTGACAATGCAACCGATGTCTGCTTCTTACACTGCCAGGTAACTAATCTTCTCCCAAAGAATTGACACCCTGCTGATGTAGACTTGTAGTTCATCTTGCAGCCCCCGTAATCCGAGTCACTATACGCGGTAAGCTCAAAGTCATCATCATGAGGGTACCACAATCCAAGTGTGGGTGTACCCTTCAGATAACGAAAAATCCTCTTGACCCCGATCAGATGGTTGACCTTAGGTTTAGCCTGATATCTAGAACATAAACATGTAGCATACATAATATCAGGTCTTGAGGCAGTGAGATACATAAGGGATCCAATCATTCCTCGGTACATCGTGGCATCTACAAGATCTCCATTCTCATCAGGTGCTATATCGTGATTCGTAGCAAGTGGAGTCCCAGCAGCAGAAGCATTCTCCATGTCAAAGCGACTGAGAATGTCTCCTACATACTTGGTCTGATGTAGAAAGATCCCATTTGGTGTCTGATCCACCTGTAACCCGAGAAAGAACTTCATCTCCCCCATAGCACTCATCTCAAACTCTTTCTTCATCACTGCTTCAAACTCTTTGCATAATTCTTCGTTCTTTGAACCGAAGATTATGTCATCAACATAGATCTGTACAAGCAGTAGGTCGCCATCTTTTCTTTAATAAACAGTGTGCAGTCAATGACTTCCCTGCGAAAGCCGTGTTTCACAAGATGAGTCGAGAGTTTCTCATACCAAGCTCGAGGAGCTTGATGAAGCCCGTATAAAGCCTTGTCGAGCTTGTAAACTCTATCCCGATGATAAGGATCTTCAAATCCCTCGGGTTGACTTACATAGACTGTTTCCCTGATTTCCCCATGAAGGAATGCACTCTTCACATCTAATTGGTAGACTTTAATCTTCATGTACGATGCATAGGCAAGGAAGATACGAATTGCTTCCATCCTTACCACGGGTGCAAACACCTCATTGTAGTCAATTCCCTCGACTTGGCGAAAACCTTGAACCACCAATCGAGCTTTGTTCCTGATAATGACCCCTTGGTCATCCTTCTTGCATTTTAGTACCCATTTGGTGCCAATGACTTTAGCACCTTTAGGTCTATCAACCAGAGTCCATACACCTAACTTCTTGAACTGCAGAAGTTCTTCTTGCATGGCACTCACCCACGCCTCATCATTTAGTGCCTCACTGACATATTTTGGCTCAACCTGCGAGACAAAACATCGATAAGCACCATCATGAATGTAACCCTTCTCCATAACCGAGGCGTAATCAGCTGAGTATAGCTGATTTCGGGTTTGTACTCCTGATCTGACATCCCCAATAACATTGTCAAGGGGATGATAGACGTTTAGTCGTGATCCTGGAGTAGTAGGAACAGTCACCTCAGAACCGAGATTATGAACATGTGGTTCTGCATCTGAGGTAGTTGGAGTTTGAGGTTCCGAAGTCGAAGGAGCATCACTTGTAGATGCTTGTGGACTTTCAGGAACTGGAACCTGTTCCTCCTGACTGTTCTGGTCATCTGCTTCAGCTTCATCTTCAGAGGAGGAGTCACTGTCATCGACTACTCCCCCTGACTGAGTAGATGATTCTCCCTGTATGCTAGATGGTGTATTCAGAATATCATACATCATCCTAGTAGCTAACTCATCATCCGAGGGAGAGAGAGGGATGTTGAAGGACTTGAAGAATCCATCATAATCGAAGAAGTATGCGGGTCCTTTGCCTGTAGGTGGTGTGGTATATCTCTGAACGTCGACATTACACCACACTTCTACAAGACCCGTTGAGTTGTTGTAAACTCGCTTGTTCGGTATGTTGTATCCTAGAAAGATTCCTTCATCCGCCTTCTCGCTGAATTTGCCTTCTTGTGTCTTCTTCAGAAGTGTGCACGGCGCGCCAAAAGGTTCAAGATACTCCAAATTCGGTTTGCGTCTTTGTAGTAGCTCGTAACATGTCTTTCCGTGGTGCTTGACTATTAGGACTCGATTCAGTGTATAACATGCATTTGCCACTGCCTCATTCCAGAATTGGATAGGCAGTTTCGAGTCCGCCAGCATAGTCCGTGCTGTCTCTATCAAGCTTCTGTTCTTCCTCTCAGCAACACCATTCATCTGAGGCGTGTAGGCAGAAGTGAATTGATGCACAATTCCCTTTTCCTTGCAGTATGCCTCCATCCATTGATTCTTGAATTCTGTCCCGTTGTCTGAGCGTACTTGTCTAACTTTTAGCTTGTAGAGAGATTCCAGTGTGGTTACTAACTCCTTGAATGACTCAAATGTTTCTGATTTGGATTTCAGAAACATTACCCAAGTGAACCTTGAGTAGTCATCAGTGACCACAAAACAGTACAAGTCGCCTGCAATGCTCTTTGTACTGACTGGACCAAACAGATCCATGTGAAGAAGTTCAAGAGGAAGTTCTATTGAATGAACTTTCTTTTCCTTATGAGACTTCTTTGTCTGTTTTCCTTTCTTGCAAGCTACACAAAAGTCAGGAAGTTGGAAGTTCTTGACATTAACTCCTCTTACCAAATCCTTCTGAATCAAATGATTCATCTTCCTTTGACTAATGTGTCCCATTCTCCTATGCCAGGAGATGGAATCCTTCTCAGTAGCTTTAGATAGAAAGCACTGAACCTCATGATCCGTTGTAGCAGCTGTTGACAGATCCAAGACATAAAGGTCTTTATATCTTGAAGCAGTCATCAGAACTTGGTCCTCTGGGATCATGTAGTCTTTCTTCAGCACGTAACACTTCTTGTTGTCGAAGATGACCTTAAATCCTTTATCACAGATTTGGGAAACAGAAAGTAAGTTATTCTGAAGTTGTTGAACGTAGTTCACCTTATCAAACTTAACTTTCTGATTTCCCACTTCTCCCTGAGCTGTGATATAGCCTCCCTTGTTTCCAGCAAAGGAAACATGCCCTCCTTTTATTTGCTTGACGTTTGATAAAAGGGCCCTATTCCCTGTCATGTGCCTGGATGCTCCGCTGTCTACAATCCACGTATTAGTCTCAGCACTGTATCGAACACCCTGCACATACAAAGTAAATAATTAGTTTAGGTTAGGAACCCAAGCCTTTACTGGCTTGGGTTTCCCAGAGGCATCACACATCATAAACTCCACCCATTGACCCTTAGAGGGTGAGGGTAGCTCAGGTTCCTTCTTGTCATCAGTATCAACACGCAGGATGACTTCTCTTTCCATAAGCCAGATTTGTGCAAGGCCTGTTTATAATAAACAGTCGTCTGGCTTACAGGTTGGACTTTAGGTTCACTAGCTCTTCTAGGTGGAGTCAGAGAACTCCTCTTAGAAGACCTAGGCTTAGAGTCCTGAAGGTCAATCTTCTTCCTAGGTGTCTGATAGAAAGGACAATAGGAAGCAATGTGTCCACATTCTCCACAGTTGTAGCATGACCGGCTATCAACTTTATGAGTAGACTTTCTTTGTGGAGAAGTGCGTGACACTCTAGTAACATCAATCACTTTAGGTTTTGACTCTTGTGCGTTTGATATTTTCTCTGGTTTAACAAACTTAAATGTTTTAACCTGTTTAACATATTTCTCTTTTTGATTAACTGGTTTTTGACTTGAAGCATGTGAAAAATTAACATTTGAAGTCCTTTTAGGTTCTAATATGACTATGTTTGACCCCGACTTTAAGTTAACTTTTTCAAATTCATTTTCCAGATTAACACAAGGCAATTTACCATTTGCCTTTAGAGTGGCCTCCTTTTGTTTGTGTCCAGATTCAGTAGATGAACATGAGGTATCTGGATCACTAACAAGAGGAGTAGACATCACGTGATCCTTGATGGGGTTATTATTTACTGGTCTAGTCTTAGTGTTCATCAAGGTCTCAGGTGGTGGTGGAACCACTTTGTAACCTAATCCCTCCCCATTATTTCTTTCTCTCACTAAGTGTTGAACTATGTGTGAAGAGCTAGTCCAACTATGCAGTTTCTGTTTTAATGATTTTACTTCTACTTCTAGAACTGCCTTTTGCTTCTTAGTGTCTTCTAGGGAGTTTAGATAGTACCTAATGTCATTTGCTTGGTTAAAGGCAACTACTTCGGTTTCCCTAAGCTGTTTAGTCAATAGGTCTATCTTTTCTTTATAACTATGCTCATTTTGTTTTAGTACTCTATTAGCCTCGTGCACAGTTGTAAATCTTTTACTAAGTTATCTTTATGATCTAATAACCTAGCAAATTTTTCATCTATGCTATTCCTAAAAGTATCACAATCAGAACAAGCATGATTATTAAACATTTGGTCAGTAGTACTTACCTGAGTTGGTTCAGAAGAGCTAGCCATCAACGCAGCATCAGATGTCTCTGGTTCTGGTGATTCTCTCTTTTCTGTCTCTAACGTGGAAGTCTCCTCCTTTGGCTTGTAACTGACCTCCACTGCAGTTGCTTCTTCACTATGTGACATCGCTATCTCAACTGCTAGATCACCTTCACTCGAAGAATCATCATCAATATCTTCTACACTTGCAATGTTTGATTCCCCTGGTGAGACAAACCTAAAGCTCCAATCCTGTCCTTCATCATCATAAGCAGTCAAGGCTTTTGGATCCTTGTTTGATGAAGTAGAACTTGAAGCTTGCTTGTCTTGGCGAGTAAAGACGAGAACGGGTTCCCATTACCCGTCTTCTTTGGCTTGACACATTCTCTTTTGAAGTGCCCCTTCTCTCCACAGTTGAAGCAGGTCACTTTGCTCTTGTCAAAGCCAAATGTGGTATCCTTAGTAGCTACCAAGTTCTGTCCAGTCTTTTTAACAAACTTCTTCGCCCTTCGGACAGCACTAGCTAAGGCCTACATTATATCCATCCTCTCAAGCTCCATTTCGTCCACCTGCTCGTAGTCCTCATCCGCCAGATGGCAGTTTCCAATCTTCCCGGCAACAAGTCCATCATATGAATGAACTACTGCAGCTAAAAGATCCATATGCTCTCGAGCTACTTCCACAGTCACATTACCGAGGTTCTCGGTCTTCAGTTTGGTAGCACTTGCTTCTGATCCAATATAGTGAGTACAAGACGACCCTGACGTGTCTGATCCAGAAGGAGAAGCATGTGAAGGACCTGACGAGCTAGACACAAAAGCAGTCTGGAGAGGTGCTCCAGATGTCTTAGCTTGAGGCGTGGCGTTGTACAAAGCTGGATTCTGTGTGTACGAAGACTTCTGAGCTCTATATTTCATCCTTAGTGCTTCTTCTCGCAACTTAAGAATGAAGTCATTAATATCCAGCTTTGCAAGCATTCCATTCTGTCTCAGGTTAGACACGAATGAGGCCCACTTATCAGGCAATCCGTCTGCGAAGTTACTCACTTTCTCTTCCATGGTCGTTTCCACTTCATGTGTGTGCAGTTCGCTCATCAAGTGGTAGAATCTATCTATGACGTCGTCTAAACTCTTGTTACCAATCGATGAGAAGTTATCGAATTCCTTCTTTAACTCCTTTGCCTTGATTGCCTTCAACGAAGCATTCCCATCATACCTCTTCTCTAGCTCATCCCACAGTTTCTTGGACTGCTTATTCTCTGAATACTGGTGTGTCTTTGGGGATAGACTGAGTTATCAATGCATAAACCCTTTTCTCTGCATTGTACTTGACTTTCTGTGCGTCTGTCATCCCACCTAACGTTAGCTTAACTCCATCAGCTCCCACCGGCGTACTATACCCAATCTCAATGGCTTCCCACAGATTAGGATCTACTCCATTGAGGTAGATCTCAAAACGTTGTTTCCAGTGGGGAAACTCATCTAAAGTCAAGAGCTTTGGTGGTTTATTGTGATTACCCACCTCACTCTCAAGCAGAAGCAGGTTCTGTATCCTCAAGTCCTTCCCAGCAGTAAAGGCTGACATCTGATCTTCCATGGCGAATAACTTAAAGTCTAATCAAACAAAATTTCACTGATGCGACTGAAGGATGCGAATGGTCTAATCGTGCGTATGAACTCTGCGACTGGTTCAATCGTGCGTCTGACTGGGCGATTGGTTCAGTCGTGCGAATGAATCTGGTGCGTATGAGCTATGCGAACGAACGGTTCAGTCGGCCGAATGAAGGTGCGACTAGGTCCAATCGTGCGAATGAGCAATGCGAATGGAGTCCAGTCGTGCGAATGGGTCACTCGTGCGACTGAAGCTCCTGTTTTGCGAAATTTTCTAGGTTTGACGGGTTTCAGCCGTAAAAATTCGAAATTTCACAAGTCCTAATCGCCTAAGTCCGTAGAAACCAAACTTCGATGAGCAGGGAACGTCCAAGATCACTTTTGACACCAAAGATTGCGTTTTTTAGTGCAAAAACACAAACTTTTATGCAATCTTGATTGAATCAACACGTAATCAAGAGCCAATCTTGTTAGGACCTGGTATTTGAACGAAATACCTAGTGATTAGCGTGTTAAACCAACTCAAATAGTGCGGAATCCTATTTGATTGGCGATCCAATCAGTGAGAACACACGAAGAATCAATCAAGAATTGAATCTAACGTTAGAAGTCGATTAGGAATCGATCTAATGTGTTCTGTGAACTTGGAGAACGATTTGGGAGGTCTCTGGACGGCTAGGGTACGTCTGGAATCGTAATGGTATGTATGCTTACGTTTTTCCACGAATTGGGTCTATTTATAGGTTAGTATTGTTCAATCGTGCGACTGGGCCATAAGTATGGTTCAGTCGTGCGATTGAACCATGTGGTTGATTCATCCGCACGACTGAGTGTTCAGTCGTGCGACTGAGCCAATCTTATGTGTCAATCATACGACTGATCCAGTCTCCTGGTTCAGTCGTGCGATTGAGTCAATCGTATGAAGTTATTCATGCGTGTGGTCCATTCGCATGGGCCATTCGCATGAGAACTTCATTAAGTTAGGTTTGAATGTTTTAATCAATATAATATTATGTGTAACCATTCAAACAATCATAAACCCAATCAATTCAATCACGACTCATTAACGAAATATTAAACATTACTAATAACAAACAATCCACGTCATTTCATTAATCAATACAAAATACATCATAATCAGACAGACAAGATCTATTACTTTACAAATCATGATCTAGGGACATACATGCATCAACAATGCTTGTAAGAATCTTGTAATTCTTTGAGTTGAGAAGTAATATACAAGTACCTTGAAAATTATTTCTTTGTGTTCTTTGCTACTTAATATATTATTATCAACTCTTAGAAGAGATTCTACTTCATCTGATCCGAGTGTGTTATAAGCGAGTATTGAGAGAAAACCTAAGTGTTTAAGTGACAAAACCTGATCCTGCAATTGGTATCAGAGCTTTTTAGGCTCTTGATTGTGAGATCTTACCATCCAAATCAACCTGTTTTTCACTCCTCCTTACACCACACTCAAAATGGCCCTCAACAAATCTGAAGTAGAGATGGGGACGATGACTAAAGCTCCCATCATCACCCCTGAAAACTTCAGATCATGGAGCAGACACATGGAAGGCTTCATCAGGTATCAAGACAGCAAGATGTTGCAATCTATTGTCAATGGTCCGTACAAACCAAAGGTGGCAGCACCAGGTGGAAACGATGCCATGATAGAGAAAGCCGTTGAAGACTACTCTGATGAGGACCGGAAGAAGCTGGACATTGACAGCAGTGCCATGACAGTTCTAATGACTGCAATACCCAACTCCATCATGGTGGGGTTTGAGCATTGCAAGTCAGCCAAAGAACTGTTTGATGCACTTGCTCATATGTACTCCAGCTCCAATGACTCCAAGAAGGACTCCCTGAAGAAGCAGTTCGAGAACTTCACCTATATTGCTAGAGAGACCCTCAGCCAGTAATACTTCAAGTACATGGACCTTATTTCCTCCCTTCAGTCTGTGGGAATTGCCCTTGAACTAAGAGATCTCACAAGAATGTTCATTGGTGCACTCCTTAATGAGTGGACGTTCTACTGTGTCTCTATCAAGAGGACAGAAAATCTGAACACCCTCACCATGATTGAACTTTATGGCATCCTTGATGGATACTGTTTAGAGATGGAGAGCAAGAGAGGCCATCAGACAAGCAGACCCTTGAGTCTTCCTGCTACCAACGCTTTTATGGTTGATGAAGGCTTAGGATCCACCCAACCTAAACAGTACCTGACATACACCCAACAGCCATCCTGTTCTTCTGGGCCATACATTACATTTCCTGAGACTCTAAGGTCTCAACAGGCTCAGCAAAGTTCCTTTCAGGACAGCTGTGCATTTGTCTCAGGAAAAAGGCACTCTAGTGATTATCAGTACTGCTTTGATGATCTAGAGTGTTTCAATCCAGATGATGTGAAATATGTGGACATAGTCCAACAAATGGCTCTGTTAACCTATAGAGCAAAGAAGTTCTTCAAGAGAACTGAAAGGCAATTTCCCCAGAACCTAACCAACAACAAATTTGGGTTTGACAAGACCAAGGCCAAATGTTACAACTATAACTAACTTGGTCACTTTGCAAGGGAATGCAAGGGAACCCCACAGGCCTCCTTGCATTCCTCTACACCAAAGGCCACTGGAAAGTCAACTGAGACAACTGCTATGGCTCAAGAAGTTGACTGGAGCTTTATGGTACGGGATGTGACTCCTGCTCAAGCACTCATGGCTGGAACAGATGACAATAAGGTATATGAACATCTCTGTACTCCTACCTGTATTGCTAAGGTTAAGTTATATCAGGACTACAATATGGAGATTAAATCTGATATTAAGTCTTTAAATGTTTTAAAATCTGATTTTAAAAGGACTGAATTTGACTACCAAAGAAAAATTGAGGAGTTAGAGAAAACTGTGTCATTAAAACATGAACACACAAACTATAAGACTCAAATCAAGGATTTAATATCCAAATTGTCTGTGGCTCAAGCCCAGCTTGCCACAGCTGAGGCTCAAGCCAGGAAGTATGCTATTTCTGAGCAAAACTTCCAAGATATTATTGCATCATCCTCTAACTCAAAACTTTGTTACCAAAACAAAGGTGGGTTGGGAACCAATGAAATTGCTCCACCACATTCCTATGAGTCTATAAGACAACCAAGGTGTGGTACTGAATAGCAAGAGGTTCCATCTGCTGACCCACCTTCTTATGAGTCAAAGAGTGATGCAACCATGGAGACCATCACAGGGAAGAACCAGGTAATTTTACCCACTCCTACCGGTGATGATCAACCGTTGACCACCAAAGCCAGAAGAAGCAGAGCTAAGGCAGCCAGAAAAACTGCCAAGAAAGTGGTTGAGTCAAAGCTGAAGATAGACCCAAACCAAAAGGGTGTATTCATCTCAGCTGGATTCTAGGTGGTAGGTAACTCTGATTCAGGAAAGGGGTGTAGTACCAGCACTTCCATCCTACCAAAGGATCAGCAGTTAAAGGAAAAGGTTGCTGATGAAGAGAAAAAGAACAAGAAACAGCAATCCTTAAGTTTGCAAAAGATTAACATTGCATGCATAATGTGTGGTCTGCAAAACCACATGGCCAAAGATTGTTACTACAATCCTGCTAGCACATATTATGCAAATAATGTTAAAAGAGAAGGAGTCAGGGAAGGTTTCTCATTTGGACCTTATCAAATGGTTCAAGTGATGAAAAAGGGAAAGCTTGTTTCCGAAGCAAGGTTGCTTTGAGAAGAAAGTCCTTCTTCCGAAGGGAAAATGGCTTCGGAAGCTAAAGCTGTCAAGACTCAAAAGAACAAAAGAGTCCCCTTGAAACCATCCCAGAAGAAGACTACTTCGGAAGAAAAGGTGGTGAAGGTTTCTTCCGAAAAGAAAGAAGCTTTGGAAGAATGCCAAGCTGCACAAGCTTCAACAAGCTCATCATCTATGATCAACCAAGGGATGGAATGGAAGATCAAGGAATATGTTGCAGCCCAAACCTCTTCTTCAAAGACATCCATTGAACCCCCATGCATAAACTTTGGTTTAATTATGTCATTATATTGGAAGAACCCAAGACCAACAAGGCTTGGGTTTCCAATCAAAACTAACCATCTCATCTTATGTGCAGGGACATCCATATGACAAGAATAACAATGTATGGATCGTGGATAGTGGATGCTCCAAGCACATGATAGGGAACAGATCTCTCCTTTAAAATTCCAACATTTTGATGGAGATCCTGTTCAGTTTGGAGGTGAGGCCGAAGGATATATTTCTTGAAGAGGAAGCATATCCAACGGAAAATTAAAAGTTGACAAAGTTCACTTTGTCAAACTGCTTGAACACAACTTGTTAAGTTTTTCTTAGTTTTGTGATCAAAAGCATCAAATGCTCTTCACAGAACATGAGTGCATTATCCTGAAACCCGGGATGACAATTCCTCAGGAATTGGTGCTTCTTAGATCTCCCAGGAAAGGGGATATGTACAAGCTTGATATGAACAATGCTTCCCCAATGGGTGAAGTGTCATGCTTTCTTTCCAAAAGCTGATGGTGATGAGTCAACACTATGGCATAAATGAATGTGTCATGTAAATTTTAAAACAATGAACAAATTGGCTAAAAATAACTTGGTACATGGTTTGCCTAAAAAGGAATTTTTCTACAAAGATAACTGTGTTGCATGCCTGAAAGGGAAGCAACACAGGACATCTCATAAATCCAAATTTGTTAACTCTATCACCACTCCATTACACTTATTGCACATGAATCTATTTGGTCCCACAAATATAATGAGCATTGGAAGAAAATCATACTGCCTTGTGATTGTTGATGATTTTACAAGATTTACATGGGTATTCTTTTTAAAAACTAAAGATGAAACTGCTGAAACTTTAAAATCTTTTATTCTTAATATAGAAAATCAAATTGATCACAAGGTTAAAATAATTAGAAGTGATCAAGGGACTGAGTTTAAGAACCAAGTTCTTGACTCATTCTGTAACTCAAAAGGGATTGCCAGACAATATAGTGCTCCTAGAACTCCTCAACAAAATGGTGTTGCTGAGAGGAGGAACAGTACACTTATTGAGGCTGCTCGGACCATGTTAGCTGATTCAAAGCTGCCTCTAACATTCTGGGCAGAGGCAATCAGCACTGCATGCTATGTGCAGAACATGGTTCTTGTAGTTAAGCCACATGGAAAAACCCCTTATGAGCTATGGAACAAGAGGCACCATTCATTGACTTTCTAAGGTCCTTTGGTAGCGGGTGTACCATACTTAACACAAAAGACAATTTGGCAAAATTTGCTGAAAAGTCGGATGATGCTATCTTTGTTAGATATTCCTCTAACTCTAAAGCTTATAGAGTTTATAACATCAAAAATAAACAATTTGAGGAATCTTTCAACATTGTAGTTAATGAGCACACGCCTTGTGTTAGGGGGAATGGCCCTGATCATATCTTTGATTTAGAATTGTTTCCAAACTATTCTAAATCATCTTGTGAGAATGTTTCAGCTGGAACAGGTGCTCAAAGTGATTCTGATGAAGACCAACTGTTTGAGCTACCCAAGCCTATTCCAAGTTCTCCAAGAGCTGCAACAAACCAAGCTCCCACTATTGGCAGATCTGACAGTATGACTATCTCAAGGGATAGTGGAGCTTCAACCAGTGATTCACCTGTTGACCCTCAAAACTCATCAGGTGACACTGCACAACACCAAGTTAATGGAAGTAGCATATTGAAGGAAAAGGCAATTGTTAATGTTGCTTCACATCCAACAAATGATGATGATGTTTCTCATTCATTCAATCAGTCCTCATTGAATGAGTTTGAAACAGCAGCTGGACCAAGTGGTCAAGCTCCTGAGCAAAATATGTCCAATCTGGATCTATCTTTGCAATTGGAAGTAATTCCTAGACTTAGGATTCACAACACTCATCCAGCTAAAAACATCATAGGGAATGTCTCTGAAGGTGTGAGAACAAGAGGACAAACTCATAATGGGAATGTCTGCTTGTACTCATGCTTTTTATCCCAGATGGAACCCAATAAGGTAGAAGATGCCTTGAAAGATAGTATATGGGTTGAATCAATGCAAGAGGAGCTGCTTCAATTCAAGAGACAAAAGGTTTGGAACCTATGTCCGCTACCATCTGGTCAAGTACCTATAGGCACAAAACGGGTTTCAGAAACAAAAGAGATGATAGAGGCTTGATCATCAAGAACAAGGCAAGACTGATGGTTCAAGGATACACTCAAGAGGAAGGAATCGATTATACTGATGTCTTTGCACCTGTTACAAGACTTGAGGCAGTTAGGATCTTCCTTGCTTATGCTGCATCCAAGAAATTTACTGTCTACCAGCTTGATGTCAATTGTGCCTTTCTATATGGGGATATAGATAGGGAAGTCTATGTGTGCCAGCCTTCAGTATTTGAAGTACCACAGCACCCCAACTATGTGTGCAAATTGGATAAAGCTCTATATGGGCTACACCAAACACCTAGGTTGTGGTATGAGACATTGTCTCACTTTCTCCTGAAGAATGGTTACACTAGAGGTACCATTGACAAGACTCTTTTCATAAGAAAGTCTGGAAAGGACATCTTGCTCGTTCAAGTCTATGTTGATGACATCATATTTGGTTTTTCAATGACCAAATGTGTAAAGACTTTGAAAGCATCATGAAGAAGAAGTTTGAGATGAGTTCCATGGGAAAATGGACTTTTTCCTTGGAATTCAGGTGAAGCAAATGAAGGAAGGGTTTTTTATCAATCAATCTAAGTATGTCAATGACATCTTAGAAAGATTTGATATGAAAGATTGTAAGCCAACCAAAACACCTATACCCAGAAACCATAATCTCTGCCCTGAATCTGAGAGAAAGGATACTGATCAACATTAGTATAGGGCAATTATTGGTTCTCTGATGTATCTCACAACAAGTAGACCTGATATCATGTTTGCAACTTGCGTTTGTGCAAGATATCAGGCTGCTCTAAAGGTGTCTCATCTAGTTGCTGCCAAGAGAATCCTCAGATACCTCAAAGGAGCACCTAAATTAGGCCTTTGGTATACAAGGAACAACAATTTCAATCTCTATGGCTACTCTGACAGTGACTATGGTGGCTACGATATCAACAAGAAATCAACATCAGGTGGATGTCAATTTCTTGGTGGAAGGATCATCTCATGGCAATGCAAGAAGCAATCATGTGTCTCAACATCAACTGCTGAAGCTGAATACATTGCTGCTGCTAGTTGCTATGCTCAGCTGCTGTGGATTCAGAACCAGATGATAGACTACGGATTCAACTTCATGAGCACTCCTATCCACATTGACAACAATAGTGTCATCTCCATTACTGAAAATCCAGTGAAGAACTCCAAGACAAAACACATTGACATCAGGTACCATTTCATTAGAGATATTCATGAGAAAAATCTGATTAAACTAATCAAAGTTGACTCCAATGAACAATATGCTGACTTGTTCACCAAAGCTTTTGATGAACAAAGATTCAAGTATTTCATTATAGTTATTGGGATGATAAACATTGATTAGTCTATCTCATTTGAAAACCTTTTTAATGTGTAAAGTTTTGTGTCAAAACAATCTAAGCCCTGTTACAAAAAGTCCTTCTCTGAAATTTTCACTAAGTATAAATTCTTCCAAAGAGGAATTAACACTCGGAAGATGTCTTACATATCTTCCGAAGCAAAATTCCTCCCATGATAATTTTCTTCTCGGAGGAGTTTTTAGTCTCAGAAGAAGCGATTGATTACATATCAGATCTACTTCTGAAGCTTATAAAACTCTCCATTCGAAAAGCAATTTTGCCTCTCAGAAGTAAGAACTTTACCTTTGGAAGTAAAATTGTCTTCGGAAGAAGATTACCTTCGGAAATGCTTTATACTCAGCAGAAAGACTTTACTGTGTAACGGAAATCTTTTGGGTCCCACTCTGTAAAAAGTAAAGATTTTGTTAATGATGTCGGATTATTTAAATGGACTAAACCTTACCGGCCCTGTCACATCATCCACTGAAACATTCTGTCACCTTATCCAAACCCCCTAAAACGCCATTTCACCCATTTAAATAACCCCGACTAATCACTTTCATCTTTTACCAAATTTACTGCCCTAAAAGCTTTCTTCGTCCCCAATTCACCCAATTCTGAACTCATCTTCTCTGTAACTTTCTCAAATGGCACTTAACCCTCAGCACAACCAAGTCGTACTCCTTGATTCTTCAAGGGATGTTGACTTCTCTGATATCATTTCCTTTCTTACCCAATCGTCTTATTACACCGCTCTGACTGTTAACCCTACTGTTTACTCAAATCACATGGCAGAATTTTGGGCCAATGGTCAAATTGAAACCCTAAATGGGGTTCGGGTAATAAGGTCGAGCATTTGTGGCCAGGAGTTGGTCATTTCCCAACAACTCATCAGGGAGCATCTAGAGCTTCATGATGAGGGCGCTCCTACAGAGTTTCCCAAGACAGATTTGGACAACACCGATATCCAAATGGGATATGGTGGAGACGTAAGCAGGTCTACAGTCTACAAGTTTAACTTCTCTTACAACTGGAAGTTTCTGCTGCATGTTGTTCTCCATTGCTTGTCAAACAAGTCTGGGGGATGGGATCAAATCCCATATGAACTAGGGTGCCTAGTTCATGAATTGGTGAAAAGCCTACGCTTTAATTACTCAAGGTTTATGCTAACTAATCTTATGGGAAATCTCCAGCGGGACACATTCTTCATGTATCCCAGGTTCCTTCAACATATAATCAACTGTGAGTTGGACCAGAGTCAGCTTGTCTGTGCAGCTGATCTGACTGTCCCTCAAATGAGGCCGATCATCTTCAAGATTTTGAAGAGAGTGTCCACCAATTTCACTAGAAGACACATTGCTCTTCTTCCAGGTATGATTGAGCCAATGGCTCCTGGTGACATCCCTGTTAACCCCACAGATGATGAACCCACACCAGTAACTACCCTCACATTGCCAAATTTACCTTCTCACCCCATCACTATCATATACCAAAGATGCCCTAAACGAACCCTTGTTCAATCTTCTCTGATTGAACAAGCCCCTCCTATTCAATCCAAAAAGACTAGAGTGGAACAATGGGCTCCCACTCAGTCTGAGGTCTCACCATCCTTCACAATTGACCTCAATATGGGTATTGGGTCTCCTCAGTCTCAAACCTATGAGCCCGAAACCCAAGCTGTAAACCCTTAGGGTGAGTCTTTATACTCCCCTAAGCAGCCAAAAAGGGGCAGCCCCACCATAGGCTCAATGCCAGTAGACATTAACCAAGGTCCCGGTCATTAGGCTTAACCTCTATATCCTTTACTGACCTATTAATAGGAACTGATGTAGAGATTATGTCTCTTCAGGGCAATGAAGTTGATCCACAACACCCTCTTAAGGATCAACAGAGCCTGGAGAGACCTCTTATCTCTAGCCCCCATCAGCAAGCCTTTACTGAGGTGAGTCCCACTGATGTGGAGGGAACTCATGTAGATTCAGCTGCCACTACTGAAGGAACCTCAATGGACCTTCAGGACAGTTGTAACATCACTGAGACTGAATCTACGGCAACCATGCCATTTGATGACTCTGAAAGAGACATCACTGAGCAAGGGAAACCAGGTGGCCAAGAAACCACATCTGGTGGTGAGGATGAACATACTGGGTATGTTACCTCATCTCCCCATGATTCTTCAAAAGAAGATGAGAGAAGACTGCAACTCACCATTCAAGACCTACTTTCTAAAGTCTCAAACCTTGAATCTAAGGTTAGGACTTTAGAGGATAGGTCTGCCACTCAGCAACTTGAGATTGAAAATCTCAAGGCCAAACTAGCTGAGAAACAGATTGAGAGGTCTGTTAGGCATGTACCAATTCAGGTCTCATTGACCTCTTCCTCTAGCTCATCAAGCTCTCAAGATGATGCTACCAAAAGAGGGAGAGTGTTCAGGGACAAAGACAAGAGGAACCACAGAGTCAAGCTCTCACTTCCTTAAGTTCAAGATACCCCATTCAACAAGCTTCAGTTTTTCCTGAAACTCCTCCAGTTGTAATTCAAGTGGACCAAAGGATGCTCCAAGATCTCAACAGGTTCTTCAACAAGTTCTTGATGGAATCTTTTATTGAACAACCAAGTCCTGACTTGTCTGCGATTTACTTTGGAGCTCAAGAGCTTCAGAGGCTGAATGCACCTTCTACTACTGTTGAGGGAGTTGGTCAACCTAAGGTCCAAGTGGAACCTGAGATTATATTCAAAGAGGAAACAAGGACTGATGGCCCAGCAACTGAGATAGTTGGGACAGAGAGTGCATTCTCACAGACTTCCGAAGCACAATTCAAAGCCTCGAAAGAACAACTTCAATCTTCCGAAGCTGAAATTGTAGCTGCGGAAGGACTATTCTCTTTATCCGATGATCTATTAGTCAATGCAATCCTAGAACTTGCATCTGAGGTTAATAGGGAGGATTTTCTCACCCAACCCCTAGCTCAAACATCATCATTGACTTTAGCTCCCATTACCACCACTCAACCTAAACCTTCCATCCAGAACCTCTAAAGTCTAGCACTTCCGAAGATGTCAAAGAAAAGAGAAAGATGACTAAGGAAGAGCTTCATAAGGAAGCAAGGTTAGAGAAGCTCAAGAGAAAAGGTAGACTACCAACTGGGAAGTTGCTAGCTGCAAGTAGCAAAGCAGCTGCAGCCAACCACGAGGGTGTCAACAACAGAAGAAGAGTGGAAATCATTGACACACTTGTCAAATTAGGAGCTATGAATAAAGATGTACTCCTGCTACCATTAGAGGAGTTAGTTAAGTTAGAAAAGGTAACTTTGCTGCAAATTCAGCAAAAGGAAAAAGCAGCAAGGTTGGCCTTAGAGGAAGAAAGGAAGAAGGAGAAAAGAGAAGCTGATCAACAGCTTAGATGGGAAAGGATAACTTTCCTAACCTCCAGGGGTTTCTCTCTAGAAGAACTATCTCCACATAACAATGATACAATCTTATGGCTCTTCAACAAAGAGCAAGATCAAATGGAGAAGGAGAGAAAGAAAGCTGCTAAGGAAAAGCTAAGGTTGAAGAAGAAGAAGGAAGAGGAAGCAGGACTCGCTGCTGCCAGAAAGATAGGTGAAAAGGCTTGGATGAAAGACTATCTCCGGGCTCATGGCTTCTCTAGCAGGCAGATGGGTCCTATGTCTGAGAAGACCCTCCAGCGACATGTCAGTGATATAAAGGCTGACATTCGCTCGGGAAAGAGGAAGGAGATGTATAGAAGGGGACAGGGGATGATCTTCAAACCAACCATTTAACCTCAACCTTAAATCCAACCACAACCTGAACCAATTCCTTTTCCATTCCCCATCAAGACTGAACCAACCTCTGAGCCTTACACCCCTAAACCTACACCATCAACCTTACCTACTTCCTCACCTCAACCACCCAAACTACCCATCCTCCAACCCAAAACACTTGCCAGAACCCAAACACCACAACCTACCTAACAACCTTCCAAACCATCCCCTCAGCCTTCCAAACATCTCTCCTTAGAGGAGTTCAAGGCGATCAAGACAAAGCTCATCAACTGTAATACCCTGAGCGACATCTCTTGTGAGGAGGAGTCCGTCAAACTAACCTATGTTGATGGATCCTCATGTTCCCTCACTAGAGATCAATTTCTTGATCTGCCTAGAGGAACATTGGACCAAGCTGCAAAGCTCTTTGGCCTCAACTCAGATTCTCTGAATGAAGAAGAAAAGAAGCTAAGGAGAAGGCTGGTGACTCTGCTGGATACGAAGAAAGGGGACAAGGTACCAAGTCAATCCCTTATGCCTAGAAAGAGGATTATTCAGTGGAGGTTCGAAGACTCTTCTCACAACTTTGTTGTTGAGAGAGAGAATGGAGAGCTAAACAGGCTAAATGCCTCATCTCTGTTACACTTAAGCAGATTTGATATTGCTGAGTTAGCAGAGAAGCCACTCTCCAACCCCTCAAACTCTGAGGTAGCTGCTCATATCAGAAATCACCTGAGCAGTCTTCATCTGGCCGAGCTAACTGCTAGAACCAAGATTGAATAAGAGTTGAAACTGAAAGAGGAGGAGGAAAGGAAAGGATCAGCAACCAAAGGCAAAGCCTTTCTTCAAATGGTTGAGGGGCCTGAACTTGAATCCATAGTTAGATGGGAGTATGACTATAACTCCCGTCAACTAACTCTCTTTAGGGGGCACAACAAAGGGTACATGTCATTCAGAATGATAGACTGGATCTCCTATCCACTAATGACTTGTACAAACTTCTCAAGCACCACTTCAGGGAAGAACAAGGAAACAGACAAGCATTTTCTGTCCCTGGTGCTGAAGGTTTTGAGAAGTAGAAATAAGTAAGGTTTTGGTAGCATCAGCCTAGGGGGAGTTTGTTGGATCTAGAAAGGCTGGTGCAACCAAAACCAAATCACTTTGACTATTTCTGGGTGCAACTAATAAAGGACTTCCAAAGCTAAGTATGGAACTTACGAAGGAAATGGAGTTCTTCCGAAGACAAAGTGCAAGATCATCTTCCGAAGGAAAACTCCAACTTCTGAAGACAAAGTATTCACTTCCGAAGTTCAAGACTTAAAAGAAAAGATAAGAAGCCAACTTCCGAAGTATGAAGATATGAAGAAGTCCTCAAGCCTCGGAAGAAGTAGCCTCTTCTGAATTATAAGTGGCTTCGGAAGAACTTGTTCTTCCGAAGACAACTAACCTTCGGAATACACTACTATGAACCAGTGATATAAGTATGGTCTCTCTGACACTCCGCTGCAGACCTCTGAGATACTGCATGGTGTTTTCTCAAAAGCCATGTAGTTGACCATACTTTATTCCACTGTTCACCTTTATCAGTTAGTAAAGTTGCCAACTTTAGTTGGTGACAAAAGGTAAGTCATGGACATGTCATGACTACCATATCTTAAATAATACTTTATCTAAGATACCTTAACTTTAGCATTGTAGTATATGTTTTAGTTATAGGTTTCCAGCTGGTATCAAAGTATATCCGGCTGTAGGATATAGTATATATAGTTTCTCATTATAACTCTTGTTGTATGCTTGTAAAAATCTTGTAATACTTTGAGTTGGGAAGTAATATATACAAGTACCTTGAAAAAATTTTCTTTGTGTTCTTTGCTACTTAATATATTATCAACTCTTAGAAGAGATTCTACTTCATCTGATCCGAATGTGTTATAAGTGAGTATTGAAAGAAAAACTAAGTGTTTAAGTGACAAAACCAGATCATGCAATTTACTTGAATTATGTCATGTGGCGTCTTCGCCTCTATTTTTAGAATAAGTTCCTGAATCTCATCGAATGTGAACGCGTTGGTTGAACTAGTAATAGTTATAACAAGAAAACTAAATAGGCCCAAATAAAATTAGGGTCATCTCCAACCTTGCGTATTCTTGACTACATTAAACCCGATCCCCATCAAGACTCCACAAATCCAACAGAGTTTAGAGAGAATTCATTAATGTTGTTTATAATTTTTCATTGTTATTAAATTGTTCTTACCGTTGTTCGTCATTGTTCATTTGATATACCAAATGATTTATATAGAGAATATTGTTAGTGATCTAACTTGTTTTTGCTAATCCGGATCTATCACAAAACCACCTTGTTCAAGTAACAAGGTTCCTAACAAATTCAAGCATCAATGTCATCCCATTGAATTTAGGGATATCAATCTTTCTTAATTTGAGGAACTTTTGTGGTCTCAACCTCACTAGTGTTTCAAAATTTATCTATAATGAATTGTTTTACTGATGGTTCGAGTTCATGGAGTTGAAGCCCGGAACCGATCTGTCCAAAGTTACACAATTCCTTTTGGACAATTATTTTATACTAATTGCACGTTTTAATATAAGTAATAATAACGTTTTCTATTTAATGTATCATAAAAAAAATTTACAACTAAAAGCTCCATCTCAAGTAAATGCACAATCATGATTCATGCATGCACACTCTGTTAAAAATAGGAATCCGTAGAAAAACTAAATAATCCAACAAAAATATAAAATATCTGATAAAACCACATCTAAATAACTGACCCAAACTAATAGTTGACAGCTATTTATACCTTGTTCCAAAACCAAACCACACTAAACTTGATTGAATGTTATTGGATTTATAACCCAAATCCATTACTTTAGGCCAAAAGTTTGAGGATTAAATCAACTAATAGTGTTAACAAAAATTTTAGGTCAAAGATTTCAGATTCAAAATCATTAGGGTCAATTTTTTCATGCCCAAACATTTTAAGCACAAATGTAAAACGCAAACAAACCCATAACCGAACCCAAATCATACGCAACCGAATATTGGGTTTTTGTTTGGTTCGAGCCCAAAACCGACACATGCACACCATAGCTAAAAGCTTGCAAGTCATATACAGCTATAGAATATAAATAATTTTTTACAATGGTTATTTTTATTTACAAGTTAAGCTAAGCCAAAAGCAAATACCTATTATCTCAAATTTGGACAGCAATCCAAGTTGTCTAGGCTCTTGCAGTTTTTGAACTAGTGATTGGCTTTTGAAGAGGCTTCAACGCCGCCATGATGTCACTAAAGGTAGGACGTAATTTTGGATCGCTGTACAAGTTAGGAAGCATGGAGATTAAACTCTCTTCTAGGTCATAACTACATATGGGCAGGTTAGATAATAGTCATTTTTGGTAAAGACTTCTGTTATACGCAATAAAAGTAAACTTCAGATGATTTTCAACCCATTTACCTTTTAGGTAGTTTTTTTTACTTGTTCCATTTGACCAACATGTAATAAGTAAATGTGTCATAACTCAAATTCTAGTGTCTGTTTACCAATAATTTTAGGGTTAATTTTAATGCATGATGCTTTTTTATGTTTGCTTTTCAAAAAAGATGGGCTGAGGACTGGAGTACTTACGTTTGCCAACATCTTCTAATAATATCAGCAATGGCGGGGTCCACGTCATCAGGAACTTCAAGACGCCGATGCTGAAACCCAACAGCACCAACAACTTGCATCGGGTTCATTCCACCCCATGGTTGTTGCAATGTACATAGCTCCCACAAAATGACTCCAAAACTGTAAACATCACACCTGCAGTGCATTGCTTCAATCATCATAACAAGAAAAAAAACAAACTACATTTTCTTTCTGAAATACATGATACTAACTAAATTAACGTAAGAGAACAAAAAATACCAACTTTTCATCTGAAGGCTCATTTCGTAGGACCTCCGGAGCCATCCATTCTGCCTGAACAAGGTCATATGTACCACATCGAATTGTCAGTACAAGTCATGCTGTTACAAATCATCAGTGAAGTTTAATGCATAAAACTTCGTAAATCATTTTATTCAAAAATTTTTATTATTATGATTATAATCATATTTGTCACACTATTGTTTAGGAAATCTAATAAAACTTTTGAGAAAAGATGTTCTCTCATTCAAAAAATTACCCATTACTAGGTTTATTTACCTTCCTTGGATATAGAGCATACTAGGTTATTTAGTTCCATTTTAATGGTTATTTGCCTTCCTTTTTGTATAAATAGGGTGTTAACTCTCAGTAAAATACAACATAAATTGTATATTTGTTGAATATGATTATAATAGTTCAAAGAAGCATGGTCTGGGAAGAACATACCGTCCCTGCAGTAGACCTTGATGAAAGGAATGTGTTGTGCTTTATTCTTGACAACCCAAAATCACAAACCTGTTTACAGAACAGTAGCATATATTAGAATATGAGACCCCATTTCAATAGAGGCTCACAAGATTGGTATGCTACCTTCACAACCCAGTTTTTATCAACAAGGAGATTTGGAGACTTCAAATCACGGTGAACTATAACCGGCGTGCAGTTGTGCAGATAATTCATGCCACGGGCCTGAAAGTTTAATTTTTAAAGATAAAGAAATTATTGCTATCGAATAAACCTAACAAGAAAAAGTATCAACATCAAATCAAGTTCCAAAAGTTGCAGAAAATAGCATACAGCATGAAGAGCTATCCTCAAACGCCGTCTAATATCAAGCTGATTGTTGGGCCGGTGGATTAATCTATACAAACTACCTCTGCACAAGATAATACATGTTTCATTACAATGGAGTAAACATAAATTCATTAATGAAAATGAAGACTCATTCACGTACGCAAATGATGGAAAAAAAGAAGAGTTCATCAGTAAATCAATTTATAGTTAAAATATTAGAAGTTTCTAAGTACCGAACTACCCTATGCAAGTGCAAGTGCAACTAGCCATACTCTGACCTATTTGGAGATTTCATTCCTTTTCACTATAGCCAGCCCCATTGAATGTCTAACAAGATTAAAGGAGTACTCTGATAACTGATATTGATGCTCTATAAGCTCTGGGTACTTAACTCAAGATCACCCTCTTCATCTTTACTGCTTGCAGTAACCCAGCCACACATATCAGAAGAGGACATGTACTACGAATACTAAAGACTTACTTGAAATATTTCCTGAAGAAAAGAAGTTAAGAGGAAAAGGGTAGGATGGAGTCAAAGAAGAATCCAAGTTCCTGATATCCAGGAGATACTCCGATGAGCACATTGGAGTGATGTCCTAATGAGCATATCAGGGGTGTCCTAGTGGGCATATCAGAGGTGTTCTAATGCGCATACCGGACTATTCTATATTTTGTATATTAGAGAGGGCGCCTCTCCATATATCCTTGAAGAAGCCATGAAGCACGGGTGATAGGCACACATTATGGAACATCAGATTATATTTCCCGCGCCATATTGGTTACTACCATTATGCGTTTGGCCTTGTAATTCAGTAGTTCTTATTTTAGTAATTTCTAGCAATATTCTACAGTTCTGCAAACCTCTACAAAATAGCAAGGTCATATTGTAATGGGCATTATTGTCTGAATGAAAATTCAGGGGAGTTTATCTTCTAGCTTTGCAGTTCTTTCTTTCCTATGTGCACGAAGAGTAGTTTCGGGTCCTTAGTGGGCAAAGGCAATAAGCTTTACAAATCTTCATCAGCTGTATACATTTCTGAACTTGGTGGTTTCGGAGTGCTTCATGTAATGTCAATCATGGCACGGGTATACAGGTATCCATTGAGGTGGTGCAAACTTTGTTACTTCTAGTTCTTACTTATCACTATATATATTTACCTTTGCTACTGAAAGTCATTCTTTTGTTCCCTCGGATCTCCCATACCCCTTGTCCTTCGTAACCAATACCCTTCATCGCTCCATCATCAGATGTCCTTCCCTTGCCAATACTTCTAGAATCTTCCTCATCAATTTCCATCAACTGAGCCGATTTGTGTAGCCAATACGCACCAGTACAAGTTGTCCTTTTAAGATTTTCACTTTTTTTGTTAAAGCCCTACTACCTCATTACTTTACATCCCTCAGGTGTTCAATGATAATCACAAATCATTGTCTTATTGGAAATCTTTGTGGTCAAACTAGACATAGATCAGTTTTTCTATCAATTGTCATATGAATGTTGGCTTGTGGTCAAAAATAGTTAGGTGGTAATTAGCTACAAGAGAAAAACACATCCACATACTAATAGTAAGCATCATGATCGGTAGAATCAGATATGTTCATTAAAGGAATGGCACCATGGACAAATTTTGCTGACAAAGAAACAAATCTTGCTCTTTGTAAATTTTTATGGTGTTTCCGCATGTTGACAAGCATTGGAAGATGACAATAAGTTAGACATGTTCCACCTATGTTGGAAAGACCCCAAGCCTAAACATCAAGACTTCTATATTTATATGATCATTTTAAAAAGGAACTAGAACTAAATTCCCCAATACCATGCAAGATGATATTAAAAAATCATATTATATTTTATGTATTGAATGGTATAGGAGCGTAGCTAAGTTGAGAATATCGGTATACCTTGGAAGAAATTCAGTAACAATTGAAAGATTTGGAGCACGTGTTACAGCCCCCATGAAGAGTACCACATTGGGATGCCTAACTCTTTTCATGATGCTCACCTTCAAGTCAAACAACAAACATTAAGGACATAATACATATATGAATTGTCCATATTTTAAACAATAAAGAGGATAAAGCGTAAATAACAAACTCCCATTGTTTTGCGCTCGTTCCATATATTGGTAGTTCAATACAAGGGTCTGGAAATACTTGCAGATTGTATAAAATGCTTTAATTATATCAACAACATGCAAATAGTATGCCATAAATTATTGTGTTCGTTAATAAGGTGCAGATTATACCTCACTCTTGAATTCCTCAAGGGATTCAGCCGTTATTTCTTGGTCTAGAAACTTTTTAACAGCAACTTCCTGAAAATTAAAATGATGAGAAAGAAGATGATATAAACATCTCTTCAGCACAGATGACATATGCATGCATAAAAGCTATTAGAAATTGCAATACAAATGTTGTTGATGCCCTGGATCGATGATCGAATTGTGGATGAACAACTTGAATGAGTATGCACAGAATGTGCAGGGACTCGTGAAGAACAGCGGTGGGAAAACAATAGATACACACACAATCACAAATGGATTCCACACACATCAAATGTCGTACATGTAGGGGTATTTATACACATATATTGGCGGTTAACAACTAACTAAACTAACACAATTAGCCCCTTAATTCCCGCCTAATTACATCTGTTTGACTTTCTAAGAAGTCACAGTTTGACTTTTTAATTAACTTTTTAAAACATATAATTTCTTGATTAATTTCTTCCAACAAATGTAATTTACAAGTGCTAAAACACATTGTACAATTCTTTAAAGCTAAACCAAAGATTTTTTTTTAACTATTTGGAAAGGACATAGTACATCGGTGGATAGAGCCAAGATTCATAGAGCAAACCACTATAAACAGAGAACTCTTCTTACTTAAAAAATTGAACCATGCATGCCCTCCATGCCCTTTTTGGCTAAGTTAGGTGAGCAATAAGAATTTTGGCTAATAGAAATTTATTTTTTAGAGCAAAAATTTGAAAATTTAACCAAGGTTTGAAGCACACACGAAAAAAGCTTGACTCAAGATCAACTCGGTTGTATACAAGTCGAGTGGGCTTGGCACGGTTTGTGAGCGATTTGAGCCTGACTTATGTAGTAAATACCAGTTACTTTCTCGTAAACAAAGAAAAAAACTACCCAATGCTTAGGATTATACCCGTGGATGTTCTTAAAATTCCTTCTTATTGAAATTCAAGCAGCCACCTTACCTAGGTCTTAAGCATCCATGCAAAAGCATAAGACACAACTCAATGTAGAAAAATTCAGCTAAAGAACTATATAAAAACAAAAACTAGCAAATTCAACACCCACAAAAGCATTATGAAAATTAACTTACTGTTCCATGCCAATCACCACGGTAAACCTCTCCGTACGATCCTGCAACATAGAGATAACTATTAAATGGTTTACTAATATTGATTAGAACTACGAGCCAACTCCATTATATAGCAACCAAGTTTACAAATGTTCTAATTTGGTCTGTTTGCTCTTGGACACGTTCTGTCTCCAACTTTGAATATATGTGGCTAATTTTGTTCACTAGTAGAAAAAAGATGGTCACAAAATACCTGATTTAGGGTACTTTGCACATGTTAAAAGGAGACTTAAATATTAATTAATAATAATTTTGGATTCACAAAAGGTCAGTTGATGATATGTGCACAAACTCTCTTATAATGCAAAGAGTTATTAATGTCAGTTTCTTTAATTAAAGGAAATTTTACAACAATGAGGTACACTTTCAAAATTTAGTAAATAGTGACTAGACGAGCACAAAAAGAAATTGCTTAGTAACCAAATTGAAACATTTGTCATATTTTGGTGCAATTTAATGATATTTCCCCATATAATATAGAAAAATAAACATCTGAAAATTAAAAAGATAGTTCAGTAGTACCCAATCCGATACGCTCACCCAAGGTAATATCCTCCCATGCTATCTCACAATCTGCTACATCCTCGAGGGAGACTTCTGAATTTAAACTGTCATTACCTGCAGACCTATTTGGCACATTGTTCTCGCTTGCATGTAAATGACCAAATTCTCCTCCCCTTCTTGAACTGTCAACAAAATTTGGCAACCCAGTTGCTACCACCGCTGCAGCTGTCACTGTGGCTGCAGCCGCTACAGGTAGTTCTACGTTTGGATCATTTGTACTTCTTGTAGCGGCAACCACCATCGATGACGCAACAACAGCAGCTGCTGCCGCTGCAGCCGCCGCTGGAACTTTTGTTGCATGTTGCGCTTGATTGACTTGAGATTGTGATGAAGAGTGCTTGGTGTGTGCATGATGAGGAGGTAAAACAGGTAAGAATCGAGGAGGACGATCTAAACCACTTCGACTTTGAACCTTGGTCTTATCCTCTTGTATGTCGTAAACTTCAGTGAAGAGATTTGGAGGAGCAACAACACCACTTTCAAGTAAAACGTCATGCAGTTTCTGGGCTAATTGAGGATTTTCTTTTGCAGCATCAATCATGTATTGGGAAACATCTTTTACCTTCATTTTACGTGCTGCAGGTGAACTAACACCTTCAGTCCATGAAGGGGATCTTGCATGGCTGTAATTACAAGGCCTTAAAGGAACTTCACCAGTTTTCTCTAGGTGGGTTCCAAAGTCTGCGCATTCTTCTGATGAAGTAGTAAGACCACTTTGCGAAGAAGTTACATGAGACTGCGAAACATCCTCATCTCGGGACCATGGGCTTGATGAGAAGGAAGATTCGTCGTGATCAACATGGGATGGAATAAGTGTTCCAGGGTCCGCCATCAGATCAACAATGTATTCCCTGGATTCATATAAAGTAACTGATTTAGTTAATTGTAATTAGCTAGCATCAAGATGATAACAATTTTGAGTGAGTATTCAGAATTAGTATTAAGGGCAAAACCTTCCATCACCAATCTTTACGAAGTTCATTGCCACATCAGCAGATCCAGTATATTGTTTCCCTTTCAACAAGCAGCAAGGGATATCAACGCTATCAGCCAAAACCTATGAATATAGAAGATAACTGAAAAGAATAAGCCATGCTATAATTTCAGATATGGGGACATTTTTGGGGGATCCTACTTCACTGGCACAGATCTCTGTGGAGCTGTACTTTAAATTCTGGGATGTATCCTCTACATTACCAGGTGCAATTTCCATAATCATCAAGCATACAAAATGCCATTCACTTTAACTTTAATTAACAGCATAGTTTATGTTTAGAATTGGATGTGGCAAAATGGGTGGTTTGGTAAAGGGTCAAAAACAGGCTAACTGCTGTTGTCAAAATATTTATAAATAGTTATTGTGTTAGATCTGATAAGAACAATGATCTAATTTTATGAATAGATGGTTTCATAGGGTTTTATGCTCTAAATATACACCATAGGTGACTTTCAACCCATTTGACCCACTTCCTTTGAACTACTTCATTTCTATTTTACCCATTTGACTTGTTAGATACAAAAAGATGACCCGAATCGACCCATTCATGGATCAGTATTACCAAATTGATTCAGAAGGACATGAAAATAGATACACTAACAATCAGGAAATATGATTATAAGATAAAGAAAGTACCTTGAAAAGCAATGCACGATGACGCGACATCCCAATTTGCAGCGAGCCAAGTGGCAACACCACACTTCTAAGAGTTGCCTTAAATTTACAGCTGAAATTTCTCCATGCAAGCAACATCTTATCCGGATCCCCAACAGGTCCACCCATGTGATTAGAAACTAAAATAGCAAGTTTCTGCACCACATTTTGATCAGATTCTGATTTTGACTTAATCTCCAGTGCACTCTTTTCAAGTTGTAACAGCATAGCATCTGTAGCTTTGTTGACTACAACTGCTTCCCATGTGACATTACCTGACACAGGGGTTCCTTGTAAATCCGTAAGGGAAGGCATCTCTGATAATAAATCTCTAGGTGAAGTCTCGTACAAATCATAGAATCCATCCAGGATCTTGTCATCATGACTAAGAGCACTGTAATTCTGTTAAGTATGAATAATTCTAGGATATGAGAAAGGATAGAACCCCCAATATACATATCCAAAAAGTCAAACATTAAAACCAAAAAATAAGTTACACTTGCAGATATGAGATATCACATTGCTATGAGTAATTACAGGTAATAACAAACATGGGCAAGTTAAGAACAATAGACGCGAACCATATACAATGGCGATGGTTAGAATTTGGCACCAGGAGCTAATCTACAAACTTAATATTTCAGGCAAATTATACCACCAAGTCCTAATTCATCTTTACAATGGGTGACCCCAGTTGCACATTCTCAAAAAAGGTATTTTAAAATGCTAGATCAACAAGAACAAAACTCCATACATTATGCAAGGAACTCAAATATTAAGCCATAGATAATCATTAATCACATATGAAGTGTGCGCGCGTGTGGGCATGTAGTGCACTCATTTAGCAACATATCAAACTAAGCAATATCCAAACACCAATAAAAGCTGCAGCTAGTTGAAAAGATAAACAAGAACCATATAGATTTGGATGACTACAAAAGTGAGATGGAAACTGAGGTTACCCAATATCGATACGAGAGGACCTGAGCAGGAGTATTGTGCTGTGGACAAGACCCCAGGCTGATCTGCTTAACCGCTTCAATCTGCACGGCTTCGGGATCCTCCCTTGCACTCAACTCCAAAGCCAATTGAATTTGGTACCCCTCCTCTACATGTGGATCCCCAGCAGCATCAACTGCCATTGAAGAATCAAACCTTTCTTCATTCTTATCTTCACCTCTCACATTCGAAGACGACGGACGATTCCATCCCGAAACACCACTACTTGTTAAAGGGGATTTGCTCTGTTCATTCTCCATAGCTTCACTCACCCTTTGATTACCCTTTGGAGAACTCTTAGACCCTTCTGCAGCAACATCAGACGGCATCATGTGTAGCTTTTTCAATAGATTCTTCATACTGATACCCTTTCAAGATTCTAATTCATATGAATATGTATCTGATTAAAGTCAATGCTAAAGAAGAACAACCACACCAGCACCGCATAATAATGCCATAAACGTCTCCATTTTCTTACTCCAATCATCAATTTCGATACCAAGTTGAAGAAATAAAGAACCCACCGATGAAATCCGACAGCACACAGGCAGTGATCACTTCAAAACTGCTGCACTCAGATGCTTGCTTTAATTAGTAAATTTGTACGTATAAAATGCGAAATTTAAAAGTATGATTTAGGCTTTTTTGATTTACCTGTTTGATCAATAATAAACACTTTGATTTCAGAGAGAAAAAAAGGAAGAGAGATGAAGCAGTGAAGATGAAAAGTGTAGCAAAAGGGTATGGCAGAGACGACAATGGACAACAAGTGGGAGCAAGATGATGACCCACTTGAAGTTTTGGAGATACAAACGTTTTTAAGATACTTTTTTTCTATTTATTAATTTGCTGGAAATGTAAATACTCGCGTGTCTTTTTCCTTCTTTTTCTAATTTTGGTAATAAGTTATGTCACCAAATTTAATTTATCTTTTTAATAATTTACTAGTACACGTGTCTAATACGTTTGATAAAAATTATAGTACATCGTTAAGAAAAAATGTGTCTAGTTAACGAGTCAACCAAATCTGCTATTTATAAATTAATTAGCTGTTAAAATATTTTTTTTAAATCCTAACTCTATAATGAATTGTGATGGTAAATGAACAGTTCCAAACACATCTGAACCGCTCATTTTCATATCGATGGCTCCTCTTTGACAATTTATCACTAACACGTTTCAACTAGTTTTCATTCCATGTATTTGATATCAGCAAGAAAAAGAAAGAAATAAAGGGAAGCTTGAAGTCCTTCGTTGCACCGCCATTTGTCAAAGAAGATGCGATGAGGGGAAGCTCGGACAAATAAGAAGGAATCAATCTTCAATGGGAGTCGCGGCGTTTACTAGAATGTCGTTGAAGTCAACGCTATGCCATTTTAAGTTTCTATTCAATTTTCATGAGCTTATGTTAAAATAGTTTATAAGTGTACATTTTAAACTCATTTGAAAACAAAAAGTAAAAGTTCTATATCATAAAAAAAACTAAAAGAATGAATTAATGAAAAGAAGTAAATATTTATTTAAAGTATGTTTATTTTAGAATATTTTAATAAAAAAGAAAAGTCAAATTAATTGTTCTTATGTTTTTCATCTCATTAATAAGAGAAAAATATAGTCTTTGAGGTGCTAAAATGATGCCACTTTCCCCACTAATCATTTTTTATTATATACTATAGACTATAGATATAGAATATGTTAGAATCCATCTCTAAGCATTTATTTATTAGATAGTATAAATATAGATAAGAGAAGTAAATTACATGAATTGTTCATAAGGTTTCAAATTTCACCTTTTGATGCTGGGATTGAAAAACTACAGCTTTAGTCCTGAGGTTTGAAACAACATAACACATTTTGTCCTTGGGTCAAATGACTTTTGAGTAATTCCGTTAAGTAGGAGTAAATAACCATTTTACGTTAATAAACCAAATAACAAATCGGAAAAAGAATATTAAAACATAAATGAGAACCGCCCACTTTACTAAAAATACAAATTAATAAAATGTTAATAAAAATAGGACCTACTTCATCAGCATCATCTTCTTCAATATTCTACCACCATCACCCCTCCACCACCATCACCGCCACCTCCTTTATACCGGCCACAACCACCACCAACCACTTCTATGCCAAATAATGTGGGTTTCCAATATAACCTTACCACCACCATCGTTACACCCACCATCCAACTACCACCGTCTTAAAGCCGCCACCACCGGCCGACCACCACCACAATTACACCTACCACCCAAAAACCATCACCTTCAAATCACCACCACCATTACCCCACCGTTACACCACAACCACTATTACACCAACAACGAACCACCACTGCCACCACCAAACCACCCCCTAAACCTTCACCCTCCCCATTCCAAAGTTGATAACAAAGACCACTATCTTACAATCATCGGCCAATCACCACCACCTTAAAACTTCCACCACTGCCACCACAAGGCGAGATGATATAGGTGGAGTCATAGATGTTGCAGGCCTAGTACATGAAGTTAACCTCACTACTATTTTATATGGTTCTCTCCTTCAAGGTGGGATGTTGGTGACCGGAGAAGCAGTTGGTGGTTATAAGTAGTGTTGTAAAACTTGGTTAGTACATGGCGAGTACTCGGTACTCGGCAAGGTGCCGAGGCAATTTTTGTCAACTCGGTCAATATTACTCTGAATCGGTCAACATTACTTGGAATCGATTAACTCGGCCCAACTCGACCAACTCATCCCAACTCGGCCAAGTTGATTTTTTACCATTTTCACTATCTTTCGTTGTTTTTTACAGATATTTATTAGATTTTTATTGTTTTTAGTGGAGATACATTGGAAGATGATAATTAAATAATTACTACGTCTATAATAACAAATAATTGATATTACATTTTGGAATATTTTTGTATATGAATATGTACTCTTTTGATTAATATTGATATTCACGTATATTTGTAAGTATTAGTAAGCTTATGATATTTGACATATTTATAGTTTTCCAAAAACTAATTTCTTTATAGTTTATCACGTCCTTGTACTTCCCGATTACTCCTCACCTAGGTTGAGTACTCGCAACTCTCGAGTCGACCGACGTAGTTGCGCCTATCAAGTTTTGCAACCATGGTTGTAAGCGTGGTGAGAAATTGAAGAAAGGTGGGGAGTGGTTAAGAAGATGAAGTTTAGATGATGGGTTCCACTTTTATTAAAAAAATCTGTCTTTTATTTTTTTCTTTTTTATTACAAAGGGTGTAATGGTCAATTTACTCCTACTTAATGAAATTATTTAACAGTTGTTTGATTGAGGGACGAAACGTTTTACGTTTTTTCAAACATTATGACTTTGTAATTTTTTAATCATAGAGAAGAAAGGTGAATTTAAAAAAAACCTAACGGACGATCAATGTAATTTACTCATTTAAGAGAAACTATAGTCTATGGTAACTTTAGACCATAGTTTTTTTATGAGTAAATTATACAGATGGTTCTTGTAGTTTAATTAAACTTATGGATTTAGTCCTTAATCTTTAAAACTTATAGATATGATTTCTAATCTTAAATTCTCTTTATTTTATGATCCAAAAATTAACCATTGTTAAATATTAGAATTAACTTAAGCATGTGAGTAAACACCCAACGGTATTATGTCATTTAATTAAAAATTTTACTTATTTTAATCAAAGATAAGGATTGTTTTTGAATCCCATGTTTTTACGATGAATAATGGATGCTTTCAACACATACATCAATATTTTTAATTCAAACTTTATAATAACTTTCATGTAACTATTTCAATGAGTTTTCAAAAGCATACACACATAGAGAAAATGAAGAATAGTAGACTGGAGAGTGAATTCACCAATATGTGTCATGAGGATCACTGGTTGAATCCTTGTCAGATCAGCACCATATCAAACTTCCATCTTAGATGCAAATGGTTTATATGATCCAAGATACGGGTTTGAAGGGGTTTAGATAGATTTTATTACTTGTTTTTTATTGTCTTAATTGTACACCAAATATTTGTAGAGTCGGTTTTTGTTTTGATGAAATTTTATAGTACCATTTGATAGTTCTCGATTTGAAAGTGTCTTTGTTCAAGTGTAATTGCTAAACGAATTAGGTGATTAGGTTTGTCTATAAACAATAAATCAGTCATAACTACACACACAATGATAATACCATCGTACTTGAAAAAACAAATTAAGTTAAATAATGAATAATAGCATGCGAATAAGAACTTGTACTTGATTGTGAGAAATAAATTAACAATTTCCTAAGTGTTAGAAATAAAAGCTAATCTTCAGACTTTAGATTTGGTAATTACCGTATGTGATAAACACAAAGTAGCTCAAATCAATCTAATAGTTTTAAAAGGAACCACTTATGTTATGTCCTCCTATAGTAGTAAATACTATTTTATAATTAAACCATAAATGTTAACTAACTCAAGCAGAAAATTTATGCAATAGACAACAAAAAAACCCAAAAATAATAGCCTAACCTACTCATATGTTTGTAGGCAATATTAATTGTTAATACTCAAGTGTAAATGTGTAATACTAAAGAGTTCAATGAGTACATAATTATGAAACATTTTGATGATATAGGTTTATATCCAAATCAGTTGTTAAGATGTAAGGTCGATGTGGTAATATTAATATGTAGAATGTGTTTTTATGGTATGAGACTAACATGATTTAGTGTCACATGTACTTTCATGATAATGGGTTGCGTTTTACAGTATACTCATGATGCCATCTTTTAATTAAAGAAAATGGAGGTGAAATATTATAGATTAAATTATGTACTTGTGTGACTGCTTTGAGTATTAGAATGGTCAATGAATAACTCCATAACAGAAATCGACTATTAAAAATGAACTATTGTAGTAGCAGATTGACTTTTAACAATTATAAAGATAAACACAATATTTACCCTCACAAAAGTAAAATAACCACCACCCTTGTAGTATATATGTCAAAGACCATAATACCCCATCCATAAGACAAAAGGCATACATAAAAGCAATTTTCATTCCAATACCAACAAAGCGTCCAACAGCACAAACATAAGTTGAGTTATCGTATTCAAACCAACTAGCATTTAAAAGTCAAATAACATATAAAAAGTCACTCAACCATAATAGAAACTAAGCACCATAAAAGTCAAATGATAATGTCCATACTAAACACTTAATTGGGTTCCTCTTATATTTAGCTTTTACATTGGCTTTCCCCTTCCCTGTTGACTTAAAACCGGCCTTCTTCTTCCATTTTAATGTTAGAGTGGTAGCCTTTTGGCAATTGCATGATTTTTATTATGACCTTTTTTTTTGCATTTACTGTAGGTAATAGATTGTCCTACCCTTGACATTTTCCCTTCTTGGTCCATACTTTGACTCAACTCATCAATTAAATTTCTTTCTCTTCTTTTTCAATCTGCCAATAGGATTATGATGTTTAGGTGGTAATAAAGTTGTTGGAATGGAGATTTTAACCACAATTGTCTTGCCATTGATGGGGTCAATCTTATTCATGTACATCCTTTTCCACGTATCTAGCCAATAGCATGAATCAACCCAAGTTTCCGGAATCACCACTGCATGACCATAATTTGACATGTTCCAACTTCTAGAAACTACATGTTACAAGGGATTTTAATTAATTCCCATTTCCTGCAAGAACATACCTTCTGCGTCAACCACATAATATTCTACATGATCACTAACTTGAAACTTGTTTAATCTATTCCATGATACCTTAAATTTTGTAGCTTTTGGTTTGATGTTATTAAAGACTTTAGTAGTAGTTGGTGTTAGTACACTCTTTTTAGTTACCTTTTGATCATTCATAGACTTCCACATAATGTACTCCCTGATGTACTTCAAACATGTTATGATTGGCTTGTCCCAGTCATCTACAAGCTGCTGGTTGAAAACCTCACACAAGTTGTTCAACACAACATCACATTTGCTTCTGCCTGTTGAACAATATATTAATTTACATACATAAAATTACTTTGATATGTAACACAACATCATAAACTTACATTTGGTTTTACAAGAGTTTCGTAACAAACTACTAAAATGTGATCGATATCAATGTCTTGGTGGGATAGAAATTAACCAATCATATGCACCTTGATTAAATTTCCTTAACTACTACATTATTAATTGAAATTATGGGATTCTAGTTGCTTTGTAGCTCTCCACTAGAAATCCTTATACAAATTGTGCTTCTAACTTTGTTTCATATTTTCATGTATGCGCCTTAGCCTTTATCTATGTTCAGCAGAGGATAAGCCTTTGACATAGCTAGAATAATACCCTAAAATGAAAAAAAATGTTAGAAATTGTAAGTAATGCAAATTTGGTATATTAGATCACTAACCTTTTGTCAATCACTTATGAATGTAAAGCTTGATCTTGAATCCAAATCAAGGCCATCACCCAAACATTTCGAGAACCAGGTGTTAAAAGATGTGTTTTCAGCTTCTAAAATGGCATATGCAACAGGGTATATACCATTGTTTGTATACACATCCATAGTTGTTAAGATTTGACGAGACTATGGGCCTTTCATGAAAAAGCCATCTAGTCCTAAAAGCTACCTCATACCCATATGAAACCTTCTTTTTAGTGAACGCAAACAAATGTAGATCCTCCTAAACATCCTATTAGGACTAGTTGGATCACAATAAGATTCAACATCTATCTTCATAGTGGTGCCTATGTTGGTTGTTTGTAACTCCACCACTTTAGCTTTAAATATCTTCATTTCGAAGACATGAAGTTCATACTTTTTATGTATATGGTGTTAAGAGCTTCAATAAGGAAACTAGTGTTAGTAGAATTAATTCTTGAACTTTTTTAGCTAAGAAATTAGTAGTGCAGTGTTTTACATCTATGGTTTGAAGACAAGTATGGATGTAATGTAAGTTTTAACAATCCAATTTTCGTCTTTACAGGAACATAGAAAAACCAAGGGAAAGAAGGTCGTATATCATTTACCTTATTTTCAAATTGAGGTATGCTTCCATTACAAATCACCGTAAGCCGGATTATGTCATTTCTAATGATATGAAACTGCCTTCTACTCTTTATGGCATGAACATAGATTTGTTGCTTCACTATTTCTTTGTTTGAAAAAACTTGACTTACATAGAAGTTAACCTTTTGACTTTCAACACCCAACTAATTCTTTTAATATTTCCTTTTTCAAAATCATCATGATTAACATAAGCAGCATCATCATCTCCCTCCTTCATATATTCTTCTTCTTGTGCACCACCTCCAACCCATTCTTCATTCATATCAATAATTTACATAAAAGTTCTCATATCTACTTCACCTTCTTCAACTATTTTTGTTCATTAACAATGAAATCACTTTCATCACTATCACACTTCATTAGTACCATAAACATTTGCATCCGTGTTTAAGACACTTGCATTAGTTTCATATCACTCAAGAAACAAAGCTTTGCCTTTTACTGGTTTTCAATGCTCAAGGTAAACCTCAACGAGCTTATGCTTACCCACATATTGTATCATTTTAATTATATCTTTGTCATTTCCAATTTCTCTATGTCCAAAATTAAGGTTACTATCTGAAATCTTATAATATAAGTAAACAACATCCTCTTCAATATCATATCTTAGTTTCACGATCATTTCATTCAACTCATGAACAAAAAATATATCATCTACCACATCAACATGACTAACTTACCATTGACTATATGTTATACAATATATCCTTGTAAAGTATCCACAATGATTAATTTGCAATGAGAAAATGATAGCATCATTTTCTATAAAAAAGTATAAATCATTAACTTGATCAAACTTTCAATAACATAATTCATGAAAATTTTTATTCAATGCATAGTTTTAATGGTTTCAGTCCCATTTTAGTGGTATCTTAGTTTCATGATCATTTCATTCAACTCATGAACAGAAAATATATCATCTACCATATCAACATGACTAACCTTACATTGACTATATGTTACACAAGGAATCCTTATAAAGTATCCACAATGATTAATTTGCAATGAGAAAACGATAGCATCATTTTTCTATAGAAAAGTATAGATCATTAACATCATCAAACTTTTAATAACATAATTCATGAAAATTCTTATTGAGTGCATAGTTTTAATGATCTCAGTCCTATTTAGTGGTAGCGTAGCTTGTGATTAATTCGTGAAAACTATCCTAAAATTGATAGTTCCTCAAGTTAACAAACCCAGATCTTAAAGTTGTATGTGAAGTCGATCGTATTATTGATAGCTTCATGAGACAATCTTAAAATAACATAATTGATGTGATAACTTATGATTCAACAAAAAACTTGAATTACATCAAACGATATATTATTAAGATTAAGAGAATAGTCTATATAAATGTTCAAAATCAATACTAGTCTTTGTAAAACTTTTAATCATGACTATAATTAAAATTAAAAGAATCAAAGATAACAAGAACAGTAATCGATGTTTATCAATTTTATGATCGTGATTGGAACTTTTATGATTCAAACAATAGTCGGAATGATGTGTTTGTGATTGATTGCAAGAATAAGTAATTTTAAAAGTTCAATTCATAAAATATAATGATATAACATAATCAAGGGTAGGATTAGAACTTTGAAAGGGCTTCGTATATGCCAAACCACCATTTTTATTCGTTAAACCATTAGTAATATGTTCTTCGTATGATCAAGGATTCATTATTGAAACTACATGTATAAAAAATACTAACCCTTAATTGTTTATTGTAATAATAAGGGATTCAAAAATAGAATCCTTATCTTTGGTAAAATAAGTAAAATGCTTAACTAAATGATACCATTACACTTGGGTGTGCTATTCATATGCTTAAGTTAACTCTAACATTTAACAACGGTTTAAATTTTGAACCATAAAAGAAAGAGGATTCAATTATTAGGGATCATATACATAAGTTATAAAGATTACCAAATCCATAAGTTTAATTTAACCATATGGACCATCCCGTGTAATGTACTCCTTTTTGTATATTATTACTTTCTTTTATAAAAGCTCTCAATATATTCTTATTAACCTCTTATTATGTGTTGTATACGATATGAATCTTTAACCTTTGTAAAAAAAGAATATAAACATTACCACTAGGATGTCCCTTTTAGAGATATCTTTACACAATAATTACCAAATCTTAAATGTTTCATTATATCACTTAAAATAATTTCCTTTAAAGCCACTCAATTTTCATTACTTGTTCTAGATTTGTATACTTATTCTTTGAATTTTAATTATTTTTCAAATTAAGTGAGACAATGAAACATATATGAATAATACTTACAATTGAGTAATTATTTTCTATCAATTAAATAATTATAAAACTTGAATATTATTTAATGATTTTTTTTCAATGCTATTATCTTCAATTTATCACCAAATACTAATCAAGATTCTTTTATATTTAAGTTGTTTTAAATTTTTCTTTAAAAAAGTTAACATTTATAAAAAATGTATAAGAATGAAACATCTAATGAAAGTTGAGTGATTTTAATAAAACATAAAAAAATTTAATTGAGTTTTAAAGAAACATTTGAAAATTATGGTTATTATGTATGAAATATTCCATTTTTATAAACAATTAAAAACGTTTTATACATATAATATATATTTATCAATGTCGAAGAACCAATCAAGGATAATAAAAATTTCAAATACACATTCACCTCAATTAGTATGGTAAGCGAGGTGTCGATACCATGAAGAGCTAGTGGATGGTCTTTATTTATAATTGATTTATTCAAACAAATATATGTTGGGCGTTGTGTATAGGGTTTAACAATTAAAGCCGTTAACTTGTTATAGAGGTTTGAAACCATTTTAGTTTTAGAACAAAGCGGTTTACATGATTTTAGTTTTTAATTAAATACCCAAATTAGGCATCTAATTACACGCGGTTAAACAAAAACATGAATGCAACCACAGGATGTTAGTGATACTATCAACAATCAAAACCAAATCTATACAACTTAAAAGCAACAACAGTCTTGCTAGTTGACTAGAGTCACGAAAAGATTAAAGCTTGCAGCATTTACAATGCGATTCGAAGACCACTGGCGGTAGCAGGTTATGGCGGCGGCAAATGCCGCTCAGGTGGTGGTATTGTTAGGCCACAACCGAGAGGATCAAAGTAGGGGGAAACTTGACGTCTAGGTTGATTAGGTTAGGGGGTTAGGGTAAACCCTAATCCTTTTGTTTATACTCATGATATTTTCCTTTTAAACCCCGATTAATAAACGTATAATAACCTCTGATTATTACGTTTAATTACCAACAAGCTCGTGGTTTATCAATTTACGTTTAATTAAATAAACGTATACACATTTAAATGTGTTTAACTATTAAACTTTACACCATTTAATCTCTTTTATTAATTATACCACTAAATAAATAATCAATGATTATGTCTCTAAATAACCAAACATCATTAATTTTTTCCCATTTCATAAACTATAATGTATAACTTTTAGACATTTGATGAAATCCAAGTTTAATGAATTTCCCAAAGGATCTTTTTAATCTCTCATAATAACAACAACTTGTTATATATTTAACACTCAATAATCATGGTGCGGAAACCCATGATTAATGATATGATATCCGTGTGTGTGTGATTGTTTGTGTGTGTTTGAATGCTTGAATGGTAATATGAATGGATTGTATTGAATCTTCAAAAGCTTAGAAAGGATTAGGGTATACTTCTATTTATAGCCTATATAAAAAGCTATGTACAGTTACTAAAATACCCTTATGTAAAACAAAGTTACATAAATAATCCTAAGTTTAAGTCGTCCGCTGTGGATGATTGATTGTCCGCTATGTATGTTGAATAATCTGTCCGCTGTGTCTTGGATGTTGTTTGCTATGAACACTTGTTTGAATGTTTGTCTTGTTAGTTATCCGTTGTGGAGTGTTCATCCATTGTTGGTGAACATCCGATGTGGTATGTTCATCAGCAATGACATTGGTCATCCGCTGTGAGTGAGTTGGTCATCCATTATAAACACTTGGAAGTTGTTCTTTATCTGCTGCTGACACTTGTTCATCCGCTGTGGATAGTTCCTCATCTGCTGCCAACACTTGTGCAAAAATTCTTTTATCTACAAACTTGAAAAAGAAATTTACACAATAATTAGTGTTTCTTATAATGTTAATGATACTAATGTGTTAATAAATGATTGTTTGGATGTTAGAACACATTATGTTTGATTATGGCAAGCATTATCCTTTTAATGCACTTGTTGAGTTCAACAATACTCCCCCTAAGAATGATGTTGCCATCTTTTGATGTTTGCTTTTACTGTTGTGTTTGTTAGTAATAATGTGTGTGTTTATGATTGTTATGTATGATTACAATGATTTTTTAATTGACTTGGATTGTTTGATTGAATTTTTTATTGTTATGCATGATTAAATGTTTGACTATTTGTCTGATTACACATGTGTAATCAGATTATGATGTATGTTCTAATTTGTATGTATGGTATGACACTTATATTTATTGTTGTTATGCATAGTTCTATGTATGATATTAATGTATGATTGATGTTCTTGTTATGTTTGATATGTTTGTTATGCATGGTTAGATATGTATGATTGTTTTGGTTTGCTTGTTTGATTGTTAGTGAACCTTTATGAGTGTGATGGACCAGCTTCATCAACACTTTTCTTCACTTTAGATGTTGCTTTCAAAGACTCTTCAACATCATTCTCTGTGATATGGTCTTTGGCAACTTCTTTTATTTGATTATTCAGAGGAGTGATTCTCAAAGCGTGTCTGCAGTTAACTATGTGCTCAACAAAATATTTTACAACACTTTTCTGATCATTATAATTGCTCTCTATAGTAAGATGTACCAATTGTTCGTGTGTTGTTTGATCTAGCTTTGCACATCAATGTTGCTAACCAATATGGTTACAACTTGATTGCCTTTCAAAATCTCAAGATTGTTGTTTTCTAATATTCTCATGCCTGTTATGCCCTCAATGTGTGTCAATGGTTGCTGTTTGGTTTCTAATCTTTCTTTCAGAGCAGCATTCAGAAAGACTATTCCCAAAATCCTTAGCATATGTATGAAATAACAACAATCTCCTTAGCATAGCACATCTTCTATAGCAGGAAATGTCTTTGTTTTCAAAAATGAAACATATGATGGATAAAGGAGTTTGATTTCCACTGGATCAAGCAGTCTTATGTCTGATGTTTCTTTACCTTCAAGTTTTCTATCAAGAACAACCTCAAAATGATTCTCATCATAATACCATCCGGTGATAGGATGGTTGTATTGATTACCATCTATCTTTTTCATTATCAACTTCAAGTCTGATGGTCTCATAGGGTAGCCAACCCTTTCCAAAATCTTAGTATCAATCTGAGTGGATGATTCTTCAAATGTTTTCTTTTGTTTGCCAGCTAACTGTTGCTCTCTTCTTAGCTTGGCCAAGTGAAGCTTATCTTCTCTGTCTGCTTTTTGTTTCATTTCATGGTGAAGTTTGTTCATGTAAGCCCTTATGATATGATAGAAGTCTCCTACTCCGGGATTGTTTGTATGATTGACCATTCTCAATTGCATCAGGTCAAGCTTATCTTCATAGCCCAAGGATCCCAGTTAGGATATGTATGATAAGTATTGGACAAGTTCAGATACTATCTTGATCAGCACTGCATCCCAAACTTCATCGTATTTCCAGGCAACTATTTTCCTTTCATCCACTGAGGCTGAGAGAGTAATTTTGTTATATAACTGAACAAAATTAGTTTTCTCATTTATCATCTCTCTCACTTCATTTCCCTCTGGCCATAGCCTATGAGGCATGAACTGTCTAGGTTCCGTAATAGAATGAAGCTCAGGTGGAGCTTGATGATATGTTGACAAAGAAGATGCTGGATGGGGTCTAAAGGTTTGTGGCTTTAATGCATTTGCAAGCATATTCTTGTATATCTCCTTAGCCATTTCTTTCATTTGATAAACAGACCCGCCTGCATATGACCTGTATGGTACTCTTGTATGACTCAACCAACTTTTAACCTGGTAGTAGGTCATCTTCTCTATCTAAGGATCCTTAGGTAAATTCTTGTGAAGCTCTTGTTGATTCTTGATTTCTTTATACCTTCTGTATGTTTGCTCTTTTTCATTTTTCATGACTTCTTGAAAGTCTTTGTGCAAGTCTTTAACCTCAATCAGGTTAAGATGTATGAATGATTCATAAGGAAAGCCCCTTGTTGTTAACTCAATCCCCATTAAAGTCTGAGGATCATCAGTAAAAAGTTCTTAAATGTTCTACATCTCCTCATCATCATCTCTATCTTCATCATCATTATCAGAATCACTTAGAATAATAATGGGTTATTGTTGCTGATCTCGTGATTGATCTATTTCTCTTTCTTCAAGAACAACAGCCTCAGATGTTGTCTGTTTAGGCTCAGTTTCATCAATTGGTTTAGCTTTAACTTTTCGAAGCTTGAGTGGAGGAGATTCAGGTTCATCAACCTCTTGGACCTTTTGTTTTCCTTTTCTCACAGAAGCTAAGTAAGGTCTTTTTCTTTTTATTTCATAGGTTTTTAGAGGAGGTTTTGAGGATGATGCCTTATTTTTGGGTGATTCAGTTTGCACCTTTTTTGATTGTGCAAACTATTTTATTAACTCCTTTTATTTCTCTATTAAGAGGTTCACAGGAATGATGCTTGATTGAGATGGTTGTAGGACCAGATAAGGCTGGTGCAACCAAAACAACACTTAGAAGAATTTTGGTGCAACTGAAGAAAGGCTTCCGAAGATAAATCTGCACTTTCGAAGCCATGTTGAAGAACTTCCGAAGAGGAACTCAGTCTTTCGAGACTAAGTAATTCCTCTTCCGAAGTTAAACACTTAGAAGATTCAAGACAAGGACTTCCGAAGTATAAAGCCTTGAAGACCAGCAGAAGTCTTTGAAGAAGTTGATTCTTCCGAAGTATAAATGGCTTCGGAAGAACTTATTCTTCTGAAGCCAGTAACCTTCGGAAGAACTAACTATGAACTAGTGGACATAAGTATGGTTTGTCTGACATCCGTTGCCACCTCTGAGATACTGCATGGCGCTTTCCCACACCCATGTAGTTGACCATACTTTATTCCATTGTTCACCTTTTATCAGTTAGTACAGTTACCACGTTCAGTTGTTGACAAAAGGTAAGTCATGGACCTATCATGACTAACTAGTCTAGGATAGTATTTTATCTTAGATTCCTTACTTCTAACAATGTAGTATTTGTCTAGTAGTAAGTTCCAGCTGGTAATCTTAGTATAATCGGCTGTAGATAGTAGTATATATAATTTCTCATTGTAACTCAGTTAGTATGCTTGTAAGAGTCTTGAAAACTTTGATTTGAGAAGTAATATATACAAGTATCTTGAAAAACATTTCTTGTGTTTATTAACTTAGTATATTATTATCAGCTCATTCAAGAATTCCGCATCATCATCCGAGTGTGTCCAAGTGAGTTTGAGAGTTGAACCTTGTGTTGAGTGACCAAAACCGATCCTGCAACGGTTGTGTCTCAAGAGTGTGAAAATGTTTTCTGAGAATGCTCTCAAATAGATTTGCTTTTTCAAACAATTGATCCATTGTGTATGTCTCCTCAGGGATAATTATTGCTTTGTCTGTTTTGCTTGAGCTAATCTCTTCAGCTTGAGATATGACCTTTTCTTCAATGTCATCACTCAGGTCTTGTTCTTGACCTTCTGAATCTTTTCCTCATTCAGTTGAGTGTCTTTGTATACTAATTCTCTATTCGGCCTGTTAATCTCTTCAAATTGAGCATAAACTATCTTTTTCAGCTCATTTATTTCAGCATCTTTTGCTTATGTTTGCTCTGTTAAGTAGGCAATGTCAAGCCTTGAACTATTGATGTCTTGGTCTTTTATCTTGACCTCTGTCATTGATGTTTCAAGTTTTGTTCCAGAACCTGAACAATCAACTTTTGAGTTGTTTGATCAGCTTTAAGTTTATCTATTTCTTCATCTTTACTTTTGAGCTTCTATTTTAATCCTTTTGCTCTGTTGTTTGACTTCTTAATCAGTTTCTTGTACTCAGTGAATAATAACACTTTTGAGTACTCTATTTCCTCTTCAGTAGGAATCTTACTTCCTTGTTCATCTGTTTCTGTATGCTCACCATGAGTGCTTTGTTCTACTTGCTTTGACTCATGTACAGATGATGTTCCTACTTCTTCTTGGTGAGTTGTTTGTTCAGCAAGTGATGCATCAATATCTCTTAAAAGAGATGAAAGTGTTTGCTCATCAGATAAATTTGGGCTTTGTGGTAGTGAAGGATACTGATGTTCAAAGTGTATCTGTTCATGTTCTTGTGTTTCTTCTTGATCATGCTCTTGTTCATGAATGACTTGCTCTTGAATGAGAGCAGCTTATTATTCTTGAACATTTTGTTCTCAATGTGCAACTTCTTCCTCTTGTATGATAAAAGCAGGTTGGATGACTGGTTGTTGATGAATTACATTCTGAAACATCATTTGAGGTTCACCTTGTCCTGGAATTCTCATAAATATGTCTGGTACAGGAAGATCATTGTCAATCATGTGAGCAGGTACATGAACTTCATCTCCATGATACAAGCTTGACTTGATTCTTGTGAATACATGTTCATTTAAATGAATGGGCTGAAAGATTGCATCTTCTCTTGGTATGTTAGGGAGTAGATCATCAATAATCATCTATAGGAATCTTGGATATATCTGAAACTTGTTCCTCGCCTCTGTGAAGTTGTATATCATCACATTTAACACTTGTGCAGCAAAGTTGAAGGGCCTTCTAGTTATGATGCTTGCAATGGCTGAAGAGCTTCTTAAAGAAGTGGCATCCCAGCCAGTCTTCCTATTTGTCATGGTCTTTTGGTATGTGTGCATGAGGAATCTAAATTATGCACACATGTATGATTTCTTGATTTGTTTGCTTTCAATGGTACGAGTGTAGCCTATCTGCTTGAAAACATGAAGAACATAGTTCTCATGAAATCCGTTGGACCTTCGGCACCTTCATCACCAAGCTATAATAATCTCCTGATTACTTCTTCTGAAATGGTGATCTGAGAATTATGCACAGTAGATACTACTACTTGCTAGTCATTCAATTGCTCCAAATAAGCATGAGTCCAGAATTGGACTATATGATCCTCATAGATCTCTGGTCTTGCTATCATAGCATGACGAAGTCTAGTCTGTCTCATAGCTTGAATGATATCTTTGTAGTTATTAGCCTTGTGTGAATCAAGGTTGAGGAATGCACAGAGATTATGATCTCTGACAAACACTAAGTTTGCCATATCTATAATGAAAAAGAATATGTTAGTATTTTGTGTGATAATGATGTGTGATGATGAAATGTTGATCAAGTGTTCACGGAGTTGTGGTGTTTGTTAAAGAAATGATGTCATATGTATGTTTGACATTTATGTTTTGTTTAAGTGTATGTTTGATTGATATTAACAAATGACTTAGTTTGACTTATCAAAAGTCAACCTTTTGGTCAATTTTGATCATGCATATATTGTTTGATTCAACTTGTTTTGATCTAAATTGTTTTGCATGATGTTTGTTTTATCACAAAGAGTTGTTTTAGTCATATTATACACTAATTTTATTTCATAACATCTCAACTTTATGATTTTCATTTGACTGCTAAAGTCAAATCTTTCATTGAATGCACATTGAATGCTTATGCATTAAATGATGTTGTGATGAATGTCATGCCAAATTAACTGTCTATGTTTGTTTGTAACTGGTTTTTGAACATGTTTGACCATTTATGACACATTTTAACTTATATTAAACACTTTTGAAGATCAAAAATCAAGTTTTAGTTGATTTTGGCATGAACATCATGTCTGTTTATAGACCTAATGAACACTTAATCAAATTTCATCAAATCAACATATATTACACATTCGAATAAGGACATCTAACACATATTTAGTGTTTGATTTTATTTAAAACATCAAATGACTCATGTTTGATTTCGGTTCAATGTTCGACTTAGGTCTAACAATGTTCGAATCAGAATCAGTGAAAAAGATGTTTTAATGATTATTTGAAGAATAGAAACATGTTGTTATACCTATTTGATTGTGAATCATAAGTATCAAATATATTTTAGGTTTTGAACGATTAGGGGTTTAAGAGTTTATTGCACTGTTTGTAACGTTTTAGAAATTTGATTTTTCTCTCTCACACTAGTGATGAATGAAAAATTGACAAGTGTTGATGTATATATACAACGAACAAAATGACTGTTACGCTTTGTGAACAGTTTTAACTTAAAATTTAAATATAAGTCATACGCTGTGAAATACAACAGTGCGTTCGCTGTACAATTTTGTACTCATACGCTGTGGACCCCTTGTATGTTGTACAGTGTTCATAATGGATGGTGAATTGGTCATGCGCTGTGTGACCAGGTGGTGAGAATGATATTCTCAATTGATGTGACTCAACTAGGATCGAATATGATTATTGAGTCAGTAATTATATAGCGGAAATATATAATCACAGATCATTGAATGCTGGAAATACTCATAAATGCTTTGTATAGTGAAAAGTTACAATGAATGCTAGGGTTTAGCAAAATACAGTAATAAGAAACTGATGAAACATATGACTATCTAAGATTCTGATATTCTAATTATCTCAAAAAGTTACCCAAAAGTAGGGTTTTCTATTCTATTTATAGGCTGCTAAAAAGGCCTTTACAAAATGACTAAACTACCCCTACACCATCAGGAAACTAGTCTAAGTCCAAAGCCTAATCAGCATTTTCTTCTGTTCATCCGTATTAACTAATGCGGATGTCTTGTTCTTCGTCAGCATTTCTTTGTAGTCTTCAGCATTGGTGTTTGGTCATCAGCATTAACAAATGCGGATGAACAAACACTTCTGTGCATTTGTTGCTGAACATCCGCATTAGTAAATACGGATGTGAAATACTTGGCAGCATTTCTTTTGGCTATCCGCATTTGTATATATGGATGAACAAACACTTGTCAGCATTTGTTCTTGGTCATCCGCATAGACAAATGCTGATTGCCGACACTTAGCCTTCTTCTCAAACAGTCTTCACCCGTATATCTTCTTGGACTTGTGGGAGAATACCTACAGAACAACTATAAACCACCACTTGAATTGGCATGTATGATCCTTTTAGGGTCCAACAATATTCCCCCTAAGGATTATACAGCCTATGTACTTCAAGGGTTTGATAGAGGATGAGGTTGTGAGGATTATGTTGGGTCTTGAGTAGAAGATGGAGCTGCAAGAGGTTCTGCCAAAGAAGGATCCAATATTGCTTTGATCATGTTAGAGAAATCCCTTGCATCATTGATCTTTTCTCTGTTAAGAACATGGATCTTCATCTAGCTTATTGTGTAAATAGCTTCAACAGGTAGTTGTTTCAATGAAATGGGTTCCCAAATGGATACAGTGGATAACCCATCCCTATGAATCAGAAGAGACCCTTTAACATCAACCTCCAGCTTCACAATGTTCCCCAATTGCAGAGGAGTCTTTCTTTTCTTTCTTTGTTCTCTTTTGGCAATGATCCAGTCATATGCCATCTTTAGAATCTTGATGCATTTAAGGAAAAAGTACATATCAGCCTCTCCAAGCATATTGTTGATTTTTCTGAAGTGTCTGGTGTAGATGTAGTGAATGTATGATTCATCATGTAATCTGACTTCATACCCACCAAACAACTCGAATCTTTGTTGCCTCCTTACCTCCTCACTTCCTTTCTATCACCAACTCATAGGTCTTCTTATCATAAAATACATTTGAGATTGGTTTAGAAGTGTGATTACCTGCAACCATCTTCCTTTTCAATGATTCAGTAGGCTTAACCTTCAATTCATGGAACACAAATGGGTTTTGAAAGGATCTGTCTTTTCTTATACAGATTGATTTCAAAGATTTGAAGTTATCAGTCCTTTTAAACATTTTCAGAATGTCTTCAAATTTATACCCTCTAAACATAGCATGATGGTTGATCAGCTCCAAGTTTGCTAGTTCTTTCAGATCATGAATCTGCAGGGAGTTCACCAGAGTAGTGTACTCTGTGAAGAATGGAACCATCCCTGAGATCCTTTTCACCATGAACATCTTCCAATCACTGTCATACTTCCAGGCTATGATTTTGACATCTAACTTGCCCTGTGGAGTAGACACACCCTTGATCATCTCTGAAGTGGTTAAACCTTCTTGAAGTTTCAGTTGAGAAGGTTCAGCAAACCACTCAGGATTCTTGTGTAATACAGGCGCTAGTGCATCATGATCTTTTATAGTGAGCTGGGCATCTTGGGTTGATACCCTTGTTCTTGGCTTTCTGTTAATTACTTCTTCTTCTAGCTGTTTCAATCTCTCCCTTTTCTCATTAATTAGTCGGAGAATTGCAGCCCTTAATGAGTTTGTTTTCATGTTTCCAAGCTTTCTCTTGGTGTAACCTTGTTCAGAAAGATAATCCTTCATTTCCCTATCGGTCATGCCATTAGGATCAGGATATATAGATGTTGGAGCTTCAGTTGTGACAGTCTTGGTTGGCTTAAGTGAAGTAGGAGACTTGACTGTTTGTGCTTTCTCATAATCAGTCACATATGAAGGGTCAAGAAGCTTGTTTAACTTTTCTTCTTCTTCTACCATTGCTTCATAAGTCATCCCAAATACTTCATCAGCATCATATCCATGATTGATCAGATACATGGCCTTGATCATCAGATCATCAGTTTTAGCCTTTTCAACCATTTCTTGAACTAAAATTTCAGCCTTCACTGGGCTTTCTTTTGTTATTGGTTCATCAACCACATAACCTCCTTCTATCTCACCTTCCTCAAGGTCTATAAACTCAGTTCTTTTCTTCAGTTGTTCCTCAGCCATTTGATGTTCTTCAAGAAACTCAGCTATCATAGCTAGGCTTTTAGGATCATCTTTTTGTTTCTTCTTTATTAGTTCCTCTTTTACTATGGGCCTTTTCCCTTTTGCCTTTTCAGAAAGATATTTTCTTTTGCTAATGAATTCCTCTGATGGTATCTATCAAGCTCTTTGATCATATCTCTGAGATTAGATTCTTCATCTTTGGTTTCTTCAGACTGCTTACTTGAGTACTGTCCAGTCTCTTCTATTAACTCAGTTTTTTTCATCTTCTTTGCAAGAGGAGAGTCATCATCATGCTTATCACTCTCTCCTCAAGAACTATCACCTTCCATGTCTTTGCCACCATCACCTTTCTTTTCCACTTTAGAATCATCATCCTTTTCATCTTTCTCTTTCTCTATCTCTTGCTTAATCATAATCAATAATTCCAACTCATAAACTCTTTTAGTCAAAGCTTCTATTTGTTTTTATAGATCAGTGATTATATCTATTTGTACTTCCAAAAGGCTTTCTTGTTCTTCCATGACAACAGTTTGGATGTTCAGATTATCTACATGCCTACTGATCTCATCCTTTGCATTTTGAAGAGTAGCCTTGAGTTCTTTAATCTCATTATCTTTCTTTTTCTTTTCAACTTCGTACTTTTCTTTGAGGTCCTTCAATTCTTTTTGCTTTTCATCTAACTCCAGAAGTCTGTCCTTTATGATACCAGACCTTCTATCAAGGAGTTTTTCCATCCTAGCTACCTTCTGTAATAACTCTGAAATCATTTCATCTTTCTCATCGAGCTGGTTTACCTCTGATTCAGCAAAACTCTCAGAGGGACATGCCTTAGATGTGGCTTGTATTACAGGCATCTTCATGGGTTGATCCTCCTCATCAGAAGATGATTTGGAATCCTCTGAAGAGCTGGTAGATTCACCAAACTCAACAGGTTCGGTAGCAACAGGTGGTGAAGGAATAGGAGAAGTATGATGATGATGAATTGGTGACATATATGGTGAGTGAATGGGTGATGATATGAATAATGATGCAATGTCATCTTATTGAACAGAAGGCCTAGTTTGAAGATCACCACCTACATCCACATGTGGTGAAAGTGGTCCTTGTCCTTCCTCAGCTATATCAGCATGCTTATCAACATTGTGTTGATCAGAAGCAGCTTGTTGTTCTTCTTCTTGATCATGCTCATCAATATTAGCTTCTTCTTATTCATTTATCTACTGCAACATCCATGGCAGCAAAGGAAAGAAAGTTCCACTGTAAAAGCTCCTTAGATCTCTCTTCTTTATGTACTTATAGGACTTATCATTGTACTGAGGAATGTCCATCACTGGTCCTTCGGGTACTATTTTTGGAAATGCTTCATTGATAAAGCATTGTAGAAACCTTGGATACATAAGGAACATATGTCTTTTTCCCTCTTGGATGTTGGAGACCAGACCATTGAATACATAAGCTGACATGTTGAATGGTCTGTTTGTGCATAAGGCACATATAGCAGATGATGTGGTGACAGAAATGTCATTCCATCCAGTCTTCCTCTTTGATAGACACTGTTGGAATATATGAATAAGAAATCTCCATTATAGATCCAAAAATCCTTTCACAATCTGTTTACCCTCATATCCACCTTTATAACCAATGTTGGCAAAGAGGTCATAATGTCATCATCCTCAAGTTCTAATGGAGAGTTTGCATCATCACCAAACTGTAGACACTATCTCAGAGTCTGTTCAGTGATGGCTAGGGTATGATCTTCAGAGATTCTTCCAAATAGGTGCAAGATCGTTTTTGGGATGGTCACTTACAACACAACACACAATGAGAAGAGTGTAGTAGAACACTTTATAGATCAAATAAGGAACTGGAATCAATATGGTATGATACTTAGAACACAAGTAAATATGAGACAGAACAAGAACAAACACAAGGATATTGGTTTTCAAGAATGTTGTATATTGCTCTTAAGTTCTTTTACAAGTGTTAAAGCATAAAGAAAAGATACAAGGACCTGAGATACTTTATACTACATCCTACAGCCGGCCATGCTTAGAAAGCCAGCTGGAAACATTTGATCTAGACAACAACAAAATCAAATGTAGAGTCAAAAGGTAGATTGCCTTTTGACTAGCGACTATGACATGCCATAGCTCACATCCTAATATATTACGAAAAGGATAAAAGTACATAAAGTAGAAAGCAACAGACTCAAGACCTCAATGTACAGTTACTAAAAGCATGGACTTTTCACCAACTTGTGAAAGTTGGTAAGTCAACAGAGTTGCAGCGGAAAGTGGTCCAGCTTGAAGGAAAAGTACATCTGATAAAACATATCTTAAAAGTCTTTGGAAGAAATCAGTCTTCATTTCTTGGCTTCGGAAGACTTTGTCTTTGAAGCTTCGGAAGACTTCACTTTTGGCTTCGGAAGATGTTGGTCTTGGCTTAGGAAGATTTTACACTTAGAATAATTCTGATGCAGGGTGTAAAACTTCCGAAGCATTTCTACTTTGCACTTAAGTGCATGCATGTTAGGAGAGACTTTGAATGTTTTAGGTGCATCAGCCTTACATGAAATCTTACAAACTCCCCCTAGGCTGATGCTACCAAAAACATTTGAAGACCTTAGATGTTGACAGTCCTCATCATGATGATGACCATACCCTTCTTCATAAGATTGTCAGGATCACTCAGACTTTCAAAGTGTCTTGTCATATCAAAGAGATCATGCAGAGGTAGGTTGAACATGTCCTGCCATGTGTAGACATCTTCACCACCTTGATCTCTTATTACATGCCATCTTTCTGGATTTGTAGTGAAGGTCCAGGATAAGATTGGTCTTCCTGATGCAAGAGGAGCTACTTGAATTGGAGTTGATTGAGTTGCCTCTTCATGCACTCTCTCAGGATGATCTGATTCATCCTGAGGCTTGGAGGTGGATGACTCTGACTTCTTCTTTTTTTGACTTGGGTCTAGAGGCCATCCTTTTCCTCCTCTTTGGAAATTTCAACTGAGAAGACTAGCCTTCAGCACCTGGTTGTTCTGTCTTGTCTTTCTTAGTTAGGTCTACCTCCCTCACAGGTTTAGAAGGAGAGGGAGTTTGACCCTGCTGTGGATCAAAAGATGAAGCTTGCTGAGGTTCAGCAGGAGATCCAGGTTCTGTTGTCTCAAATTGTTCAACCTTAACCTCCACTTCAGGAGGGGCTTGACTTGGTGGGGAGTGTAAGTCAATGAGCTCTCCTCTCTTGATCTTCTGCTTGATCACCCTTATGTGCTCATCCATGGTGGATAGAGACATAGGGCCAAGTCCCCTTCTGGAGAATCCATATAGCTTCAAGAAGCTCATCATCCTCTGCCTGTCAGCAGGCTTTTTTGACTCTTTTGGATGATGGCTCTTGACTTGGCTGCTTCTTCCCTCATCTTTCTCTTTGTTGCCTTTTGTTCTTTGAGTACTTGAAGCTCAAGTTGTTTGAGATACTCAAACTCAATATACTCAAAGGGCAATGGAAGAAGTGCAGCTGCCTGCTAGAGTCCTGTGGCACTCAGGTAGCTGATCATGTTTTGCCTATCAGCTTCTTTATCTTTCTTTTGTTGTGGAGTTCTTGGTGCACTGAATTGCCTTGCAATGCCTTCGTTCCTGCAAAAGGAATCTAGAACATGATTAACAAATTCAGACCCATTATCACTTCTTAAGATTCTTACTTTTAAATCAAGTTGATTTTCAATCTTAGTGATAAACTCTATTAATATTTCTCATGTTTCACTTTTCTATTTTAAGAAAAAGACCCATGTGAATCTAGTGAAATCATCAACAACTACCAAACAATATTGTCTCTTTCCAATGCTCATCACATTGGTTCGACCAAACAGATCCATGTGAAATATTTTGAGTGGTGTTATGTTTGTGTTGATTGTTTTGGATTTATGAGACACCTATGTTGTTTTCCTTTGTAACATGATGAACAATGGTTAGAACAATGAAATTCTTTCTTTGGTAGTCCTAACACTAAGTCATTTTTCACCAGCTTGTTCATGTTTGAATGAGCCAGCCTTCTATGCCACAGTTGAGATTCATCTTCTGGACTTAGAAATCAGGCAGGTGTCATTGCTTGTGATAGAGGTGTTGTTCATATCCAAAACATATGTGTTTCCTTTTCTTGGTTCTTTAAGAAGGATCCAATCTTCTAGAATGTGCAAACCTGGCTTAAGAATGTAACAGTAAGTGTTATCAAACAAAATGGTGTAACTTTGATCACAAATTTGAGAAACACTCAGTAAATTGTATTGTAAGTTTTCATAATAATTTACTTTCTTAAACTTGAGTACACCATTTGTTACCATTCCTTCACCAACAATTTTACCTCCCTTCTTATCCCCACCAAATGCCATATAGGAGGCATTTTTATGTTTGAAATCATGGAGTAGAGAACAGTTTCTCTTGTCATATGCCCGGAACAACCACTATTAACATACCACTTGTTGTCAGTCCTCCTTGTGTGTTCCTACAAAAATAATGAAATCAATTAGAATAAGTAACCCAAGCCTTAATGATCTTGGGCTTACCACTTGTGTCTAAAATTGTTACTCCCTCATGAATGAGTCTTGATGTTTCAGATTTGATTTTAGACTCAATTGATTCATTATGTTTTGTTTGGGGTGAGGATGATTCTATTGAAGATGGACCAGAAACACTTTGTTTTTGTTTCTCAATAACTTCTTCTTTCACCTGCTCCTTGTTTTTAGTCTGTTTTGAATTTGATGATGAACCTTGATTGAAGAAAGTTTCACCATCCTTTAATTTTGATTGTGGTGTTTGAGTACCCTTCTCAAAATTATCAAAGAAGAGCTCATCAGCATTGACTGTCTTTTCTTTCAATTCTACCTTCTTGTGAGGTGTTTTGAGTTGAGGATGAGGTTTTTCCTTTTTCTTCAATGGTTTATCATCAGCAGATGGTTGCTTCTCTGCTTTTGGCAACTTTTGTTTTTGCTGTTGTTTCTTGGGCTTTGACTCTTCTTGATGATCATTTGATTGTGAGCCTGATTCAGCCTTCTCAAATTGTTACTTCTTTGTGCTTTTTGTTTTGTTCTTTTTTGTTATAATAACATTCCTGAGTGGAATGGTTATTTTTGTCACGAATAGCATAATGTTTGTTGAAGTAACAATCAGAAGTCATATGATTGTTCATATTACAGATGGAGCAATAGCTGCTGAAATAACATTCTTCAGTGCTATGATTCTGCATATCACACCATTTGCAATATTTCTTTTATGAGTCACTTTCAGATTCAATCACTTTCTTCTTCTTTGCTTCTTTTGAGCCTTCAACTCTTTTTCAAACTTTTCAGCTGATGAATCCTTTCCCTTTCCTGACATGATATTAAAGAGTTCTTGTTTAGCAACAGATGACTTCTGTTGCTTAGGATTCACAACTTTCTGTTGCTTGGCTTTCTTGTTGATTGTAACTTTTTGCTTCCACAGATCTTCCACGGATTCAACAGATTTTTGCTTCCGAAGATATGCTACGGATTCAGTAGGATTTTGCTTCTGTACAACTGCTGCTGATTTTAATTGATCATCATGTTTCTTCTTCCGGAGTTCTGAAGATGATGCTTTCTTTGCTTTTTCTGCGGAAGAGATTTTGACTTCTTCCGTAGATCTCCAGTTGAAGATTTTTGTTATTTGTTGAGCTCATGAAGACCTTCATTCAGCTGAGCTATCCTCTTGTAAATTGTTTTAAGCATATTTCTTAGCTTTGAAGGATAAGACAGCTTCACTTCTTCAAGAACTTTGGGCATGATGTGGTCAAATGAAACATTCTTTCCAAAACCCAAACCGTGTGCATCTTGCTCATCACATTCATCAAAATCATCCAAATCATTACATTCATCATAGTCAAATTCTGAGTCATTTTGTTTTAAATGTTCTGATTCAGAAGACTCAGTTTCACTCACCTCAGTATTATTATCATTTACCACTTGATTAATTTTAGGTTTGATTCAACTTTAGTGCTTGGTACAAGATAGTTTGATAAACTGTTTGTCATTGACTCAGGTAAAGGGGTATAATTATCATTCACTGAGGGTGCAACAGCATCAAAACCCAACCCATACATGTTCTTTGATTCAATATGAGAATTTAACAATTTCTCATATTGCTAAGATAATTATTAAAACTTCTGAAATTTCACTTCAGTTGATGCATGATCATACATGGATTTTGTTAAGGAGGTGGTCAGATGCTCAGCTTGGGCTTTAAGATTGTAATTTTCAGGAACAAGTTTATCTAAATCTTTTTGCAAAGTGTTGGAGCTGTACAAGATAGTCTATATTATTAACATAGTCAAAGTCAACAAAAGTTAACGTCTCAGTCAAGGTCAACAGAAAAGTCAAACGTCGAGTTCGTGACGAAGAACCAAGTGAAGATATTGAAGATATATTGTGTTTGAGACTTTATTGTATCAAATATATTTTGTGTGAGCAAAATATATTTTATCTTGTGTTAGTCTTGTTTTAGTCAAGTTTAATAGTCTAGGGGCTAAATGTAAATAGTGAAAGTTAGTCTAGACTATAAAATTTAGTATCAGAGCCATATTGGATCAAATTCATTAAAGATTTGAAGAATTTTTGAAGATGTTCATCTGATTTTTAGAGAGAGAAAAGTGGGGGTTTAGAGAGAGAAAGTAGATATGAGTTCAAATTTATACAAATTCAACATCAACAACATCAGATCTATCACAATCTACAACATATATTGGATCTACATCATCTTTTATACAAGAAAATCAAAAAAAATCTTCAGATCTAAAATTTTCTCTCACACACACACACACAAGTGTGTGTGTTCTTGGAGCTTCAACATCTTCATCCAGCGAAACTAGATCCATTCTTGAATGAAATTCGATCTATCTGGCGAAATTACGCTCCGGCGAAACTATAATTTCGTCCGGCGAAATTATAATTTCGCCCAGCGAAATTGTACATTTCTAGCGAAACTGCAAACTCCGGCGAAACTGCAAAAAATTATGGTGAAACTATCATTTTCAGCGAAATTATAAAAAAAAACAACCAACAACCACAACCAACATACACCAACCACACATCAGTTCCCGATTTCACACGAACCACAATCGGATCTTGACAATTTCTTATGTAACCGATTCAAGCAGATCGCAAACCGCACAACACCACAGATCAAAGTAATCACAATAACAAATCAACGGATCTGGCTACTTACTTTTACATTCTGCGAAACTAAAATAAAAACTTTTCAGATGGACATCTGTAGCCCATTAACATGCCTTTAGATGACAAGAGGTCAATAAATATGAGGACTTGAGATTGTTCGACTCAACCGCAGCAAACACAAATATCAACCACAGCAAACGCGGCCTTAGCCGCAACAAACATAAACCACAACCGCAACAACCTGCACTAACAACCGCAGCCTTAGCCGAGCAAATACAAACCACAACCGCAGCAAACGCGGCGGCCAAAACCCTAGCCGCCGCCACCTTCATCCATCAAAATCTTCTTCTATCCTGCATATTTCAGCGTGTTACGACCACCATTGGAACCATCATGACGATGGGAAGAAGATGATATATTGTACGTACCGTGACTCGCCAGAAAAGTTCGCCGAAACCCTAGCTGCTGCGAACTTCTCTCTTCTATATCTCCTTCGTTATTGAGTTTCAGAACAAACCGAGGCCACCATTGAAATCAGAAGGTCGTGATTAGTGGGGATAGAGGTTGAACTGCTCACTTTGGCCGATTTTTTTTTCCGGCCACCGCGAGGCCGCCGTGGTTCGTCGGACCGACGGCTGCTCGCCGGAACCCTAGGAGGGTTTTCTTACTCATCCGCATCTTTCTCTTTTTACACTTGAATATGTGTGTGTTAGTTGGTGTAAGTATTATGGATTAGGGTTTGTGTTTGGTTGTGGGCTTTTTCTCATTGGGTTGGGTTTTCAAGCTTTGTATGGACTAACAATTTGATGGGCTAGTTACAAGATTTTAAAGTAAAATTGGGCTAACAATTTGCTTGTATTTTAAAATCTATGTGTGGGCTAACAATTGTATGAGTTTTAACAATTGGGACTAGTTACAAGATTCACAAAAAATAATTTTGGGCTAACAATTAGTTTTACTTTTTGTTGGGTCATTAAAAAAATTAAAAATATAATAATTCACATTCGTATAATATTTTTGTCATTTTGGGTGATAAAGTGAATTTAATCTTTTATTTGAAAATGAATTTCACTAACGATCTTGAATCAGACAATGCCACATTGGCACAAAGTCGATTTGATTGTTTTGTAGGTACAAAGAAAGAAAAATTGATAGATTTGATTGATCGATTCTTAAAGGTGACAAATAATCTAAAGAAGCATGTTCCAGATCTCAGTAATCATGAACAAATTCAAAAGCTTCTTAACTCTCTTCCGTCTAAATGGAATCATCAAGTTAAAATGCTGAAGCAAGAAAGAGGTTATGTCGACACAAAACTTATGGATATGATCAACAAGCTAAATTCTCTCGAGCTGGATATCCAAAGAAAAGAATTTAGCAAGCCTTGTTCCCACATCAAACCAACGCACTTAATACTGATCTTGTTTCTTTTGTAACAAGCATACTTGATTACAAAGCCGAGCTGATTGAAAAGATGAAATTATTGAGGACTGATTTGGATTCAAATGTTAAAAACAAAGACAATTGTGAAGCTTTGAAAGTTGACAATGAAAGTAAACCGGAATTTATGAGAACCGATGATAATAAAGCTGAAATAGTTGAAATTAGAAAGAACGAATATGAGGATCAAGCAATACTAAAACTTAAAGAAGAGGAACAACAAAGAATCACAAGGGTTTGTAACTGTGAGAAGAGTTTAGCTGCAAAAAGAACTATCATGGGTCTTCCTTATGAGACTGTTCAGGATATGTGTTCTTCTTCTTGCAAAATCCGGTTATTTGGGATTTATAAGGCAAACAGATTGTTATTGGAAAATGAAAAAGAATTAAAAATAATTAATCATGAATTAAGCTTTTTCAAGGAAACTTAATGAAGCATTGGCTGAAAATGATCTTTTAAAAAGAACCATTTTAGAGCGTAACGTTGAAATTAATATTCTGAAAGAAAGGGCTGTTTTAGCTCAATTTGAAACGACACAGCTTCAAACAAAACTTGATAAATGGACCCTTTCACACATGAAAAAGGATGAGCTTATTGCTAAACAACAAGAGGCACGTGTAAAACATGGGATTGGATATCATTCAGATGGTGAAACTGTATTTAATTCAGCTCCACCTCCATCTACTCTATGTTATTCTCAATTCCTAAACTTCATCCAACAATTGATTTAATTGAAAAGAATACTAACAGTTTGCATGCAGGTTTAGCAGGTGTGAATCTTAGGAGGTGCAAATGATTATGATTCTACAATTGGTATGGGATACAATAACCCGAATGCTGACAGTCAAGCTAATGATTGTTCAGTCCTGGTGGTTTGTAACTCTATATATACTGTTTCTTCTAACATCTTTGATAAGTTTAAAGCAGGTGACATTCCTAATTTTGAGCCTGTCAGGATTGTGAAAGAAGAGAGAAATCGAGAATCATCTAATCATCAAGCTCCAACAACGGCAACACCTCATATTCCTGTCAATCAAGATCATTTGGAAGCAGATTTGTGTATCTGAGACTGGTCAAGCTCAAATGATGAATCAAACACAGAGGACCATGGCATTTCATCAAAGATCAAGATATCACCTGAAATTGTCAAGTCTCAAACGTTTCCAAAAGCTGAATCAAGACCAATACGGATCTCTTCTCCAATTGCAAAACAAGCCAGTCAACCAGTGCAGATCTCATCCACTGTTCAACACAGCAACATCCAAAACAAGCAAGAATTTGCAACAACCTCAAAGCAATCTCCAACTCCAAATATTTCACACGGGTCAGTCACATATCAAAAGCCTTTCAAGGCTTGTTTTGAGTGTAGAAAAGAAGGTCACGTGGTAAAGAAATGTCCTCAAAGACTTACTAAGGATGGTAAAGGCAAAACTAATTGCTTCTCCGGATGTAAGTCTACAAAGAATGTTCGAAATGATAAACGCAACACTGGTTGCTTCTCTGGTCCAAAGGGTGAAAATCACACATCTTTGAATAGTTGGATGAAAAATCCTTCATCCAAACCTTTTCATGTGAAGCTGGTTTCACATGATTCAAAGATGAAAATGACTAAAGTTTCAAAACCAAATTCTTTTTCATCCGATCTTAAACAGAAAATGATTCCAATTTTAACTTCTTCAACAAAAAATTAATTAAACCGAAACAAATTTGGCAAATTAAAAGAAGGATACAGATATCCCTGATATTTCAACAGATTGTTTGTTGAAGCAGGTTACTTATACCGTTGCAAAAGGAACACCCTGGACTACGATGGCGGGGTTCCCCCTTTCAACCTAATCTGTTTATGAGTGCAGGAACAATTCAGGAGGCCTGTTAGTAATCCGGTTCACTGAAAGAGATTGTTCCTAATTCAAATTTGAGATGGAACAAACAGGTTAAGGTCATGGTATTTTATCCAATCTAGATTTTTATCTGCACAATCACAGTTCTCACTTCACAATCACGACATATTTCTTGATCATTCATTTCTTATCTTTATATCAGTGTAGTTTGGAAGACCTTCTTTGGTAAATTTCTATTTTTGTACTGTTTTATATATATATATATATATATATATATATATATATATATATATATATATATATATATATATATATATATATATATATATATATATATATGTATGTATGTATGTATGTATATATATACACATATATATATATATATATATATACACATATATATATGTATATATATATATATATATATATATATATATATATATAAATTAAAAAATATAAAAATAATAAAATAATAAAAACTAGGTTTGCAAAAATAAAAATTTAGGGGGAGAGTATAATCAAATTCAATTAAAAAAATATATAAAATGAAAAGAGAACTGAGAACTTGATTCGAGATGACTGGGAAATGATTGTATATTATCTTGAAATGCTTGTTTTTGCATGACCTGCGTTTTATAATGAGAAATGATAGTAACTGATGCTGTTATTTGATTCACATGTTATTTTTAAGTGCAAATAAAAGAAAAACAAACAGTTTTTTAGTGATATACTTGGTAGACTTAGCCTGAAGAATAAAATAGACAATAACATAATGATTTAAATTAAAATATATGCTTAAGGATGTCTGGATTTACGCAATCATTTTGGCCTGTATGAAAACTGAGTCCCGACAAAAATTGGATTGAGAATTGATCTTTCACCCACCATGATACAATTCATATAAGCCATATCTTTAAGCCATGTTTGGTGTATTTATGTGTCTTGTGTTTGTGCTAATCTCCTCTGCTATACAGAAGTACTGACCCGGAGTGATGATCTCATTTGCTATACGATAGTACTGACCTGAAGCTCTCATCGGCACATGCTAAATGGTCATCTCCTCTACTGTATGTGAATACTAACCTAGAGCTCCCACCATTTTGGCCTAAGTTGTGTCAAATCATCTAACGATGAATTCATCACAGAATTCAATATTCTGATGATAATCACTTGCACACTAATGCACAAGCCTTCCTCTATAAAGATCGTAACAAAATTCAAGAAATCCTGAGGTTGGGTGAGGGTTTTTGCCAAATGATTTGGGGTCCTAGCATTCTAAAGTATTTAATCAAACCTTAACGAATCATCTGCTGCCTGTTGGAAAAGATAGGGCATGGGTTTAAGTTCACAAACATATCAACAATCGTTATTGATCTGTTTGAGAATTTCAAAATCATTCAAAGACTGTGATTAGATTCAGTTATCAGTGCGATCTCATTTCTTGTCGATGATTAAATTCATCTTCGTGCTAACGTATATCTTGAGGATGTGATCTCATGATCGATTTAGTTCTCGGTAATTAAAAATTTATAATCACAATATAAAAAATTTAAAAAATTCAAGAAATCCTGAGGTTGGGTGAGGGTTTTTGCCAAATGATTGTGGGGTCCTAGCATTCTAAAGTATTTAATCAAACCTTAACGAATCATCTGCTGCCTGTGGAAAAGATTGGGCATGGGTTTAGGTGCATAAACATATCAGCAATCGTTATTGATCTGTTTGAGAATTTCAAAAATCATTCAAAGACTGTGATTAGATTCAGTTATCAGTGCGATCTCATTGCTTGTCGATGATTAAATTCATCTTTGTGCTAAAGTATATCTTGAGGATGTGATCTCATGATCGATTTAGTTCTCGGTAATTAAAAATTTATAATCACAATATAAAAAAATTTAAAAAATAAAAAAAAATTATATAATAATAAATTTTGATTTCAAAATTTCTTTTAGGTATTCCATCTTATGCTGTTACAATGTTATCATTTTCATGCATTTCACGGAAATTGCGCACAAATGAACACGGATTCGCTTGTTTTCACATACAGATAAACACGGGTTTATTGTGTTAAAGTGAAATGATCTAATTAGAAATGTCGAGATTGTGTTTGTGATTGTGTTTGTGATTATGTTTCAGATTTTACTGTAAGTGATGGCCGATCATCAGTTGAGCAGTGTACCTAATCAGAGAACTTGTTCCTCAAGTTTGTAGAAGATACCAAGCTAGGAATCCTCCTCCTACATCTTCTAAAACACTCAATATTAGAGAGTTGGGAAAACTGTTCATGTTTTGATCAAACTATGAACACATCAAGGGGGAGCACATAAATAGAGGGAGCTTATGAGATGAATGATTTTTCTCATCAGATTCAGAAAGCTTCAATTTGAAAATCTTTCTATGATTGACTTCTGGTGCTGATCTTGTTTGAAAACGTTGATAATGATAGACTAAGGGGGAGTATTGTTGGAGCTGTACAAGATAGTCTATATTATCAACATAGTCAAAGTCAACAAAAGTCAACGTCTCAGTCAAGGTCAACAGAAAAGCCAAACGTCGAGTTCGTGACGAAGAACCGAGTGAAGATATTGAAGATATATTATGTTTGAGACTTTATTGTATTAAATATATTTTGTGTGAGCAAAATATAATTTATCTTGTTTAGTCTTGTTTTAGTCAAGTTTAATAGTCTAGGGGACTAAACGTAAATAGTGAAAGTTAGTCTAGACTATAAATAGGTTAATTGTAATTAGAGTTGGTTAATGGTTGCATGACCAATTGATTGAGGGATTTACTTGTAAACAATATCATTAACAATCAATAGAGATCAAAGGGGTTTTGATTATGTTTATCATATTTTAATCTATAATCTTCATGTTATTTGATTCAAGTGTTCTACCTGGGTTAACACAAAGAGGTAATTTTGAGTTGATATAGTTATGCTCTCTTACATGTGATTCATTTAAAATCATTTTTTCTTTTACTTTATTAGCCAGTTGTTGAGCATGTACCCTCTATCTTTCTACCTCCTCAACACACATTGATGAACACAATCTGTCCCTTACCTCTCTAGCCATGGGTGAAACATTGTTTTCCATGTTTGCCATTAAAGGTTGATTCACTTCTAAAACCTCCTTTTCATACATGCTCTAGTCCCAGGTTCCATCTTGCAGAATTATTAACCCAATTTCTTTGGTTTGGCTAGGTCCTGCTTATGAGCTTGTGGCTGGTGGAGATGATGAGTTTGTAAGCTGAGGTTGTTTGAAAGTTCTTTGAACTACTGATGGTTGATGAGATTGATGTTGATAAGACTGATGTTGTTGATTTTGTCTCATGTCAGAAGTTGACTGTTGATTGCACTCCCTTGAGAAAGGCCCATATAGATTGCATTTGAAACATCTGATCTTCGACTTATCAACACTGATCTTTGTTGTTCTGCTTGCTGTAGCCAAGTTTTTTGTTTCTTCTCAGGTACTGTTTGGCTTTATAAGCAATCATGGCCATTTGCCATTGAAGATCCATCTCTTCTACTTCATCTGGATGAAGTTCCTCTAGATCTTGTTGATAAATGTATGCAGGTGTTAAAGTGCTACCTAGATATGCTTGGAAGCTTGAACTGAAAGCTGCAAAAGCTGCTTTTTGTTCTCTTGAGTCCAAAACCATAGTGATTGGCTCTGTTTGATTGTTGTTATTGGAGGATGACTTTCCTGATGAATCAGATTGACCTTTTCTTTCATCATGTCTTCCTTTCTCCTCTGCTGACTTACTTTGAGAGTTTGATCTAGAAGGCTTTGAAGCATAAAAACCAACTTCTTCCTCATCATCACTCAAGTTACAAGAAGTTTCATCATCATGATTAGAAATAAAAGCAGTTCTGGTACTTTTAGTTTCTTTAAACTGATAAGGAGCAACATGTGATTTCACATTCTTGTTTCTTGATTTTTCATCCATTTCAAGTGCTTCAACTTTAGCTACCAATGTATCTAAACCAATGGTTTTAAGATCAAGGGTATTCTTGATCATGGATACACTCTGCTTCCAACTTTCAGATAAATTATGGAGCATCTTTTTGTTTAACTCCTCATTGGTGTACTTTAACTCCAAGATGTTCATCTCGGTCACCAATTGCATGAACCTGTGGAGTTGTTGAGGAACTGATTCACCCTCAACATGATAGAATGTTTCATATTGTGAGCGAAGAGTATCCTTTCTTGTGCTCCTGGTTTCATCACTACCTTCACAAAGAGTGTGAAGAATCTTTCATAAGGAGTTTGTTGTTTTATAATTCTCACACCTGACTAATAAATCTTCAGGTAAAGCCATACTAAGTAAGTTGTATGCTCTAATATCGACTTTAACCTTCTTAACATCATCAGGTGACAGATCCTTTGTACTTATGGGTTGATTGTTGTCCTTATAATCCGGTCCAAGTGTTGGTGGAATATAAGGACCTTCGGTTATAAATACCCATAAGTCTGAATCAGTGTAGTTCACATGATTCCTGAATTTGATTTTCCAGGGTTTGAAATCCACTATGCTTTCCAACTTTGAAGGTTGGTATGATCCACCAATTGAATTACTCATTTTAGTTAAATGTGTAAGTTGTTAACTAAAACAGAGTTCCTTTTGTAAATGATCTAATTAATGTCAAACTCTTAATTATTGTTTAACTAAGTCGTCGTAGTCAAAATTAGTCAATCCTCTTAATGAGTCTCAAACTAATATCAAATTGAGGATGTTTGTTGATAAGTGTTTGTTCAATTCAATTGAACAATCGTTTATTATCAATCAATAACACAGATCTACTTATCAAATTGATGAGAATGTAGATTAATGTTAACCGAGCAATGTAACAGTACTCGCTGAACGATAAATCACGGTTTGATTGTTTTAAATTGGTTTTACACCAAAATGTTGAGTATAATTCCTTTGTTAGCTATTGATTAGCCTAACTCAACTTATATGTTGATCAGCTCATTCGATAACACCCTTGAATCTGAGTTATGAACTCTCAAGACGTTATGAACACTTAAAAGCAATTTTACTCAAAATCAATAAATCTGATCAGTAATCTGATAGATCTAATGATATAAACAATCAATCAAACAAATCTAACACTGATAGATCAATTGATCTAAATCAATGAGCACTTGGCTTTGATACCACCTATGAATCCAAGGATCGCAATCAGGAATTATCAGGTTAGATTGAATTCAAATAGTGATCGCAGAATTATCACTATTCGTTGTTTAATTAAATGAATATGAAATAACAATTGCAATATGAATTAATAATGAAGAACAGAACAATTAAGTTCAATAAATGAGCAAACATGATTTGATTCAAAAGTATTTCATTAAAACAGGTTAATGATTACAAATGAACAAATAATAATCGCTGATGATGATGATGATGGGTATGATTCTATTAATGATTTGGTGTAAATGTTGTTGCGGTTGCTAGGGATTGATCGTAAGGTTATGATCACTAGCAATTAGGGTTTTGTGATTGTTTGATGTATTGATGGACGCATTGATTGGAATGAAAAGTGTGTGCCTATGCCTTGTATTTATAGGCTCAGAAATTTACTGTTAGGGTAACAGTAAATTTCTTGAAAACGAAAAGTTTCTTATCATGGTTAGAAAGTTACTCAGAGAATGTTATGATGTGACATTCTCTGACTGAGTTAAAGTCATCTGTAGGAGCTGACTTTATGACATCACTCAATGTTTGACTTGTTGAGTTGGTGTACTTGGTGAAGTACATGCAAGTGTTGGTCTTCTGTAGATCTTTGGTCTTCTGTAGATCTTTGGCTTCGTAGGAATCTTGTCGAGAGATTGCATCTGCACCAAGTTGTTCATCCACAGCATAGTATCTACGGAAGAACAAATTGTTCATCCGTAGATGCACACTTAGTCAATTTACAAAATTGACTAAGAATGATGTCATACCTGCAGTCACACGTATAAATCAACACAGTTATTGGGTTAACCTATACATGTAAAGCATGCATTAATATACTGATGTACAAGAGTTTATTGCAAAAGATGATTAAAGTTCTAAGCCTATACAATGAATCTAGACCTATTGAGACTAGATGTAACACCCTTTAATGCTTTGATAATTCTAACTTGTAAGCACCTTCCTCAATTCTTGCCACATTCTTAAATGGACAAATAGATCTTAGGGCTAACATCCCTCATTTTATGAATCATACAACACTTTTCCATAGAGATACTTTAACATGACATAGGAACTTCTGCCTATCTTAGGCAGCTTTTAACCTTTGTCTAATCTATTGGATCATATGAGTTATTGCTAGTATGATCTCTATATTAGTCAACCCTAGCTAGGGTCTTTTGCACTTTTTCCCCACTAGGGGCTGCCGCCCCCAAACCCCCGATGTTCTCAGATGTTTGGGTCCTAGGTTTGGTTTAACTTAGGGTTTTACACATGTGTAGCATAAGTGTTACATCTTCATACCTTAAGGTAGGACACATTGGTTTTTTTCCCATGCCATATCTCATAAGATGTTTTGTTTACCTTTTTAGTCAAAGCTAGATTAATTACTTTAGTAGTAGTTGCAAGAGCATAACTCTAAAAGGAGTGAGGCAAGTTTGTGTGACACATCATTAATTGATTCCCCCTCTTAAACACACCATTAAGTTATGGTGTTACGGGTGGAGTGTGTCAGGACCGTGTATGTACGGAATACCAACTGATAATGCGTGAAACCAGATCAAATAGTGCGGAATCCTATTTGATTGGCGATCCAATCAGTGAGAACGCAATCCCGATCAATCTAACGATTAAAGAAACATTAAGAACGAGTAGAAAACGATCAGATGCGAACTATGAACTTGGAATAGGCTTTCTGGACGCTCTGGACGGCTAGGTTATGAGTATGTGTCTAAAGTTGCGTTTTTCCACGATTTAAGTGGTATTTATAGGTTTGCAGTCTTCATTCGTGCGACTGAACCATTAGCATGGTTCAGTCGTGCGACTGACTCATGCGACTGATTCATACGCACGACTGAAGATTCAGTCATGTGACTGAGTCAATCTCATGTCTCATTCGTACGACTGATCCAGTCGTCTGGTTTAGTCGTGCGACTGGTTCATTAGCATGATGTATTCATGCGTATGGTCCATAAGCATGGTCCATTCGCATGAAGACTCATACGACTAAGTTTGAACACATTTCTCAATCATTATTGACTAAGAACTGTTGGACCAAAAGAGCCAATGAGCCGGATCAGAAAAACCTTTAAGTCCCACAGACGTCACAACAACTACTGAAGTCCACAACAGCTGAAGAGAACACCTGAAGACAAAGTCTGAACACAAGTGCTGAAGACAAAGTCTGAAGACAAGTGCTGAAGACAAAGTTTGAAGACAAGTGCTGAAGACAAAGTCTGAAGACACAAGTGCTGAAGACAAAGTCTGAAGACAAGTGCTGAAGATAAAGTCTGAAGACACAAGTGCTGAAGACAAAGTCTGAAGACACAAGTGCTGAAGACCAAGTATCAGATGTTGTCATAACAACTGAAGAGGACTTCTTCAGTAGTTGTGACGGTTTACTTACAGTAGTTTTATGTTTTATCTTTTCAGTAGTTTTGTAAAACGACTAAAGAGTTTGTTCTTCAGTCGTTGTAGTTTCAGTAGTTTCTTATCAGTAGTTTTATGTTTTATACTTAGCACTCTGACATGTTCTCAGTAGTTGTGAACATTTCAGTAGTTTGTTAAGTGTTAGTTATTTTTGTAATAGATCTGACAGTTGTCACTATCCCGTGATAGCAGCAGTGATTGCACTCTATATAAGGAGTGTCAACCTTATTGTAATGTGTGAATGATTGAATAGAAATATTTGGTATAATTGAATCATTCCTTATCACAGAAATATATTCTCTTGTATTTGTTTACAAATATCAAACTCTTGCTATAATTTGTCTAATTCTTGATCTTATTCCGCTGCATTACTCACTAATCCATCGAACTTGTGATCACTGATCCTGACAAATGGTATCAGAGCTGGTTAATCATTGATCGATCTAATAATTGATCATTGAAACTGCTATTCAAGATCCAAGTTTGATTGAATTAGCATTTTTGCAAGAAACGGTTATAGAGATTGAATTTTCTGTGTTTTTGGTCATTCATCCTGAGATTTATTCTTCGTTTTCATTGAGTTTGTTGTGGTCTGTCTAAAATCTTTTAAAAGCTTGAATAAAATTGTTTTTGGACCCAAAATGACTACTCCTTCCAATGATCCTCACAATACTGGTTCCTCAACCAAGCCTCCAATGCTGGTTAGGAATGAGTATAACATATGGCAACGACATATGCTCCATCACCTGTCTGTTAACAGCTCAGGTTGTTGGACATCAGTGGTACATGGTCCACACAAGCCTATGGTGAATAACCCGGAAACCAATCAAATGGTTCCGAAGAGGAAGGATCAATACTCAGATGAGGATAAGAAATTGTTTGAGATTGATGCAAAAGCCCATGGAATTCTGGCCATGGCACTACCCAATGAAATCTATTCTGGGCTAATGCATTATGAATCTGCCCATGACCTCTGGAATGCCTTGAAAGAACAATTTGGAGGAACAGATGAGGTCTTGGCAAATAATAGAGAGATCCTTGCCCAACAATATGAGACATTCTCTCATAGGAAGGGTGAGACACTGACTCAACAGTTTGAGCGGTTCTCTTGTTTGATCTCTGAATTAAAATGGTCAAACATGAGTACACCAATACCCAGATGAATAACAGATTTCTCAGATCACTGCCTGAGAGATGGGACACATATACTATTGTCCTACGCTCCAGTGCAAATTTGGACAAACTATCTCTCACCCAACTCCATGGGAAATTGCTCACATTTGAGAGAGAGATAGAACAAAAAAGAAAGCTGTCTTCATCTGGTAAGCTCACTGAAGACTTTGTACCAGGCAACACTGCCTTGGTTAGTCATGAGTCAGAATATGCTTCATCTGAATGCCAGTATGATGAGCATATTGATTTCTCTTCAAACATTTCTGATTCAGCATTTGTGAGTGTTGATAGTCAGTTTACTGGGTGTAATAATGACAATCTATGCTTCATCATGGATGATCTCAAGGGGATTGCTGATGATGACTTAGAAGAGATGGATATTTTGAGCCAAATGGCCTTGATAAATATCAGATCTCAGAAGTTCTACAAAAGAACTGGAAGAAAGTTCCCAGGACTCTCTGGCAAAACCAAAGTTGGTTTTGACAAGAGTAAGTTGAGGTGTCACAAATGCCAAAGGCTTGGACACTTTGCTAGAGAATGTAGATCATCTGGATCTAATTCCTCTGCACCTTTTGTGACTTTCCCTGGAAATAGTCAACAAAACAAAGGGCAACATCCTGTCAATTCTAGTCATCATTCTCAACTACAATCTCCTGCATATTTTGTTCCTCAGGGTCAAATGCCATACCCTTACCCTTGTTATTACATGCCACAAACCAGTCAAGTTCAAGCTCCTATGGTATCACAACCTCATGCACTACCAGAACCTCAACCATCTCATCAACCTCCTCAACCTCAACAACATAGCTTCTTCACCCTTGAAGTTGTTGACTGGAGCAGTTTGCCAGATGACATGTCTGGTCATGAACAACTGTTCAAAGGTGCTGATCAACATGGTGGTGACAGTCCTTTTGGAAATCTAGCACTTATGGCTCTGGAGTCAACTGAGGGTTCCTGCTCAAATGCATCATCTTCACAGGTAACTCAGGTATCTTCAGAGGCTAAAGCCAAGTTATGTTCTGAATCATGCATAGCTGCCTTTGTCTCTATTAGAGAGGCAAATGTAGTATTAATAAATCAAAAACTTGAGTTTGAGAAAACCATTTCCAAAAGACAAGCTGAGTATGAGTCTGCTCTTAATAGTAAAAGTGATGAGATTTATAAGCTTAAATGCCAATTAAATGATGAAAAGGCTAAGCTAGAGGTTATTCTGGAAGACCAGAGAAGTCTCAAAGAAACCCTTGCAGTCACCCAAGTAGAGTGTGATCGATGGGTACAATCATGCAAAGGTTTTGAAATGCTTCTTAGTAAGCAATCAGCTTCCAATGTGAAGTTTGGCATTGGTTATAATCACACTGCTCCTCCTACAGATTTTGCTCCAAGAGTAGAAGTGAAATCTGATGGAGAAATCAATAACCAATCCATCTCATCATGTGATTCACTTTTTGATAGAGCATCATCAAAAGTAGAAGTCAGCACTAAGCCCTCTCAGAACCAATCAGCTAATGTTGATGGTTCAATTGCTGACACTCACATGATCAAAGAGTTGATCAACTCAGGAGTTATTTCTGAAAGTCCTGAAAGGACTGGAGAGCAAGATTTGAACCCTGAAGTTCAAACTCCAACTACTGTCAGCACTGAAAAGAAGAAAACTGTCAGTAGAAAGAGTTTGAAGACTACTAAAGAGGAAGTCAAGAAAGCAAATAATGCTTCCAAAGTACTGAAGAGCAAGTCTTCAGTAGTTTCATCCTCTTTAGTTGATGATCAACATAAGTTGAAAAAGAAACCATGTGAAGTATGTGGTTTGTTTAATCATCTTACAGATGATTGTTGGTACAAAAGAGGATCCAAACTCAAACATAAAGAGGAAATTAAAGAGAAAATGGTTAAAATGAAAAATGAGTTTGAAGCCACATTTGTATCAGCAACATCAAATCCTGTAACCCTTAAGTCCAAAAAGAAATCCAAAAAGGAAGGGGTTAAACAGGTAAGAGCTGAGATTGCTCAAAAGAAGAAGGTGCAACATAAGAACTTATCAAACTCAAATGCTAATGTGTCTGAAGAGCTGAAAGCTTTATCACAAAATCAGACACAGCTGGTTATGATGGTTCAACATCTATTGGGAAGAGTTAACCAATTAGATGTTCCTATGTTGAAACCACAGAAAAGGAGGTCCAAGCCAAAGGATTCCTCTTCTTCACCATCTTCTTCCTCTCAGGCTGTTATTTCCAACAAACCTGTTAGTCTACCATCTGTTGATGTGAACAGGCCCAAAACCAAAAAGGTTTGGGTCTCAAAATCTAACTAATTTGTTTTGTTCTGCAGGGTTCTTCAACATGCCACAGAGGCATCTGGTATGTAGACAGTGGAGGATCCATGCATATGACAGGAAACAGATCACTTCTTAATGACTACTCTCAAGGAAGGAAGGGGTTTGTGTCTTTTGGCAATGATGCAAAGGGTTACATCATCGGCAAAGGCTTTGTTTCCAATGGGGAAATAAAGTTTGATGATGTTAACCATGTGGAAAATCTCAAGTACAACCTCTTGAGTGTCAGTCAAATGTGTGACAAAGGCCATGTTGCTCTTTTCACAAGTCAGAACTGCCGGATTCTGTCATCCAAAGTTCTAAGTTTGATTGATAAGGTGTTGGATGAATACACTCTCCTTAAGGCCAACAGGACAGGAAGAGTGTATGCCTTAGATCTTTCCAAGAAAATAGATCTCAAAGGCCATCCTTGCCTATTTTCCAAGGCTTCCCCTCAAGAATCTACACTATGGCATAGAAGGCTGGGTCATGTTAATCTCAAAAACATAAATCAGCTGATAAACCATGGTTTAGTAAGGGGATTGCCTATGAAGGAGTTCAAATGTGAAGATGACTGCACTGCTTGTTTAAAAGGAAAACAGCACAAAGCTTCATTTCCCTCCATAGAAGAACCTAAGTCCATGCCTGCTTACAGCTTCTTCACATGGATCTCTTTGGTCCTGTGAGAGTGATGAGTATGGCTAAGAAGAAATACTGTCTGGTAATTGTGGATGATTACTCCAGATTTGTATGGACTTTCTTCTTGCATTCAAAGGATGAAGCAGCTCAGAAGATTATCAACTTTGTGTTGTATGTTGAGAAGCAGTATTCCCTCTCAGTCAAGTGTATTAGAAGTGATAATGGAACAAAATTTAGAAACAATACACTTGATGAGTTCTACCTCTCAAAGGGAATCAAGAGGCATTTAGCATTCCAAGAACTCCTGAACAAAATGGAGTAGTGGAGAGAAAGAACAGGACCCTTATTGAAGCTGCAAGGTCCATGTTGGCTGACTCTGGACTGCCAATGACTTTTTGGGCTGAAGCTATCAATACAGCTTGCTATGTACAAAATAGAGCTCTAGTAAATAAGAGGTTGATGAAAACTCCATATGAAGTTCTTCATCATTTGGCCCCTCTAATTTCATTCTTCAGAGCTTTTGGATGTCCTTGTTTCATTCTCAACACACGGGATCAACTCCAAAAATTTGATTCTAAGGTGGATGCAGGGTACTTTGTTGGTTATTCATCAACTTGCAAAGCATACAGAGTCTTCAACTGTAGAACAAAGATGGTTGAAGAGACTCTACATGTTAAGTTTAATGAATCTCCAAAGGACAAGATTCCACAAAGCCCTGTGGAGATATTTGATTTGGACATACTGCAATATGTTCCTTATCAAACTCCTGCTGTTGCTCCTGTCAACAGTTCACCACCTGGTGGTACTGCTGGTGCTGATGATGATGATAGTAGTACTCACCTCTTCAAGTTTAGTGATCAACTGCCTGATTCAGCTAGACCTGATGTTCCTGTAGCTCCAGCAGCACAATCCACAACAAATGCTGATGAGATTTCTACAACTTCAACTTCCTTTGAATTACCATCTACTGATTGGTTTCAAGGAAATGCTTCACCATCACCATCTGTTGCTGCTGAGCCTGCTACAAACACTTGCACTGATCTCATTGTGTACCAAGATCTGAAGAATCACCCTATGTCTCAAATCATTGGTGATATCACTGCTGGAGTATCAACAAGAAGTCAATTGTCAAATTTCTGCTTCTATGCTCTCTTCATCAGTCAGCAAGAGCCAAAGAATTATCACATTGCTTTAAAGGACAATGGATGGGTTGATGCCATGCAGCTTGAGCTTCTTCAGTTCAAGAAACAGCAAGTGTGGGAACTGGTTCCTCTACCTCCAGGTAAGTGTGCAATAGGCACTAAATGGGTGTTTAGGAACAAAACTGATGAAAATGGGCTTATTGTTAAGAACAAGGCCAGACTGGTTGTTCAGGGGTTTGCACAAGAAGAAGGTATTGATTATGATGAAACCTTTGCCCCTGTAGCCAGACTGGAAGCAATTCGATTGTTTTTAGCTTATGCTGCTTATCAAAATCTTAAAGTTTTTCAAATGGATGTCAAAAGTGCATTTTTGTATGGGAAAATTAAAGAAGAGGTTTATGTATGTCAACCACCAGGTTTTGAGGACAATAAACATCCTAATTGGGTGTATAAGCTTGATAAGGCTCTTTATGGGTTGAAACAAGCTCCTAGAGCCTGGTATGAGACATTATCAAACTTTCTTCTGGAAAATAATTTCACTAGAGGTTCCATAGATAAAACTTTATTCATTAAGAAAGCTGGGCAGCATAATCTACTTGTTCAAATTTATGTAGATGATATTATTTTTGCATCCTCTGATCCACAGTTGTGTGATGCCTTTACAAAGTTGATGCAACAAAAGTTTGAAATGAGTGCCATGGGGGAATTACAATTCTTTCTGGGTTTGCAAATCAAACAAAAGGCTGATGGAATTTTCATTCATCAGTCCAAATACACAAAAAATCTTTTGGAAAAGTTTGATTTACAAAATTGTAAACCCTGTTCTACTCCCATGTGCAACACCACACAACTGGATACAGATCAGAAAGGTAAAGTGGTTGATGAAACACTTTACAGATGTATGATTGGGTCCTTGATGTACTTAACAGCTTCTAGACCAGATATTATGTTTGCTACATGTGTTTGTGCTAGATTTCAGGCTGCACCTAAGGAGTCTCATTTGATTGCAGTCAAGAGGATCTTTAGATATCTGCAAGGCACTCCATCTCTAGGTTTATGGTATTCTACTAGACATTCTGGTAAATTAGTTGCTTTTTTGACAGTGACTATGCAGGGTGTAAGTTGACCAGGAAATCAACTTCTGGTGGATGTCAATTCCTAGGCAACTGTTTGATTTCTTGGCAGAGTAAGAAACAAACCTCAGTTGCTACATCAACTGCTGAAGCCGAGTACATTGCTGCTGCAAGTGTACATCTCAGGTATTATGGCTTCAAAACCAATTATTGGATTATGGCATAACTGAGACTAAGACCCATTGTTAATGGACAGCTCTTCAGCTCTTTGTATTGTCAAGAATCCTGTCCAGCACTCTAGGACTAAACATATTGAAATCAGACACCATTTTATTAGAGATTGTTTTGAAAAAGGTCTGATTGATCCAAAGTTTGTTCCTAGTGCTGATGAGCTTGCAGACATTTTTACTAAGCCTTTGGATAGTTCAACTTTCCACAACCTGGTGTTAAGGCTTGGTATGCTGCAGCTAGAATAAGTGACAACTACTGATGATCTCAGTAATAAATACTGATGATCATTGGTAACCATGTCATATATAAGTACTGATGAGTTCCTTTCCCCTCAGTAGTTTTTATAACTACTGAAGGCTACATTCCTCACAAGTACTGAAGTACTTTATTTGTTAAAACAACTGATGTAGTTACAACAGCTGATGAAATCACAACAGCTGATGTAGCTACAACTACTGATGTCAGAATGCAGATAAGTACTGATGACCAATGAAACCTCTGAAACTCAGATTTAAGTCTGATGAGTAAGTGTGGAGGTCAGACTGAAACAGCTGAAAAGCTATGAATTGACGAAAACAGCTGATGAGTAATTTCTCTTCAGTTGTTTCTACAACTGCTGTTTCTAAACAACTGAAGCCAAACCTATGTCTTCAGTAGTTTACAACTACTGAAGACTAACACCAAGTCTTCAGCTGTTTACAACAACTGATGACAAAACCACTGTCTTCAGTAGTTTCACAACTACTGATGACAAACACCATGTCCTCAGTTGTTTCACCACCTGAAGTCAAATGTCTTCAGTAGTTTTATAACTACTGAAGACTAAATCAGAGACTTCAGTTGTTTCATGTCTGACGGTTAAAACCAAGTCTTCAGTTGTTTTATAACAACTGATGATCACACCAATACGGTCAGTCATTTCAAACCTCTGAAAGTTAATGCCACGTCATCAGTAGTTTCAACAAATGATGACTAACACCAAAACCTTCAGTCGTTCATAACCCTACCCTTAAATACCTTATCCCACCTTAGAGTTTTTCTCACCTCTCCTCTCAAACCTAACGTTCAAAAACTCTGTACACCTCTCTCTTCATCAATGGCGACCATGCAACTAAAACCACGAACAACTGTGTCGCTCATCTTACCAAATCGCCATACTGGACAAGTTTCACAACGCCATTGATTTAATGGTCAGTCACCTTACCAAACAGCTTTTCGTTTAAACCCCACCATATATGCGAATCTCTTAGCCATTCTGGACAAACGTCTCTTGTCTCTGAGGAGAAGCACAGAGTCTCTTCAATCGTTTGTCCATAACCAAAAGTGGTCATTACTCCAGACATTCTTCGCCAAACCCTCAATCTGGATGATGCCACTTTCCCAACTAGTTATCCAAGGGCACACAGATCTATCATTTGCCCACCATGGATACGAAGGTAACCTGAGTGCCTCTACCATATTGAAGAAGAAACATTTCCAAGATGCCGAACGTCTCATCTTTCATATGGTAAACGTCTGCCTTGCCCCCAGACTTCATCATGGGATCAAATGTCCACAAGGTGGCAACAGGTACTGTACTCCATCCTTGAGCAACAACCTTTAAATTTTCTGAAATACTATTTTTAGAGCTCAAGGATATGGCCCAAAAACAACTTGCCTAACCGTTGGATATTATATCCTCGGTTCATAATGGCCATAATTGAAAACCAGCTTCAAGCTGAGGGACTTGTTGGCCTGGGAGTCCCTGCTATGGCTGTATTGCCTGAAGTATACTCCCGGCACACAACTCTGACCCATCACTGAAATGGCTGCCAAGCTGCGCAAACCCACGCAGCTGGAACCCACAGCCACCACCACCAAATCCAGAGTCCCCACCAAACCAAAAACAAAACGCCCAAACAGCTATTCAGGGAGATGAGTCCCCTGAAGATGCTCCTGTACCACCCAGGCAGGATATACTTGCTGGTGTAAACCCCCCAGCAGTATCAAAGACTCTACCATCACAGCCGCTCAGGATTCCTCTCAAAAGGAGCCTGAAGCAACCAAAGAAGGGGTACCCACAAATCTGGAATCTTCCTCATTTGAGGAGATTACCATTGAAGAGCACCATTCTCCCCAGGTGCATACTGATTTTATCCTATCTCCCCATGAAAATGCCCCCCAAAGTCCAACCATTATAATTGCAAATGTGCTGACTCAGCTGCATGCCTCTCCTCCTCCCCAACAACCACCAAAGGGGAAAAACCACAGACATTGAGGAAGAGGATCAACATGCTTCTGACAAACCCACAGCACAGGGTTTAAATGTTCTGTCTCCTGGTGTAGATAAGGAGATCAGATATCTGGTGAGGCTGCCACCTCTTCTGAATCAGCACATGATCAGACTGAGGCTGGTAACATTGCTAAGACCTCATCAGAGGCAACAGCTGATGAAGGACATGGTCCTGAGGCTGGAAGTCCCCAGTTCCAAGAAAAAAAGGGGCACATGCTAAAACTGGTATACACCCAGTGCATGTACATCCTGCTACAAGCAGGAGGTGAGGTGATTCAGCATATGCTGATGATGACCTGGGCTTCTTTTATGAAGTTCTAGCCCAGAACACAATTCTTAGAGAAGAAGTCAGTGTAGACTACAAAGACTACTTGACCAATTCTCTCAAGAAGCAAGTCCATCTGACACCAACATACACCCAAAGATGGCACCTTCACCTGAAGGTCTCCAAAACACTCAGCCAATCAAAACTTACAACCCACCAGCCTCTACTTCTGGCAGTTCTCAGGGACAGAACCCCTCTGAGCAAACAGCTGCTATCTTCCAGAAATCCCTACCTCTCATCACCCCAATGATCACAGGATTGTGATCAAAACCATGGATGAGGGCTTCCCTCAATCATACAACCCCTGGTGGAGGAGATTGTGAGCAAAGGCTTTCTACTATCAAACCCTTGCAACCAATGCAACCAAAAAGGGGGAGAGTCAGTTAGTGAAAGCAAAGGGAAGAGCATACTGACAAAGACCAAGAGACTGCGAAGGAAGAGGAGGTTGTGAAGGAGACTGAGAAGGAGAGAGTTTGTGAAGGGAGATGATATTGATCAAGTGGGTGAAAGTCATAAAGACTTTCACTCACATATAAAGAAGAGGAAGTTGAAGGAAAGAAAAAGGAACTCAAACTTGATGAGATGATCAAAATGGCGGATGCTACACATGTAAATCTATGGACTCCATTATTGATCAACTGTATAGACAAGGGTTCGATACTGCAACAGCTTGACTCAGAGATTAGAGACTTGAAGTTGAAGAAATTAACTCAAGATGGGCAAGTTATGATGCATTAGAAAGAGAAAGACTGGAGATCATGATCAGATTCATTGCAAAGTATCTTGGGAGATCAGTTTGATCGAGATTAAGTCATGGACCAGGGACAGTATCTTGGCAATAACCACCAGATCTGTACGTCTGAAGCATACACTAAGGACTGGTGATTGAAGCACTAAATGAGGCAGGTGCTGGGAACAAAAATGAACTAGCAAAACACTCCAAAGCCTCACTCACTACAAGAATGCTAGAACAACCTGCAAAACCTACCACTTCAAAATCACCACTACCACAACCCATTAACCAATCCAACTCCTTTACCCTCAAAACCACACAGCGATGATGCATCCAAGAAGAAGAAGAGAAGGATGTTGAGGCTAGAAGAAGAAGAAGAAGAGGATGATGAGGAAGAAGATAGGCTGCCTCTTTTCGCAGTCCTAACTTTGCCTAAAGCCAAACCTATGCCCATCACTCCCACCTCACAGATGGAAACAGTGAGAGTAAAGATAGAAGAAGAACAGCAGCAAAGGCTTCATGATGAGGAAATGCTGAAAAGCATAGACAAAACTTATGCTGCTTCTTCATCAATAATCAGTATGAAGAAAGAAGCTCTGAGATTGTACACCCTTGCTAACACATTTCAATATCAAAGGAAAAGGTGAGAATATGGCCTGATCCTAGGGTGGCTCACAGAATGTAAAGAAAGACATTCCTGCGAGATACAAGCGGCCAAGTAAAAAGGATCGTAGATGAAGAGATCACATGGGTCCTGTAGTAATCACCCTGGGAAATTGTAGAAGACTTCAAGAAGGCTTATGAGACTAAACAGCCACCCCAAAAGATGTTAGAGAACAGAGTAATTAAAAAGGGGTTAGTCTACAAGAAGCTTGAGAACTTCAAACAAAATGAGCTCAGTCTGTTACTTGAAGGTACTCACCCAGAGATGAGTTTGCATACAGACAGATTACAACAGTTGAGCTCAAAAATGGCAAACAGCCAAGTACATCTCAGAGCTGTATGGGCGTGAAGGATTGTTTGATGGTGAACCAGAAAATCTTACCATGGAAGAACAAATTATGTTTCTCAGAGCATACACCAGAGAATCCTACAGGCTTATACATGGGAAGTGAGTCTCATGGATGGGGGAACAGCTCAGTGTCCAATTCCCCAATACAGAGCTCCCATCCATACATTGCCAACCAAATCATCAGAGATCATTCCAGGCCAGTGCTTATATATGGGTCATCTTCTCAACTGATCAAGAAGGAAAAAGACCAACCATTTGCCAACAATAAGTGGGACCTCAATAAAGTTAAAGGTTTTGGCTGCATTGGTTCAGGGGGAGTTTGTTGGACCAAAAGAACCAATGAGCCGGATCAGAAAAACCTTAAGTCCACAGACGTCACAACACACTACTGAAGTCCACAACAGCTGAAGAGAACACCTGAAGACAAAGTCTGAACACAAGTGCTGAAGACAAGTCTGAAGAAGTGCTGAAGACAAAGTCTGAAGACAAGTGCTGAAGACAAAGTTCTGAAGACACAAGTGCTGAAGACAAAGTCTGAAGACAAGTGCTGAGTGAAGACAAAGTCTGAAGACATCAAGTGCTGAAGACAAAGTCTAAAGACACAAGTGCTGAAGACCAAGTATCAGATGTTGTCATAACAGCTGAAGAGGACTTCTTCATAGTTGTGACGGTTTCACTTTCAGAGTTGTTTTTATCTTTTCAGTAGTTTTGTAAAACGACTGAAGAGTTTGTTCTTCAGTCGTTTGTATGTTTCAGTGTTTTTATCAGAGTTTTATATTTTATACTTAGCACTCTGATATGTTTTTTAGAGTTGTGGAAATTTCAGTAGTTTGTTAAGTGGTAGTTTATTTTTGTAATAGATCTGCCAGTTGTCACTATCCCGTGATAACAGCAGTGATTGCACTCTATATAAGGAGTGTCAACCCCTTGTATTAGGGTGAAGATTGATGACAGAAATATTGTGGTAATTGAATCATTCCTTATCAAAGAAAATATTTCTATTCTCTGTATTGTTTTTACATAATATCAAACTCTGCTACAATTGTCTAATTCTTGATCTTATTCCGCTGCTTTAACTCTAATCTAACCATCGAACTTGTGATCACTGATCTTGACCGACAAATGAACTATAATAACAACCTCGTGTAAGACATACAGACTTTTACATTAAGTACATAAACAGGGACATTGTAAATCAACAACTCCCCCATGGACCTAGTTTACTTCTTCTGTTGACATTCTTTAATCTCTTCAAACTTCTTGTACTTTTCCTCTGTTGTGACTCCTGCGTGTATTTCATATGCAAGAGCAAGATATATCACATTCTGGAATGGAGAGCTTGTACAATATCCTGCACGTCATAGAACAGTGCCACTTGTATAAGTGTAGACATCTTCAGCTGACAGTTGGTAGCCACATTGGGTCGAATACCCTGATAGTTTCCATTTTACCTCTTTATTTAGAACTATGACCGCTTCAACCTGATCCTCCAGTCATAATACCACCATTTGAAATTGGAGTGAAGTCCTGAGGCATTTCCCGTAATGGAATTTTGACATCAAGCACGGGGGACTCACTTCAACACTACTTTAGGCTTTCCATTACGGGATCCACTTCATCTTGCGAATAAACCTCTTCGGACTGTTGAGGTCTGAAGTTTACCCATCTGGTGTGGTATTCCTTCTTTAGAGCAGCCTCGAACAACCTGACATCTTTCTGGGATCAACATACAGCAGATTTTAGCATGCCAGTCGATTGAGCTTAAAGCCTGGTAGAGTCTTCAGGTCATGAGGATACCTGAAGTACTCTATTCCCTTCTCTCTTTTTATAGCATAAACGTTTAGATCCTCAAAATCGCCCATGCTATGATCTTGCCAGACACCTTCTGATGTTTCTTGCTTTGTGAGTTGGTGTTAGGCAGTTTGCTTTGGAGCTTTGCGTTGGGCTCTTATTTCAGCAAAAGCCCCGCCCATTCAGCCTTCCTTATATCAACATCTACATCCGAGCTTGGGCTTGGCTTTCAACCTTATCTTTTCCTTTCCATTTCATCCAGCTTTTCATATGTAGCACTGCCAGAGTCTCACCCAGTTAGGGATCACATTGCCCTTTCGGTCAGTGTACTATGGATATGTCACGTGACCTCCGAGAATCTAGATCCCACCCAAGTTAGGGATCACATTGCCCTTTCGGTCAGTGTACTATGGATAGTGTTCAGACGTGACATCCTAATCTCTATTTCATCAACATCATTAGCTCATCAACACTAATGACATCTACCTCTGGAGCGTCTTTGACAAGCTCGTCTGGATTCAGTCTGAACATCTCAGCGAGTTGCTCATCGGTCAGATCGTGATAAGTTTCCTTCTCGGGAGTGAGTGTAGCTCACCGACCGTCTGACTATCCCTTGCAAATCAAGAAATCATGGTGAATTGAGACTTGATTTGCTGCAGGGGAAGCAACATCATATTCATCTTGTTGTGATGTTTGAATCTGCTGATTTTTAAACATTAACACATCAATCATAGTAATTAATCAAGACATTTAAACATTAGATAAACATACGATAAACATTAATTACATAAAATGTAATACAAAGATTCACGTAAAAAAAAAAAAAAAAAATTTTATAAATACATAACATCTAGTTATTACTTTTGTCTTTAGCTGTCAACTCTTCAGCAGAAGGAGCTGAAGATGAGGCTCCCTGATCTTGACTTTCTTGGACGCGTCTCTCTCGAGCCTGAGTGGAAGCTAATGCCGAAGCATCAGCATATCACAGTCTTCATCATCATCTTCCCCTTTCTCCTCTCTACTCACTTCTTCATCATCACCTTCACCTCTTCATCATCAAATATTCATCATCATCATCATCATCATCATCATTATCATCATCATCATCATCATCATCATCATCATCATCATCATCATCACCTTCCCTGATCTTAAAGGCTCATCTTGTGATCCTTTCAGCCTGAGCATGAGCTTCTTGTTCTTGGCCTCCAAATCCTCAATCCTCTTCACCGCCTGAGTAGCATTAAGCTCCGTCAGCTGATTTAGCTGTGCAGCTCTCTGCTCGTCTGTAGCAAGCAGCTTTAGAACAATCGGTTGAGATTCGCTAGCTGGCTCCTCTAACCCGATAGGGGTAGAGTGGGATTCATGGCTTTTGGGACCTGAGAAGATGTCCAGGAGAGCTCGATGGGTGGTGAGTAGTGGGGGTGGATGTGGGGAATATGGGATGGGTAGTGGTGGCTATGGTAGTTGTGGTGATCAGTGTAATCCTTCTCCTCTTGCTCTTCATACCGTGTGGCTGAGCCATCCTCTTCTTCCTTGAGCCCTTGGAAGAGGATGCTCCCCCTAGGCTAATGGGCTGGTCCGGGATGTATAAAGGATCAGTGACATCAGTAGCAGCATCCCTGGACCGCCCTGGCGTCCACCAACCGCCGCAATACCTCTCTTAGTGGCAACAACCATGCTGCCCACTGTCCTCACCAGAGGCTCCTCATCCGACTCTTCCTCCTCATCTCTTTCTCCTCAATTAGGCCGGAAAGTCTTGGTGGAATGCCACACTCTCGGTTCCACCTTGGGTGGGTGGTGGAGATGGTATATCAGTGGCAGTGGCCCTAGATGGAGTGGGGCCTGTATCTCCACCATCACCACTATCATCGTCATCATCGTCGTCGGTGGGTAGAACAATAGGCTCAGAATCCGAATCACTGTCATCGTGACGCCACTTCTTGCGAGCGGGCGCCACGTAATCCTCCCGGGCCAGATGCCCAAATAATCGTCTCACGGGGGCTTCACCTGCTTGCCCGGTACACCTTCGTCCTACCAAGGGTGGTGTCATCCATAACCTCAAGGGTCACCGCATCATCACTCTCCTTTGGCAGCAAAGGAAGCTTCTGGTCTATAATCATCTGAAGGAAACGAGGGTACATGCAGAAGCCTTCCTTCCCCTTGGCCTCTATATTCTTGACCATGTAAATGAAGATCATCCGAGAGAAACTGAACGGATGGTTCAGTACCAGAGCAACGTATGCATTCTGGATTTGATCGGAACATCTCATCAAAACCCCTTTCCTCGAGGCAATGCACTTGACGATCACATGCGCCAAGTACTTGAACTGGGGATACATATTGCTCTTCTTAAGCACACCAGCGTTAATGTCCCCAGCGTACTTGATCCTGAGAAAACATCCCCGCACAGTCAGGGGATGTAGCCTGGTCGGGCAGCTCCGTCCTCTCCAAACTCCAAAACCCTCCTTATATCATCCTCGCTGACCTCAATATCTTGTCCAAAAAAGGAACTCCGAATACAGTGCGGCTCAGAGGACCTGTCTACAACAGCGCTTTCCCAGAAAGCCTGCTGAATCGATCTGTATGGCGTGCACGGTTTCGAGATAACCTTGAAGATCGTCAATATCCGTAGAAAGGTAATAATCCCCGCGAACTCAGAAGCGTTCCGGGATGTAACGTCAAGATGAGCACATATGTTGTGCTTCGTGCTCATCGTCCATCTACTAGCCATGTTGCTGTACACAAGACACATAAACTTTAGAATGTTTGTAAGTGAATGACATTTGAATTTTAATGAACTTGAATCAATCTGTTCAGTCGTGCGAATGGACAGTGCGATTGAGTCTTAGTCGTGCGATTGAGCTCATTCGTACGATTGAGCTTGCGACTGAGCTTAGTCGTATGCTATCCCATGCGGTTGAACCAGTTGTGCGACTGAACTCATACGCATGGTTCATTCGTGCGATTGAGCCATTCGCCCAGCTCAGTCGTGCGATTGAGCCATTCGCTCAGCTCGGTTCTTGTTTTGAACAATTTCAGTCAATTAGGGCTTGATTTAATGAAACATTGATGTCGGTATCTTCGCACATTACCTGTAGATACAAGTAGCAAACGTTAGAATCAACAAGAACTGGTGAAGAACGCTCAAACGAAATTTTGGCAGAGTGTAGGTGTAGTCGTACGAATAGAGAGCGATTTAGTCGCGCATTTGCTGTTGAATCCAAATGATCTGCGAACAGCAACTTGCAGCAGCAACGTATTCAGCTTCACAAGTTGGCAGAGCAACCGATGTCTACTTCTTACACTGTCAGGTGACTAACCTTCTCCCAAAGAATTGACATCCTGTAGAAGTTGACTTGTAATTCATCTTGCAACCACCATAATCTAAGTCACTATACACTGTAAGCTCAAAATCATCATCATGAGGATACCACAACCCGAGTGTTAGAGTACCCTTCAGATAGCGAAAAAACCTTTTAACACCTATGAGATGGTTAACTTTTGGTTTCGCCTGATATCTGGAACAAAGACACGTCGCGTACATGATATCAGGACATGACGCTGTGAGATACATAAGGGATCCGATCATTCCTCTATACATTGTAGCATCAACCAGGTCACCATTTTCGTCGGGTGCCACATCATGGTTTGTGGCAAGTGGAGTTCCAGCAGCTGAAGCATTCTCCATGTCAAACCGACTGAGGATGTCCCCTACATATTTGGTCTGATGCAGGAAGATTCCTTGGTGTCTGATCCACCTGTAATCCTAGGAAAAACTTCATCTCCCCCATTGCACTCATCTCTAATTTTGCTTTCATGACAGATTCAATTTCTTTACATAACTCTTCGTTTCTGGAACCGAAGATTATATCATCAACATAAATCTGTATTAGCAGTAAGTCGCCATCCTTTTCTTTGATCAACCGTGTTTCACAAGATGAGTCGAGAGCTTCTCATACCAGGCTCTAGGGGCTTGATGGAGCCCGTAGAGAGCCTTGTCCAGCTTGTAAACTCATTCCCGATGATAAGGATCCTCAAATCCTTCGGGTTGACTGACGTATACTGTCTCACGAATTTCCCCATGAAGGAACGCACTCTTTACATCTAGTTGATAAACTTTGATCTTCATGTAAGATGCATAGGCTAGGAAGATACGGATTGCTTCCATTCTAGCCACAGGTGCAAACACTTCATTGTAATCAATGCCTTCGACTTGTCTAAAACCTTGAACCACAAGTCGAGCTTTGTTTCTGATTATAACCCTTTGGTCATCTTTCTTGCACTTCAAGACCCATTTTGTGCCAATCACCTTAGCACCTTTTGGTCCGTCCACAAGGGTCCATACTCCTAGCTTCTTGAACTGTAGGAGTTCTTCTTGCATCGCACTTACCCATGCCTCATCGTTTAATGCTTCACTAACATATTTTGGCTCAAATTGAGACACAAAACATCGATATGCGCCGTCGTGAAGATATCCCTTTTCCATTACCGAGGCATAATCAGCTGAGTATAGCTGATTTCTAGTCTGTACTACTGATCGAACATCTCCAATGACATTGTCCAAAGGATGATAAACATTTATCCGGGATCCAGGAGTGGTGGGAACAACTACCTCATTATCCAGATTGTGAACCACAGCTTCAGTATCCGAAGCTGTTAGAGTATGAGGTTCCGAAGTGTCAAAGGCATCAGGGTTTGATGCTTGTGTACTTGCTGTAGCAGGAACCTATTCCTCCTTGTCCACCTGTTCAGTCTCCACTACTTCATCGTCAGAGGAGGAGTCGCTTACATCAAGTGCTCCCCCTAAAGGACTAGAAGACTCACCTTGTGGAACTGATGTTGTCGAGTCTAGGGACGGTGTGTTTAAGACATCATACATCATTATGGTCGATAACTCATCATCAGGAGGGAGGGAGGGATGTTGAGGGACTTAAAGAATCCATCATAGTCGAAGAAGAATGAGGGTCCCTTTCCAGCAGGGGGGTGGTGTATCTCTGAACATCAACGTTGCACCACACTTCTACCTGACCCGTTGAGTTGTTATAAACTCTCTTGTCTGGTATATTGTATCCTAGAAAGATCCCTTCTTCTGCCTTCTCACTAAACTTCCCAGTCTGAGTTTTCTTCAGCAGCATGCACGGTGCTCCTAACGGTTCTAGATACTCCAAGTTGGGTTTACGTCGCTGGAGCAGCTCATAACACGTTTTCCCATGTCGTTTGACCACTAAGACTCGATTTAGGGTGTAACATGCATTGGCAACTGCCTCGTTCCAAAATTGGATAGGCAGTTTCGAGTTGGCTAGCATCGTTCTTGTTGTCTCTATCAAGCTCATGTTCTTTCGTTCAGCAACTCCGTTCATTTATGGAGTGTAGGCAGATGTGAACTGTGTACAATTCCTTTCTCTTTGCAGAACGCCTCCATCCACTGGTTCTTGAACTCCGTGCCGTTGTCTGATCGAATTTGTCTCACTTTCAGCTTGTAGAGTGATTCCAATGTAGTTACCAGCTGTTTGAAAGAATCAAATGTCTCTGATTTGGATTTCAGAAACATCACCCAAGAGAATCTTGAGTAATCATCAGTGACTACATAACAGTACAAATCACCAGCGATGCTTTTTGTGCTGATAAGACCAAACAGATCCATGTGTAGAAGTTCGAGAGGCAGGTCAATGGAATTTACTTTCTTTGCCTTGTGAGACTTCTTGGTTTGTTTACCTTTCTTACACGCTACACAAAAATCCGGAAGTTGAAAATTCTTGACATTTACTCCATTCACTAAATCATTCTGGATCAGATGATTCATCTTCCGTGGATTGATGTGTCCCATTCTCCTATGCCAGGAGATTGAGTCCTTCTCTGTTGCCTTTGACAAGAAGCATTGAACTTTATGATCGGTTGTGGAGGCTTTAGATAGATCCAAGACATATAAGTCATTATATCTTGAAGCTGACATTAAGATTTTGTCCTCCGGGATAATGTAATCCTTCTTCAATACGTAGCACTTCTTGTTGTCAAAAATAACTCTGAATCCTTTGTCACAAATCTGGGAGACTAAAAGCAAGTTATTCTGTAGTTGTTGAACGTAGTTGACCTTATCGAACTTAACTTTCTTGTTTCCCACTTCGCCTTGAGCAGTGATGTATCCTCCTTTATTTCCAGCAAATGATACATGTCCCCCTTTAATTTGTTTGACATTGAAAAGGAGAGACAAGTTCCCGGTCATGTGCCTAGACGCCCCACTATCAACAATCCAGGTATTTGTGATAGCACTGTAACGGACACCCTGCACATTAAAAGGAAATGATCAGTTTAGGTTTGGGACCCAAGCCTTAACTGGCTTGGGTGACCTGAAGGAATCACACATCATAAACTCAACCCACTATCCATTTGAGGGTGAGGGCATATCATTATTCTTATTGTTCTCATTATCAGACAATGGACTTGACTTTTCTTTCCATAAGCTAGTTTTGTGTAAGGCCTGTTTGTGATAAACAGACGACTGGCTTATAGTTTGAACTTTAGGTTCATTAATTCTCTTTGGTGGAGTAATAGAACTTATTTTCGAAGAACTTGGTTTAGTATCATAAAGTTCAATTTTCTGTCTGGGAGTCTGATAATAAGGACAGTTAGAAGCGATATGTCCTCTCTTTCCACAACTGTAGCAAGATCTCCCTTCTATATGTTGAGGAAACTGTTTCTGTGGAGTTAAGTGTGAAACAGGTGTGACTTGAGTCTGATTGGGTTTGGACACTTCTCGTTTAGATGTTTTTGCTTCTTTAACAAAATTCATTGTTTGAACGTTTTTAACATCCTTAGCCTTTTTTTTATTTGGACTTTGACGTGAAGCACGTGGTTGGTTAACTGGTTTGGTCGTTTTGGGTTCAGAAATAGACATGTTTGAACCTGACTTTACATTAACCTTTTCAAATTGTTCATCCAAATTTACAATAAGCATCTTACCTTTAGATTTCAAAGTAGCCTCCTTCTGTTTAGTGACAAAATTCACCGGTTTACCCGTGGAATCCGGATCATTAACCAGAGGAGTGGACACCACATGATCCTTAATTGGGTTGTTATTTACAGGTCTACATTTTGTATTTAACAGGTTCTCATGTGGTGGTGGAACTACTTTGTAACCCAACCCCTCCCCATTATTTCGTTCTTTCACTAAGTGTTGAACTATATGAGAAGAACTGGTCCAGCTGTGCAGTCTTTGTTTTAATGAGTTGACTTCGACTTCTAAAACTGTTTTTTCTTTCTTTGTTTCTTCCAAAGAGTTTAAATAAAACTTTATATCATTTGCTTGATTAAAAGCAACAACCTCGGTTTCCCTTATTTGTTTATTTAAAAGTTATATTTTCTCTCTATAACTGCACTCGTTTTGTTTTAAAATCCGATTAGCTTCTGTGCACAGTTGTAAATCATTTACTAAGCTATCATTGTGGTCTAATAACCTAGCAAACTTAAGATCAATGCTTTCTCTAAATTTGTTACATTCATTACAAGCATGTTTTTCAAAAAGTTGATCTTTTGTACTTACCTGTGAAGATTCAGATGAATCAGCCATCAATCCAGAATTAGACTCTTCGGATGTTGGAGATTCTGAACATGTCGTTCTGAGTTCTTCTTCAACCAGATGATTTACCACATTCACAGCTTCTTCTGAATCTGACAAAACTTGCTTAGCTGCAATATCACCCTCACTGGCAGACCCATCATCCAATGCTTCGACACAAGCAATGTTTGATTCTTCAGGAGAGACAAAACGGAAAGACCAGTCTTGTCCTTCATCATCTTGAGCAGTTAGTGCCTTAGTCTCTTTATTTGAAGAACTAGTTCCAACCATGCCTTTGTCTTGACGGTTGAAGGTTGAGAACGGATTTTCGTTACCTGTTTTCTTGGGCTTTACACATTCACGTTTGAAATGCCCCTTTTCACCACAATTAAAGCAGGTGACCTTGGTTTTGTCGAAACCAAAAGTCGTATCTTTCGTGGCTACTAGATTCTGCCCCGTCTTCTTGACAAACCTTTTAGCTCGTCTAACTGCACTAGCTAGAGCCCACATGATATCCATTCTTTCCAGCTCGTTCTCATCAACCTGCTCGTAGTCTTCATCTGCAAGATGACAATTACCAATCTTCCCTGCAACTAGACCATCATAGTTTGGACAACAGCTGCTAGAAGATCCATATGCTCCTTTGCAACTTCCACTGTGATATTACCGAGATTCTCGGTCTTCAACTTAGTAGCATTGGCTTCAGGTACTATATATTGGGTGCAAGACGACCCTGATGTTTCTGATCCTGAAGCAGTGGATTGGGAAGGAGTTGCTGAACTAGACATAAAGGCAGTTTGAAGTGGTGCTCCTGAACGGGTTGGATTGGGAGTTGAGTTATAAAGTGAAGGATTATGGTCGTAGGATCCTTTTTGTGACTTGTACTTCATTCTAAGTTCCTCCTCTCTAAACTTTAATATGAAGTCATTTATATCCAACTTTGACAGAATATTGTTCTGTCTCAGATTAGACACAAACGAGTCCCATTTCTCTGGCAAACCATCTGCAAAACTTGACACCTTATCTTCTATAGACGTTGTAACCCCATGAGTGTGCAGTTCACTCATCAGATGGTAGAACCTGTCGATAACATCATCCAAGCTTTCTTTATCCATTGAATAGAAGTTCTCAAACTCATTCTTTAGAGCCTTTGCCTTCAAGGCTTTCAACGATGCATTCCCATCATACCTTTTCTCCAACGCTTCCCATAACTTCTTTGCCTGTTTGTTCTCAGAAAACTGATGGAATATATCTTTTGGTATCGACTGGGTCAACAGGGCATACACCTTCTTTTCAGCATTGTACTTAACTTTCTGGCTATCAGTCATACCTCCCAAAGTTAGCTTAACACCATCAGCACCGACTAGCATACTATAACCTGTCTCAATGGATTCCCAAAGATTGGGATCTACTCCATTTAGATAGATCTCGAACCGCTGTTTCCATTGTGGATAGTCATCCAACATTATAAGCTTAGGCGGTTTATTGTGATTTCCAACCTCATTCTCCAGAAGCAGAAGGTTCTAGATGCGTGAGTCTTTCCCGGCAGTAAACGCTGAAAACTGATCTTCCATTTGTATTAACATTGAACTTTGAGAACAAGACAACTTCAATCGTGCGAATGAACAATGCGTATGGGTCACTCGTGTGAATGAAGGGTGCGAATGAATTCAGTCGTGCGATTGGATTCAGTCGTGCGAATGAAGGATGCGACTGGGATTCAGTCATACGTATGGAGTGTGCGATTGGAGACAAGCGAATGGGGTTGTTCATTCGTACGAATGAGTGAGCGACTGAGTTCAATCGTACGAATGGGGTGTGCGGTTGAGTTCAGTCGTGCGATTGAGCTAATCGTGCGACTGAAGGCTGTTGTTTTTGCAAAATCGAAGGTTTTTGACACTTGGACACAAAAACACGATTTTTCAAGAACCCTAATCTGTCGTATGCCAAAAAACGTGAACTTTGAGACCTGGAGACGTCGAAAACACTGTTTTACGCAAAAAGGTGACTCTTTTGAATGAAAAACTTGATTTTTACACCGAGACTAATCGAATCACACGCAAAATCAAGAGCCAAAGCTCTGATACCACTTGTCAGGACCGTGTATGTACGGAATACCAACTGATAATGCGTGAAAGCAGATCAAATAGTGCGGAATCCTATTTGATTGGCGATCCAATCAGTGAGAACGCAATCCCGATCAATCTAACGATTAAAGAAACGTTAAGAACGAGTAGAAAACGATCAGATGCGAACTATGAACTTGGAATAGGCTTTCTGGATGCTCTGGACGGCTAGGTTATGAGTATGTGTCTAAAGTTGCATTTTTCCACGAATTAAGTGATATTTATAGGTTTGCAGTCTTCATTTGTGCGACTGAACCATTCGCATGGTTCAGTCATGCGACTGACTCATGCGAATGATTCATACGCACGACTGAAGGTTCAGTCGTGTGACTGAGTCAATCTCATGTCTCATTCGTACGACTGATCCAGTCGTCTGGTTCAGTTGTGCGACTAGTTCATTAGCATGATGTATTCATGCGTATGGTCCATCAGCATGGTCCATTCGCATGAAGACTCATACAACTAAGTTTGAACACATTTCTCAATCATTATTGACTAAGAACTATACACAACAACCTCAAACCTATATAGTAAGTTCATTATACTTTAACACACAATAATACTATGAAATACTAAACATTATAAGCATCAACCACATATTATATTTCATTCAACTCATTCATTACATATGTGTAAGACATGACAGACTTTTACATTAAGTACATAAACTAGGGACATATGTATCAACAGAGTGAGTTGTGAGACTATTGAACATTTACTTAGATGTTTTCCAAACTATTCACTAAGATATTCTCCACCTCTATGTGGTTGAAGTGTCTTAACTATCTTGCCTAGCTGATTTTGCATTTCATTTAGGTATTGTTTGAATATTTCAAACATTACATGTTTGTTCTTAATAAGATAAACATAACCATATCTACTGAAATCATTAGTAAATGTAACAATATATTTCTCCATTTTTGCCATATTTCTAAACGGACCACATACATCTATATGTAAGAGTCCTATCAGGTCCTTAGCACTTTGACCGACGCTGGTAAAAGGAGCTTTGGTCAACTTTTCACTTAAATATGTTCACATTCATTAAACGACTCTTGACATGTGGAATCCAAAATTCTTAGGGTCTGGAGTTTCTTCATGTGATTCTTGTTTATTGTCCAAGTCAAAAATGCCACGGATACGTACCATTGAAATCCAAATTTCATATGTTTGTTGGAGATGTTGTATATAGTATTATTGTTATAGAGTTTTATCTATCATAGATTCCATTATGTGGATTTACGTCAAAATAAAACACACTATTCAAATACATAAAAACAAAAACCATCATTATTATAAGCTTATTTAAATCCTTGCTCACGCAAACTAGAAACTAAAATAATATTTCTAGTTAAAAAAAGTATGTACTAAACATTATTTAAAACTAGTTCTAAACCATTATGAAGAAAATATACATATTCTTCTACTACCATCGCTACAACCTTTTGTCCATTGCTAACATAAAGTTCCAAGTCTCCTTACTTCAGCTTCCATACTTCCTTAGTCCCTACAAATCATTACAAACATGAGAACCACATCCAGTTTCAAGACCCACGATTTACTAGAGAATGAAAAGATTTTAATAATGAATATACCTAAGGTTCTTGCATAGGAAGAATTTTTCTATATCAGCTTAACCATGTAATTTTGAGAGTTCCTCATCTAGTTCCCGACTTTATCATAATGAAAACACTTGGCATCTTTCAGAGACCTTTTCTTTGTGGCAATCTCTTTGCCATTTCCCTTCCCTTTAATGCTCGTTCTGCCCTTTCCTTGACATTAGGTTTCCTAACTCCATCTTCATTGATTATTAGCACTAGACCAGGTTTACTAAATTGGTATGCTCATCTCTATAGTTTTAAGCATCGGATGCAACTCTGGGATGGTCTTGTCCCATGCATTCATATTATAGTTCATGATGAACTAATCATTTGATTTTGGAAGTGAGTTAAGGATAATATCCCCAACTAGCTTATTACTTAATAGGGCTCAAGACTTGGTAAGTGATCAACATAATCCTTCATTTTCAACACCATGACTGTTGGCAGAAGAACCCTCTTGCATTCTAATAGTGATAAGTGATCTTATGACTTCAAAACACTCATAACGAGCATGTTGTTTGAACATTTTCTTAAGTTGTTTAAGCATTTTGAATGCATACATGGAGTTTTCCAGATTCTTAACGAGCCTATTGTTGGAACATTTTCTTCAGATATTTAAGCAATTTGAATGCATGCATGGGGTTTTCCAGATTCTTCTAAAGTTTGGGAATCATGTAGGCTAGCATGATGCATGAGAGTTTTATGGAGTCATCCACATGTTTTTCCCAGTTCCTATGGGCAACATCTAACAATTCTTTCGGGTTCGGTCCTTTGAGAACATACATCTCGTTCTCTACTCTAAGAATAATTTCATGTCCCTGAACAAATCTTTAAGGTTGGAGTTGTTGAGTTTCTCCTTTTCTAGTTTTAACCTAAGAAAGAAAGAGATGGCAGGATTTATTTCAGTAGACATTTGTAAAATTCAAAAAATATGTTTACTATTATCATGCTTAACATCCTAATTAGATCTGTGACCCAATTGCAAAAACATAATTATGAATGAGATTTCATTTCACCATACTTAGTGAATGGCTGAAGCACTCTCCACTGCATAGTTATGCAGGTAGGTAATGATTACCAATTGTGTGAACTACATAACTCTTGGTGTTGGGGATGCATGATGAATGTTGTCAAGCATTGCTACTTTTAACTCCAACTATGTCCACTTAAATGGTTTAAGTAATACTAGGCCTTAACCAGTAACTGTAGAGCCGGTCTAAGTGAGTTAGGAATCACAGTTGTACCTTCCACAAAAATTGTAGGCTAGGATGCAGGGTGATCTATAACATCGGAGGTTTAGATAAATTGGTTGAAGTGTCACTAATTTAGGGTGTCATAAAATATCGATTTTAATTTCAAATTTCTTTTATGTTTTAATTACCGTTTGGGCCAAAAAAAACATATTGGAAGACTTGTTGCACGAGGCAAGTCGTGCACTTTTAGTAAACTTTGATTTTACGTTGATTTATAATAATAGTTTGAAACTCCTTTCAACGCTAGATACGATCCAATTTTAAATACCTTATTTAAATTATGTTGGTCATTTATCACAAACCGATTTTATATTGATAAACCGATTATTAATTTAAGGTTTAAAATAAACACTTTTATCTACAATTTGTTTTCACTTGATAAAACTCTTTTTATTTAAATAACATTTCTAAGTATTATTAAACAATTTAATTCTCATCATATTTTGATTATTGAAAATAATTTTATAAATATCTTGGGGTTTAATTTATTCCATAAAAAAATTGTAATCAGCTGCAAACATAATATAAAACAACCAAATCGAGCAACTAGGAAAATATTATTCGGTTCATTTGAGCCACCAAACGACACCGGCACTAGTCTAGGGCCACAACATCTTGCACGTTCCCACTATATCCAAGATCTCTATCTTGACTCCTGTGTGTCTTCATTTTTGGTTATCGGATCTTTGTCTTCGGTTTATTATTTTGAAGCAATTTACAATAAACCAATCTATTACATATCCAAATTACACAAAAAGAGACAAAGATAACAACCTTAATAAAAACAAACCAAATAAACAAACAGCCATGGGACACTAGTGCTTGATTTTTACACAATCAACCACAAAGGAAAAAGTACAAACTTTAATAAGAAAAGATTTAACCTTTTAATTAAAGCTACGTTCTTTTGTTAAAAACAAAACCTTTAATACGTAAAGTCATATAATAAATGTTTGTGCGCGTGTAAAAGTGGCTCAGATGCCAAAGGTGAGCACCGTTGGCATCTGTATTGGTTTTAACAATTAAATCCGTTAACTTATATCAAAATTTAAAACCTTTTTAGCTTTAGAGCAGAAGTGGTTTGCCGTATATAACTACCAAACCAGGCAATTAATTACACACGTTTTGTGAACTATAACATATAACTTTTAGACGTTAATATTTTGTCGTATTTGTCCAAAGTGTAACTATGTCGATCGTTACTTGATAGCAACGTTAATATTATCAATGATCGGACATATTAAAAAATAATACTAAACACAAAAGAGAATCAAATTGTAACACCCGGAATTTTAAAACAATGAGAAATAAATAATAAAAGTGAAGAAATAGGAAGAAATGCAATTTAACCAAGTTGAGGGGTTAAATGTGTAAAAAGGACAAAAAAATATAATAGTTGGTACAAAAAGCGACATGGCCGCCTATACCATGTTACTTCACCTTTTGTCTTTGGATTCTAGAGAGAGAAAGAGCAGAAGTTTCGGTTCTAGAGAGAGGAAGAAGAAGGATTCAGATTCAAGGTTAGGTTTTAGTGATTTGAAGTGTTCTTGGCTGGTTTCAGCCTCAGGTTTATGCTTATATGTGTTTTATGTGTTCGGTTATGTGTGTTTTTGGATTGTTTAGGTGTTTGAACTCATAGTGCATTCGGGTTTGAAGAAGGCATTCACGAAAGTTGCAAAAGGTGAGTTCTAGATCCCCGTTTTTGCATGTTTTAACTTGTTTTTAGGGCTGGAAATACATTATATATCGTTTTTAGTTTGTTGGATGTGTGTACCCGTATATATATGTGTATGTGCTTTGTGGGTGGGTGTATGTTGGGAATGATTTATGGTTATGAGCTTGTTTGTATGAATGTTTATGTTGCTTAGTATGTTAGAGCTAGGCTTGAACATGTTCGGATATGATTTGGGGACTGAATTATGATGTTAGTTACAAAGGTAGTTGGCCATGCGCCTAAGTCCACGTGCGCCTGAAGTTCATGCGCCCAAATAGTGCCCATGCGCCTAGGATTATGCCCAGGAGTCTAAGTGTTCCCATGCGCCCAATCTACCCAAACTCCCAAGTGCACATGCACCTAAGTCAGGTCCATGTGCCTGCATTGTGTCCATGCGCCTAGGAAGTTGCCTAGAATGACTATGTGTGGGCCATGCGCCCGTATAGTGCTCATGCGCCCAAAAGTTTCCCATGCGCCTAAGTGTTCCCATGCGCCTGAGAGGCCATGCGCCCTCATAGTGGCCATGCGCTTGCATAGTGCCCATGCGCCTAAAGACTTATGGGCTGTTTGATTACACTGACTCAGTAAGATCTGACTGAGTCATAAGCTGTTAGAAATTCTGACTGGGTATGCATCTGACTGAAACTTGGTTGTTTGATTTAGTATCTGACTGGCTTTGCTGAATGATAAAAATAATCATATTACCCTTGTATTTTAATTGGTGTTATGTAATAACTCCTTTTATAAATTATTTTAACACACAAAAAACCATTAAAAAAATCCACTACCATCACCATCTCTATCTCTCTCGCCCACTACCATCACCATCAAAAACCAAAACCCCTTCACTACATCCCCTCCCGACCACCACCTGCCTCCACCACCACAACCACCATAACAACATCTAATCCACCTTCTGCAACCCTCTAAAACCCATCAAAGATTCAATCTTTACCATCAATTCATTGATTCACACACTAAAAGGGGTGTCGCGGTGGGGATGGGCGTTTGCAAAGGGATCACGCGGTGGGGGAAGGCAGGGGTGAAGGCGGGTGTAGCCGGGTCACGTGGTGGCGGATGGCAGGGGTGAAGGCAGGTGTAGCCAGGTCGCCCCTTTCCTTGCTCTTGGTCAACATGTTTCAAATCCAGGTCCGGGTCAGACCAAAAGGACCCGGTCAGATCTGATTTCAAGCGTATCAAACGACCGAGTCAGCTAGTCAGCCAGGTCAGACCCAAACAAACAGCCCCTTAGAATTATTTCTAAAATTTTTGGGAAAAATGAAAGTTTTAGGCTATGACTTTAGATGTTCTCGGGGATGATGTATGATGATTATATGATATTGTATGATGATGTATGATGATGTTATGCATGGTTATGTTATGTTTCTGTATGTTCCTTATTACGTATTATTCCATGACTTTGCGTGGTATGATTATGATAATAAACGTAAAGTATTATGTAATGAAAGCGGAAGTTAATAATAATGAAAAGAGGAACGTCAAGAATGAATGAATGCATACATTAAAGAATGGATGAATGAATGAAAAGTCTTGCAAGCAAATGTATGGAGGTTCACACCCAATGAAGGGTGTTAGCTCAATTGTGTGCGGGTTAGCTACCCTGGAAGGATGAACACTGGGGTCTAATCCTTATGATTGACCATATGTATGGGACCCTTGTCGCTTGCCCTAGGTACTGGAGTCAGCTTCGTGCACAATGTTCGGGGTCTATTTATAGACCTCAGACCTAGTAACCAGCTTCGTGCACAATGTTCGGGGTATAGCACATGGCATTGGTCTGGATGTATATAAAGGTTAATGATGAATGTACAAAAGGTACGATATGAATGAGTAAGAACGGGAACGAATGTTAAAGATGATGTACGATGACGAATGATGATAATGAAGGATGATGAACGATGATGAAAGATAATATTAAATATTATCTATGTGTACGTATGATGTATGATCATGTGTAAAAGTAAAGAAAGGTTTTGAACGTAAGTTAAGTATTTTAATTATAAAACTAGAACTCACTCAGCAATGCTGACTTTTATGTATTTTTCCAGTTGGCAGCTACTTGGCGAGTTTTGGTTGGCATCCATTTTATGTTAAATGATGTTTTTGCGTCGTAATACAAACAAATGGTATTTTGTACGATTAACAATGTTGTATTATTTTGCAAAAGCAATTATTAAAATATGAAATGGTTGTTAAGTTATTCCGCTGCAAATTTTTGTAATGTAAATGTATGTTTTGTATTTTATGTGCGATGATTGACCAACTGTGAGTGTCATGGGAACGGGGCCTTACAAGTTGGTATCAGAGCCAAAGTTTAAGAGAAATGGGTAAATATTTTCAAAAACCTAAACTTAAACTTAGAATAGGACAAAATGGAAGGATGCTTTGTCCGAGTAGCTACGTGTCATCAGGTTTTGGATTTAATGTTAACCGGTATTATGTGCGCATGTTATTTGATTTATGTGCTCTTAGTAGATTTAGATACTGATGTAGTCAGGATAGGAAATGCTTCGGGTATGTAGAGTAAAGTAAGTGGCTAATCACAACTGGCCACTGTAATTAGGGACTTACTATACTTGACATAAACTGAGCTATTACCTTGAATGACCGTGTTGGTGTTTGGATCTTATAGTGTGTTAGAGGATGGCTAGAGGTAGATCGTCAAAGGCTTCGCAAGGTGGAGGACGTGGTGGACGTGGTGCTGGACCACGGGTCACGAGAGGCAAGGCAAAGGCTGCCGAGATGGCCCATGAAGAGCCCGAGATCTGTTAGGACCGTTTAGGTACGGAGTACTAACTGATTTACGTGTATACCAAACCATATAGTGCGGAATCCTATTTGATTGGCGATCCAATCCGTGAGAACACAAGTATAATCGATCTAAGAATGAATCAAAACGTTAAGAACGATTGCAAGATGATTAACTGCGATCTATGAACTTGGAACATGTGTTCTTGAGTCTCTGGACGGCTAAGGTATGATTATGTGCGTAGGTATTCGAATTGTTACGTTTTTCCACGAATTAAGTGGTATTTATAGGTTATGGTTTTCCATTCGTACGATTGAACCATTAGCATGGTTCAGTCGTGCGACTGAAGCATGCAGTTGATCCATCTATGTTCAGTCGTGCGACTGAGTCAATCTCATATCACAATCGTGCGACTGATCCAGTCTCCTGGTTCAGTCGTGCGATTGGTCCATTAGCATGAAGTATTCATGCGTAGGGTCCATTCGCATGGTCCATTCGCATGAGAATTTCACACAATTGAGTTTGAACATGTTTGTCAATCATTATTGACTAAGAATTATGTAAACAACCACAAACCTATATAGTTAGTTCAATATGTGTTATCAAACAATAAACAATGAAATATTAAACATTATATGCATCAACCACACATTGTATTTCATTCATACCCATTTAATTACATATATGTAAGACATGAAATACATTTTACATTTAAGTTCCTAAACTAGGTACACATAGGGGTGAGCAAAAAACCAAAATAACCGAACCGTAACCAAAATAACCGACGCAACCAAACCAATAAAATCGAAACCGCTAGAAAACCGACGGTTTGGTTTGATGATTTTTTAAAAACCGAATTCTTTGGTTCGGTTTTGGTTTTGCTTGTAACAAAAACCAAAAAAACCGAACCGAAACCATATAATCAAACTTGTAAATTTAGAGGTGTAATCATATACTTATAAAAATTATTAGCCTATTAGTTACTTATTTAACTTGTGTTATCTAAAGAGATTAAATATTTAGGTTTCAAGAATAATATTTAATTTTTTTATTTGAATTGATAGATTAAAATGTTTTATTGAATATATTGTTCTTATATTTTATGAATTGTATTTAATTAATGTCAACTAAATTATAAAAATATATAGATTATATTTACAGATCAACAAAATAATGTAAGGCCAAAGTTTTTGGCTTAAATTCATTACTTTAAAACAATTTTTTTTCTAAAACCTGAAGCACAAATGGTAAAACCGAAAAAAACCAAAAACCAAACCGAAACCGAAGTTAAAGCCGAAATCCAAAAATCAAAAAAACCGAAACCGAACGGTTTTAAAAACCTAGAAACCGAAATATCGGTTTTTGGTTTCGGTTTTAGGCCAAAACCGAACCAAACCGATCATGCACACCCCTAGGTACACATGTATCTACAAACTCCCCCTTGGACCTAGTTTACTCTATTGACTAACATTCTTTATCAGCTCTTCATAGAACAGTGGCCACTTGTATAAAGTATAAACATCGTTAGCCGACAAGTTGGTTAGCCACATTGGGTTAAATACCCTGATAGTTTCCATATTTCCATCTCTGTTCAAAACTATGACCGCCTCACCTGTTCTCCAATCATAGTAACACCATTTAAAGTGTGGAGTGAAGTCCTGAGGCATTTCCCTTAGAGGGATTCTTGACATCGTGCACGGAGGACTTCACTTCAGCACGATCTTTGGCATTCCAGTAATGGCCTCACTTCAGACCTTCTGATGTACCTTGTAGGTTATTAGGGTTTGAAGTTAACCCACCTGGTGTGGTACTCTCTCTTCAATGCAGCTTCAAACCAGCCTGACATTTTTCTTGGGTCAGCATACAACAGCTTCAGTTTGGCCAGCTAGTTGAGCTCGAAACCGGGTAGAGTCTTCAGATCGTGTGGGAATCTGAAGTACTCGATTCCCTTCTCCCTCTTGATAGCATATACATTAAGATCATCAAAATATGCCCACGCTATGATCTTTCCTGACACCTTCAGATGCTTCTTCACTTTGTAGAGCTTGGTGTAAGCACTCGGCTTTGGAGCAGTGCGTTGGGCTCTGATATCTGCAAAACATGCCGCCCATTCAGCCTTTTTGATGTTGACATCGACGTCAGAGGCTTGGGCTTGATCCTTATTCTTCTCAGACTCTTGCTCCATCTGATCCAGTGTTACAAACGTATCACTTACAAGAGTGTCACCCAGATTAGGGACTGCATTTCCCTCTTTGTCAGCATACTCTGGATAATGTTGGGCTGTGACATCTTCAATCTCTATCTCATCCACATCATCAAGCTCATCGTCACTATCCACGTCAACAGTATGGGCATCCTTGACAATCTCCTCTGGGTTGAGTCGGAACATCTCAGCAAGCTGGTCATCAGAAAGGTCATGAATGATTTCTCCTTCTTTAGGAGTATAGCTTACAGACCTTCTGACTATCCCTTGCAAATCAAGAATCATTGTGAGTTGAGACTTGATTTGCTGAAGGGGAGCAACATCGTATTCATCTTGCTGATATGCTTGATCTGCTTGATTTAAACATGTAACACATCCATCATTAGTCAATAATCAAGACAGTTAAACATTAAATATATATAAACATTAAGTACAAAAGTTTAATACATGATTCAATTACACACGATTTAAATTACATAAACAACTAAGCATTACTTTTATCCTGAATCATGTGCTCTTCTGCAGGCGGGGCTGAGGTCGAGGCACCCTGATCTTGAGTTTTCTTGGTATGCCTCTCTCTAGCTTGAGTGTCACCCGATGCAGAAGCATCACCTCCTTCCTCATCGTCTCCTCCATCTCCTGCACCCTCATCACCTCCTCCTTCTGTCTCATCTTCTTCATCATCCTCGTCATCATCATCCTCATCATCATCCTCATCATCATCGTCATCACCATCGTCATCACCATCCCTTTCTCTTATCTTTAGAGGCTCATCCTTTGTTCCTTTGAGCTTGAGCATGATGGTCTTTTTGGCAGCCTCCAACTCCTCTATCTTCTTTGCTGATAGAACTTTATGCTCTGGAGTTGGGCAATCTCTTGACCCTGATCAGCCATCTGCTGAGCCTGGTACTCTATTAGTTGGGCCTGTTGTGAGATCTGCTGTGCTTGGGCAGCGTTTTGCTCCACAAGCTGTCTGATTTGTGCAGCTCTTTCCTCATCAGCTGCCAACAGCTTCAGCACCATTCTGTTGAGTGCTGACAGTTGTTCCTCTACCCCAATGGGGGGCAGAGATGATCCGGTAGTGAATGGTGGGTGGGATGATGGTCCGGCTTGGTGGCTAGTGGTGGTGGTGGTGGTGGCAGTGGTGAATATGGGTGGTGGTATATGAGTGGGTGGTGATGGGTAGGTTGGAGTGGTGGTGGAAGTAGTGTAGATGGGTGGTGGAGTGGTAATGGTAGTGATGGTGGGTGAGGTGGTAGGAGTGGTGGATGGTGTGGTAGTAGTGGTGGTAGCTGTGGTGGTGGTGGTGGTCAATGTGAACCTTGGCTCTTCCCCTTCTTGCCGTATGGTTGGGCCATTCTCTTTCTCCTCGAGCCCTTGGATGCAGAGGCTCCCCCTTGGCTACTGGGCGGGTCTGGGGTATAAGATGGATCAGTAGTAGCCTCTCCAGACTCCCCGTGGCGTCCACCAACCACCCTAATCCCCCTCTCGGTGGCAACCACCCTGCTGCCCACCGTTCGAGTCAACGGCTCCTTATCACTCTCTTCATCCTCATCAGGACGAAAGTCCTGATGGAATCGTGCCACGTTAGATCCTCCGTGGGTGGATGGTGGAGATGTAGTATCTATGGTAGTGTCCCTAGATTGGGTGAGGACAGTATCTCCACCATCACCACTGTCATCGTCATCAGAATCATCAGATGGGACCACAATCGGCTCTGTGTCAGAGTCGCTGTCATCGTGGGGCCACTTCCTTCGTGACGGCGCCACAGAGTCTTCACGGGCCAGATGCCCAATTAGCCGCCTCACAGGGGGTTTCACCTGCTTCCCCCTGTACACCTTCAACCTGCCCAAGGTGGTATCGTCCATCACCTCGAGCACCACAACATCCTCCTTCTCCTTTGGTAGCTGTGGGAGCTTCTGATCAATAATCATCTGCATGAAGCGAGGGTACATGCAAAATCCTTCCTTTCCCTTGGCCTCTATGTTCTCCACCAAATAGGTGAAGATCATCCTCGAAAAGCTGAAAGGATAATTCAGAATCAGAGCCACATAGGCATTCTGAATCGGATCAGAGAGCTCATCAAAACCTCCCTTCCTCGAGGCTATACATCTCAACAGCACATGGGCTAAGTACTTGAACTGGGGGCACATGTTGTTCTTGTTGAGCACACCTACGTTGATATCCCCCGAGTACTTAGCCCGTAGAAAGCATCCTCGTACTGTCAGTGGGTGTAGTCGGGTAGGGCAGTCAGCATCGTCCCCAAACTCTACTACTATCCTGAGATCGTCCTCAGTGATCTCTATAGCCTGACCAAAGATAGAGCTCCTGATACGGTGGGGCTCTGAGGTCCTGTCGACAACCGCGCCTTCCCAGAAGGCCTGCTGAACTGAGCGGTATGGTGTGCATGGAGTCGATATGGCACGGAAGATCCTCAATCTCCGTAGGAAAGTAATAATGCTTGAGAAATCAACCGCATTCCGTGAGGTCAGATCCAGATGTGCACAAATGTTGTGCTTAGTGCTCATGGGCCAACGACTCGTCATCTGTTACACAATGCAAATAAACGTTAGTGTGTGCCAATGAGTAACAATTTGATTCATTAGAACTTGAAATTTTTCTGTTCTGTCGTGCGGATGAGCTGAGCGACTGAGATCTAGCCGTGCGAATGAGCTGTGCGACTGAGATCTAGTCGTGCAAATGAGTTCATACATACGATTGAGCATGCGACTGGGCTTAGTCGTATGCTATCTCATGCGTTTACACCAGTCGTGCGACTGCACTCATACGCATGGTTCAGTCTGCGGTTTAGCCATTCGTCCAGCTCAGTCGTGCGACTGAAGTTCATCAGGGTGTCCATTCGCATGCCAGACTGACTGTTCAATTCAAATTCAAATTTTGAGCAAAATTTAATGTTAGACGTCGTGGTTTGGCTCATTAGTCTCGCAATCGTTCCCATTAACCTCTAACACATTTTAATTTTGCAATTTACTTAGTTTGAATGGTTATTTAAAGAACTGAGTTTTGGTTCTGTTTAGGCTTAAATTCAATCATTTAGGGCACAAATCGATGGACATTTGAGTGGATTGCACCTCAATTTACCTGTATAATCACTAGAAAACGTCAGTACACAACAATTAGTGGTCTAGAGTGATCAAATGGAAATCGGGCAGAGTAACGGTGTAGTCGTGCGATTTGGGGGCGATTTGGGAGTGATGAATGACTGCGACCGACTCCTCCTCCTTTTATACTAGGGTTTCCTTCAGTCGTGCGACTGAGCCCAGTTGCATACTTGATTCGTGCGACTAGAAGTCAGTTGTGCGACTGGCACAATCGGTCACCTTCAGTCGTGCGACTGTCTCATTCGGTCACCTCCATTCATGCGATTGGTTCAATCTTGTGATCCAATCGTGTGAGTTTACTCATGCTTATGGTCCAATCGCACGTCTAGGCCATACGTGTGGTTTAGTCGTGCGATTGGGCTCATACGTATGGTCCAATCGTACGGCTGGTCCATACTCATGGTCCAGTCGTGCGAATGACTCATACTTATGATTTTCACTTTATGACCATTTGACACTTAGTCCTTTTTAACAATTGATAAAACATTTCGAGCATTCAATCATCTCAGACATGATCATTTTAACTTAGAAAACCTTTGATCACCTCAGACGTGATCCTTTTAAAACAAAACAATTTGTCACCTTAGATGTGACTCTTTTAACATGTGAAAACCAATTTGGTCACCTCAGACGTGGCCCTTTTAAGTGATTAAATCCTATATAGAGTTCCGATGCGTAGTCCGACTTTTAACTACTAAATTAACTGAAATTAACTAACTTAACCAACTAGAAATAAACAAAACTAAAACATAATTTTGTATTTTTTTTGTGTGAGGTTGAAATCCTAAGATAAGTATCTACCAGATTTTTCTTTCTAGACAGTATAGCATCAAGTTACATTGATCATAACTGGATCAATTCATTATGGAATCATACAGATTTATCAAATCATTTGGGACATGTTACCAAAGACTTTTGATGCTAGATTCTTGTTTTTTTCGAGAGTCATTTGAAAGTTTAGGAAATCATACTAGAGCTATAAGATGCACACACTGATTTGGACTTTCAAGAGTTGCTGCTCACGATGATTGTCAGTATACTTGTCCTCTTAAATCCATACACAGATTTTTGACACTCATTGGTGATGAATTAAGGTTTAATTATTTCAACAAACATTTGTGGATCCCACGCTTATATGGTAATCAACATTTCTCACTAGATTTTTGAGCGGTCTACGAGTGTTTTGACAAGAAGAAACTATTCTAAGAACTTTCAAAGAGATGCCAAGCCTCAGGTCAGTGCCATCGCACAGCAGAGAGGCGCAAAAAACAATGAATTCTAGTATATTTAGGTTATGCTTATCCTCAGGTCAGTGCCATCGCACAGCAGAAAGGCACACAACCTATCTTCTTGTGAGAGCATTTTTCTTTTCTTTTTGCACTTAACGCACCAACAACATTTGTTATCAACTTGATAGCGCTTACATTTTTTTTCGTGCTTTGCTCTTTTTATGGTCATCCGCACACATTTGTGGCGTTTATTTGCTCGTCACCCCTTATTGGAACTTCGTTGATTGTGTTAACCAAGGATAAGATGGGAACCCACAGCAAGTTGAACAATTTAGTTTGAATTTAAGTCACCACTGAGGTCTACTCATCTATTGTGTTGAATCTACCGACACATCATATAATGAACTTGCAACCTCTAGGTCTACTTTCTTTATGTTACCTTATTAACATACTAGTTTTACTATCATTTTTCATTTTATTTTGCTTAAACTTCTCAGACTTATATTTCGAATTTTGCATCTTAACTCGTTAAGTTCTTTTAAAGTCCCAAACTCTTTGTTCCTGTGTACTATCATTTTCCATAAACATTGAATCAGTATTACAGATACGATCTCATTTCTATTAGCTAGACTGTCCTTCTCCCTTGTTTTTTTTAAAGTACTGAAATTAAAACAACTAATTTAATACTAATTTAACCTATTCTCCCCCTAAAATTCTAAAACCGAAAATATTTTTTGCGTTTTTGGATTTTAAAGAGACAGGAAATTAAAATAAGAAAAATAAAAGAAAATAAAAGAAAATAAAAAGAAAACGTTGTCGGACTAAGCATTTTCATCCTCTGTGATCACATCACTTTTCTTTTTCACCCCGTTGACCTCTAACAGATATAAAAATCTTGGTTTATCAAAGGCTTTTGTGTAGAGGTCAGCACGTTGAAAATCCGTATTAATTTTAACAACATCGATTAAATTCTTTTCAAAACAATCACGTATAAAGTGATATTTAATTCCGATGTGTTTGGTCTTAGGATGTTGGACCGGATTTTTAGTTACGGCTATAGCAGCATAATTATCAACAAATATAGGAGTGTTAGAGAATTGCAAACCGTTGTCCCGCATTTGCTGTTGAATCCAGATGATTTGTGAACAGCAGCTTGCAGCAACAATGTAATCAGCTTCACAAGTTGACAGAGCAACCGATGTCTTCTTCTTACACTGCCACGTGACTAATCTTCTCCCAAAGAATTGACCTCCTGCTGAAGTTGACTTGTAGTTCATTTTGCAGCCGCCATAATCCGAATCGCTATACGCTGTAAGCTCAAAGTCATCTTCATGAGGATACCACAACCCAAGTGTTGGAGTACCCTTCAGATAACGAAATATCCTTTTGACGCCTATTAGATGGTTGACCTTCGGTTTCGCCTGATATCTGGAGCAGAGACACGTCGCGTACATGATATCAGGTCATGAGGCAGTGAGGTACATGAGTGATCCGATCATTCCTCGGTACATGGTGGCATCCACCAGATCTCCATTTTCGTCGGGTACCACATCGTGGTTAGTAGCAAGTGGAGTCCCAGCTGCCGAAGCATTCTCCATATCAAACCGACTGAGAATATCGCCTACATACTTGGTCTGATGTAGGAAAATTCCCTTAGGTGTCTGATCCACCTGTAACCCGAGAAAGAACTTCATTTCTCCCATGGCACTCATCTCAAATTCAGCCTTCATTACTGCTTCAAATTCTTTACACAATTCTTCGTTTTTGGACCCGAAGATTATGTCATCAACATAGATCTGTACAAGCAGTAAGTCACCATCCTTTTCTTTGATAAACAATGTACAATCAATCACTCCTCTTCGAAACCCGTGTTTCACAAGATGAGTCGAGAGCTTCTCATACCATGCTCTGGGGGCTTGATGAAGCCCGTATAGAGCCTTGTCTAGCTTATAAACTTTGTCTTGATGATACGGATCCTCAAATCCCTCGGGTTGACTGACATACACTGTCTCTCGGATTTCACCATGAAGGAATACACTCTTCACATCAAGCTGATAAACTTTAATCTTCATATACGATGCGTAGGCTAGGAAGATACGGATGGCTTCCATTCTTGCCAAAGGTGCAAACACTTCATTGTAATCAATTCCTTCGACTTGTCGAAATCCTTGAACTACTAGTCGAGCCTTGTTTCTGATAATGACCCCTTGGTCATCCTTCTTGCATTTCAAAACCCATTTAGTGCCAATGACCTTAGCACCTTTAGGTTTATCCACCAGAGTCCACACTCCTAACTTCTTGAATTGAAGAAGTTCTTCTTGCCTGGCACTCACCCAAGCCTCATCATTTAAGGCGTCACTTACATATTTTGGCTCAAATTGAGACACAAAACATCGATAAGCACCGTCGTGAAGGTAGCCTTTTTCCATGACTGAGGCATAATCAGCTGAGTAGAGCTGATTTCTTGTCTATACTCCCGATTGTACATCCCCTATGACATTGTCCAGAGGATGATAAACATTAAGTCGAGATCCAGGAGTGGTGGGTACAACTACCTCATTATCCAGATTGTGAACCGCATGTTCAGTATCTGAGGCAGTGGGAGTATGGGGTTCCGAAGGGTCAGAGGCATCTACATCTGATGCTTGTGTACTTGTAGTAGTAGGAACTGTGCCTCCTGATCCACTTGAACGTTTTCCACTTCTTCATCGTCAGAAGAAGAGTCACTTACCTCCAGTGCTCCCCCTGAGTTACTAGAAGACTGACCTTGTGACCCGGATATTGTCGAGTCTACGGGCGGTGTGTTTAAGACATCATACATCATCTTTGTCGAAAGCTCATCATCAGAAGGTGTGAGAGTAATTTTGAAGGACTTGAAGAATCCATCATAATCGAAAAAGAAGGTGGGTCCTTTTCCTGCAGGGGGGTGGTGAATCTCTAAACATCGACGTTGCACCACACTTCTACTTGACCCGATGAGTTGTTGTAAACCCTCTTATTTGGTATGTTGTATCCTAGAAATATACCTTCTTCAGCCTTTTCACTGAACTTTCCTGACTGATGTTTCTTCAGCAGTGTACATGGTGCACCAAACGGTTCAATATACTCTAGATTAGGTTTACGTCATTGGAGCAACTCGTAACACATTTTACCATGTCTTTTAACCACGAAGACTCGATTCAAAGTGTAACATGCATTTGCAACTTCCTCATTCTAGAATTGGATAGGCAGTTTCGAGTCTGCTAGCATCGTCTAGGCTGTCTTCTGTTCTTCCGTTCAGCAACTCCGTTCATCTGTGGAGTGTAGGCAGATGTGAACTGATGTACAATTTCCTTTTCTTTACAGAATGCCTCCATCCACTGATTCTTGAATTCTGTACCGTTGTCTAAGCGAATCTGACGTACCTTTAACTTGTATAGAGATTCCAATGTGGTCACAAGCTGTTTGAACGAATCAAATGTTTCTGATTTGGATTTCAGAAACATTACCCAAAAGAATCTGGAATAGTCATCGGTGACTACATAACAATACAGATCTCCAGCGATGCTCTTGGTGCTCATAGGACCAAACAGATCCATATGTAGAAGTTCGAGAGGCAATTCAATAGAGTTGACGTTCTTTGCCTTGTGAGACTTCTTGGTTTGTTTCCCTTTCTTACACGCCACACAGAAATCCAGAAGTTGCAAGTTTTTTACATTAACTCCATTGACCAAATCATTCTGAATGAGATGATTCATCTTCCTTGGATTTATGTGTCCCATTCTCCTATGCCAGGAGATGGATTCCTTCTCAGTTGCCTTTGTCAAGAAACATTGGACTTGATGATCGGTTGTAGAGACCTTTGATAGATCCAAGACGTATAAGTCATTATACCTTGAAGCTGACATTAAAATTTGGTCCTCCGGAATGATGTACTCCTTCTTCAATACGTAGCACTTCTTGTTGTCAAAAACAACCTTGAAACCTTTGTCACAAATCTGTGATACAGAAAGTAAGTTATTTTGTAGTTGGTGAACATAGTTGACCTTGTCAAACTTAACTTTCTGATTTCCCACTTCTCCCTGTGCAGTGATGTAACCTCCTTTATTTCCAGCAAAGGAAACATGTCCTCCCTTAATTTGTTTGACGTTTGAGAGGAGAGACAAGTTCCAGTCATGTGCCTTGATGCTCCACTATCAACGATCAAGATATTTGTAGAAGCACTATAGCGGACACCCTGCACATTTAAAGGAAATGATTAGTTTAGGTTAGGTACCCAAGCCTTAACTGGCTTGGGTGACCCAGAGGCATCATACATCATAAATTCAACCCACTGTCCATTTGAAGGCGAGGGCATATCATGTTTCTTACTGCTCTCAGTATCAGACACTTGATTAGATTTTTCTTTCCACATGCCAGTTTTGTGCAAGGCCTGTTTGTGATAAACAGACGACTAGTTTATGGTTTGAACTTTAGTTTCATTATTTCTTTTAGGTGGAGTAATAGAACTCCTTTTAGAAGAAATCTGTTTAGTATCATGAAAATCAACTTTTTTTCTTGGTGTCTGATACTTAGGACAATTAGAAGCAATGTGTCCTCTCTTTCCACAATTGTAGCACGATCGACCTTCAACATGTTGGGAAAGACGTCTCTGTGGGGAAGTGTGTGAGACCGGGGTGACTTTGGGCTTGTTGGGTTTTGTCACCTCTTGTTTCGATGTTTTATCTTCTTTAACAAAATTAATTGTTTGAACCTCTTTAACATCTTTACCCTTTTGTTTATTTGGACTTAGACATGAAGCACGTGTTTGGTTAACTTGTTTAGTCTTTTTGGGTTCAGAATTAGACTTGTTTGAACCTGACTCCACCTTAACCTTTGCAAATTTTTCATCCAAATTAACGATAGGCAGTTTACCCTTAGATTTCAAAGTGTCATCCTTTAGTTTAGTGACAGATTCCACCGTTTGATACGTGGAATCTGGATCACTAACTAGAGGAGTGGTCACCACATGATCCTTAACAGGATTGTTATTTACTGGTCGACATTTAGTATTTAACAAGATCTCATGTGGTTGTGGAACCACTTTGTAACCTAATCCCTCCCCGTTATTTCATTCTTTCACTAAGTTTTTAACTATGTGAGAGGAACTAGTCCAACTGTGCAATTTTTGTTTTAATGAATTTACTTCGACTTCCAAAACTACTTTTTCCTTTTTAGTTTCTTCAAGGGAGTTTAAATAGAACTTAATGTCATTTGCTTGGTTAAAAGCCACAACTTTGGTTTCCCTAAGTTGTTTATTTAACAGTTCTATTTTCTCTTTGTAACTGTGCTCATTTAGTTTTAAAATGCGATTTGCTTCTATGCACAGTTGTAAGTCCTTTACTAAGCTATCGTTGTGATCTAATAACCTAGCAAATTTCAAATCTATGCTTTCCCTAAATTTATTACATTCAAAACAAGCATGATTGTCAAACAGTTGATCTTTAGTACTTACCTGTGAAGATTCAGTTGAATCTGCCATCAGTGTAGAGGTTGACTCTTCAGATGCTAGAGATTCTAAACATGTTGTTTTGGTATCTTCTTCAATCAGGTGAGTGACCACAGTAGCAGTATCTTCATAATCTGACATTACTAGCTCAACTGCTATATCACCTTCGCTTGCCGTGTCATCATCCAAAACTTCAACATTTGCGATGTTTGACTCTCTTGGAGACACAAATTTGAAGGTCCAATCTTGTCCTTCGTCACCTTGAGCAGTCAAGGACTTTTTTCTCTGTACTAGACGAGGTAGCTCCACCTATTGGTTTGTCCTGACGGTTAAAATTCGAGAATGGGTTTCCGTTGCCTGTCTTCTTGGGCTTTACACACTCACGTTTAAAGTGCCCCTTCTCTCCATAGTTGAAACATGTAACTTTGGACTTATCGAAACCAAAAGTAGTGTCTTTAGTGGCTATCAAGTTTTGTCCCTTCTTCTTAACAAACTTTTTAGCTCTCCGCACAGCACTTGCCAATGCCCACATTATGTCCATTCTCTCAAGCTCGTTCTCGTCTATCTGTTGGTAATCTTCATCTGCTAGATGGCAGTTACCAATCTTTCCTGCAACCAAACCGTCATATGAGTGAACAACAGCTGCCAATAAATCCATATGTTCTTTAGCCACCTCCACAGTGATATTCCCGAGATTCTCGGTCTTTAACTTGGTAGCATTAGCCTCAGGTGCAATATAATGGGTACTTGATGATCCAGACATGTCAGACCCTGAAGCTATGGTTGGTGAACTTGAAATAAATGCAGTCTGAAGGGGTGCTCCTGAACTGGCTGTTGTGGAAGAGGCGTTGTAAAGTGAAGGATTTTGGTCATATGTTCCTTTCTGCGACCTGTATTTCATCCTAAGTTCCTCCTCAATTTCAGGATGAAGTCGTTTATATCTAATTTTCCCAATATACTGTTTTGCCTCAAATTAGATACAAACGAATCCCACTTCTCTGGTAAGCCATCCGCCAAGCTTGATACCTTGTCTTCCATTGACGTTGTAACTCCATGAATATGCAGCTCACTCATGAGATGATAGAACCTGTCGATTACATCATCCAGACTTTCTTTACTCATTGAAGAGAAGTTGTCAAACTCCTTCTTTAAAGCTTTTCCCTTTAGAGCTTTTAACGAAGCATTTCCGTCATAGTGTTTTTCCAGGGCTATCCAAAGTTTCTTTGCCTGTTTATTCTCAGAAAATTGTTGGAATATATCCTTTGGAATAAACTGAGTTAACAGGGCATAAACCTTCTTCTCTGCATTATACTTCGTCTTCTGGCTGTCAGTCATCCCTCCCAAGGTCAATTTTACCCCATCTGCACCAACCAGCATGTCATATCCTGTTTCAATTGATTCCCAAAGGTTGGGATCAACTCCATTGAGGTAGATCTCGAAACGTTGCTTCCACTGTGGGTAATCGTCTAACGTTATAAGCTTAGGTGGTTTATTATGATTCCCAGTCTCATTCTCCAGAAGTAAGAGGTTCTGGATCCGTGTGTCTCTACCTGCAGTGAACGCTGAGTATTGTTCTTCCATCTCGTTAACTTTAAAATTTGAGATCAAGTACTTCACTTGTGCGAATGGACCACTCGTGCGATTGAACTTATGCGAATGAGTCAATCGTGCGAATGAAGTGTGCGGATGAATTCAATTGTGCGATTGGATTCAGTCGTGCGTAAGGAGAGTGCAGTTGGAGTCTATGCGAATGAAGCTGGTTAGTCGTACGAATGAACAAGGCGACTGAGTTCAATCGTGCGGGTGCGAATGGTTTCAGTCGTGCGATTGAGTCAATCGTGCGACTGAAGGCTGCAGTTTTTGCAAAAACGAAGGTTTTGAACACTTGGACGCTAAAACACGAATTTCTCACGAACCCTAATTGCCGTATACCGAAAAACGTTAACTTTTTGACCTGGAGACGTCAAAAATACTGTTTGACACAAAAGATTGAGTTTTTGAGTGAAAAACGCGATTTTTATATCAAAAATCGATTGAATCACACGCAAATCAAGAGCCAAAGCTCTGATACCACTTGTTAGGACCATTTAGGTACGGAGTACTAACTGATTTACGTGTATACCAAACCAAATAGTGCGGAATCCTATTTGATTGGCGATCCACTCAGTGAGAACGCAAGTATAATCGATCTAAGAATGAATCAAAACGTTAAGAACGATTGCAAGATGATTAACTGCGATCTATGAACTTGGAACAGATGTTCTTGAGTCTCTAGACGGCTAGGGTACGATTATGTGCGTAGGTATTCGAATTGTTACGTTTTCCACGAATTAAGTGGTATTTATAGGTTAGGGTTTTCCATTCGTACGACTGAACCATTGGTTCAGTCGTGCGACTGAAGCATGCGGTTGATCCATCCGCACGACTGAATGTTCAGTCGTGCGACTGAGTCAATCTCATGTCACAATCGTGTGACTGATCCAGTCTCCTGGTTCAGTCGTGCGATTGGTCCATTAGCATGAATTATTCATGCGTATGGTCCATTCGCATGGTCCATTCGCATGAGAATTTCACATAATTGAGTTTGAAAATGTTTCTCAATCATTATTGACTAAGAATTATGTAAACAACCACAAACCTATATAGTTAGTTCAATATGTGTTATCACACAATAAACAATGAAATATTAGACATTATATGCATCAACCACACATTGTATTTCATCCATACCCATTCAATTACATATATGTAAGACATGAAAGACATTTTACATTTAAGTTCCTAAACTATGTATACATGTATCTACAAGATCCATCACCAGGAAGGCGGTGATGAGAGTGCCAACCTGAGGGCCTCAGTGAATAAGGCAGTTATGGAGGAGATTCATCAGGTCATGCAGACGATCCTGCCGTCTGTGGTGACCAAAGTGATTAAGGTTGTGAGAGAAGGTGAGAGGAAGGAAAGGAGGAGGCCCGCGAGGGAAAGAGAGCAACCAGAGACTGAGACGGTTGAATCTAGTGATGGGGAGGGGAGGAAGAGCCTGTGTAGGAGACAGGAGGAGGCTGTAATTATAGGGCATTCCAAAGATGCAAGCCCCCTACTTTTGATGGCAATAGCACTGCTGTTGATACATGTATGTCCCTAGATCATGATTTGTAATGTAATAGATCTTGTCTGTCTGATTATGATGTAATATGAATTGATTAATGAAATGATATGGATTGTTTGTGATTTGTAATGTTTAATATTTCATTAATGAGTCGTTATTGAATTGATTGGGTTTATGATTGTTTGAATGGTTATACATCAAGTTATATTAATTAAAACATTCAAACTTAACTTAATGAAGTTCTCATGCGAATGGCCCATGCGAATGGACCATACGCATGAATAACTTCATACGATTGACTCAGTCGCACGACTGAACCAGGTGACTGGATCAGTCGTATGATTGACACATAAGATTGGCTCAGTCGCACGACTGAACACTCAGTCGTGCGGATGAATCAACCGCATGGTTCAATCGCACGACTGAACCATACTTATGGTCCAGTCGCATGATTGAACAATACTAACCTATAAATAGACCCAATTCGTGGAAAAACAAGAGTATTCATACCATTACGATTCCAGACGTACCCTAGCCGTCCAGAAGCCTCCCAAATCGTTCTCCAAGTTCACAGAACACATTAGATTGATTCCCAATCGACTTCTAACGTTAGATTCAATTCTTGATTGCTTCTTCGTGTGTTCTCACTGATTGGATCACCAATCAAATAGGATTCCGCACTATTTGATCTGGTTTACACGCTAATCACTAGGTATTTCGTTCAAATACCAGGTCCTAACAAGTGGTATCAGAGCTTTTGGGCAGATGTGGCAGCTTCTCGTTGAAGATGAGCTGTAAAAACCTGGGGTACATACAAAACCCCTCCTTTCCCTTTGCCTCCAAGTTCTCCACCAGATAGGAGAATATCATGCTAGAAAAGCTGAAGGGGTGGTTTAGCACCAGTGCCACGTAGGCATTTTGGATCTGGTCTGAGAGGTCGTAGAACCCACCCCTCCTCGACGCAACGCACTTAAGGATCACGTGTGCTAAGTACTTGTACTGGGGGCACAGGTTGCTCTTGTTGAGCACACCTGAGTTTATGTCCCCAGCGTACTTTATCCTCAGAAAGCATCCTCTCACGGTCAGTGGATGTAATCTGGTAGGATGATCAGTGTCATCCCCAAACTCTAGGACCCTCTGGATGTCGGCAGCAGTGATCTCGATATCATGACCCAGTATAGAGCTCCTTATGCTGTAGGGCTCACGAGAGCGGTCCACAGAGGCATTCTCCCAGAAAGCCTGATGTAGTGATCTGTATGGCGTGCAAGGAGTGGAGATAGCGTGTAAACCAGATGTAAGAGGAGTTAATGTCAAGAACTTCCAGCTTCCTGACTTTTGTGTAGCTTGCAAGAAAGGCAAACAGACAAAGAAGTCTCATAAGGAAAAGAAAGTTCATTCAATAGAACTTCCTCTTGAACTTCTTCACATGGATCTGTTTGGTCCAGTCAGTACAAAGAGCATTGCAGGCGACTTGTACTGTTTTGTGGTCACTAATGACTACTCAAGGTTCACTTGGGTAATGTTTCTGAAATCCAAATCAGAAACATTTGAGTCATTCAAGGAGTTAGTAACCACACTGGAATCTCTCTACAAGCTGAAGGTTAGACAAGTACGCTCAGACAACGGGACTGAATTCAAGAACCAATGGATGGAGGCATACTGCAAGGAAAAGGGAATTGTGCATCAATTCACTTCCGCCTACACACCTCAGATGAATGGCGTTGCTGAGAGAAAGAATAGAAGCTTGATAGAGACAGCACGGACTATGCTGGCAGACTCGAAACTGCCTATCCAATTCTGGAATGAGGCAGTGGCAAATGCATGTTATACACTGAATCGAGTCCTGATAGTCAAGCGCCACGGAAAGACATGTTATGAGCTACTACAAAGACGCAAACCGAATTTGGAGTATCTTGAACCTTTTGGCGTGCCGTGCACACTTCTGAAGAAGACACAAGAAGGCAAATTCAGCGAGAAGGTGGATGAAGGAATCTTTCTAGGATACAACATACCGAACAAGCGAGTTTACAACAACTCAACGGGTCTTGTAGAAGTGTGGTGTAATGTTGACGTTCAGAGATATACCACACCACCTACTAGCAAAGGACCCGCTTACTTCTTCGACTATGATGGATTCTTCAAGTCCTTCAACATCCCTCTCTCTCCTTCGGATGATGAGTTAGCTACTCGGATGATGTATGATATATTGAATACACCATCTAGCTCACAGGGAGAATCATCTACTCAGTCAGGGAGAGTAATCGATGACAGTGACTCCTCCTCTGAAGATGAAGCTGAAGCAGATGACCAGAACAGTCAGGAGGAACAGGTTCCAGTTCCTGAAAGTCCACAAGCATCTACCAGTGATGCACCTTCGACTTCGGAACCTCAAACTCCATCTACCTCAGATGCAGAACCAAATGTTCATAATCTTGGCTCTGAGGTAGCTATTCCTACTACTCCAGGATCACAACTAAACGTCTATCATCCCCTTGACGATGTCATTGGGGATGTCAGATCAGGAGTACAAACCCGAAATCAGCTATACTCAGCTGATTACGCCTCGGTTATGGAGAAGGGTTACATTCATGATGGTGCTTATCGGTGTTTTGTCTCGTAGTTTGAGCCAAAATATGTCAGGGATGCACTAAATGATGAGGTGTGGGTGAGTGCCATGCAAGAAGAACTTCTTCAGTTCAAGAAGTTAGGAGTATGGACTCTAGTTGATAGACCTAAAGGTGCTAAAGTCATTGGCACCAAATGGGTCTTGAAATGCAAGAAGGATGACCAAGGGGTCATTATCAGAAACAAAGCTCGATTGGTGGTTCAGGGTTTTCGCCAAGTCGAGGGGATTGACTACAATGAGGTGTTTGCACCCGTGGCAAGGATGGAAGCCATTCGTATCTTCCTTGCCTATGCATCGTACATGAAGATTAAAGTCTACCAATTAGATGTGAAGAGTGCATTCCTTCATGGGGAAATCAGAGAAACAGTCTATGTCAGTCAACCCGAGGGATTTGAAGATCCTTATCATCGGGATAGAGTTTACAAGCTCGACAAGGCTTTATACGGGCTTCATCAAGCTGCAAGAGCTTGGTATGAGAAACTCTCGACTCATCTTATGAAACACGGCTTTCGCAGAGGAGTCATTGACTGCACGCTGTTTATTAAAGAAAAAGATGGCGACCTACTGCTCGTAAAGATCTATGTTGATGACATAATCTTCGGTTCAAAGAACGAAGAATTATGCAAAGAGTTTGAAGCAGTGATGAAGAAAGAGTTTGAGATGAGTGCTATGGGGGAGATGAAGTTCTTTCTCGGGTTACAGGTGGATCAGACACCAAATGAGATCTTTCTACATCAAACCAAGTATGTAGGAGACATTCTCAGTCGCTTTGACATGGAGAATGCTTCTGCTGCTGGGACTCCACTTGCTACGAATCACGATATAGCACCTGATGAAAATGGAGATCTTGTAGATGCCACGATGTACCGAGGAATGATTGGATCCCTCATGTATCTCACTGCCTCAAGACCTGATATCATGTATGCTACATGTTTATGTTCTAGATATCAGGCTAAACCTAAGGTCAACCATCTGATTGGGGTCAAGAGGATTTTTCGTTATCTGAAGGGTACACCCACACTTGGGTTGTGGTACCCTCATGATGATGACTTTGAGCTTACCGCATATAGTGACTCGGATTACGGGGGCTGCAAGATGAACTACAAGTCTACATCAGCAGGGTGTCAATTCTTTGGGAGAAGATTAGTTACCTGGCAGTGTAAGAAGCAGACATCGGTTGCATTGTCAACCTGTGAAGTTGAATATGTTGCTGCTGCAAGTTGCTGTTCACAAATCATCTGGATTTAACAGCAAATGCGGGATTACGGTTTAAAGTTTTCTTCTACTCCTATTTTTGTTGATAACTCGGCTGCAATTGCAGTAACTAAAAATCCGGTCCAACATAACTCGGCTGCAATTGCAGTAACTAAAAATCCGGTCCAACATCCTAAGACCAAACATATCGGTATTAAATACCATTTCATAAGAGACTGTTTTGAAAAGAACTTAATTGATGTGGTAAAAAATAATACTGATTTTCAACGCGCTGACCTCTATACTAAAGCCTTTGATAAACCACATTTTCAATATTTGCTAGAGGTCAACGGCGTTAAAAAGAAAAGTGAGGTTATTCCTGATGAAGATAATGTGTAGTCCGATGTAGTTTAGTTAAAGTTTTTTATTTTATTTTATTTTATCTGTTTATTTTCGTCTGTTTAACATTAAACTCATGTTATTTTGCTGTTTATTAAAATCCTAAAATAATTAAACAAGTAATGATTTTAGTATTTTAGGGGGAGAATATGTCAACAAGTTAACATTAAAAAAAACGAGGGAGAAGGAGTGGATAGCTGATATAAGGTAGATCGTATCTGTGATACCGATTCAAAACCTTTGGAAAATGATAGTACACAGGAACAAATCAAGAGGGACTTTAAAATTTAAGTTTAGAAAAGATGCAAAAATTCAAAGTATAAGTCTGTGTAGTCTAGGCAATACAAAAGGGAAGATGATAGAAAACTGGTAACTCCTAAGGTAACACAAAGAAAGTAGACCTAGAGGTTGCTAGACCACAAATGATATGTCGGTAGATTCAACACAATAGATGATTAGACCTGACTGGTGATCTCAAGATCAAACTAAGTTGTTCAACTGACTGTGGGCTTCCATCTTATCACTGGTTAACACAATCAACAATATTCCAATAAGGGGTAATGAGCATGTAAACGCCACAAATGTGTGCGGATGACCATAATTAGAGCAAAGCAAGAAAAAAAATGAAAGACAAATGCTATAAAGCTAATGACTTATGTTGTTGGTGCATTTTGAAATAAGTTGCTCTAACAAGGAGATAGGTTGTGTGCCTATCTGCTGTGCGATGGCACTGACCTGAGGATAAGCATAACCTAGATATTCTAGAATTCATTGTTGTTTGCCGCCTCTCTGCTGTGCGATGGCACTGACCTGAGGACTGGCTTCTCTTTGAAAGCACTAGGAATAGTCTCTTCTTGTAATAATACCCGTAGACCGCTCAAAAGCTCCTGAGGAATGTTGATTACCATATAAGTGTGGGATCCACAAATGTTGGTTGAAATAATTAAACCTAAATCAATCACCAGTTTGTGTCTAAAGTCTGTGTATGGATTTAAGTGGACAAACATATTGACAATCATTATGGCTGCAGATCTCAAAAGTTCAAATCAATGTGGAAATCTAAGAGTTCCAGTATGATTTCCTTAAGTTGCTAATGACTCTGGATGAACACCAAGAATGGAGCATCAAAAGATTTTGATAACAAGTCCCAAATGATTTGACTTGCCTGTATGATTCCAAAATTGAATTGGTCCAGATGTAGTCAATCCAAGTTGAAGCTGTCTGTTCCGGAACCAAATCCCATAGATGTCCATCTTAGGATTTATCTCTCACAAAAAGCCAAAAACAAGTCTTGTTTTTAGTATTTAGTTTAAATTTTCTAAGTTAGTTAGTTGTTTTAGTGTGTTAGTTTGTCGGACTACATCAGGAAAATCAGTAAGGAATCAACTCACTAAAAGGGTCATGTCTGACATGACCACATGTGCTTTAAAAATTTAAAACAGTCACGTCTGAGGTGACAAAGTGTTTAAAAAAGGTCACGTCTGAGGTGACAAAGTGCTTAAAATGGTCACGTCTGAGGTGACTAAATTGTTTAAAAGGATCACGTCTGAGGTGATCAAAAGGTTTTCAAGTTAAAATGATCATGTCTGAGATGATCAAAAGCTCATAACGTTAATTTCAAAAGTTAAAAGGGTTTTAAATGTAAATTGGTGAAAATGGCAGAAAATTAACTAAGTGTGACCCATTCGCACGAATGGACCATGAGAATGGACCAACCATGCGAATGGCTCCCACTTGTACGAATGGACCATGAGTATGGACCATCCAACCGACTGGCCCATACGAATGGCCCAGTCGGAGGCTTAAGGGCGAACGAGTAAGTCAGTCGCACGACTGAGATCCAGTCGGACGACTGAAGAAGGGCGACTGACCCAATCGCACGACTGAGTCCCACTCGCACGACTGAAAGGTGCGTATGAGCTCAGTCGCACGATTGAATCTAGGGTTAGTATAAATAGAGGGGGAGTCGGTCGCAGAGACTCACCACCCTCAAAGTAACCCTAAATCGCACGACTTAACTCCACTCTGCCAAAATTTCATTTGATTTCTAATACCCCCGTTTCTTGATTACTGATCATATACATCGACATTACAGGTAATTTGCGATGAAGAGAAACCAAAATAGCGTTCAATTTGACTCTAGATCTGTAAAATCTGAACCGAAAACGAACTAAGACTTAAGTGGCTTAATAACCTAACTAAACGACTCAACCAGATGAAATTGAAGATGTTAGGTGTCATAAGAACGTATTGCGAATCAAATGAACCAGATAACGATGTCTAAAACTCAAAAATGGTGAAAAAGTGAATTTGAATTGAACAGTCAGTACATCATGCGATTGGACAGGCTGATGAACTTCAGTCGCACGACTGAAGGGTGCGATTTGCCTAACCGCACGACTGAACCATGCGTATGAAGCTCAGTCGCACGACTGGTGTAACCGCATGAGGTTATATGCGCATGAGTCCAGTCGCACACTCAGTCGTACGCATGAGATCATTCGCACGTCTGAATCTCAATCGCACTGTTCAGTCGCACGACTGATCTCAGTCGCACAACCTCAATCGCATGACAGAAACATTTTCTTCAAGTTTAAGTGTTTCAAGATGTTCTTAGCCAAAGGTACTAATGTTTATTTTGATTTGTGTTACAGATGGCGAGTCGATGGACTATGAGCATGAAGCATAACATATGTGCTCATCTGGATTTGACATCCAGAAATGCTGCTGAAATCTCAGGCATCATCACATTTCTGCTGAGATCGAGGATTGCACATGCCATCTCTACTCCGTGTACACCTTATGATCAGTTCAGCAGGCCTTCTGGGAAGGCGCTACTGTTGATAGATCCTCTGAGCCTCACTGCATCAGGAGTACGATCTTTGGTGAGGCTATTACCATCTTAGAGGAGGATCTAAGGATCGTTCTACAGTTAGGGGATGACGCTGATTGTCCTACTCGTTTACACCCCCTCACAGTCAGAGGATGTTTTCTGACAGCCAAGTACTCTAGGGACATCAATGCTGGGGTACTCAATAAGAGTAACCTCTGTCCCCAGTTCAAGTATCTTGCGCATGTTCTACTCAAGTGCATAGCTTCCAGGAAGGGAGGCTTTGACGAGCTATCTGATCAGATACAGAACGCGTATGCTGCGTTGGTGCTGAACCACCCGTTCAGCTTCTCCAAAATGATCTTCACCTATCTGGTGGAGAACATTGAGGGTAAAGGGAAGGAGGGCTTCTGCATGTATCCGAGGTTTATGCAGATGATTATAGATCAGAAGCTTCCCTCCCTGCCGAAGGAGAAGGAGGATGCGGTAGTGCTCGAGGTCATGGATGACACTACGTTGAGGAGGATGAAGGTGTACAGGGGGAAGCAAGTGAAACCCCCTGTCAGGAGGTTGTTTGGGCATCTGGCCCGGGAAGACTACGTGGTGCCAGCCAAGAGAAAGTGGCGCCACGATGATAGTGATTCCGATGTGGAGCAGATTGCTCTACCAGCTCATGACTCGGATGATGATGATAGTGGAGACGCCGGGGACGATATGCCTGCTCCACCGAGAGGCACTATGTCTGATGTTATTCCCCCGGTGTCTGCCCCAGCTGGAGATATTGTTGAGACAGCCGGATTTCATCAGGAGTTTGTTGTTGGTGCTGAGGAGGAGGAGGAGTCTGATGAGGAGCCCCTCACGCGAACTGTGGGAAGCAAGGTTGTTCCCACAGAACACGGGCTACGGGTGGTTGGTGAACACCCAAGAGACTCCAGAGAGACGGATACTGACCCGAGTTATGCTCCGGGTTCAGCAGGCAGGGTTGTAGGGGGAGCATCCACCTCCACAGGGACGAGGAGGAAGAGGATGGCTCAGCCCCATGGTCTAAAGAAGAAGAAGCGTCGGTTGACCTTCGTTACTACTGTAGCCTCTACATCCACCACCATAGCCACCACTACCACCTCCACAGCTATACCATCCACCACCACAGCCACCACATCCACCACATCTACCACAGCCACCACCATACCTACCACCACAGTACACATCCCATCCACCACCATACCATTTACACTCATATCACCTCCACCATTTTACCGACCCATCTTCACTACAGCCACCACCACCACCACCTCACACCATGCCGGACCGTCAGCCCATACCTCACATTCTTATGGATCACCTCTACCTCCAATCGGGGTAGAGGAACAGCTGTCAGCGCTAAACCGTATGATGATGCGCTTACTAGCTGCCGACGAGGAGAAAGCTGCTCAGATACGCCAGCTTACCGACCTGACTGCTGCCCAATCTCAACAGATGGCAGAGCAGGCTCGTGTTATAGAGCAGCAGGCTCAGCTGATGGA
>CM046042.1:4717943-4825619 GCA_025215565.1 Flaveria ramosissima | reverse complement strand
ACATATAGGGCCTTTCCGAATCATTGCTCGTGTAGGAGAGGTGGCCTATAGGTTAGAGTTGCCCGATGAGTTAAGTGGAATTCATCCGACATTCCATGTATCTCACTTGAGAAAGTGCTTAGCTGATGAAGATATGGTTGTACCACTGGAGGACACTGAAGTAGATGAACAGCTCAATTATGTGGAGCAACCAGTGGAGATCATCGATCGAAAGGAGAAGAGATTGCAAAATAAAGTGGTTTCCTTGGTGAGAGTACAGTGGAAGCATAGAAAGGGATCCGAGTCTATGTGGAAGACTGAGGAAGAGATGAGACAACATCACCCACGATTGTTTGAGCAGTAAAAAGTTTCAGGGACGAAACCTATATAAGGGAGAATTTTAAAACGATGAGAAATAAAGAATAAAAGTGAAGAAAGAGGAAGAAATGCAATTTAACCCGAGTTGAGTGGTTAAATGTATAAAAAGGACAAAAGAATATAATAGCTGGTATAAAAAGAAACATGGCCGCCTATACCATGTTACTTCACCTTTTGTCTTCGGATTCTAGAGAGAGAAATAGCAGAATTTTCGGGTTCTAAAGAGATGAAGAAGAAGGATTCAGATTCAAGGTTAGTTTTTAGTGATTTAAAGTGTTCTTGGCTGGTTTTAGCCTCGGGTTTATGCTTATGTGTATTTTATGTGTTCGGTTATGTGTGTTTTTGGGTTGTTTAGGTGTTTGAACTCATAGTGTATTCGGGTTTGTAGAAGTCATTCACGAAAGTTGCAAAAGGTGAGTTCTCGATCCCCGTTTTTACATGTTTTAACTTGTTTTGGGGCTGGAAATACATTTAGTTTGTTAGGTGTGTGTACCCGTATATATATGTGTATGTGCTTTATGGGTGGGTGTATGTTGGGAATGATTTATGGTTATGAGCATGTTTGTATGAATGTTTATGTCGCTTAATATGTTAGATCTAGGCTTAAACATGTTCGGATGTGATTTGGGGACTAAATTATGATATTAGTTACAAAGATAGTTGGTCATGCGCCTAAGTCCCCATGCGCCTGAAGTTTATGCGCCCAAATAGTGCCCATGCGCCTAGGATTATGCCTAGGAGTCTAAGTGTTCCCATGCACCCAATCTGCCCAAACGCCCAAGTGCCCATGCGCCTAAGTCAGGTCCATGCGCTTGCATAGTGTCCATGCGCCTAAGTCAGGTCCATGCGCTTGCATAGTGTCCATGCGCCTAGGAAGTTGCCCAGAATGACTAAGTGTGGGCCATGCGCCCGTATAATGCTCATGCGCCCAAAAGTTTCCCACGCGCATAAGTGTTCAAGGATGCCTGAGAAGCCATGCGCCCACATAGTGGCCATGCGCCTGCATAGTGCCCATGCGCCTAAAGACTTAGAATTATTTCCGAAATTTTTGGGAAAAAAGGAAGTTTTAGGCTATGACTTGGGATGTTCTCGGGGATGATGTATGATGATTATACGATGTTGTATGATGATGTATGATGATGTTATGCATGGTTATGTTATTTTTCTTTATGTTCCTTATTACGTTTATTTTTGTGGCTTTGCGTGGCATGATTATGATAATAAACGTAAAGTATTATGTAATTAAAGCGAAAGTTAACGATAATGAAAAGAGGAATGTAAAGAATGAATGAATGCATGTGTTAGGATCGTGTATTGAACGAAATACTAACTGATTAACGTGTATACCAAATCAAATAGTGTGGAATCCTATTTGATTGGCGATCCAATCAGTGAGAACGCACGTAGAATCAATTATTGATTGAATCTAAACGTTAAGAGCGATATGAAATCGATCTAGTGCGATCTATGAACTTGGAACAGGTTCTTAGAGGTCTCTGGACGGCTAGGGTACGTCTGTAGTCGAAGTGATCTGAATTGTTACGTTTTTCCATGAATTAAGTGGTATTTATAGGTTAGGGTTTCTCATTCGGGCGACTGAACCATTAGCATGGTTCAGTCGTGCGATTGAGCCATGCGGTTGATCCATTCGCACGACTGAGTGTTCAGTCGTGCGACTGAGTCAATCTCATGTTACACTCGTGCGACTGATCCAGTCTCCTGGTTCAATCGTGCGACTGAGTCATTCGCATGAAGTTGTTCATGCGTATGGTCCATTAGCATGGGCCATTCGCATGAGAACTTCATATTACTGAGTTTGAATGTATTTATTAATCATTACATTATCAAGATTCATTCAAATAACCACAAACCTATATAGTCAGTTTAATAAGCGTTAAACTACTAAACAATGAAATAATAAACATTATAAGCACAACCATATTTGTATTTCATTAAGTACCCATTCAATTACATATGTGTAAGACAATAAAGACATATTACATTAAGCTCAGAAACTAGGTACACATGTATCTACAAACTCCCCCTTGGACCTAGATTCATCTATTGTCTTACATTCTTCATAAGCTCCTCATATTTCTTGTACTTCTCCTCTCTTGTAACTCCTGCATGTATTTCAAATGCAAAGCAGAGTCTAATCACGTTTTGGAATTGGAGGGCTTGTACAATATCCTGCGAGTCATAGAACAGTGGCCACTTGTATAGAGTGTAAACATCATCAGCTGACAAGTTGGTAAGCCACATTGGGTCAAATACCCTGATAGTATCCATTCTGCCCTCTTTGTTCAGAACTATGATTGCCTCCCCTGTTCTCCAATCATAGTACCACCACTTAAAGTGTGGAGTGAAGTCCTATGGCATTTCCCTTAGAGGGATTCTTGACATCGTACGTGGAGGACTCCACTTCAGCACTATCTTCGGCTTTCCAGTTATGGCATCAAATTCAGACTTTCTGATATACCTCGTAGGTTGTTGAGGTTTGAAGTTGACCCACCTGGTGTGGTACTCTCTCTTCAATGCAGCCTCAAACCAGCCTGACATCTTTCTTGGGTCAGCATATAACAGCTTCAGTTTGGCCAGCTGGTTGAGCTCAAAACCAGGTAGAGTCTTTAGATCATGTGGGAATCTAAAGTACTCAATACCCTTCTCTCTTTTTACCGCGTATATGTTAAGATCATCAAAATGGGCCCAAGCGATAATCTTGCCTGACACCTTGTGATGTTTCTTCACTTTGTAGAGCTTGGTGTAGACATTCGGTTTAGGAGCAGCGCGTTGGGCTCGGATCTCCTCAAAACATGCAGCCCATTCAGCCTTTCGGATGTTGACATCGGCGTCTGAGGCTTGGGCTTGTTCCTCAATCTTCTCGGACACTTGCTCCATTTTATCCAGTATGTCAAACGTATCACTGACCAGGGAATCACCTAGGTTGGGAACCACATTTCCCTCTTTGTCAGCATACTCTGGATAGTGCTCTGCAGTGACGTCCTCGATCTTGATCTCATCAATGTCGTTCAGTTTGTCATCACTGGTTGCTTCAAAGGTTGGAGCGTCCTTGATAATCTCATCAGGATTGAGCTTGAACATTTTGGCTAGTTGCTCATTAGTAAGATCATGAATTATTTCCCCCTCTTCAGGGGTGTAACTCACTGATCTCCTGACAATCCCTTGCAGATCAAGAATCATGGTTAGTTGAGTCTTGACCTGCTGAAGGGGAGCAACATCGTATTCGTCCCTCTGAAAATTTGGATCTGCTTGATTTAGACATTTAACACATCAATCATTAGTTAATAATCAAAACAGAAAATCATTAAATATATATAAACATTAAGTACAGAAGTTTAATACATGATTCAAGTACAAAAGCTTTCAAATACATAAACGTTTAATCATTACTTTTGTCCTGAATCGCAGGCTCGTCAGCCGGAGGGGCTGAGGGTGAGGCTCCCTGATCCTGACCCTTCTTTGACCTTCTCTCTTTTGCATGTGTGGATGCTGATGCAGCCGCATCATCTCCTTCATCCTCATCTTCTCCCTTCTCCTCTCCTTCAGCTCCATTGTTGATGCATGTATGTCCCTAGATCATGATTTGTAATGTAATAGATCTTGTTTGTCTGATTGTGATGTAATGTGTAATGATTAATGAAATGATAATGAGTGTTTGGGATTTGTAATGTCTAATATTTCATTAATGAGTCGATATTGAATTGGTTAATTGGGTTTGTGATTGTTTGAATGGTTACACATAAAGTTATATTAATTAATACATTCAAACTTAACTTAATGAAGTTCTCATGCGAATGGCCCATGCGAATGGACCATACGCATGAATAACTTCATACGATTGACTTAGTCGCACGACTGAACCAGGAGACTGGATCAGTCGTATGATTGACACATAAGATTGGCTCAGTCGCACGACTGAACACTCAGTCGTGCGGATGAATCAACCGCATGGTTCAATCGTTTGACTGAACCATACTTATGGTCCAGTCGCACGAATAAACAACACTAACCTATAAATAGACCCAATTCGTGGAAAAACGTAAGCATTCATACCATTACGACTCCAGACGTACCCTAGCCGTCCAGAAGCCTCCTAATCGTTCTCCAAGTTCACAGAACACATTAGATCGATTTCCAATCGACTTCTAACGTTAGATTCAATTCTTGATTGATTCTTCGTGTGTTCTCACTGATTGGATCGCCAATCAAATAGGATTCCGCACTATTTGATCTGGTTTACACGCTAATCACCAGGTATTTCGTTTGAATACCAGGTCCTAACAAGTGGTATCAGAGCTTTGGCTCTTGATTACGTGTGATTCAATCAAGATTGCATAAAAGGTTGTGTTTTTGCACTAAAACGCAATCTTTGGTGTCAAAAGTGATCTTGGACGTTCCCTGCTCATCAAAGTTTGGTTTCTACGGACTTAGGCGATTAGACCTTGCAAAATTTCGAATTTTTACGGCTAAAACACGTTAACCTAGAAATTTTCGCAAAACAGCAGCTTTAGTCGCACGAGTGACCCATTCGCACGATTGGACTCCATTCGCATAGCCCAGACGCACGATTGGACCTAGTCGCACCTTCATTCGTCCGATTGAACAGTTCGTTCGCATTGCTCATACGCATCAGCTTCATTCGCACGACTGAACCAATCGCTTAGTTCAGCCGCACGATTGAACCAGTCGCAGAGTTCATACGCACAACTAGTCCATTCGCATCCTTCAGTCGCACCAGTGACAGTTTGTGTTATTAGACTTAATGTTTTTCGCCATGGAAGATCAAATGTCAGCCTTTACTGCTGGGAAGGACTCTAGGATACAGAATCTGCTGTTGCTTGAGAGTGAGGTGGGTAATCATAATAAACCACCAAAGCTCTTGACGTTAGATGAGTTTCCCCACTGGAAACAACGTTTTGAGATCTACCTCAATGGAGTGGATCCAAATCTGTGGGAAGCTATCGAGATTGGATATAGTACACCGGTGGGAGCTGATGGAGTTAAGCTAACGTTAGGAGGGATGACGGACGCGTAGAAAGTTAAATACAATGCAGAGAAAAGAGTTTATGCATTGATTACACAGTCTATCCCCAAAGACATATTCCACCAGTACTCGGAGAATAAGCAGTCCAAGAAACTTTGGGATGAGCTGGAGAAGAGGTACGACGGAAATGCTTCGTTGAAGGCAATCAAGGCTAAGGAGTTAAAGAAGGAATTCGATAACTTCTCATCGATGGGTAACGAGAGTTTAGACGACGTCATAGATAGATTCTACCATTTGATGAGCGAACTGCATACACATGGGGTGGATACTACCATGGAAGAGAAAGTTAGTAACTTTGCACACGGATTGCCTGAAAAATGGGCTTCATTGGTGTCTAACCTGAGACAGAATGGAATGCTGGCAAAGCTGGATATTAATGACTTCATTCTTAAGTTACGAGAAGAAGCACTTAGGATGAAGTACAGAGCTCAGAAGTCTTCGTACACTCAAAATCCAGCTTTGTACAACGCCACGCCGCAAGCTAAGACATCTGGAGCACCTCTCCAGACTGCATTTGTGTCTAGCTCATCGGGTCCTTCACATGCTTCTCCTTCAGGATCAGACACGTCAGGGTCTTCTTGTACCCACTATATTGGATCTGAAGCAAGTGCTACTAACTGAAGACCGAGAACCTCGGTAATGTGACTGTGGAAGTAGCTCAAGAGCATATGGATCTTTTGCTGCAGTGGTTCATTCATATGATGGACTTGTTGCCGGGAAGATTGGAAACTGCCATCTGGCAGACGAGGACTACGAGCAGGTGGACGAATGGAGCTTGAGAGATGGACATAATGTGGGCCTTAGCTAGTGCTGTCCGGAGGGCGAAGAAGTTTGTTAAAAAGACCAGACAGAACTTGGTAGCTACTAAGGATACCACATTTGGCTTTGACAAGAGCAAAGTGACCTGCTTCAACTGTGGAGAGAAGGGGCACTTCAAGAGAGAATTGTGTCAAGCCAAAGAAGACGGGTAACGGGAACCCGTTCTCGTCCTTCACTCGCCAAGACAAGCAAGCTTCTAGTTCTACTTCATCGCAAGGATCCAAAAGCCTTGACTGCTCATGATGATGAAGGACATGATTGGAGCTTTAGATTTGTCTCACCAGGGGAATCAAACATTGCAAGTGTAGAAGATATTGACGATGATTCCGCGAGTGAAGGAGATCTAGCAGTTGAGATAGCGATGTCGCATAGTGAAGAAGCAACTGCATCGAGGTCAGTTACAAGCCTAAAGAGGAGACTTCCACGTCAGAGTCAGAAAAGACAGAATCACCAGAACCAGAGACATCTGATGCTGCGTTGATGGCTAACTCTTCTGAACCAACTCAGGTAAGTACTACTGACCAAATGTTGATATCATGTTTGTTCTGATTGTGATACTTTTAGGAATAGCATAGATGAAAAATTTGCTAGGTTTTAGATCATAATGATAACTTAGTAAAGATTTGCAACTGTGCACTGAGGCTAATAGAGTATTAAAACAAAATGAGCATAGTTATAAAGAAAAGATAGACCTTTTGACTAAACAGCTTAGGGAAACCGAAGTAGTTGCATTTAACCAAGCTAATGACATTAGGTACTATCTAAACTCCCTAGAAGACACTAAGAAGCAAAAGGTAGTTCTATAAGTAGAATTAACTCATTAAAACAGAAAACTACATAGTTGGACTAGTTCTTCACACAAAGTTCAACACTTAGTGAGAGAAAGGAATAACGGGGGGGGATTGGGTTACAAAGTGGTTCCACCCCCACCTGAGACCTTGATGAACACTAAGACTAGACCAGTAATAATAACCCCATCAAGGATCACATGGTTGTCTACTCCTCTTGTTAGTGATCCAGATTCCTCATGTTCATCTATGAATCTGGAAACAAGCAAATGAGGCCACTTCAAAGGCAAAGGGTAAATTGCCTTGTGTTAATCTGGAAAAGGAATTTGAAAAAGTTAACTTAAAGTAAGGTCAAACAGAGTCAAATCAGAACCTAAAAAGACTTCTAATGTTAATTTTCACACCTGTTTCAAGTCAAAAACCAGTTAACCAAAAAGAAAGATGTTAAACAGGTTAAAACAATTAACTTTGTTAAACAGAGAAAACATCAAAAGAACCAGAGTCAAACCTAAAGTGATTGATGTTACTAGAGTGTCACACACTTCTCCACAAAGAAAGTTTAATCATAAAGTTGATAGCAGGTCGTGCTACAACTGTGGAGAATGTGGACCCATTGCTTCCTATTGTCCTTTCTATCAGACACCTAGGAGAAGATTGAACTCAGGATTCAAAGCCTAGGTCTTCTAAGAGGAGTTCTTTACTCCACCTAGAAGAACTAGTGAACCTAAAGTTCAACCTGTAAGCCAGTCGACTGTTATCACAAAACAGCCTTGCACAAATCTGGCTTATGGAAAGAGAAAGTCGTCCTGCGTGTCTGATACTGATAACAAGAGGAACCTGAGCTACCCTCACCCTCTAAGGGTCAATGGGTGGAATTTTTATGATGTTTGATGCCTCTGGGAACCCAAGCCAGTAAAGGCTTGGGTTCCTAACCTAAACTAATTCTTTACTTTGTATGTGCAGGGTGTTTGATACAGTTGTTAAACTAACACGTGGATTGTAGACAGCGGAGCATCCAGGCACATGACGGAAATAGGGCCCTTTTATCAAACATCAAGCAAATAAAAGGAGGCCATGTTTCATTTGCTGGAAACAAGGGAGGCTATATCACAGCTCAGGAGAAGTGGGGAATCAGAAAGTTAAGTTTGATAAGGTGAACTAACTTCAACAACTTCAAAATAACTTACTTTCGTTTTCCCAAATCTGTGATAAAGGATTTAAAGTCATCTTCGATAACAAGAAGTGTTACGTGCTCAAGAAAGAACTCGTGATCCCAGAGGACCACGTTCTGATGACTGCTTCAAGATATAAAGATCTTTATGTTTTGGGATCTGTCACCAGCTGCTACAACGGATCATGAGGTGTCAATGCTTTCTATCTAAAGCTACTGAGAAGGATTCCATCTCCTGGCATCGGAGAATGGGACACATAGTCAAAGGAAGATGAATCACTTGATTCAGAAGGATCTGGTGAGAGGAGTTAATGTCAAGAACTTCCAGCTTCCTGATTTTGTGTAGCTTGCAAGAAAGGCAACAAACAAAGAAGTCTCATAAGGAAAAGAAAGTTCATTCAATAGAACTCCTCTTGAACTTCTTCCATGGATTGTTTGGTCCAGTTAGTACAAAGAGCATTGCAGGCGACTTGTACTATTTTGTGGTCACTGATGACTACTCAAGGTTCACTTGGGTAATGTTTCTGAAATCCAAATCAGAAACATTTGAGTCATTCAAGGAGTTAGTACCCACACTGGAATCTCTCTACAAGCTGAAGGTTAGACAAGTACGCTCAGACAACGGGATGGAATTCAAGAACAGTGGATGGAGGCATACTGCAAGGAAAAGGGAATTGTGCATCAATTCACTTTCGCCTACACGCCTCAGATGAATGGTGTTGCTGAGAGAAAGAACAAAAGCTTGATAGAGACAGCACGGACTATGCTAGCAGACTCGAAACTGCCTATCCAATTCTGGAATGAGGCAGTGGCGAATGCATGTTATACACTGAATCGAGTCCTGATAGTCAAGCCGCACGGAAAGACATGTTACGAGCTACTACAAAGACGCAAACCGAATTTGGAATATCTTGAACCTTTTGGCGCGCCGTGCCCACTTCTGAAGAAGACACAAGAAGGCAATTCAGCGAGAAGGCGGATGAAGGAATCTTTCTAGGATACAACATACCGAACAAGCGGGTTTACAACAACTCAACGGTCTTGTAGAAGTGTGGTGTAATGTTGACGTTCAGAGATATACCACACCACCTACTGGCAAAGGACCCCCTACTTCTTTGACTAGATGGATTTTATCTTCAAGTCCTTCAACATTCCCCTCTCTCCCTTGGATGACGAGTTAGCTACTAGAATGATGTATGAAATTTTGAATACACCATCTAGCTCACAGGGAGGATCATCTACTCAGTCAGGGGAGTAGTCGATGACAGTGACTCCTCCTTTGAAGATGAAGCTGAGGAAGATGACTAGAACAGTCAGGAGGAACAGGTTCCAGTTCCTGAAAGTCCACACAAGCATCTACCAGTGATGCACCTTCGACTTCGAACCTCAAACTCCCAACTACCGCAGATGCAGAACCAAATGTTCATAATCTTGGCTCTGAGGTAGCCGTTCCTACTACTCCAATGATCACGACTACACGTCTATCATCCCCTAGACAATGTCAATTGGGGATGTCAGATCAGGAGTACAAACCCGAAATCAGCTTTATTCAGCTGATTATGCCTCGTTTATGAAGAAGGGTTACATTCATGATGGTGCTTATCGGTTGTTTTTGTCTCGCAGTTGAGCCAAAAATATGTCAGTGATGCACTAAATGATGAGGCGTGGGTGAGTGCCATGTAAGAAGAACTTCTTCAGTCCAAGAAGTTAGGTGTATGGACTCTGGTTGATATAGAAACCTAAGCTTGACTAACAATGACTGCAACAAGGATGACCAAGGGGTCATTACCAGGAACAAAGCTCGATTGGTGGTTCAGGGTTTTCGCCAAGTCGAGGGAATTGACTACAATGAGGTTGTTGCACCTGTGGCAAGGATGGAAGCCATTCGTATCTTCCTTGCCTATGCATCGTACATAAAGATTAAGTCTATCAATTAGATGTGAAGAGTGCATTCCTTCATGGGGAAATCAGAGAAAACCAGTCTATGTCAGTCAACCCGAGGGATTTGAAGATCCTTATCATCGGATAGAGTTTACAAGCTCGACAAGGCGTTATACGGGCTTCATCAAGCTCCAAGAGCTTGGTATGAGAAACTCTCGACTCATCTTGTGAAACACGGCTTTCGCAGGGGAGTCATTGACTGCACACTGTTTATTAAAGAAAAGGATGGCGACCTACTGCTCGTACAGATCTATGTTGATGACATAATCTTCGGGTCAAAGAATGAAGAGTTATGCAAAGAGTTTAAAGCAGTTATGAAGAAAGAGTTTGAGATGAGTGCTATGGGGGAGATGAAGTTCTTTCTCGGGTTACAGGTGGATCAGACACCAAATGGGATCCTTCTACATCAGACCAAGTATGTGGGAGACATTCTCAGTCGCTTTGACATGGAGAATGCTTCTGCTGCTGGAACTCCACTTGCTACGAATCACGATATAGCACCTGATGAAACTAGAGATCTTGTAGATGCCACGATGTACCGAGGAATGATTGGATCCCTCATGTATCTCACTGCCTCAAGACCTGATATATGTATGCTACATGTCTATGTTCTAGATATCAGGCTAAACCTAAGGTCAACCATCTGATTGGGGTCAAGAGGATTTTTCGTTATCTGAAGGGTACACCCACACTTGGGTTGTGGTATCCTCATGATGATGACTTTGAGCTTACCGCATATAGTGACTCGGATTACGGGGGATGCAAGATGAACTACAAGTCTACATCAGCAGGGTGTCAATTCTTTGGGAGAAGACTAGTTACCTGGCAGTGTAAGAAGCAGACATCGGTTGCATTTTCAACCTGTGAAGCTGAATATGTTGCTGCTGCAAGTTGCTGTTCACAAATCATCTGGATTCAACAGCAAATGCGGGATTACGGTTTAAAGTTCTCTTCTACTCCTATTTTTGTTGATAACTCTGCTGCAATTGCAGTAACTAAAAATCCGGTCCAACATCCTAAGACCAAACATATCGGTATTAAATACCATTTCATAAGAGACTGTTTTGAAAAGAACTTAATTGATGTGGTAAAATTAATACTGATTTTCAACGCGCTGACCTCTATACTAAAGCCTTTGATAACCACGTTTTCAATATTTGCTAGACGTAAACGGCGTTAAAAAGAAAAGTGAGGTTATTCCTGATGATGATAATGTGTAGTCCGATGTAGTTTAGTTAAAGTTTTTCTTTTTTATTTTATTTTATTGGTTTACTTTAGTCTGTTTAAATTGTAAACTCATGTTATTTTGCTGTTTATTAAAATCCTAAAATAATTAAACCTGTTATGATTTTAGTATTTTAGGGGGAGATATGTCAGCAAGTAACATTAAAAAAACACGAGGGAGAAGGAGTGGATAGCTGATATAAGGTAGATCGTATCTGTGATACTGATTCAAACCCTTTGGAAAATGATAGTACACAGGAACAAATCAAGAGGGACTTTAAAATTTAAATTTAGAAAAGATGCAAAAATTCAAAGTATAAGTCCGTGTAGTCTAAGCAATATAAAAGGGAAGATGATAGAAAAACTGGTAACTCCTAAGGTAACACAACGAGAGTAGACCTAGAGGTTGCTAGACCACAAATGATATGTCGGTAGATTCAACACAATAGATGATTAGACCTGACTGGTGATCTCAAGATCAAACTAAGCTGTTCAACTGACTGTGGGCTTCCATCTTATCACTGGTTAACACAATCAACAATATTCCAATAAGGGGTAATGAGCATGTAAACGCCACAAATGTGTGCGGATGACCATAATTAGAGCAAAGCAAAGAAAAAAAAATGAAAGACAAATGCTATAAAGCTAATGACTTATGTTGTTGGTGCAGTTTGTGCAAAATTAAATAAGCTGCTCTAACAAGGAGATAGGTTGTGTGTCTCTCTGCTGTGCGATGGCACTGTTGAGGATAAGCATAACCTAGATATTCTAGAATTCATTGTTGTTTGCCACCTCTCTGCTGTGCGATGGCACTGACCTGAGGACTGGCTTCTCTTTGAAAGCTCTAAGAATAGTCTCTTCTTGTAATAATACCCGTAGACCGCTCAAAAGCTCCTGAGGAATGTTGATTACCATATAAGTGTGGGATTCACAAATGTTAGTTGAAATAATTAAACCTAAAACAGTCACCAGTCTGTGTCAAAAGTCTGTGTATGGATTTAAGTGGACAAACATATTGACAATCATTGTGGCTGCAATTCTTGAAAGTTCAAATCAATGTGAAAATCTAAGAGTTCCAGTATGATTTCCTAAAGTTGCTAATGACTCTGGATGAACACCAAGAATTGAGCATCAAAAGATTTTGATAACAAGTCCCAAATGATTTGACTTGCCTGTATGATTCCAAAATTGAATTGGTCCAGGTGTGGTCAATCCAAATTGAAGCTGCCTATTCCGGAATCAAATCCTGTAGATTTCCATCTTAGGATTTATCTCTCACAAAAAGCCAAAAACAATTCTTATTTTTATTCTTTAGTTTAATTTTCTAATTTAGTTAGTCGTTTTAGTTTGTTTGTTTGTCGGACTACATCAGGAAAATCAGTAAGGAATCAACTCACTAAAAGGGTCATGTCTGAGATGACCACATGTGCTTTAAAATTTTAAAAACAGTCACGTCTGAGGTGACAACGTGTTTAAAAAGGTCACGTCTGAGGTGACTAAACTGTCTAAAAGGATCACGTCTGAGGTGATCAAAAAGTTTTCAAGTTAAAATGATCATGTCTGAGATGATCAAAAGCTCATAACGTAAATTTCAAAAGTTAAAAGGGTTTAAATGTAAATTGGTAAAAATGGCAGAATATTAACTAAGTGTGACCCATTCGCACGATTGGACCATGAGATTGGACCAACCATGCGAATGGCTCCCATTCGCACGAATGGACATGAGATTGAGCCATTCACACGAATGGCTTATCAGAATGACACATTCGACCGATTGGAAGGGGGCGAATGAGTCAGTCGACCGACTGAGACTTAGTCGGTCAACTGAACATGCGAATGAAGGGTACGATTGAGTCAGTCGACCGACTGAACCTCAGTCGGTCAACCGCATGCGACTGACTGGGCAAATCGCACGATTGAGCCCCAGTCGCCCGAATGAACTGAGCGAATGAGGCCAGTCGGCCGATTGAACTCAGTTTCAGTATTTAAAGGGCACAGTCGATCGCATTTCACTCATCACACCCCAATCGCTCTCAAATCGCATATTATACCGTTACTCTGCCAAAATTTCAGTAGACCTTGTTTTCATCTTGATTCTGATCCACTGACTCTCGTTATTGATTATACAGGTAGTTTGAAGTTCCATCTTACCGAAAACTGAAGGATTTAAACCCTAATTTGGGTTATTCGAATGAAAAACAAGAATAGGACTGAACTTGACCTAATAACCTACTTAATCTATGCAAAATGTTAAAATTAAGTTTAATAGGTTATTAGTAACAAGAATGCGAGTTTGTTGAACCGGTAATCCATGTTAAATCACCTGTTTTGATAAAGATTCGAACAACAGGCGACTGAACTGTGGGACAGGCGACTGGTCGTCCGGATGAACTCCAATCGCAAGATTGAAACTTGCGATTGGGTCAATCGCTCGAATGAATCATGCGAATGAGCTCAGTCGGCCGACTGAACCAATCGCAGACTCAGTCAGCAGATTGAACTCAATCGCATGTCTCATTCACCCAAATGAGCTCAGTCGCATGAAAGGACAGCCGACTGACTTCAGTCGCATGATTCATTCGCACGAATGCCTCTGTGGATCGCTCTCGAGAGCCATACAGTATTCGTAGCTCTATTCTGGGTCATGATATCGAGGTCACTGCTGCTGATATCCAGAGGGTTCTAGAGTTTGGAGATGATACTGATCACCCTGCCAGATTACATCCATTGACTGTCCGAGGATGCTTTATGAGGATCAAGTACGCTGGGGACATAAACTCAGGTGTGCTCAACAAGAGCAACATGTGCCCCTTAAGTGCGTTGCTTCGAGGAGGGGTGGGTTCGACGACCTATCAGACCAGATCCAAAATGCCTACGTGGCACTGGTGCTGAACCACCCCTTCAGCTTTTCTAGTATGATTTTCTCCTATCTGGTGGAGAACTTGGAGGCAAAGGGAAAGGAGGGGTTTTGTATGTACCCCAGGTTTTTACAGCTGATCTTCAACGAGAAGCTGCCACATCTGCCCAAAGAGAGTCATGATGCAGTTGCACTGGAGATCATGGATGATACGACTCTGGGTCGGATGAGGGTTTATAGGGGGAAGCAGGTGAAGCCCCAGGTTAAGAGATTGATTGGCCCCCTGGCCAACGAGAGATATGTGGCCCCGGGCAGACGCAAATGGCGTCATGAGGATAGTGATTCTGATGATGAGAGGCTGCTGCTCCCAGAGCATGACTCTGACGATGATGATAGTGGGGACGCTGGGGACGATATGCCTGCTCCACCGAGAGGCACTATGTCTGATGTAGTACCCCCAGTGTCCGCCCCAGCCGGAGATGTTGCCGAGTCAGCTGGATTTCATCAGGATTTTGTTCATGGTGCGGAGGAGGAGGAGGAGTCGGATGAGGAGCCCCTAACACGAACTGTGGGAAGCAAAGTTGTTCCCATAGAACATGGGCTAAGGGTGGTTGGTGAACACCCGAGAGACTCCAGAGAGACTGATACTGACCCAAGCTATGCACCGGGGTCAGCAGGCAGGGTTGTAAGGGGAGCATCCACCTCAACAGGGACGAGGAGGAAGAGGATGGCTCAGCCCCATGGTCAGAAGAAGAAGAAGCGTCGGTTGACCTTCGTTACCACCATAGCCTCTACTTCTACCACCACAGCTACCACATCCACCACCACAGCACCACATCTACCACATCCACCACAGCTACCACAGCCACCACCATACCTCCCACGACAGTACAGATTCCATCCACCACCATATCCTTTACTCCCACATCACCTCCACCATTTCACCGACCTATCTTCACTACAGCCACCACCACCACCACCTCACACCAAGCAGGACCTTCAGCCCATCCCTCACACACTTATGGATCACCTCTACCTCCAATCGAGGTAGAGGAACAGCTGTCAACGCTCAACAGATGAAGAGAAGGCTGTCCAGATCAATCTCACCAGATTGCAGAGCAGGCTCGAGTTATAGAGGAGCAGGCCCAACAGATGGCTGCTCAGAGCACTGAGATAGCCCAACTCCAAGCACAGAGTGTCACATCAAGCAAAAAGATAGAGGAGTTGGAGGAGGCAAAGAAGACTATCCTGTTGAAGCTGAAAGGATCTAAGGAGGAGCCCCTCAAGATCAAAGAGGGGGATGGAGATGATGGAGATGATGGTGATGATGATGATGAAGATGATGATGAGGATGAGGAGGATGATACAGAGGAGGATGAGGAAACCGAAGGTGAAAAGACAGAGGAGAAGGAGGATGATGACGATGCAGAAGGAGGGGATGCAGCTGTATCGGCCTCTGCTTCAGGTCAAGAGAGGAGGTCAAAGAACAGACAGGACCAATCAGCCTCCACCTCTGCTCCTCCTAGTGACGAGACTATGTTACAGGATAAAAGTAAAGACTAGATGTTTATGTATTTATTTACTTTTGTATTTGAATCCTGTATTGAAAACAATGTATTGAATGTTTATATTAAGTTAATGCATTTCTGTTTGATAATTACTAATGATTTATGTGTTGAATGTTTAAATCAAACAGATCCAAATTATCAAAGAGATGAGTTTGATGTTGCTCCCCTTCAACAGGTCAAGACTCAACTAACAATGATTCTTGATCTGTAAGGGATTGTTAGGAGGTCTATGAGTTATACCCCTGAAGAAGGGGAAATAATTCATGACCTATCAAACGAGCAACTCGCAGAGATTTTCAAGCTCAATCCAGATGAAATAGTTAAAGATGCTCCGACATGCGATTCGACTAGTGATGAAGAGCTCAACGACGTTGATGAAGTCGAGATCGAAGATGTCACCGCCGAGGATTACCCTCAGTACGCTGACAATGAGGGTAATGTGGTCCCCAATCTGGGTGAATCCCTCGTCACTGATACTTTTGAGGTGTTGAACAAGATGGAGCAAGAAACAGAGAAAGCAGAAGGAACAGCCCAAGCCTCAAATGATGATGTCGACATTCGAAAGGCTGAGTGGGCTGCATGTTTTGAAGAAGTTAGAGCCCAACGTGCTGCACCAAAGAAGGATGCCTACACCAAACTCTATAGAGTCAAGAAACATCACAAGGTGTCTGGCAGGATTATAGCATGGGCGTATTTTGATGATCTTAATGTTTATGCAGTTAAGAGAGAACAGGGCATAGAGTACTTCAGATTCCCACATGATCTGAAGACTCTACCAGGTTTTGAGCTCAACTAGCTGGCTAAGCTAAAGCTTTTGTATGTTGACTCGAGGAAGATGTCAGGCTGGTTTGAGGCTGCCCTAAAGAAGGAGTACCACACCAGATGGGTTAACTTCAGACCACAACAGCCTACTAGGTATATCAGAAGGTCTGAGGTTGATGCCATTACTGGCAAGCCCAAGATAGTGTTGAAGTGGAGTCCTACGTGCACAATGTCAAGAATCCCACTCAGGGAAATGCCACAGGACTTCACTCCACACTTTAAGTGGTGGTACTATGATTGGAGAACAGCTGAAGCGGTCATAGTCCTAAGCAAAGAGGGCCAAATGGATACGATCAGGGTATTCGACCCGATGTGGCTTACAAACTTGTCGGCTAATGATGTCTATACTCTATACAACTGGCAACTATTCTATGACACGCACGATATTATACAAGCCCTCCAGTTCCAGAACGTTATACGACTCTGCTTCGCGTTTGAGATTCACGCGGGAGTCACCAAAGAGGAGAAGTACAAGAAATACAAGGAGGTTATGCAGAAAACAAGAGATTAAAGAGATCTAGGTCCAAGGGGGAGTTTGTTGATGCATGTATGTCCCTAGATCATGATTTGTAATGTAATAGATCTTGTTTGTCTGATTGTGATGTAATGTGTAATGATTAATGAAATGATATTGAGTGTTTGGGATTTGTAATGTCTAATATTTCATTAATGAGTCGATATTGAATTGGTTAATTGGGTTTGTGATTGATTGAATGGTTACACATAAAGTTATATTAATTAATACATTCAAACTTAACTTAATGAAGTTCTCATGCGAATGGACCATACGCATGAATAACTTCATACGATTGACTCAGTCGCACGACTGAACCAGGAGACTGAATCAGTCGTATGATTGACACATAAGATTGGCTCAGTCGCACGACTGAACACTCAGTCGTGCGGATGAATCAACCGCATGGTTCAATCGCACGACTTAACCATACTTATGGTCCAGTCGCACGAATGAACAACACTAACCTATAAATAGACCCAATTCGTGGAAACACGTAAGCATTCATACCATTACGACTCTAGACGTACCCTAGCCGTCCAGAAGCCTCCCAAATCATTCTCCTAGTTCACAGAACACATTAGATCGATTTCCAATCGACTTCTAACGTTAGATTCAATTCTTGATTGATTCTTCATGTGTTCTCACTGATTGGATCGCCAATCAAATAGGATTCCGCACTATTTGATCTGGTTTACACGCTAATCACCAGGTATTTCGTTTGAATACCATGTCCTAACATCCATCAACTTCTTCATCTGTCTCATCATCATCATCCTCATCATCCTCATCATCGACATCATCACCATCATCGTCTCCTTCTCTGATCTTGAGGGGCTCATCTTTAGAGCCTTTGAGTCGCAGCATCAGCTTCTTGTTCTTCACCTCAAGATCATCTATCCTCTGTACTGATGAAGTCTGCAGCTCACGAAGCTCAGCAATCTCCTGACTCTGAGCTGCTATCTGATGAGCTTGAGCAGCATTGAGCTCCATCAGCTGGTTTAGCTGTGTAGCCCGTTGCTCATCAGTAGCAAGCAGCTTAAGCACAATCCGGTTTAGATTGGCCAGCTGCTCCTCTAACCCAATGGAGGGCAGAGAGGATCCAAAACTCAATGGGACCTGTGATGAAGTCCCGGCTCGATGGGTGGTGGTAGTGGTGGTCGCTGTGGTAAAGATGGGTGGTGGTATAGGTATAACTAATGGAGGTATGGCTGTAGTAGTGGATGTTGGAGGTGTGGTAGTAATGGTGGGTGGTATGGTAGTAGTGGTGGGTGGTGTGGTAGTAGTGTTAGAGGGTGTGGTAGTGGTGGTGGTAGCTGTGGTGGTGGTGGTGGTAGAGGTGGTGATCAAGGTGAATCTCCGTCTCTTACTCTTCATTCCGTGCGGCTGAGCCATCCTCTTTTTCCTCGATCCCTTCGAGGAGGATGCTCCCCCTTGGCTGCTGGGCTAGTCCGGGGTGTAAGATGGATCAGTAGCAGCCTCCCCAGACTCACCCTGGCGTCCACCTACCGCCCTAATCCCTCTCTCGGTGGCAACCACCTTGCTGCCCAGTGTTCGAGTCAACGGCTCCTCGTCTGACTCGTCCTCCTCATCAAGTCAGAAGTCCTGATGGAATCCTGCCGTCTCAGCTTCTCCGTGGGTGGATGATGGAGATATAACATCTGTGGTAGTGGCCCTAGATTGGGTGGGGCCAGTATCTCCACCATCACCACTGTCATCATCATCAGAATCATCGGACGGGAGCACAATCGGCTCAGAATCTGAGTCACTATCATCGTGACGCCACTTCCTCTTCGTTGGCGCCACGTAGTCCACTCGAATCAAATGCCCAAACAGCCTCTTTACCGGGGGCTTCACCTGCTTGCCCTGATAAACCTTCATCCTACCTAAGGTGGTATCATCCATCACCTCAAGCATCACAGCGTCTTCTTTCTCCTTGGGCAGTGTGGGTAGCTTCTCATCAAAGATCATCTGAAGAAACCTAGGGTACATGCAGAAACCCTCTTTTCCCTTAGCCTCCAGATTCTCTATCAAGTAAGAGAATATCATGCTCGAGAAACTAAGAGGGTGGTTCAGTACCAGTGCCACGTAGGCATTTTGAATCTGGTCCGAAAGATCATCAAACCCACCCCTTCGCGAAGCTAAGCACTTAAGTATGACATGTGCTAAGTACTTGTACTAGGGACACAGGTTGCTCTTGTTGAGCACACCTGCGTTGATATCCCCAGCGTACTTCATCCTTCAGAAGCACCCTCTCACTGTCAGCGGGTGAAGTCTGGTAGGGTGGTCTGCATCGTCACCCAAACCTAGCACCCGACGAATATCCTCGGCAGTAATCTCTATATCCCTTCCAAAAATGGAACTCCTGATACTGTATGGCTCATGTGAGCGGTCAACCGATGCCCCCTCCCAGAAGACCTGCTGAATAGACCTATAGGGAGTGCACTGAGTAGAGATGGCCCTGTAGATCCTGGATCGCTGGAGAAAAGCAATGATCCCCGCAAACTCGGGACCGTTCCGAGTCATAGCATCTAAGTGAGCACATATGTTGTGCTTAGGGTTGATGGACCACCTGTCAGCCATCAATCTGTAACACAAAACACAGAGGCATTAGATCACCACACAACACAAATCAGTTCGAATTAATCTAGTTGAATTCATTCTGGTTCAATCATGCAATTGAATCATGCGACTGTGTTCAGTCGGTTGACCTGGCATGCGACTGGATTCAGTCGGGTGACTGAGCAGGCGATTGAGTTCAATCGGTTGACTAAGCCTGCGATTGGTTCAGTCGGCCGATTGAGCTCATTCGTATTATCCATTCGGCTGATTGAGCCATTCGACCAGCTCAATCGTGCGATTGGAGTTTATCTAGTGTCCAGACCCACTGTTCGGTCGACTGAAAATCAAATTTGGTCCAAAACTTCGAATTAGACGTCGTGTTTTGGTTCATTAGACTCGCAATCACTTAGCTAATAACCTAATAACTTTAATTTCAACTTTTTACTTAGATTATTTAGGTTATTTGTCCAGTAAACAGTTCGGTTCTTGTGTGGGACGAAACTCCAAAATTAGGGCTCCATTGCATCAGATTTCGGTGAGATATCATCACTTTGTACCTGTATAACAACTCACAATCGTCAGAATATCAATAGAAGTCGGAAATTTTGATTTGATGAATTTTGGGCAGGGTAACGGTAAGGTGTGCGATTTTAGGGCGATTGAGGGTGATAAGTTGAATGCGATCGACTATGCCCCTATTTATACTGAATCTGATTTCAATCGGGCGAATGGACCCATTCGCTCGGTTCATTCGGGCGGATGGACCTCAGTCGTGCGATTGGTTCAGTCGATCACATTCAGTCGGCCGACTGGGGTTCAGTCGGGCGACTGACTCATTCGCATAGATCCATTCGGGCGACTGACTCAATCCTGTGAGCCATTCGGTTGAATGGTTCATACTCATGCTCCATTCGGTTAACTAGGGCATGAGTATGGTCCATTCGTACGGTTGGTCCATACTCATGGTCCTGTCGTGCGAATGGGTCATACTCATGATTTTTGACTTTATGACCATTTGACATTTTACACCCTGTAACTTATTGATTAAAACGTTTTAAGCACTCGATCATCTCAGACATGATCCTTTTAAGTTGAAACCTTTTGATCACCTCAGGCGTGATCCTTTTAAAACAATTTGTCACCTCAGACGTGACTCAGTTGACATTTGAAAATGTGTGTGGTCACCTCAGACGTGACCCTTTTAGGTGATTAAATCCCCTATTGAATTCCATGGCATAGTCCGATGTTTAACAAACTACTTTGACGAAACTTAAACAAAATAAAAGAATTAAAACTGAAAAACAAAACTAAGACATGTTTTTGTGGTTTTGTGAGGGTTAAATCCTAAGATATAAATCTACAGATTTCATTTCCTGAAAAAGCATCTTCAATTCATTTTGACCATACATGGACCAATTCAATTTGGAATCATACAGAAAAGTCATATCGTTCGGGACATGTTATCAAAAACCTTTTGATGCTCTATTTCTTGTTTTTTCATCCACGAGACGTTAGCAAATTTAGGATCATACTAGTACTATTAGATCCCCACATTGATTGGACTTCGAGAATTGTAGCCACGATGATTGTCATATACTTGTCCTCTTAATCTATACAGACTTTTGACACAGATTGGTGATAGTTTAAGGTTTAATTATTTCAACAAGCTTTTTGTGATCCCCACGCTATATGGTAATCAACATTCCTCAGGAGATTTTTTGAGCGGTCTCAAGGTAGTATTCAAGAAAACTATTCTAGAGCTTTCAGAGAAGCCAAGCCTCAGGTCAGTGCCATCGCACAGCAGAGAGCGGCAAACACAATGAATTCTAGAATATATAGGTTATGCTTATCCTCAGGTCAGTGCCATCGCAACAGTAGAGAGGCACATAACCTATCTTCTTGTTGAGCACTTTTATTCTTTTTGCACAGATCTCACCAACAACATAGGTTATTAGTTTGATTGCTTTTGCATTTTTTTCATCATGTGCTTTTGCTCATATTTTGGTCATACGCACATTTGTTGCGTTTATTTTGCTCGTCACCCCTTATTGGAATTTGTTGATTGTGGTAACCAGGGATAAGATGATAACCCACAGCTTGTTGAACAACTTAGTTTGTTCCTGAGATCACCAACAAGGTCTAATCATCTATTGTGTTGAATCTACCGACATATCATCTGTGGTCAAGCAACCTCTAGGTCTACTTTCTTTGTGTTACCTTAGTAGTAACCAGTTTTACTATCATTTTTCCTTTATATATTGCTCAGACTACACAGACTTATACTTTGAACTTTGCATCTAATACAATTTAAATTTTTTAAAAATCCCAAATGGTTTGTTCCTGTGTACTATCATCTTCCAAAGTTTTTGAATCGGTATCACAGATACGATCTGATTTCTATCAGCTAGCCTCTCCTTCTCCCTTGTTTTTTTTAATAATGTTACTAAACCTATTCTCCCCCTAAAATTCTAAAACTATAAACGAGTTTTGGTTTTAGGATTTTAATAGGCGAGGAAAAACATCAATTTAATGCAAAACCTAAATTAAGATAAATAAACTAAAATAAAATAAAAGGAAAAATTGACTATAGCCATCGAACTAAACATGGTCATCTTCTGGAATTACATCACTTTTCTTTTTAACGCCGTTGACCTCTAACAAATATAGAAAATGTGGTTTGTCAAAAGCCTTTGTATAGAGGTCAGCGCGTTGAAAATCAGTGTTTATTTTTACCACATCGATTAGATTCTTTTCAAAGCAGTCACGTATAAAGTGATATTTTATGCCGATGTGTTTGGTCTTAGGATGTTGTACCGACTGGATTTTTAGTTACTGCTGCATTGCAACAGAGTTATCAACAAAAATAGGAGTAGAAGAGAATTCAAACCGTAGTCCCGCATTTGCTGTTGTATCCATATGATTTGTGAACAGCAACTTGCGGCAACAACGTATTCGGCTTTGCAGGTTGACAAAGCAACCGAGGTCTGCTTCTTACACTGCCAGGTCACTAATCTCCTCCCAAAGAATTGACATCCCGCTGATGTAGACTTGTAGTTCATCTTGCAGCCACCGTAATCCGAGTCACTATACGCTGTAAGCTCGAAGTCATCATCATGAGGATACCACAACCCAAGTGTTGGAGTACCCTTCAGATAACGGAATATCCTTTTGACCCCTATCAGATGGTTACTTTTGGCTTTGCCTGATATCTTGAACATAGACATGTAGCATACATGATATCAGGTCTTGAGGCAGTGAGGTACATGAGAGATCCAATCATTCCTCGGTACATGGTGGCATCGACCAGATCACCATTCTATCGGGTGCTACATCATGGTTTGTAGCAAGTGGAGTCCCAGCTGCAGAAGCATTCTCCATGTCAAACCGACTGAGAATATCTCCTACATACTTGGTCTGATGTAGGAATATTCCCTTTGGTGTCTGATCCACCTGTAACCCGAGAAAGAACTTCATCTCTCCCATGGCACTCATCTCAAACTCAGCCTTCATTACTTCTTCAAACTCTTTACATAAATCTTCGTTCTTTGACCCGAAGATGATGTCATCAACATAGATTTGAACAAGCAGTAAATCACCATCTTTCTCTTTGATAAACAGTGTGCAATCAATAACACCTCTGCGAAAACCGTGTTTCACAAGGTGAGTCGAGAGTTTCTCATACCAGGCCCTTGGGGCTTGATGAAGCCCGTATAAAGCCTTGTCGAGTTTGTAAACCCTGTCCCGATGATATGGATCCTCAAATCCCTCGGGTTGACTGACGTACACTGTCTCTCGGATTTCACCATGAAGGAATGCACTCTTCACATCCAATTGATAAACTTTAATCTTCATATACGATGCATAGGCAAGGAAGATGCTGATGGCTTCCATTCTTGCCACGGGTGCAAACACTTTCATTGTAATCTATTCCCTCGACTTGTCGAAATCTTGAACTACAAGTCGAGCCTTGTTCCTGATGATGACGCCTTGGTCATCTTCTTGCATTTCAAGACCCATTTTTGCCAATGACCTTAGCACCTTTAGGTCTATCCACCAGAGTCCATACACCTAACTTCTTGAACTGAAGAAGTTCTTCTTGCATGGCACTCACCCATGCCTCATCATTCAGGGCTTCACTGACGTATTTTGGCTCAAACTGAGACACAAACAACGATAAGCACCGTCGTGAAGGTATCCTTTTTCCATTACCAAGGCATAATCAGCTGAATATAGCTGATTTCTTGTCTGCACTCCTGATCTGACATCCCCAATGACATTGTCCAGGGGATGATAGACATTTAAGCGTGATCCTGGAGTGGTTGGAACAACTACCTCAGAGTCAAGATTATGAACGTTTGGTTTTGTATCTAGGGCAGTAGGAGTTTGAGGTTCCGAAGACGCAGAGGCATCACTGTAGATGCTTGTGGACTTGCAGGAATTGGAACCTGTTCCTCCTGATTGTTCTGGTCATTCTCCACAGCTTCATCTTCTTTGAGGAGGAGTCACTTACTTCGAGTGCTCCCCCTGAGTGGTGAGACGAGTCACCTTGTGAACCAGATGATGTTGAATCTAGTGACGGTGAGTTCAAGACATCATACATCATCTTGGTTGCTAACTCTTTGTCAGAAGTAGAGAGAGATATGTTGAAGGATTTGAAGAATCCATCATAGTCGAAAAAGAAGGCGGGTCCTTTTCCAGCAGGTGGGATGGTGTATCTTTGAACGTCCACGTTACACCACACTTCAACTAGACCCGTTGAGTTGTTGTAAACTCTCTTGTTCGGTATGTTGTATCCTAGAAAGATACCTTCTTCAGCCTTCTCGCTGAATTTTCCTCCTGAGTCTTCTTCAGTAGGGTGCACGGTGCGCCAAACGGTTCGAGATACTCTAGATTAGGTTTACGTCGTTGTAGTAACTCGTAACACGTCTTGCCATGGTTTTAACTACCAGAACTCGATTTAACGTGTAACACGCATTTGCCACACCTCATTCCAGAATTGGATAGGCAGTTTCAAGTCCGCTAGCATTGTCCGTGCTGTCTCTATCAAGCTGCATTCTTTCTCTCAGCAACGCCATTCATCTGAGGTGTGTGGGCAGAGGTGAACTGGTGCACAATTCCCTTTTCCTTGCAGTAAGCCTCCATCCACTGATTCTTGAACTCGGTTCCGTTGTCTGAGCGTACCTGTCTTACCTTCAGCTTGTAGAGAGACTCAGTGTAGTTACTAATTCCTTGAAAGACTCAAATGTTTCTGATTTGGATTTCAGAAACATTACCCAAGAAAATCTTGAGTAGTCATCAGTAACCACATAGCAGTACAAGTCGCCTGCAATGCTTCTTGTACTGACTGGACCAAACAGATCCATGTGAAGAAGTTCAAGAGGAAGCTCGATGGAATGAACTTTCTTTTCCTTATGAGACTTCTTCGTCTGTTTGCCTTTCTTGCATGCCACACAGAAATCCAGAAGTTGGAAGTTTTTGACGTTAACTCCTCTCACTAGATCATTCTGGATCAAGTGATTCATCTTCCGTGGATTAATGTGTCCCATTCTCCGATGCCAGGAGATGGATTCCTTCTCAGTAGCCTTTGACAAGAAGCACTGAACTTGATGATCCGTTGTGGAGGCCTTTGAAAGATCCAAGACATAAAGGTCATTATATCTTGAGGCAGACATTAAGACTTGGTCCTCCGAGATCACATAGTCCTTTTTCAGGACATAGCACTTCTTGTTGTCGAATATAACCTTAAAGCCTTTGTCACATATTTGGGATACAGAAAGTAAGTTGTTTTGAAGTTGTTGAACGTAGTTTACTTTATCAAACTTCACTTTCTGATTTTCCACTTCCCCTTGAGCTGTGATATACCCTCCTTTGTTACCCGCAAATGAAACATGGCCTCCTTTTATTGTTTTGACGTTTGATAAGAGTGCCCTGTTCCCAGTCATGTGCCTGGATGCTCCGCTATCGACAATCCATGTGTTGGTTTCAGCACTATAGCGAACACCCTGCCCATTCAATTGAAAACATTAGTTCAGGTTAGGAACCCAAGCCTTTACTGGCTTGGGTTTCCCAGAGGCATCACACATCATAAATTCAACCCATTGACCTTTAGATGGTGAGGGAAGCTCAGGTGTCTTCTTGTCCTTTTCAGACATGAGGTTGACTTTTTTCCATAAACCAGCTTTGTGTAAGGCATGTTTGTGATAAACAGACGACTGGCTAATGGGTTGAACTTTAGGTTCACTAGCTCTTCTAGGTGGAGTCAATGAGCTCCTCTTAGAAGACCTAGGTTTTGATTCCTGAATTTCAACTTTCTTCCTAGGTGTCTAATAGTAAGGACACTTAGACGCAATGTGTCCACACTCTCCACAGTTGTAGCATGATCTGCTATCAACTTTATGATTTAACTGTCTTTGTGGAGACGTGTGTGACACCCGAGTGACATTGTTCTGTTTGGGTTTTGACTCTACTTCTTTTGATGTTTTATCTTGTTTAACAAATTTAATTGTTTTAACATTTTTAACATCCTTTCCATTTTGTTTATCTGGACTTTGAGACATGAACATGTGATTGGTTAACAGGAATAGTCTTTTTAGGTTTTGATTTGACTTTGTTTGACCATTATATTAACCTTTTCAAACTCTTTTTCCAGATTAACACAAGGCATTTTACCTTTTGCCTTTGAAGTGGCCTCCTTTTGTTTAGTTCCAGATTCATTTGATGTACTTGTGGAATCTGGATCACTTACAAGAGGAGGGACACCACATGATCCTTGATTGGATTGTTATTATTGGTTTACTTTTAGTGTTCATCAAGGTCTCAGGTGGTGGTGGAACCACTTTATATCCCAAACCCTCCCCATTATTATGCTCTCTCTCACTAAGTGTTGGACAATATGAGATGAACTTGTCCAACTATGCAGTTTTTGCTTTAATGAATTAACTTCTACTTCTAAAACTGCTTTTTGTTTCTTAGTGTCTTCTAGGGAGTTAAGATAGTACCTAATGTCATTAGCTTGGTTAAAGGCTACTACTTGTGTTTCCCTAAGCTGTTTGTTCAATAGGTCTATCTTTTCTTTGTAACTATGCTCATTTGGTTTTAGAACTCTGTTAGCTTCAGTGCACAGTTGCAAATCCTTTACTAAGCTATCATTATGATCTAATAACCTAGCAAATTTCAAGTCAATGCTCTCCCTAAATTTATTACAATCAGAACAAGCATGATTATTGAAAAGTTGGTCAGTAGTACTTACCTGAGAAGGTTCTGATGAATCAGCCATCAAAGCAGAGTCTAGTGTGTTCTGGTTCTGGTGATTTTGACGTTGTTGTAGTTGTCCCTTCTTCAGGCATGTAATTGACCTCAGTTGCAGTCTCTTCAATGTTTGACATCACGAGTTCCACTGCAATATCTCCTTCACTAGCTGAATCATCATCTAAATCTTCAACACTAGCAATGTTGGATTCTCCCGGAGAGACAAACCGAAAGCTCCAGTCCTGTCCCTCGTCATCATGGGCAGTCAAGGCTTTAGGATCCTTGCTTGATGAAGGACTGCTAGTTGGCTTATCTTGACGATTGAAGGACGAGAATGAATTCCGTTTCCAGTTTCTTCTTGGGCTTCACACACTCTCGTTTGAAGTGCCCCTTTTCTCCACAGTTGAAACAGGTCACCTTGGTCTTGTCGAAACCAAAGGTAGTGTCCTTAGTTGCAACCAAGTTTGTCCGGTCTTCTTGACAAACTTCTTAGCTCTCCGGACATCACTTGCTAAGGCCCACATTATATCCATCCTTTCCAGCTCTGTCTCATCTACCTGCTCGTAGTCCTCGTCTGCCAGATGGCAGTTCCCAATTTTCCCAGCAACTAGTCCATCATAGGAGTGGACTACAGCTGCTAAGAGATCCATGTGCTCTCTTGCTACTTCTACTGTCATATTACCGAGATTCTCGGTCTTCAGTTTTGTAGCATTTGCTTCGATGTAATGTATTGGGTACCAGACAACCCTGACGTTTCTGACCCTGAAGTAGAGGTTTGAGAAGGACCAGCTGAACTTGACACAAAAGCTGTCTGAAGTGGTGCTCCAGACGTTTTGGCTTGTGGAGTCGCGTTGTACAGTGCCGGATTCTGAGTATAAGAAGACTTTTGAGCTCTGTATTTCATCCTTAATGCTTCCTCTCTCAGCTTCAGAATGAAATCATTTATATCCAACTTCGCTAGCATACCATTCTGTCTGAGATTGGAGACAAAAGAAGCCCACTTCTCTGGCAACCCATCTGCAAAGTTTGACACCTTGTCCTCCATGGTCGTTGTACCTCCATGAGTGTGCAGCTCACTCATCAAGTGGTAGAACCGAACGATGACGTCATCCAAGCTCTCATTACCCATCGACGAGAAGTTGTCAAACTCCTTCTTCAACTCTTTCCTTTATAGCTTTAATGACGCATTCCCGTCATACTGTTTTTCTAACTCATCCCACAGCTTCTTTGCTTGCTTGTTCTCAGAAAATTGATGGAAGATGTCCTTAAGAATTGACTGAGTAAGCAGTGCATAAACTCTCTTTTCAGCATTGTACTTGACCTTTTGTCCATCAGTCATGCCACCTAGTGTAAGTTTGACTCCATCATTACCTACTGGCATGCTATACCCCGTCTCAATTGCTTCCCACATATTGGGATCTACTCCATTTAAGTAGATCTCGAAACGTTGCTTCCAGTGTGGGAATTCATCTAACGTGATTAGCTTAGGGGGTTTATTGTGATTCCCTACTTCACTCTCCAGAAGCAGTAGGTTTTGAATCCTTGAATCTCTCCCTACTGTGAATGCTGAGTATTAGTCCTCCATTGTGATTAACTTTAGTCTTTGGAACAAACTGTTTCACTTGTGCGAATGAAGGTGTGTGATTGGGCTATTCGTGCGATTGAACGATGCGAATGGTTCAATCGTGCGGCTGAACTAATGCGGATGGTTCAGTCAGGTGAATGAACTGATGCGGTTGAACAATGCGAATAGACTGCTCAGTCGTACGAATGGAGGTACGAATGAGTCCAATCGTGCGTATGAGAGATGCTAATGTATCCAGTCGTGCGATTGAGTCAATCGTGCGACTGAAGCTGCTGGATTTCGAAAATTCGTAGGTTTAAGGTGTTTTGGCCGTAAAAACATGAATTTTCACTAACCCTAATTGCCGTATGCCGGAAAAACTAAACTTTACGAGTAGGAGATGTCTAAGACACCGTTTGACACGAAAAGATTGCGTTTTTCGTGAAAAAACACAATTTTTGCATCTAAAACGATTGAATCACCTGTAATCAAGAGCCAAAGCTCTGATACCACTTGTTAGGATCGTGTATTGAACGAAATACTAACTGATTAACGTGTATACCGAATCAAATAGTGCGGAATCCTATTTGATTGGCGATCCAATCAGTGAGAACGCACGTAGAATCAATTATGGATTGAATCTAAACGTTAAGAACGATATGAAATCGATCTAGTGCGATCTGTGAACTTGGAACAGGTTCTTAGAGGTCTCTGGACGGCTAGGGTACGTCTGTAGTCGAAGTGATCTGAATTGTTACGTTTTTTCACGAATTAAGTGGTATTTATAGGTTAGGGTTTCTCATTCGGGCGACTGAACCATTAGCATGGTTCAGTCGTGCGATTGAGCCATGCGGTTGATCCATTCGCACAACTAAGTGTTCAGTCGTGCGACTGAGTCAATCTCATGTTACACTCGTGCGACTGATCCAGTCTCCTGGTTCAGTCGTGCGACTGAGTCATTCGCATGAAGTTGTTCATGCGTATGGTCCATTAGCATGGGCCATTCCCATGAGAACTTCATATTACTGGGTTTAAATGTATTTATTAATCATTACATTATCAAGATTCATTCAAACAACCACAAACCTATATAGTCAGTTCAATAAGCGTTAAACTACTAAACAATGAAATAATAAACATTATAATCACAACCACATTTGTATTTCATTAAGTACCCATTCAATTACATATGTGTAAGACAATAAAGACATATTACATTAAGCTCAGAAACTAGGTACACATGTATCTACAGCATGCATTAAAGAATGGATGAATGAATGAAAAGTCTTGCAAGCAAATGTATGGAGGTTCACACCCAATGAAGGGTGTTAGCTCAACTGTGTGCGGGTTAGCTACCCCGGAAGGATGCACATTGGGGTCTAATCCTTGTTATTGACCATATGTATGGGACCCTTGTCGCATGCCCTAGGTACTGGAGTCAGGTTCGTGCATAATGTTCGGGGTTTTATTTATAGACCCCAGGCCCAGTAACCAGCTTCGTGCATAATGTTCGGGGTATAGCACATGGCATTGGTTTGGATGTATGTAAAGGTTAATGATGAATGTACGAAAGGTACGATATGAATGAGTAAGAACGGGAACGAATGTTAACGAATGATGTACGATGGCGAATGATGATAATGAATGATGATGAAAGATAATATTAAATATTATCTATGTGTACATATGATGTATGATCATGTGTAAAAGTAAAGTAAGGTTTTGAACGAAAGTAAAGTATTTTAATTATAAAACTAGAATTCACTTAGCAACGCTTACCTTTATGTAAGGTAATGATTGCTGAGGATGGCACGGGTGCAGCTACTTGGCGAGTTTTGGATGACATCCATTTTATGTTAAATGATGTTTTTGTGTCGTAATGCAAACAAATGATATTTTGTACGATTAACAATATTGTATTATTTTGCAAAAGCAATTATTGATATATGAAATGGTCGTTAAGTTATTCCGCTGCAAATTTTTGTAATGTAAATGTATGTTTTGTATTTTATGTGCGATGATTGACCAACTGTGAGTGTCCCGGGAACGGGGCCTTACAGAAATAACAAAAATAATGACCACAACCACACTAGAATTTGTTAATCATTTGCAACTGAAAGTTACTTGGCCAATGTATTTTTGGTTAAGATGCCAAATGGATAAACATAAAACATTAATTTAGGAAACCAAATTAATCAAGTAGATAACATGTTCAATTCACTATCAACACACTTAATTACCTAAACAAACACATCTGATAAAGAGTAATACATATGAAGTGATCTTAGAGACATGTAGTTAGGAGATCCAACATTTAGCTAGATTTCAAGACACATCACATTTACTAACATAAACTAGTGAAGTAATGTACTCATGCTTACTAACTATTAAGCTTCAATTGCACAAAAAGGCATACAACTCCCTCACCACATACACACCCACATTATGATCATAAATAATTTAGCCACTCATCTTCATGTAGATTAATGCCAAGTTGAGAATTCAAAAGCACTTGGAATTGATGTAGTATGTTGAAATTATAAAGGAAAATTACCATCAAATTTATCAAACCCTAATTCGATAAATAACTTGAAGTTAATATTAAATCACCAAGATGTTCTTGAAATTGATTACTCTTTCAGATTAAACCATTTGTGCACTTACAATTGATTTAATCTAATAAGACCAAGAAGTAGAAACAAAAACCCAAATTGAATTGATGAAGTTTATGTGCATTGAGAGTGCTCTCTATTTTTCTCTGTAGATTATTTGTGAAAAATTGAATTCTCATAACCCCCATAAAATGTTAACAAAAACTTAAAACCAAATATACATATTCACTTTATACCTCTTGAGTTTGTTTCATGCTTTATAATTAGCTTAAATCTTAACTAATATATTTAATTTATAAAATAGTATAACATGAATATGTATATTTATATACAAGCCAATATTACTAAAATTCCAACATTCCTCCTCCATTTTAGTAATATTCATGATCAACATAAGCAAACTTCACCATAATAAAACTTATGCATAAATGAAATGTCCTACGGATTGAATTTCATATGAGTATATTATGAATCCAAATATTCCAATATCAAGGTGTCGTAATGATTGAACATGTTCTATTAATCTGTATACTTAAAGGTAATACACATATAAATTCATAATTCTATAGTTCTAACTTGACATAATGTTTTACTAGCCTATGTCCCATCCTTCAAATAATATATTAAAGCCAAGTCCAAGCTTCTTGATGTAGCTAAACTTAATGCCCTTATAGGTAGTTCTTATCTTGCACTTGCAAATATAATTTACCAAAGAACTATTACCTTCTTTATCTTGCAGTCTGAACACATACCTTGGGATGCTATGTTGTGTTCCAATATCTCATGACAAGCCTTCCACATTGAATTTAACATTTAATGTTGTATTAAATGGGAATTGGATATTTTAACATGAACATACTAAAAAAATAGACTTCAGACCCATCCATATGGGTAATTTATTCACAAGATCTATTCCTAACCTTTTGGTTAAGTGAGCAGCCATGTTGTGTTGATATTTTATAAAGTCAATAGATATTATTCCATTCATGTTTAATTCCCTAACCATGTTATGTCTTACACCTAAGTGTCTAAACTTTCCATTATACACTTGACTATATGCCTTAGCTAGTGTAGCAACAATATCACACCTTATTGAAATAGGTGATATAGGTTTATGCCAAATGGAATTTCATACAACAAAATTCTTAACAATTCAGCTTCTTTTCTGGCTAAAGCTAATGCTATAAACTTAGACTTCATTATAGAGTTTGTAATGCAAGTTTGTTTTTTAGACGACCAAGAAATTACACCTCCACCTAGTAGAAATACACATCCACTAGTAGACGAATGATCTTCTAAATTCGTTATCAAACTTGCATCTGAAAAACCTTGTAGAATAGAAGTGAACCTGAATAACATAAACCATAGTTCATGGTTCCTTTTAGGTACTTAAACAATCAATTCATTACTTGCTAGTGATGTGAGCTTGGATTACTTGTGTACTTGCTTAATATTCCCACTGCATATGCTATATCAGGTCTTGTACTAACCATAGCATACATTAAACTTCCTATTGCCTTGGCATAATCTAACTGAGCAATAGGATTTCCTTGATTTGGCAGAAGCTTAATAGTAGGCTCTATAGTAGTTCCAACTCGAGAGGAATTCCAACAATTAAATTTATTTAATATCTTCACAATGTAATAAGATTGAGAGATAGTAATTCTATTGCTACCTCGGGTTATTCTTATTCCAAGAATTACTTCCGCCTCCCCCATATCTTTCATGGCAAACTTGATGATAAAAACTCCTTAGTTTTATCAAATTCCTTGATCTATACCAAAGATCAACATGTCATCAACATACAAACAAATTATAACTCTTCTTCCAAGACTGATCTCATATATGAGTATAAAATCTAATATAGGTTTTTTTATAAGCGAGGGATAGAAGCTTTAGAAGATGAGAATGAAATAGCATATTAATTTTCACTAGTGGAAAAAACATGCCCGTTATTAAAGCCTATAGTCATTATAAAGGTGACAACAAACTATGAGATAGGAAGGATATATCTTATAGTAAAAGTTTAGCATCATAAACAATGTATGAGCATTGCTTTAAATGGTTGGCATAATATGCAAGAGCATTGAAAACATGTTTGGTACGACACTATTGATGTTTGGGTGACATCTATCTTCACGCTGCCATAAGTAAGTATCAACTTTCAAAGAAATTGATCTTGGAGTTCATGATATTTTGATCCCATTAGAAGTATAATGTAACTCTATAAAGCCCCGTAGCTTCACCATCGTGCCACCCTCAGCAACAATTACCTGTCAACTGAAAATGCATAAAAGTCAGCGTCGCTGAGTGAATTCTAGTTTTATAAGTAAAATACTTTTCCTTTCGTTTTAAAACTTTTTCCTTTTCAATCGCACGTGATCATACATCGTACATATATCAAGGTAATAACATTATTATCTTCATTATCGTACGTAATCGTTTTCTTCGCACATATCGCATGTTTCGTTCATTCATCATTATCTTTCACTTCTATCTAGATCCTGTCATATGCTAAACCCCCCCCCCTCTTGGGCACAAAGCCATCTAATCTAGGGTTAAGCAACAAGGATCCCGTTTCGCATGTATGAAGCAGTCACAAGGACTGACTCCCCCTATGTGTGAACCCTCATGGGTTAGCCAAGATTGCACGCTATAAAACACACAGTTGAGCTAACAACTCTTATGGAGTTGTGAACCTCCTTACATTTTGCCTGCAAGACTTTTTCATTCGTTCATTAATTACGTTCCACTTCCATTATCTTTGATCTTTCTCTTCGTTAAGATAATACTTTATGTATAAGAGCGTAAACACACCACGTAAATCCATGTAATAAGGAACATAAAGAAACAAGCCAAAGACATGCATAACATCAACATTCATCACCACCAAAAACATTCCAAGTCTTAGCCTACAAATACTTTTTTCCAAAATTTTAGAATATTTTCTAAGGCTTTTGGGCACATGGGAACTATGCAGGCGCATGGCCATTTACGCGCATGGGGAACACATAGTCGCCTGGGAAAATCATGGGCGCATGGGCAGGCTCTAGGCGCATGGGCACTATGCGGGCGGATGGGTCTGACTTAGGTGCACGAAGAGAAACTTAGGGGTATGGGAAGTGGGCGCTTGGGCACTATGCAGGCGCATGGACCTGACTTAGGCGCATGAGCACCTAGGCGCATGGGCAGTTGGGTGCATGGACAACTGTTATTCTACTTACAACAGTTTTAGACCCCAATCATCATCCTAACATGTTCTAAGCCTAGGTTTTAACATACTAAGCATCAAAAACAAGCATACAACCAAGAACATCATCAAAACATTCCCAAACATAAACCCACCCAAAACAGGGCACACACACACACATACGGGTACATACCCGAATATCATAAAAAGTTAATAATATGCATACTGAGCCCCAAAACAAGTTAAAAACATTAAAAACGTGGACCTAGAACTCACCTGCAGCAGCCTTAGAGCAAAACTCCTTCAAACTCAAAGGCATCCGAAGTTCAACACCTAAACACACCAAGAACACACAACCGAACACACACAAACACATAAGCACATACCCAAACGCTGAAACCCAGCCGAAAACAACTTGAAAAACCAGAAAACTAACCTTAAACAGATCTTATTCTTCTTCTTCTCTCTAAAACGAGAAAACCCAGCTTTCTCACTCTAAAAGGCGATGAAGATGATAGTTGAGTAGGTATGCGGCGGCCATACCACCTTTTTGAACAAAATTATATTAAACTTTGCCCCTTGCACAACTTTAACCCCTTGACTTAGGTTATTTTGATTTTCTTTCTTTTCTTATAAAATTTTCGGGTGTTACAAGTCCACCCCCTTATGTAGGTTTCGTCCTCGAAACCTATTACTCCTCGATAGTCATGGGGTAATGTTGTCTCATCTCTTCCTCAATCTCCCACGTAGACTCAAATCCCTTTCTATGCTTCCACTGTACTCGTACGAGTGGAATTACTTTATTCCATAGCCTCTTCTCCTTTCAATCAATGATTGCCACTGGTTGCTCTACGTAATTGATTCGTTCATCTACTTCAATGTCCTCCAGTGGTACAATCATATTTTCATGTCCTAGGCACTTTCTCAGATAAGATACATGGAATGTTGGATGAATCCCACTTAACTCATCGGGCAGCTCTAACCTATAGGTCACCTCTCCTACTCGCGTAATGATCAAGAAAGGTCCTATATACCTCGGGCTCAGCTTACCCCGCTTTCTAAACCGAATGATAGCCTTCCAAGGTGAAACCTTCAGCATAACCTTATCTCCCACCTTGAATTCAATCGGTCTACGTCTCTTGTCAGCATATGACTTTTGCCTATCTTTTGCCGCTTTCATGAAGGCCTTGATCTTTTCCAATTTCTCAGTCGTAGCCTCAATCACTTCAATACTCCCCAACTCCTTCTGTCCAATATCACCCCAACATATGGGCGTCATGCACCTCCTACCGTATAACATCTCATATGGCGGCATACCAATGCTGGCATGATAACTGTTGTTGTATGAGAATTCAGCTAACTGTAAGTGTTCGTCCCAACTTCCTCCGAATTCAATGACGCATGCCCGAAGCATATCCTCAAGCGTCTAAATGACTGACCATCCGTCTGAGGATGATAAGCCATGCTAATGTGTAACCTCGTCCCCTTCGCATCGTGGAATCTCTTCCAAAACTTGGATGTAAACCGGGTGTCACGGTCAGACATAATGGACACCGGTACATCATGACGAGCTACAATCTCCTTGATAAACAAATCCGCTAACCTCTCGGATGAATACGTTCAAGGATCGGTAGAAAGTGAGCACTCTTTCTCAGACGGTCAACGATCACCCATATGGCATCATATCCCCTCGCTGTACGTGGTAGCTTCGTAATAAAGTCCATGGTGATATGCTCCCATTTCCACTCGGGTATATCCAAAGGTTGTATCTTACCATACGGTTTCTGATGTTCCGCCTTCACTTGTAAGCAAGTAAGACACTTACTCACATACTCCGCTACCTCACGCTTCATACCCGGCCACCAATAAACTTTCTTCATATCTTGATACGTCTTTGTTGCACCAGGATGAATGGAGTATCGAGTCTTATGAGCTTCATCCATGATTCGCCCTCGTAGATTTCCGTAACGAGGGATCCACATCCGTCCGAAGCGGGTTCTAACTCCGTGAGTGTTTTCACCCAACTCCTTGACTAGACCTCTCATCCTTTCGGAGTTAAGGCGATCTTCTTTCAACGCCTCATCAAGAAATTCCTTGACCTGCGTCATCACATCGGATGTCATCACCAATTGATAGGCCTTCACACGGATTGGTTTGGGTATCTCCTTTCTGCTAAGAGCATCCGCCACTACGTTGGACTTGCCCGAATGGTAATGGATCTCACAATCGTAGTCCTTTATAAGCTCCAACCATCTCCTTTGCCTCATGTTCAGGTCTTTTTGCTCAAAGAAGTACTTCAAGCTCTTGTGGTCGGTGAAGATAGTGCACTTCGTCCCGTACAAGTAGTGCCTCCAAATATTTAATGCAAAGACCACAGCTGCTAGTTCCAAGTCATGAGTAGGGTAATTAACCTCATGGATCTTCAATTGTTGGGATGCGTAGGCTATAACCTTCCCTCTTTGCATCAACACGCAACCCAATCCCAAATAAGAGCATCTGAATAGACTACCAAATCCTCGCTTCCTTTGGGTAATGACAAGACTGGAGCTTGCGTCAACCTCGTCTTTAGCTCTTCAAAAGCCTTCTCTTGCTCTTGACCCCAAACAAACTTTATGTCCTTACGGGTCAACTTGGTCAGTGGAGAAGCTATCATGGAGAAGTCTTGGATGAATCTCCTATAATAGCCCGCCAATCCCAAGAAACTACTAATCTCAGACGACGTCTTTGGAGACTTCTATTGCATCACCGCTTCCACCTTTGCCGGGTCTACCATAATCCCTTCGGGATTTACCACGTGACCTAGAAACTGAACTTCGCGCAACCAAAACACACATTTGGAGAACTTGGCTTACAGTTTCTCTCTCCTAAGCGTCTCCAACACCTCCCGAATGTGTCTGGCATGCTCCTCCTCGCTCCTTGAATAAATCAAGATATCATCAATAAACACAATCCCGAATGTGTCTGGCAGCTGGTGCGTTGGTTAAACCAAAAGACATAACGAGGAACTCGTAGTGTCCATAACACGTACGAAAAGCTATTTTAGGAATATCCTGCTCCTTATTTGATACATATGTACCTAGTTTATGAGCTTAATGTTAAATGTCTTTCATGTCTTACATATATGTAATGAATGAGTTGAATGAAATGAAATATGTGTTTGATGCTTATATTGTTTAATGTTTCATTGTTTATTGTGTCACAACGCATATTGAACTAACTATATAGGTTTGTGGTTGTTTACATAGTTCTTAGTCAAGAATGGTTGAGAAATGTGTTTAAACTTAATCGTATGAAGTATTCATGCGAATGGACCATGCTAATGGACCATACGCATGAACACTTCATGCTAATGGACCAGTCGCACAACTGAACCAAGAGACTGGATAAGTCGCACGATTGAGACATAAGATTGGCTCAGTCGCACGACTGAAACTTCAGTCGTGCGTATGGAACAATCGTATGATTCAGTCGCACGACAGAACCAAACTAATGGTTCAGTCGCACGATTGACAAACCCTAACCTATAAATACCACTTAATTCGTGGAAAAACAAAACACTTGAAGAATTTCGACTCACAGACGTACCCTAGCTGTCCAGAGACTCCAGAAAACCTGTTCCAACTTCATAGATCGCAGTTGATCGTGTTCTAATCGTTCATAACGTTTCTTTAATCTCTAGATTGATCGAAACTGCTTTCTCACTGATTGGATCGCCAATCAAATATGATTTCGCACTATTTGATTAGGTATACACGTATTATCAGTTAGTACTCCATCCGTACACGGTCCTAACAAGTGGTATCAGAGCTTTGGCTCTTGATTTTGCGTGTTGATTCGATTAGTTTTGGTGAAAAAAATCACGTTTTTCATTCAAAAGAGTCACTTTTTGAGTAAAAACAGTGTTTTCAGTGTCTCCAGATCTAAAAGTTTACGTTTTTCGGCATACGGCAGATTAGGGTTCGTGAAAAGTCGTATTTTTGTGTCAAAGTACCAAAAACCTTCAAATTTTCAAATCCAGCAGCCTCAGTCGCACGATTGACTCAATCGCACGACTGAACTCAATCGCTCCTCCCATACGCACGATTGAACTCAGTCGCCCATCCATTCGTACGACTGAACACCCCATTCGCATTGTCCATCCGCACTTGTTCAATCGCACGATTGACTCATCCACATTGGTTCAATCGCACGATTGATTCATCCGCATTAGTCCATCCGCACGATTGACCCAATCGCATCTCTCCATTCGCACCAGTGAAACAGTTTTGTTATAACTCTCAAAGTTTAAAGAAATGGAAGATCAGCACTCTGCGTTTACTGCCAGTAGAGACTCTCGAATCCAGAACCTTCTGCTTCTGGAGAATGAAGTTGAAAATCACAATAAGCCACCTAAACTTATAACATTAGATGAGTACCCTCAATGGAAGCAAAGGTTTGAAATTTATCTAAATGGAGTTGATCCCAATCTGTGGGAAGCAATCGAGACAGGCTATAGCATGCCGGTTGGTGCTGATGGTGTTAAACTTACCTTGGGTGGCATGACTGATAGCCAGAAGGTGAAGTACAATGCTGAGAAGAAAGTGTATGCTCTGTTGACTCAGTCGATACCTAAGGATATATTCCACCAGTTTTTTGAGAACACACAGGCAAAGAAGCTATGGGAAGCCTTGGAGAAACGATACGACGGGAATGCATCGTTGATAGCTCTAAAGGCAAAGGCTTTGAAGAAGGAGTTTGATAACTTCTGTTCAATGGGTAAAGAGAGCTTGGATGATGTCATAGACAGATTCTACCATTTAATGAGTGAGCTGCACACTCATGGAGTCACAACGTCAATGGAAGATAAGGTCTCAAGCTTTGCCGATGGTCTGTCAGAGAAGTGGGACTCGTTTGTGTCAAATTTGAGACAGAACAAGTTACTGGAAAAATTAGACATAAACGACTTCATCCTGAAATTGAGAGAGGAGGAACTAAGGATGAAATACAGGTCACAGAAAGGATCCTATGACCAGAATCCTTCACTTTATAGATCCTCTTCCACTTCAACAAGTTCAGGAGCACCTCTTCAAACGGCATTTGTGTCTAGTTCAACCTCTCCTTCTCAATCCACAACTTCAGGATCTGAAACGTCAGGGTCGTCTCGCACCCAATATATAGTGCCTGAAGCAAATGCTACTAAGTTAAAGACCGAGAATCTTGGGAATATCACTGTGGAGGTTGCAAAGGAGCATATGGACCTTTTAGCTGCAGTCGTTCATTCTTATGATGGTCTAGTTGCAGGAAAGATCGGGAATTGCCATCTGGCTGATGAGGATTACGAGCAAGTGGATGAGAATGAATTAGAGAGAATGGACATCATGTGGGCTCTTACAAGTGCTGTTCGAAGGGCTAAGAAGTTTGTGAAGAAGACAGGAAAGAACTTGATAGCCACAAAGGATACAACCTTTGGTTTTGACAAAACCAAAGTTACCTGCTTTAACTGTGGAGAAAAGGGGCATTTCAAACGTGAATGTGTAAAGCCCAAGAAGACAGGTAATGGGAATCCATTCTCGTCTTTCAACCGTCAAGACAAACCTACGAGTGAAGGTGCATCGTCAAGCAAAGATACAAAGGCCTTGGCTGCTCAAGATGATGAAGGACAAGATTGGACCTTCAAGTTTGTGTCTCCGGGCGATTCGAACATTGCTAATGTTGAGGGTCTAGATGATGACACTGCAAGTGAAGGTGAAATAGCAGTTGAACTAGTGATGTCAGATCATGAAGATACTGCTAATGTGGTCAATCACCTGATTGAAGAATATCTTAGAACGACAAGTTCAAAATCTCCAGCATCCGAGGAATCAAACTCTGCGCTGATGGCTGATTCAACCGAATCTTCACAGGTAAGTAACAAAGACCAACTTTTTGAAAGTCATGCTTGTAATGAATGTAATAAGTTTAGAGAAAGCATTGATCTTAAATTTGCTAGGTTATTAGATCACAATGATAGCTTAGTAAATGACTTACAACTGTGCACAGAAGCTAATCGGATTTTAAAACAAAATGAGTGCAGTTATAAAGAGAAAATAGAACTTTTAAATAAACAACTAAGGGAAACTGAGGTTGTGGCTTTTAATCAAGCAAATGATATAAAGTTTTATTTGAACTCTTTGGAAGAAACTAAGAAAGAAAAAGCAGTTTTGGAAGTCGAAGTCAACTCATTAAAACAAAAACTGCATAGTTGGACTAGTTCCTCTCACATAGTTCAAAACTTAGTGAAAGAAAGGAACAATGGGGAAGGGTTGGGTTACAAAGTGGTTCCACCACCACATGAGATATTGTTAAATGCTAAATGTAGACCAGTAAATAACAATCCTATTAAGGATCATGTGGTGTCCACTCCTCTAGTTAGTGATCCAGATTCCACATGTAAACCAATGGAATCTGTCACTAAACAGAAGGAGGCTACTTTGAAGTCTAAAGGCAAGATGCCTATTGTGAATTTGGAAGAACAATTTGAAAAGGTTAATGTAAAGTCAGGTACCAACATGTCTTCTTCAGAATCCAAACTGACCAAACCAGTTAACCAAACACGTGCTTCACGTCAAACTCCAATTAAACAAAAGGCTAAAGATGTTAAAAATGTTCAAACAGTAAATTTTGTTAAAGAAACAAAAACATCTAAACAAAAAGTATCCAAACCCAACCAGACTAAAGTCACTCCTGTTTCACACACTTCCCCACAGAGACAATTTTCCCAATATGTAGAAGGTAGATCATGCTACAATTATGGAAAGAGAGGACACATCGCTTCTAATTGTCCTCATTATCAGACACCAAGAAAGAAAATTGAACTTTATGATACTAAACCAATTCTTCAAAAAGGAGTTCTATTACTCCACCAAAAAGAAGTAATGAACCTAAAGCTCAAACCGTAAGCCAGTCGTCTGTTTATCACAAACAGGCCTTGCACAAAACTGGCTTATGGAAAGAAAAGTCAAGTTCAGTGTTTGATACTAAGAACACTAAGAAGCATGATATGCCTTCACCCTCTAATGGACAGTGGGTAGAATTTATGATGTGTGATGCCTCTGGGTCACCCAAGCCAGTTAATGCTTGGGTACCTAACCTAAACTAATCATTTCCTTTTAATGTGCAGGGTGTCCGCTATAGTGCTTCTACAAATACCTAGATCGTTGATAGTGGGGCATCAAGGCACATGACTGGGAACTTGTCTCTCCTTTTCAATGTCAAACAAATTAAAAGGGGACATGTATCCTTTGTTGGAAATAAAGGAGGATACATCATGGCTCAAGGCGAAGTGGGAAACCAGAAAGTCAAGTTTGACAAGGTCAACTACGTTCAACAACTTCAAAATAACTTGCTTTCTGTATCCCAGATCTGTGACAAAGGATTCAAGGTAGTCTTTGACAACAAGAAGTGCTATGTGTTGAAGAAGGAGTATGTGATACCGGAGGACCAAGTCTTAATGTCAGCTTCAAGATATAATGATTTATATGTCTTGGACCTATCAAAGGCCTCCATAACTGATCATCAAGTTCAATGCTTCTTGTCAAAGGCAACAAAGAAAGACTCCATTTCCTGGCATAGGAGAATGGGACACATTAATCCACGGAAGATGAATCACTTGATCCAGAATGATCTAGTGCGTGGAGTAAATGTTAAGAACTTCCAATTACCGGATTTTTGTGTCGCGTGTAAGAAAGGAAAACAGACAAAGAAGTCTCATAAGGAAAAGAAAGTTCACTCAATTGACCTACCTCTTGAGCTTCTTCACATGGATCTGTTTGGGCCAGTTAGTACAAAGAGCATTGCCGGCGATTTGTATTGCTATGTTGTTACGGATGATTACTCAAGATTTTCTTGGGTGATGTTTCTGAAATCCAAATCAGAGACATTTGAATCATTCAAGGAGCTGGTAACTACATTGGAGTCACTCTACAAGTTGAAGGTAAGGCAAGTTCGCTCAGACAACGGCACCGAGTTCAAGAACCAATGGATGGAGGTATTCTGCAAAGAAAAAGGAATTGTGCACCAGTTCACATCTGCCTACACTCCTCAAATGAACGGAGTTGCTGAGAGAAAGAATCGAAGCTTGATAGAGACAGCCCGGACGATGCTAGCAGACTCGAAACTGCCTATCCAATTCTGGAACGAGGCAGTTGCCAATGCATGTTACACCCTAAATCGAGTCCTGGTGGTCAAACGTCATGGTAAAACGTGTTACGAGTTGCTCCAACGACGTAAACCTAATCAGGGAAGTTCAGTGAAAAGGCTGAAGAAGGAATTTTTCTAGGATACAACATACCGAATAAGAGAGTTTATAACAACTCCACGGGTCAAGTAGAAGTGTGGTGCAACGTCGACGTTCAGAGATACACCACCCCCTGCTGGTAAAGGACCTGCATTCTTCTTCGATTATGATGGATTCTTTAAGTCCTTCAACATCCATCTCTCCCCTTCTGATGATAAGTTAGCGACCAGAATGTTGTATGATGTCTTAAACACACCGTCTCTAGACTCGTCAACCTCAGTTCCACATGGGGAGTCTTCTAGTTCTTCAGGGGGAGCACTTGATGTAAGTGACTCCTCCTCTGAAGATGAAGAAGTGGAGACTGAACAGGTGAACCAGGAGGAACAGGTTCCTGCTACAACAAGTACACAAGTATCAAACCTTGATGCCTCTGACTCTTCGGAACCTCAAACTCCAACTGCCTCAGATACTGAAACTGGTATTCACAATCTGGATAATGAGGTAGTTGTTCCCACCACTCCTGGATCACGGTTAAATGTTTATCATCCCTTGGACAATGTCATTGGAGATGTTCGATCAGGAGTACAGACCAGAAATCAGCTATACTCAGCTGATTATGCCTCAGTCATGGAAAAGGGATATCTTCACGATGGCGCATATCGATGTTTTGTGTCTCAATTTGAGCCAAAATATGTTAGTGAAGCATTAAACGATGAGGCATAGGTAAGTGCGATGCAAGAAGAACTCCTACAGTTCAAGAAGCTAGGAGTATGGACCCTTGTGGACAGACCAAAAGGTGCTAAAGTCATTGGAACTAAATGGGTCTTGAAATGCAAGAAAGACGATCAAGGGGTCATAATTCGCAACAAGGCTCGACTTGTCGTTCAAGGTTTTAGACAAGTCGAAGGAATCGATTATAATGAAGTGTTTGCACCTGTGGCAAGGATGGAAGCAATCCGTATCTTCCTAGCCTATGCCTCTTACATGAAGATCAAAGTTTATCAATTAGATGTAAAGAGTGCATTCCTTCATGGTGAAATTCGGGAGACAGTGTACGTCAGTCAACCGGAAGGATTTGAGGATCCGTATCATCGGGACAGAGTTTACAAACTAGATAAGGCTCTCTACGGGCTCCATCAAGCCCCAAGAGCATGGTATGAGAAGCTCTCGACTCATCTTATGAAACACGGCTTTCGCAGAGGAGTGATTGATCGTACACTGTTCATCAAAGAAAAGGATGGTGACTTACTGCTCGTACAAATCTATGTTGATGACATAATCTTCGGTTCCAAAAATGAAGATCTATGTAAAGAATTTGAAGCAGTAATGAAAGTTGAATTTGAGATGAGTGCCATGGGAGAGATGAAGTTCTTTCTCGGGTTACAGGTGGATCAGACACCAAAGGGGATATTTCTACATCAGACCAAGTATGTAGGCGATATTCTCAGTCGATTCGATATGGATAATGCTTCGGCAGCTGGGACTCCACTAGCCACAAACCACGATGTGGCACCCGACGAAAATGGTGATCTGGTGGATGCCACCATGTACCGAGGAATGATTGGATCCCTCATGTACCTCACAGCCTCACGACCTAATATCATGTACGCGACATGTCTATGCTCCAGATATCAGGCAAAGCCAAAAGTCAACCATCTCATAGGAGTCAAAAGGATATTTCGTTATCTGAAGGGTACTCCAACACTTGGGTTGTGGTATCCTCATGACGATGACTTTAAGCTTACAGCGTATAGCGACTCGGATTATGGCGGCTGCAAAATGAACTAAAAGTCAACTTCAGCAGGATGTCAATTCTTTGGGAGAAGATTAGTCACGTGGCAGTGTAAGAAGCAGACATCGGTTGCTCTGTCAACTTGTGAAGCTGAATACGTTGTTGCTGCAAGTTGCTGTTCACAAATCATCTGGATTCAACAGCAAATGCGGGACTACGGTTTGAAATTCTCTAACACTCCTATATTTGTTGATAATTCTGCTGCTATAGCCGTAACTAAAAATCCGGTCCAATATCCTAAAACCAAACACATCGGAATTAAATATCACTTTATACGGGATTGTTTTGAAAAGAATTTAATCGATGTTGTTAAAATTAATATGGACTTTCAACACACTGACCTCTACACAAAAGCATTTGATAAACCAAGATTTTTATATTTGTTAGAGGTCAACGGTGTGAAAAAGAAATATGAAGTGATTCCAGAAGATGACAGTACTTAGTCCAACGAGTAGAGTTATTTTTTATTTGTTATTTTCTTTTATTTTTCGTATTTTAATTTCCTATTTCTATAAAATCAAAAACTCGAAAAATATTTTCGGTTTTAGGATTTTAGGGGGGGATAGATTAGAGTAGTATTAAATTAGGTGTTTTAATTTCAGTACTTAAAAAAACGAGGGAGGAGGACAGCGTAGCTAAAAGGATAGAAATCAAATCTGTGATACTGATTCAATGCTTATGGAAAGTGATAGTACACGGGGAACAGATTATTTGGGACTTCAAAATTTTGAATGATTAAGATGCAAAATTCAAAGTATAAATCTGAGAAGTCTAAGCAAAATAAAAGAAAAAATGATAGTAAAACTAGTATGCTACTAAGGTAACATAGAGAAAGTAGACCTAGAGGTTGCAAGTTCATTATATGATGTGTCGGTAGATTCAACACAATAGATGAGTAGACCTCATTGGTGACTTAAATTCAATCTAAATGGTTCAACTTGCTTTGGGTTCCCATCTTATCCCTGGTTAACACAATCAACGTAGTTCCAATAAGGGGTGACGAGCAAATAAACGCCACAAATGTGTGCGGATGACCATAAAAAGAGCAAAGCACGAAAAAAAATGTGTAAGCGCTATCAAGCTGATAACAAATGTTGTTGGTGCGTTACGTGCAAAAAGAAAAGAAAAAAACGCTCTCACAAGAAGATAGGTTGTGTGCCTCTCTGTTGTGCGATGGCACTGACCTGAGGATAAGCATAACCTAAATATTCTAGAATTCATTGTTGTTTGCGCCTCTCTGCTGTGCGATGGCACTGACCTGAGGCTTGGCATCTCTTTGAAATCTCTTAGAATAGTTTCTTCTTGTCAAAACACCCGTAGACCGCTCAAAAATCTCCTGAGGAATGTTGATTACCATATAAGCGTGGGATCCACAAATGTTTGTTGAAATAATTAAACCTTAATTCATCACCAATAAGTGTCAAAAATTTGTGTATGGATTTAATAGGACAAGTATACTGACAATCATCGTGAGCAGCAACTCTTGAAAGTCCAAATCAGCATGTGCATCTTATAGCTCTAGTATGATTTCCTAAACTTGCTAATGACTCTCGATAAAAACAAGAATCTAGCATCAAAAGGTTTTGGTAACATGTCCCAAATGATTCTGGAATACCTGTATGATTCCAAAATGAATCGTACCAGAAATGATTAACTGGAATTGAAGCTGTGATGTCCATGAAGTAAAATCAATTAGAAATATTCTAATAGGTCGTATTTCATCTCTAATCAAAAATACAAAAATATGTCTTGTTATTGTTCTTAATTTCAAAGTTGTTCTGATTAGTTTTAGTAAATTGTAGTGTAAGAGTCGGACTCAACAACTCATCGTAATCTGGGATTCACTCACTAAAAGGGTCACGTCTGAGGTGACCAATGGGGTTTTTAAATGTAAAAGGATCACGTCTGAGGTGATCAACAGTTTTTCTAAGTTAAAATGGTCATGTCTAAGATGATCAATGGTCAAAATGTCTTATCAAAAAGTAAAAGGCTAAGTGTATGAATGGTCATAAGGTCAAACTCATAAGTATGAGCCATTCGCACGACTGGACCATGAGTATGGACCAGTCGTACGATTGGACCATACGTATGAGCCCAATCGCACGACTAAACCACATGTATGGACCAGACGTGCGATTAGACCATAAGCATGGGTCAATCCATACGATTGGATCATCAAAATGAACCAATCGCTCGAATGGAGGTGACCGAATGAGACAGTCGCACGACTGAAACCTAGTCGCACGACTAAAGGTGACCGACTGAGCCAATCACACGACTAAGCTCCAGTCGCACGAATGAAGAGTGCGAATGGATCCAGTCGCCCGACTGAAGACAGAATCAGTATAAATAGGGCTAAAGTCGGTCGCATATCTTCATCACCCCTCAATCGCGCTAATATCGCCCGAATGCAAAGACACTCTGCCAAAATTTGATTAAGTCGATTTCTGACCACTAGTGTGTTACTGACGAGTTGTTACATCATCTGCAGGTAATGAACGTTCCAAATAGCACAAAATGCGCAGTGAAAACAAACCCTAACAGACCCAAATCGTTTAAAATCAAGAAATCGGTAACAACCAACAAATAGACCAAGTAAACGGGCAAATTGGTTAAAATGAAAGACATAATGTGACAATTAGGGTTCCTGCGTGTCTAAAGAGTCTAAACACAACGTTTAACTTCCAGTTTTGACCTAGATTCAGAATTAAAGTGTCGAACAGAGAGATATGCGACTGGTCACTCTGAATGAACTTCAATTGCACGATTGAATTGGGCGAATGACTCAATCGTACGAATGAACCATGCACATGAACTCAGACGCACGACTGATTCAACCGCATAGAACAGCATACGACTCAGTTGAGTCGCAGGTTCATTCGCACGACTGAGCTCATTCGTACGACTGAGACTCAGTCGGACTATCCATTTGCACGACAGAACAGAAGGATTCAAGTCCAATAAATTCAAATGTCATTCTCTTACACACACTCTAACGTTTATCTATCTTGTGTTACAGCAGCATGGCGAGTCGGTGGACGATAAGCACTAAGCACAACATATGTGCTCATCTAGACACTACGTCCCGGAACGCGTATGAGTTCGCGGGAATTATTTCTTTTCTACGGAGATCGAGGATTTTCAGAGCTATCTCCACGCCTTGCACACCATACGGGTCGATACAGCAGGCTTTCTGGGAAAGCGCTGTTGTAGATAGATCCTCAGAGCCTCACCGTATTCGGAGTTCCATCTTTGGCCAGGCCATTGACATCAGTGAGGAGGATCTTAGGACGGTCTTAGAGTTGGGAGCTGATGGCGATTGCCCTACCAGACTGCATCCGTTGACTGTCCGAGGTTGCTTTCTTCGAGCTAAGTACTCAGGGGACATCAACGCAAGTGTGCTCAACAAGAGCAACCTGTGCCCCCAATTCAAGTACTTAGCCCATGTGCTGTTGAAGTGTATTGCCTCAAGGATGGGAGGTTTTGATGAGCTTTCTGATCAGATCCAGAATGCCTATGTGGCTCTGAATCTGAATCATCCTTTCAGCTTTTCGAGGATGATCTTCACCTACTTGGTGGAGAACATAGAGGCCAAAGGCAAGGAAGGCTTCTGCATGTACTCACGATTCATACAGATGATCATCGACCAGAAGCTTCCTTCGCTGCCCAAGGAGAAAGAGGATGTTGTGGTGCTTGAGGTGATGGATGATACCACCTTAGGCAGGATGAAGGTCTACCGGGGCAAGCAGGTGAAGCCCCCGGTGAGGAGGTTGTTTGGGCATTTGGCCCGAGAGGACTACGTGGCGCCAGCTAAGAGAAAGTGGCGTCACGATGATAGTGACTTAGATTCTGAGCCGATTGTGCTCCCATCCGACGATTCTGATGATGATGACAGTGGTGATGGTGGAGATACTGGCACCATCCAATCTAGGGCCACTACCACAGATGTTATATCTCCATCATCCACCCACGGAGGAGCTGAGACAGCAGGATTCCATCAGGACTTTCGGCCTGATGAGGAGGAGGAGTCCGATGAGGAACCTTTAGTTCGGACGGGCGGTAGGTGGACGCCAGGGTGAGTCTGGGGAGGTTGCTACTGATCCATCTTACACCCCAGACCAGCCCAGCAGCCAAGGGGGAGCATCCTCCTCGAAGGGATCGAGGAAAAAGATGATGGCTCAGCCGCATGGGATGAGGAGTAAGAGACGGAGATTCACCTTGATCACCACCTCTACCACCACCACCACCACAGCTACCACCACCACTACCACACCCTCTACCACTACTACCACACCACCCACCACTACTACCATACCACCCACCATTACTACCACACCTCCACCCTCCAATACTACAGCCATACCTCCACCAGTTATACCTATACCACCACCCATCTTTACCACAGCTACCACCACTACCACCACCCATCGAGCCGGGACTTCATCTCAGGTCCCACTGAGCTTTGGATCATCTCTGCCCCCCGTTGGGTTAGAGGAGTAGCTGGCCAATCTAAACCGCATTGTGCTTAAGCTGCTTGCTACTGATGAGCAACGAGCTACACAGCTAAACCAGCTGATGGAGCTCAATGCTGCTCAGGCTCAGCAGATAGCATCTCAGAGTCAGGAGATTGCTGAGCTTCGTGAGCTGCAGACTTCTTCAGTAGAGAGGATAGAGGATCTTGAGGCGAAGAACAAGAAGCTGATGCTACGACTCAAAGGCTCCAAAGATGAGCCCCTCAAGATCAGAGAAGGAGACGATGATGCTGATGATGGCGACGATGAGGATGATGAGGATGATGATGATGAGACGGATGAAGAAGGTGATGAAGATGAAGAAGATGAGAAGGGAGAAGATGAGGATGAAGGAGATGATGCTGCTGCATCAGCATCCACACAGGCAAGAGAGCAAAGGTCAAAGAAGGCTCAGGATCAGGGAGCCTCACCCTCAGCCCCTCCGGCTGACGAGCCTGCGATTCAGGGCAAAAGTAATGATTAGATATTTATGTATTTGAAAGCTTTTGTACTTGAATCATGTATTAAACTTTTGTACTTAATGTTTATATATATTTAATGTTTAACTGTCTTGATTATTGACTATTGATGTGTTACATGTTTAAATCAAGCAGATCTAGCATATCAGCAAGATGAATACGATGTTGCTCCCCTTTAGCAAATCAAGTCTCAACTCACAATGATTCTTGATTTGCAAGGGATTGTCAGACGGTCAGTGAGCTATACTCCTGAAGAAGGAGAAATCATTCATGACCTGACCGACGAGCAACTTGCTGAGATGTTCAGGTTGAACCTGGACGAGATTGTCAAGGATGCTCCTACTTTTGACGTTGCAAGTGATGATGAGCTCAACGACATAGATGAAATCGAGATAGAGGATGTAACTGCTGACCATTATCCAGAGTACACTGACTGAGAGGGAAATGTAGTTCCCAACTTTGGTGATACTCTCGGCAGTGATACATTTGACTAGCTGGATCAGATGGAGAAAGAGGCTAAGAAGACCGATGGTCAAGCCCAAGCCTCAGACACCGATGTTGACATCAAAAAGGCTGAATGGGCGGCCTGTTTTGCTGAGATCCGAGCCATGCGTACTGCACAAAAGCCCAATGTCTACACCAAGCTATACAAAGTCAAGAGACACTTAAAGGTGTCAGGCAAGATCATTGCATGGGCTTAGTTTGAGGATCTGAATGTGTATGCAGTGAAAAGAGAAAAGGGCATAGAGTACTTTAGATACCCACATGATCTAAAGACTCTCCCTGGTTTTGAGCTCAACCAGCTGGCACGCCTAAAGTTGTTGTATGCTGACCCGAGAAAGATGTCAGGCTGGTTTGAGGCTGAACTGAGGAAAGAGTACCACACCAGGTGGGTTAACTTTAGACCTCAACAACCGAAGAGGTACATCATGCGGTCTGAAGTTGATCCCATTACTGGAAAGCCAAAGGTTGTGCTGAAGTGGAGTCCTCCGAGCACTATGTCTAAGATTCCCTTACAGGAAATGCCACAGGACTTCACTCCACACTTTAAGTGGTGGTACTACGATTGGAGAACAGGTGAAGCGGTCATAGTCTTACAAAAGGAAAGCCAAATGGATACTATCCGGGTATTTGACCCTATGTGGCTGACTAACTTGTCTGCTGACGATGTATATACCTTATACAAGTGGCCACTATTCTATGACTCGCATGATATTGTACAAGCCCTCCAGTTCCAGAAAGTGATAAGACTCTGTTTCGTATTCGAGATACATGCTGGAGTTACAAGAGAGGAAAAGTGCAAGAAGTTTGAGGAGCTAATGAAGAATGTTAGATAATGATGTAAACTAGGTCCAAAGGGGAGTTTGGTGATACATATGTACCTAGTTTATGAGCTTAATGTTAAATGTCTTTCATATCTTACATATATGTAATGAATAAGTTGAATGAAATGAAATATGTGTTTGATGCTTATATTGTTTAATGTTTTATTGTTTATTGTGTCATAACGCATATTGAACTAACTATATAGGTTTGTGGTTGTTTACATAGTTCTTAGTCAATAATGGTTGAGAAATGTGTTTAAACTTAATCGTATGAAGTATTCATGCGAATGGACCATACGCATGAACACTTCATGCTAATGGACCAGTCGCACGACTGAACCAGGAGACTGGATCAGTCACACGATTGAGACATAAGATTGGCTCAGTCGCACGACTGAACCTTCAGTCGTGCGTATGGAACAATCGTATGATTCAGTCGCACGACTGAACCATACTAATGGTTCAGTCGCATGACTGAACCATACTAATGGTTCAGTCGCACGATTGACAAACCCTAACCTTTAAATACCACTTAATTCGTGGAAAAACAAAACACTTGAAGAATTTCAACTCACAGACGTACCCTAGCCGTCCAGAGACTCCAGAAAACCTGTTCCAACTTCATAGATCGCAGTTGATCGTGTTCTAATCGTTCATAACGTTTCTTTAATCTCTAGATTGATCGAAACTGCTTTCTCACTGATTGGATCACCAATCAAATAGGATTCCGCACTATTTGATTAGGTATACACGCATTATCAGTTAGTACTCCGTCCGTACACGGTCCTAACATCCTTCACCTTCAGTTGATGATAGCCAGATCGAAGATCTATTCTCGAAAACCAACTGGCACCTTGAAGCTGATCAAACAAGTCATCAATTCAGGGTAGTGGATATTGGTTCTTTACCGTCAAATTGTTTAACTCGAGGTAGTCGATGCACATCCTCATACTATCATCTTTCTTCTTTACAAACAAGGCCGGAGCACCCCAGGGAGAGATACTCGATCGAATGAACCCTTTATCCAACAATTCTTGCAATTGAACCATCAGTTTCTTCATCTCAGATGGAGCCAATCGATACGGTGCCTTAGCAACAGGTTGAGCACCAGGTATCAAGTCAATCTGGAACTCGATCTTGCGGTCCGGTGGCACACCTGGTAAATCTTCTGGGAACACGTCGGGAAAGTCATACACAACCGGTACGTCGGACAATTATGGTATTGACATGTCCATATCCTTCACATAAGCCAAGTAGGCGCTACATCCACGCTTCATGCACTTTCCCGCCACCGCCATCGAAATCACCTTCGGTATCATAGTAACTCGATCACCGTAGATCGTCACCGAACTCCCATCACGCGTTGTCAGTCGGATCATGACACACAATATTTGCTTCATAGGCTGCTAGCAAGTCCATCCCTAGGACTACATCAAACCCGCCTAAAGTCATCACAAACAGTATAGCAGGAAACCTATGACCTTCTAATTCTATGTCACAGCCTTCTACCAAATCAGAAATCCTGGTAGACTTACCTATGGCAGTTTCTACATCAAAGGGCTCATCAATGCTTCTACTTCTAACAAACAAATTAGCACAAAAAGCAATAGAAATGAAACTCCTACTAGCACCAGAATCAAATAACACAGAAGCAAGAGTTTGGTTTACTAGAAACGTACCTGACACAACATCGGGGTCCGTCCTAGCCTCCTCCCGGGTCATCATGAATGCTCTAGCGCTCTCCTTCTGCCCTTCATTCCCAGCCTTTTCCTTTGCCCTAGAACTCTCAGCCCTCGGCTTCTTGCAATCCATACTCAGATGGCCCTCTTAGCCACAGTTATAACACCTTACAGCCCCACACTCTCTTGCCACATGACCAGGCTTTCCACAATTGAAGCAGACGTTAAATCCCCGCATACTTTCTTCCGTATGCTCCCTTCTGCATTTACCACACCGCTTCGTCCCTGATCCCGACGTAACTACACGCCGATCATCCACCCTTGCACTCTTGTTGTTTGGAGTGACACCACCACGTCCAAACTGCTTCCCGTCCAAATCTACTTGGAGCACATAAATCAAATAGCATGCGCACATAATACCGGTTAACTTTAAAAGAAATTACTTGATGGCACGTAGCTACTTGGGCTGGCATCCTTCCATTTGGTCCCATTTTAAGTTTAAGTTTAGGTTTTTGAAATAATTTACCCATTTCTATTAAACTTTGGTTCTAATACCAACTTGTAAGGCCCCATTCCCGGGACGCTTACAGTCGGACAATCATCGCACATAATATTTAAAACACATTATAATTACAAAACATCGCAGCGGAATAATTTAACAAAAACCATTTCATGCATTAATAATTACTTTTGCCAAATAATACATCATTGTTAAAGTTACAAAATATCGTTTAATTGCATTACATCACAAAAATATCATTTCTGCATAAAATGGATGCCAGTCCTTTATTCGCCAACTAGCTTCACCCTCCTGCCACCCTCAGCAACAATTACCTGCCAACTAAAAGTGCATAAAAGTCAGTGTTATTGAGTGAGTTCTAGTTTTATAAGTAAAATACTTTTCCTTTCGTTTTAAAACATTTTCCTTCTCAATTGCACGTGATCATACTTCATACATGCATCAAGGTAATAACATTATTATCTTCATTATCGTACGTAATCGTTCGTTTCGCACATATCGCATGTTTCATTCATTAATCATTATCTTTCACTTCTATCTAGATCATGTCATATGCTAAACCCCCCCTCTTGGGAACAAAGCCATCTAATCTAGGGTTAAGCGATAAGGATCTCGTTTTGCACGTATGAAGCAGTCACAAAGGCTGACTCCCCCTATGTGTGAACCCTCATGGGTTAGCCAAGATTGCACGCTATAAAACACACAATTGAGCTAAAAACTCTCATGGAGTTGTGAACCTCCTTACATTTTGCTTGCAAGACTTTTCATTCGTTCATTCATTATGTTCCACTTCCATTATCTTTGATCTTTCGCTTCGTTAAGATAATACTTTATGCATAAGAGCGTAAACATACCACGTAAATCCATGTAATAATACGTAATAAAGAACATAAAGAAACAGGCCAAAGACATGCATAACATCAACATTCATCACCACCAAAAACATTCCAAGTCTTAGCCTACAAATCCTTTTTTCCCAAAATTTTAGAATATTTTCTAAGGCTTTTGGGCGCATGGGAACTATGTGGGCGCATGGCCACTTAGGCGCATGGGGAACACTTAGTCGCCTAGGAAAATCCTGGGCGCATGGGCAGGCTCTAGGCGCATGGGCCTGACTAGGCGCATGAGGAGAAACTTAGGCGTATGGGAAGTAGGCGCTTGGGCACTATGCAGGCGTATGGACCTGACTTAGGCGCATGGGCAGTTGGGCGCATGGGCAACTATTATTCTACTTACAGCATTTTTAGACCCCAATCATTATCCTAACATGTTCTAAGCCTAGTTTATAACATACAAGCATAAAAAACAGGCATACAACCAAGAACATCATCAAAACATTCCCAAACATACACCCACCCAAAACAGGGCATACACACATACGGGTACACACCTAAATATCGTAAAAAGTTTTAACATGCATTCCCATCCCTAAAACAAGTTAAAAACATTAAAAACGGGGATCTAGAACTCACCTGTAGCAGCCTTAGAGCAAAACTCCTCCAAACTCAAAGGCACCCGGAGTTCAACACCTAAACACAGCAAGAACACACAACCAAACACACACAAACACATAAGCACATACCCAAAGGCTGAAACCCAGCCGAAAACAACCCGAAACACCAGAATACTAACCTTAAACCGATCTTCTTCTTCTTCTCTATAAAACCGATGGAAACCCAGCTTTCTCACTCTAAAAGTCGATGAAGATGATAGTGTAGTAGGTATGGGGCGGCCATACCATCTTTTTGAACAAAATTATACTAAACTTTGTCCGTTGCACAACTTTAACCCCTTGACTTGGGTTATTTTGCTTTTCTTTCTTTTCTTTTAAAATTTCCGGGTGTTACAAACTCTCAGTATGTAACAGCAAGAAGTGGTACTAACAATGCACATAATGATCGAGTTCTTAACATCAAATAGGAATGCATTTGCCAATGGAGTGAAGTTTGTTGCCCCATACTATATATACACAATAGAAAGTAAACAACAAAGAATAATGGATCCATGCTTATAAATGAGAAGTATATAATAATAATGATTAAAAGAGCTAGTGAAACCTACAAACATAAGAGACTCTCCTAATGTCTTTTCGAAAAGAATACTCAAGAGATTATTGACTCTATTTAAATGCTAACCTATATATTATTGCTCAAAGACCAAAATAAAAAAGCATGATTCTAGAAAAAAGTAAGGCTAATTATTATAAAATTTACATTGGAAAAGACATAGGAAGTACATAAAATGGTAATAAATAGAAAAAATATTTAAATTAGATATATGAAATTTTTTCCAAATATTTTAGACTATATACAACTGAAAAAAATATAAGACAAGGTATAATATTGTTTCAAATAATTATTAGGGATTATAGCTTTAAATGAACATGTAATTCACTTTGAATATTTAAATTATATAAAAATCTCAAATTATAATATTTAGACCTTAAATATAGGTATAGTAATACAAATAAATAATAATTACTAATTATAAGCAAGAGAAACATTTATTTGTATCAATAACATTAGAATGAACCAAAATAATGCACTAAAATAACAAAAATAGAAAATATGAAAAATGACTTCATTTAAAAGTTTGCTAAGACATATATACTGTATAAGACTTATAAAAATTTAATTCTTGATTAATCTAAGCACTAAATAATTTTTACAACTACTTGGGACTAAAACAATAATAATTTTAAATCCAATAGACAAATACTAAAAGATATTTAAACATATTTTATAATACAAAACTTATTGTATAAAAATATATTTTGGTGTTAAATAGGTTAAGTTAGTTATTTTATAAATTATCTCCTTATAATATGCTAAAATAGGGTTTATTAAAAAAATTAACAAAATAAGTTTATTTATATAAAAAGCATATTTTTCCAGTAGAATTAAGTATAAGTTTAGTGAATATATTTTTCTAATAATTAAAAGTTTAACGTCTAAAGAAAGCATTTTACTTTATTCTTCTTGTCGATTTACTTTTTTGAACTATAGTTTACTGTGAAAATTCGTTCTTTATGGTTTGGTTCATGAATCCCACTTTTTGAATTAACAAATTTACTAATAAAACGGTTTTAGCGGTTTAATGGTTTTAGCGGGTTTGATGTGTTTTTAATCAAGGATTGCTATGGACCAATTTTATACTCCTTATAATCTATGTTTTTAGTGTTTGTAATATGTTGGTCTATTTAAAATTCACTTGTGCCTATAAATGTGTAATAATTATAGTTTTATCATTTAAACGTTTTAGGGCTATGGTTTTGTGACTTTTAAAATCTTCGAATGGGTCCAAGATAGCTGTCAAATACGTAGGTTATGAAGGGTTACTAGTTTGGTACATTATCTTATAGGATCATGAAGTTAACATGAGAATTCAAAGAATTTGAAATGGGTTTTTGAGTTACCTTGTTAGGAATGATTAAGAACTTAAACCGGGATTGATTTGTGTTACAAATATGAGAAATAGCTTCATTTAAAAAAAATTAAGACATATATATTATATAAGACTTATAAAAATTCGTTAAATGCAATAGGCAAATACTAAAAAATATTTAAACATATCGTATAATACATAACTTACTGTATTAAAAAAATATATTTTGGTGTTAAAGAGGTTAAATTAGTTATTTTATAAATTATCTTCTTATAATATGCTAAAATAGGGTTTATTAAAGAAAATTAACAAACTAAGTTTATTTATATAAAAATCATATTTTTCCAATAGAATTAAGTATAAGTTTAGTAAAAATATTTTTCTAATAATTAAAAGCTTAAATCTTGATGATAAAACAAAATTTGGCCATTAAAACGTACCATCGGTATGACCGACAAATAAAAAATGTGTAGCTATTTTATGTAAACTTTCCAGAATATTTAATATTTTTAAGTAGATAAATAAATAATATAATAATTATGATAAGTGTATTTAAATTATACAATAATTGTTATTATAAAACACCTAGCAGGTTTTGGAGCATTTCGGACCAATTGGATAGGATACCACTGGTTAAAGAACCGTATTTATTGCTTGAGTTGTTAGTAACACAATCATTTAATATAGGCCCTTAGATCTTCAAGCACTCAAAAATTACTTCAAGACTTTCTCAAGGTGAGTTCATGTGACCCTCTTTTTAAAACTATTTTGTTTAACTTATTTTGGGGAATGAGAATACATACTCCTACATATTTTTGTACTCTTTGGTGTATAATTAATCAAGACAATTTTAACGGCCACAAACAATCCTCGAGTTTTAGCACAATCATTAACTCCATAAGGAGCCACGGGATATATGAAAAGTACTATTTGGGGATACCCCAACGCACAGTGGATCGTTTGCGACGACCTTCCACTGAATGATATCTGGTTTATCTTGTGTCATATATTTACGCTATTTGATAACTAATGTTGGCAGACATAAGTAGGGGAATTATTATTATTTTGATGTCCACGGGCCGTTGGCACAGGTTTGATTATGAACATGTTTAATTTGCACCAAAATATTTATTTGCGTCATGTGTATAAAACTCATGTTCTATTGGATCATATAAGGCTGGTGCAACCAAAACAACACTTAGAACATTTTGAAGAACAACTGAAGAGGTCTTTCGAAGACAAAGCTGCTCTTCCGAAGACAAGTTAAAGATCTTCCGAAGCTCAAGTATGAAGAACTTCCGAAGGTAGAACTCAGTCTTCCGAGACTAAGTAGTTCTCCTTCCGAAGTATAAACACTTAGAAGATCCAAGGCAAAGTCTTCCAAAGAATAAAGTCATGAAGACTTGCAGAAGTCTCGGAAGAAGTTGATTCCTCTGAAGTATAAATGGTTTCGGAAGAACTTATTCTTCCGAAGCAATTTAAGCTTCGGAAGAACCAACTATGAACCAGTGGCCAAAAGTATGGTCGGCCTAACACCCGCTGCCACCTCTAATATATTACATGTCGCTTTCCCACGCCCATGTAGTTGACCATACTTTAATCCTCTGTTGATCCCTTATCAGTTAGTACAGTTACCACCTTTAGTTGGTGACAAAAGGTAAGTCATGAACATGTCATGACTACCTAATCTTGGATGGTATTTTATCTTAGATACTATACTTCTAGTAATGTAGTATTTGTCTAGATGTAAATTTCAACTGGTCATCCAAGTATAACCGGCTGTAGATAATAGTATATATAGTTTCTCATTGTAACTCATCAAACTATGCTTGTAAGAGTCTTGTAATACTGAGTTGAAAAGTAATATATATACAAGTATCTTGAAAACTATTCTTGTGTTCATTAACTTATTATATTATTATCAACTTAGTTAGAGATTCTGTTTCATCATTCGAGTGAGTTTAAGTGAGTTTGAGAGATAAAACTTGTGGTGTGAGACCAACACAGATCCTGCATGTTCTCACCAACATATTGTTGACGTATTTTGAGTATGTATTTCCAGGCAATATTCAAGAGTGATACGTGTAGGCACTATGCACTATTGAAAGGCCAACCCTAGTCAAAGCTAGAAGACTTTAGTTTAATTTAATTTAGTATTTTAATAATTTCGATTGGGTTGTACTTTATTATTTTCTGTTTCTTTCCTCGCATGTATTTGAAAATGAGGCCGAACGATATGTACTAGTGGAAATATATATGTAGTATTATTCCACTGTGTTTTTGTTGATATCAGTCGTAGTGCATGGGCCCGCCCTTGGTTTAGGTTAGTAAAATACCAAAGAAGAAAACGTAATTGTGGTCTAGTAAGAAGACGGAATAAAGGTAATGTGTATATTTGAAATAAATCGAGAAATCATACCCAAAAACAAACTATCCAACATCCATGAATTAAATGAAAGGTTGAGTCAATATCCAGATTTGGTTTAAAGTGTTTCTTGAATATACAAAAAGTATTAAGTGACTATCATCGTATTTTGATGACTAAAGATGAAGACAAAGAGTCTTAACACTAATAAGGGTACTTTTTGGATCAAAACGGAGGTTGGTTGATAGAGCCTTCAAAAAGCAAACATGAAAGAAGTTGACGTATGGTCACAAAGAAGCTAAAACAATGAAGGTCACTTAGGGAGTGAATTTTAAAAGCCTTCCTTGTAAACATCCATTCATTATTAAGAAAGTGAAACTTGACCCACAGATAAGCGACTCATTACCTGGGGACCAATCTTAAAGGCCTTAAAAGCATGCATAAAGCAAATCAACTTAATTTATATGGGAGATGCATGTGAAAATTAGTTGTTCATTATCTAAGGAAAACAATAATGCCCAAGGGATGTATCAACCTGTGTTTGAAAATCATATTTGGTATCACAAGATTAAAATAATCTTTAGACATGCAATCTCCCCCTTATTGTTGTTGTAACACTACCAGGGGAAGGACCCTAATTATTCTCTTAATTCTCAATGAAGATGGTGAATGCTAGAATAAAAATTGGACACCATACATACACCTAATTCTCTCCCCTTAATAGCTCACTTAAGCATTAGAGTAGATTACAGACTATCCCACTCTAAGTTCTCTTACTGCTTTTACTTATTCAGATATACGAGAAAAGTCCAATCATGTAACTCGAAATCCTTCATCACACATCACTTTTTGCTAAAACATGAAAAATGAATTTATACATCCCAATTACGGCACCTAAAGGAGTTTAATGTGGAGAATGCATGCATATGAATAAATACAAGTCCAAAAGGTGTGAAAAAATGCTTATATAGTACCCAACCACATACAATCCCTACCAGGGTGCACTGTGTTAAATATTTGATAAAATATCCACACCAACTACAATTTTCAGAGTACATGAGGAGCTACCTTCAAAACAAGCCTATAACTATCTTTTCCACTTCATCATCTTCACTCTTTAGGCTTTTAGAACTGCAACATTTTGGGTTAACGCATCAACCTCCTCTTGTTGCTCAACGTTGCCTTCTTCCTGCACCATTCAACAGTTTACTTCAAAATTTTATTCTGTTATACTGCCCAAAATCTTTGAATGATAAAACCATAGAGAACCCGCCATTTTTAGTTTAGTTCAGCTTGTTTTCTTCTTACATAAAAAGAATTGAAATAGCTTTAAAGAATAAGTTCTTTTAGTACAAAACACTCTTAGAAAGACATTATAAACAAGGAATTGACTCCTTTTTTTGTTACAGGCGACACTTGATTTTCCTTTTAATTATCACCAGAATTCGACTCATTTGACCCAACCCAAAACATAACCCCATTCCAGTTCTTTTGTTTTAACAGCCAAGACTTCTACCATTATCTGATTGTATGAATCGGCTCCAGCATATTAAAGTCGTCTATCCAAGTTAGGCTACATATTGTGGCCATTTATCGCGTCCAAAAATAGGGATATTACAACTGGTAAACTTGATTCAAAATTCAGCAATTGGTGAATTTAGCAAATGGTCAGATTGGGTAACCATCCAAAACCGGTTCAGGTCAAACGAGTACTTTCATGTATGGGTTAAAATGGGCCAGCCTAGGTCCCATTGAAACACAGTTCAGTCTAAAGATTTAGTGTTGCTTAATGTGTCGAATAAGATCACGAAAATATATTCTAATTCGATTATAACCAAACTTTTTGAATAAGATAAATTAGGAGGCTCATGCATTAAACATACACTTCAGGGGAGTTTTGACCCACTCCCTTTTGAGCTAATTTTTTTAATTAACTTGTTTGAGCGGTTAGAGATAGAATATAACCTGCCACGACCCATTCATACCTAAATGGGTAGTGGCTACCACATCTATTTGTACTCATTTGTGACAAAAAGGTCAACAGCCTCTTTGCAAAAATGAAAGGAAGAGTTTGTGTAACATAATTCCTCTCCCGGATAAAGACAGATAGTAAATAATTATTAAAGAATACCTCAGGATGTCTTGTTCCTTGGCCACCTATGCATTTGGAGGCACTGATACTAGCACTCTTTAACAAGCTACGAGCACTGGTTGGTCCATCTTGTTCAGCTTCACTTCCTGATTGGCCCTTAGGGCTATCTAGTTTTGTAGCAACCGAGGCCGCAGTCTGCTTTTCAGGATCGTTTTCTTGAGCTGCAGATACTTCTGCCTTCGGTGCAGGAACTCTTTCCCTGGAGAGAGTAAATTATAGATACACACACATAAGTTTCTTGAAAGCATGTTCCTTTTACGTGCAATTTATCTTGTCCAATACAAAATATGGTAAATTTCTTGAGAATAATCTCACTTACCTAGGGAGTGAGACATGCTGCCTTTGCAGTGGTGGGGTGCTACTTTTCCCGCCTCTACCATAATTCTCCTCTAGATGTGCAAATTGTCGCTTAAAGCGATCAACGCCACTATTGAATACAAGAAAATGCATCAGCGTGTGAGAATATTAAACATGACATGGTACACATCAGGAAAAATAGACAATCATATGTTTTCTACAGAGGTAGCAATTATACATGGGTTGATTTACGTTTTATAAACAAACCTCATAAAAAGCAAAATTGTTTTATTAGATTATAATAATAAAAACATAGCCTTTATGATGATATTATCACGCTAATTATTTAAAGTTCCAAAGTTTTATAAAGGTGTTTGTGGGTCAATCCAACCCCTTTGTACCTACCCAGAAGTTCCCATTTCAACCCGTCACTCAACCAACTGGCACCACCCATCTAGTTTTCAGAAAGACTTCAAAAAGAAACAAGAAAAGGTGCAGTAAGCTTATCACCTCGGGTACATAAAGCTAGTTTGTTCTCCACCACGTAAATATTCCTGAAGCATCTGAGGATGATACTCTAGAATCTGATATATAAATAAGACCATGGTTAACAAGTACTGCATATGGGTCCACTCATGTTAACAACTATTCCAAAAATCCAGCAGAAGTTGCAAAGCATTAATTTTCTGGCAAGATTTTTGATCAAATTAACTTATTTGCTGGTTAGTAAAAGACTGCATATATATTTAGGTCGACAGGGTATATAGAGATTTGGTAAAGATACTATTTTTAGTAAAAACTAAGTGCCAGTTGAAAATTGCAATTTCCATGCGATGAAGGGTATTGTAAAGTGGCATACAAACCTCTCTATAGATCAATTCTCTAACATCATCATTTGCCAATTTTTTCCTTTCAAATTCAAACTCAAGCTTTGATATTGCGCGAGTTGCAGGTTCTCGCTCCACATTGGCCAACCCTTGAAAGTAAGGATCTGCCAACGCCTGCAAAAGGTAAAATTAGGCATAAAAACCATGCTAAAACCATTTATAATTCATTCTTCTCGCCTCAAAAAATGATAAAGTCAATGCAATATTTAGATGTAATGGTGGCAAAATGGGAGGAAAAAAAATTTACAAGTGGCTTTTGTACGGGTCGGGTCGGGTCGGTCGGTCGGGTCAGCACAATACTGTTTTTGTGCAAAAACTATTGTATTTAATGATTGGTTGGTGTATCATATAATAAAATCATATATCTCAATTTAAATCAAATCTTTTAAAAACAGATAATTTAGGAGGTTTTCTGCATCAAGCGCCTTGGTCACTTCGGACCCATTTAAACCGATTTCTTTCAGAAATTTTTGTTTATATATTTTACCCATTAAAGAAAGAATATAACCCGAACTTGAGCCATCCATAAGAAAATTGGGCTGACATTTCCAACACTAATTAGTAGCATAGGTACCTCTTCAGCTGATGGGCGATCTTTTGGATCAAATGATAGCAGGCGTTCGAGTAGGCGAAGTGCCAAAGGATCAACATTAGGAAATTTGTGCGCAAAAGGAACAGGTGGTTTCTTACGCATATTATTAAGATACCTTCTAGCTTTTTCATTGCGAATCTGCATTGACACACCATTAGCGTTGGATTAATGATTTGATTTAAAGCTCTTTTTTGACAAATAAAAATGTTATAAGGTAGCTAACGCACCCTTGCAATAGATTCAGAGGAAGGAGTGCCAAGCAGATCAGTCATGAGATCTAGCTGATGCACCACATTTCTTCCAGGAAATAAAGGTCTCCCCAAAAGCATTTCCGCAAATATGCATCCAATGCTCCAAATATCGATGCCAGGAGTATACTGCAATAATAAATGTCTTAGCACATGTGCCTTGGTACTTTATGTATAAAATTTCATGTTTCATAGATAAATGTAGACAAATGCACAGTCAAAACAGGTGTATGATCATTCTATTCGGGGAGGATTGGCCCGCAAAACACTTTTTTGTCCATTGCATGGATAATTCATGGGGTACATGTAATAACCGAAACTACATTATTACAAAAATAATTTAATTTTTATGCTAAAGTGTTTTAGAAGATTTTATGCATCAAAAATACAGTTGGATTACAACTCATTTGACCCCCTTCCTTTTTAGCTAAACGTTTTTCATATCACAGTTATCATGGACATAGAGAATGATTTGCCATTTTGATGAATGATGATAAGAAATATACAATAATAACACATATTTCAGTAGAAAAACAGAAGGACATGTTCATCATACCTTTGAGAAAAAGGAGCCACACAGCTCAGGAGCACGATACCATCTAGTTGCGACATAATCCTGCACCAATTCCCGGTCATATGAAATGAGTAAAGCCATTGGTTTCAAATAAACATGGGACACAAGACAACAATTTTGACATACCGTCCAGAATATGGCAGATGGGGCATCATTAAATGATACCCGTGCAAGCCCAAAATCACAAATCTTCAATTTACAGTCAGCGTTAACAAGAATGTTTTTGGGTTTTAGATCTCGATGAAACACATTTGCTGCAGAAGTCAATAAAATAAGTAATAATAATAACTACTAGAAACCTGCACATGAACACACCATGTCATGAGAGAAAAAGAAAACCTGTGTGAATATATTTTAGGCCACGAAGAAGCTGGTACAAGAAAAACTGATAATGTTCAGGTGTCAAATCATCATTTGCCTTGATAACTTGGTGAAGGTCAGATTCCATTAATTCAAAAACAACATATATATCCTTAAACTCTCTTCTAGAAGGAGGAAGCATGATATGTTTAATTTGTACGATATCAGGATGCTTGAGCAAGCGAAGGAGCTTAATTTCTCTAAGAATCCGAGTGGCGTCAGAGACATGTTCGAAAACATCATTTATCTTCTTTATTGCAACCTTTTCTCCTGTGTGAGTATCAATTGCAGAACCCACAACACCATAACTTCCTTTGCCTATAACTTCTTGAACTTGGTACCTACTTGCCTCCCCATACTCTGTGAAGAATTCTGCTTCAAGCTGCGTAAACACAAAAAAACATATATGTATATACATGTTTCATTATGCTACATTTCTCAAAGATTATAACTGTGTAAGAAAAAGTGTTCTTAGTTTAAAAAATCATGTAAAACAGATACCACATGATCATATATGATCTCAATACTTCATATGTTTGCGCCTATGCATGCTAGTTTCAATAGTAGACTCTTGGAAACCAAGCAATTATGAAAGAGAGCACATTTAATTAGCAATAAAATAAAAGGTTTGCACATGAAAGAAATTCACATAATTACATCTCTTTAAAGTCAAATCTTGAGCAATAGCAAGTAATAAACCTTGCAAATAGGGCAGATCTATGTAGGCCACACAGGTAAAATATTTTTAATAGTATTTGTGTTATATAGCATCTAATACTTGTTTTTATGTGTTATATAGTATCTTGTACTTGTTTTTATGCCAAGTCATTTGAGTGACATCAATTCTCAAACATTTTTGAAGAGTGGCACAGGGACAGAACATTCTTGATCCCCACCATCAAATGCATGCAAAAAGGTGAAAACTTCGTGAAAGGTTGAAGAAAGTTGTGATGGCAACATCCACAGAAACACAATAGTATTTCTCAACAACAGTGGGATTTAACTATATGTAATTTTAATCTTGTAGCAGGTGGGTCCCTAAAACAGCCAATAGGGGGATCCTCTTATCAACATAACAAGAGTGTTCATAACTTACGGGGCCAAATGAACCAATCACCTTACAGATCAACAACTGGTACAGATTCAACCACTTATTTGAAAACAATCAATGTAATTAAAGATCCAAATTACGCACTAGTGATCCAAACCAACGACTTGCCAACTAAAAAGGTCAAAACACACATCAATCATGTCATAACTCATAAAAACTGTTATACAATTGACTGAAATGACATAGACTAATTCTGAAGAAAGTCATATCAAACTAATCACTGAATCAAAAGATCTGGAAAAAAGTCAACTGCTATACCTTTCTGTTATGATCCATGGGGACGGAAGTGGAGGGGAAAGGGATGCGTTTGGGGACTTTGATAAGCTTAAGAGCAGAGAGATCGAAGTCCTCTACGATGAAGGTGTCCGATGATGACGACGGTAGGGCTCTGGATTCAGAATCAAGATGGTCATTAGGGTTAGCAGCAGAGGAAGTGCGACGATGGTTCTGATGGTGGAACCAGCGGAGAACACCGTCGACGAATGTTCCACTCCCCATTAACAACTGCAGAGGTGAGATATATGGTTATGGAGTGTATGTATAGGTTATAGATATAAAGGATGATGATGATGATGATGATAGAGGTGTATAATTGTATTACAGCAGTGAAGAGGAAGTAGAAGAGGAAGATGGGAAAGAAGAGCTGTCGCCGCGTTACGTCAAAGAGGAAGGGGGAGATCGATTGGAGGGGGGATGAGGTGTGGGTCCCACTCTCACTATTGTAATTTGTAGGGGAGTCGTGCTATTTCATTATTGGTGTCTTTTTTTTTTTTTTGGGTTATTTTATTTATGGGGTAAACTAAATATTTGTCCCGTTGAAAACAAAAAGAAGAAAATCTTGTGGCATATCAAACTTTGAGGTTCTTATTTCTGATCTTGTTTTAATTTGTGTTTCTGGAAACCCTTTCTGGATTTCATGTGATGCTAAACACCAAAACTTTTTTGATGCAGGAAGTTGTCTTCTCAAGTATAAAGACCTTTCGTTTGGGTGAAGCTTTTGGTCTTGGGAAAACTTGGGTGGGTAGAGGGGGGTTTAGTTAAATCAGTGTTGATAGACGCCGATGAAGAGATGTGGTAGAGGTGGGTAAAAGAAATGGTTTGAGAACTAAAAAAGACAAGTTGAACCGACTGGCATTGTTTGACCTAGTTTGACTAGAAGCCGATTCCAACTCTACTCAACGAGTTTCAACTTGATCAACCTCAAACTAAACTAGTCAAACTAGGCCAAACCTCCTCAAGAATATGTTTAAGCATGTCTAAATGTAGCCAACTAAATCAAGATAATATGTGTGTGTCTAAAACACTAGCGTTGTTGCATATGAACATCTTAATGCAAGTATTTTGTACATATACATGGTATACTTTCGGATTAACATTTACAACTATGTACATATAATCTATGTATTAAAATTTGTAAAGTTGTTGTAATCTATGGTTTAGATGTAGATGAATATTATACGTATTAAATTTTCATACCAATTTATTCAAACCACAAGTTTTGTACTAGATCCATTCTAATAAAATTGATATACTCAATATGATGGGTCGGTTTTCAAGAGAAAAAAGAAAAAGATTTGATTGTATTGTCTCATCGACAGCAAACATCATATAACTACACACATGAGATGAGTCTTGTCCTTGTTTCTTTCTCATTTCTTACTCTTCTATTTCTTTGACTTTCTTATTTTTAAACATCTAAAAAGTTCATTAACATGGAAAAATAGTATGGATACCAGCAATGCTAGAATATAAAAACTCTCAGAAGGAAAAAGAATAATGTGCCCATAAAAAATAAAACTATCCCAATATAACCACTCCAAACACTTGATCCCTTCCATCACTTCTTCGATCGAGACCGGTTTGTTAGAGCATATCAATTTGTTCTGAGCTTTCCATATTGTCCTACATGATAACGTAATCATCAACCAAACCATTATCTTTTATGGATCATTCGCTTGTATCTACTTATGTATTTTATAAAGATCTTTGACTATGGATGAATGAATTAATGGGATCTTACACCAAGTAGAAACCATTTGCCATCCACCGATTATGTGGCCTCCCTATAAAATAAACAAATCAGAGAAGCTACCTGAACCATCCTTCTCACTAGAGCCTCCCTAATTGGTAATTGGCCCATCTCCACCTGCCAACCAATAATATTGATTTTGAGTGGAAGCCACATGTTATAATCAAACTAAAATTCTATGATGGGAGCAGCCGAGAGTTTGACATATTCCTAGTTTATTTCACTGAACGTACTAGTTTAGATCTCTTGTCCAATTGCATTTATCTTCAGCATCAAAGTAGTAGTATGACTTGGAAGGCTGGTGCATTATTAAAACTCATGTATTTTCACAACAATTAATTGATGCCTCCTCTAATTTTAAAGCAATATATGTTCAAGCCTTTCTTTTATATACCTATCCAAAGCATACAAATTCTTATGTGCTTTAATTATAAATAGATTAGGATAACCATGCATTAGAGGCTCCAATCAACCCATGTATCAATCCAGGAAAAAAAGGTTTTTGAGTTAATTCTAAGGGGGCATTTGGTTGGATGGAATGGAATGGATTGGAATGGAATTGAGAAACTAGTATAATTTTCATGTAAAATTATGTTTGAGTGGGTAATGAAATGTAAAACCCAAGGGAATGTTTCACCTCAAATTCCCTTGGTTGTGGTATTTCAAATTCCCTTTTTGCAGGACCGTTTAAGGGATGGTCACTTACAACACAACACATAATGAGATGAGTGTTATAGAACACTTAACAGAACAAATAGGGAACTGGGAACAATATGGTTTGATACTAAGAACACAAGCAAGTATGAGACAGAACAAAAACACACAACACAAGGATATTGGTTTTCAAGAATGTTGTATATTGTTCTCAAGTTCTTTAAAAGTGTTACCAAGCATAAAGAAATATACAAAGACCTGAGATATTTTATACTACATCCTACAACCGGCCATGCTTAAAAAGCCAGCTCGAAACATTTGATCTAGACAACAACAAAATCAAATGTAGAGTCAAAAGACAGATTGCCTTTTGACTAGTGACTATGACTGTGATAGCTCACATCCTAATATATTACAATAAGAATAAAAGTACATAAAGTAGAAAGCAGAAGACTCAAGACCTCAATGTACAGTTACCAAAAGCATGGACCTTTTCATCAACTCATGTAAGTTGGTGAGTAATCAGAGTTGCAGCGGAAAGTGATCCAGCTTTATGGAAAAGTACATCAGATAAAGCATGTGTTAAATGTCTTCGGAAGAAATCAGTCTTCACTTCTTGGCTTCGGAAGACTTTGTCTTTGAAGCTTTGGAAGACTTCACTTTTGGCTTCGGAAGATGTTTGTCTTGGCTTTAGAAGATTTTACACTTTGAATAATTTTGATGCATGATGTAAAACTTCTGAAGCATTTCTACTTTGCACTTAAGTGCTTGCATGCAGGAGAGACTTTGAATGTTTTAGGTGCGTCAGCCTTATATGAAACCTTACACTCTCTAGGTGGAAGGATTTTGAAATCCCACAATCAATGAAATTTAAGATGAAACATTCCCTTGGGTTTAATTTTAGTTGTTCACTCAAACATGATTTTACTTGAAAGTTATACTAGTTTCTTATTTCCATTTCATTCCTTCCAACCAAACGCCCCCTAATAGTTTGTTTGGTACGGGGTAGTGGAATGAACAAAGGAATGGAATGGATGTGAGAATAGAATGAATGAAGAAATAAAATGAATCATTAAATTTTATTATACTATTTGGTTACCCAATAAGAATGGAATGAATTATTACTTTGTGTTGTTTGGTATACAAAAATAAAAATAAAGGAATGAAATAAAATGAAATTCATCTATAAAGACAAAATGCCCCTGCCTTGAAATAAAAAAACGATCAATCTTCATAACATATATTATATTAGTAGATAAAATAATTATAACTAAAAATCAAGAATTATCCAAAATAACATAAATAAAAAAATCTAAAAACATCTGAATTTGGCCACGAAAATTAACTAAAAATAATCCAAAAGTCATGATATATCACATCAAATAGTATCATCAATCATGTTCTTTACCCATCCAAGTTTTCATCTTTCATAAACTCTAAAAAAATTATTTAGAGTGCATGATGCTAACAAACCGACAAACACCAAAAAACTACAAATACTAGCAGAACACCTAATACCCTACAATTAAGACGTATTAACGGAGCTCATTGAGTTTATATATGATAAGGACATATTACAAAATCCATCAGCTGAGACACTGTCAACTAAAGCAATAGTATGCCCAAAAATGAAACATTTGATGAAATTAACACAAAGATAATTAGCATGAGATAAGGCTCAACCAGAACATACATCAGCATTAACTCAATTGTTTCTAATTCGGATACAAATGTTGATATCGAACCTCTTTATCCAAATGAGTACCTTAACCTTTTCAACTTCACCGGACTTCTATCTCACACTTTAGAACTAAAGGTAGGTGCACCGATCATACTACTCAGAAATCTTAACCCAATGGACAGCCTCTATAATGGTATAAGAATGATAATTACATAGTTGTTACTAAGAATAATTGAGGCACAAATAATGACTGGAAAGTTCATAGGAAAGTGCATTTATTTATTGAAGATAACTATAATTCATAAAGAAAAGGAACTACCTTTTGAATGCAAAAGAAAACAATTCCCAATAAGGCTATGCTACGCAATGACCATAAACAAAAGTCAAGACCAGTCATCGGACATGATTGGTGTTTACTTGCCACATCTAGTTTATACCCATGGACAATTATATGTGGCCTTATCAAGAGCAACCACACCGAAATCGTTTAAAATTCTTATTGTTCCAGAGACTGGTGATGACACCACAACTAAAATATAGTGTCTACCGACTTTCTCAATGAAATAAATGCTACTTGATGACAAACTTATATACTTACTAAAACTTTAGAAATTTAAGATTAACCATCTACATTCTTTTAATTAATATTCTTCACACACACACATACATTATTTGCATATTCTTTCACCAATCATGCATATTTGACATACATTCTACATGAACAAACTAACTACTAACCTTATGCAGTGACCATCAAGAATAGACAAGTTTCGTGTAGGCGACTTCATGACATCAGGCAATGGGAGAAAGCACAGGAAATTGAAATACGAGTTCTCAAGAAGTGGATACGAATACACAAAAAGAGTGACTTGATAATCAAAAGCAATGAGTTGTGCTATCAGTTTGTTGACATCCATATAAGCCACACATCTCTGCTCATGCATTAATTGTGGTTTTTATGTTCTTATTATGCTATTTGACTCGACCTAAACTAGATTGTAGAAAAAGATTTTAATATTCTAACCCTCAAAACTTTTGACCCCTATGAAAATATATTTATACGGCCGCCACTGCAGGTCACCCATGTTTGGACACATGGCATTTTTTTGAGTTAGGAAATAAGTTTGGACGACATATTTTAAGGTTATTTCCGCCCGTATTTAGATGAGATGCAATGGAAAAATGATATTTCAACGCGACATTTTGAGGAAGTTTTTTTTATCAAATGGCTATATTGGAATTTCTCCTATAATTAAAGCATGAGTAATGTAGGTTGAGATTAGTATTTTAATTATATATTTCAATGTTTCTAAACTCATTTATTAATCATTGATAAGTTTTCAATTCCTTGACGAAAGATGTCAGAATACATGACGGCCTCTGGGACATACCTTTTTCGTCCATTTTTTCACTAGGAATGAAGAGATAATTTTGACTTTGAAACTGAACTTTTTAAAGTGAATGAGATAATACGCCAAATAGACATGTGTGATCTACCTTAATGAACCAAACAACTAAAATATCCATTCATGTTAATTCCTTTAATTAAGTGAAAATATGTTCATGTTCGTTCTTTTATTGAATAAATGAACTTCCAGCACATGCAAAGTGCTTTTAAAATTCATACATTCAGGTACACATGCCCTTCGTTATGAGAACATATATGTATCCATTTATTTTGAAAACCAAGTTCTTTACTAGACTTTTGTACCATTTATGTCTATCTATATAAATAACATAAAAATTAGCTTTTTACTATAGTTAAAGATAAAGTTTTGTTATGACAATATTACTTTAATCGGTTGTCTTTGCCGGTATCGACTAAGAAATTGGGCAAACCTTGCCCTTTGTGGACTTAGTATCTTGAAATCCACCAACATTATGTTTACAAATAAAGTTTTATGCTTATTAATACACACATATTGTGTATATATATATATATATATATATATATATATATATATATATATATATATATATATATATATATATATATATATATAGATATATATATATATATATTTATATATATATATATATATATATATATATATATATATCTATATATATATATGTATATATATGTCTGTATGTATGTATGTATGATGTCTGTATGTATGATGTATGTATGTATGTATGTATGTCTGTAGTCATGTCTGTATGTATGTATGTATGTATGTATGTATGTATGTATGTATGTATGTATGTATGTATGTATGTATGTATGTATGTATGTATGTATGTATGTATGTATGTATGTATGTATGATGTATGTATGTATGTATGTACGTATGTATGTACGTATGTATGTATGTACGTATGTATGTATGTATGTATGTATGTACGTATGTACGTATGTATGGGGCGCGTATGTACGTATGTATGTATGTATGTATGTATGTATGTATGTATGTATGTACGTATGTACGTATGTACGTATGTACGTATGTACGTATGTATGTATGTATGTATGTATGTATGTATGTATGTACGTATGTACGTATGGTATGTATGTATGTATGTATGTTATGTATGTATGTATGTATGTATGTATGTATGTATGTATGTATGTATGTATGTATGTATGTATGTATGTATGTATGTATGTATGATGTAGGTATGTATATGTATGTATGTATGTATGTATGTATGTATGTATGTATGTATGTATGTATGTATGTATGTATGTATGTATGTATGTATGTAGTAGTATGTATGTATGTATGTATGTATGTATGTATGTATGTATGTATGTCTGTATGTATGTATGTATGTATGTATGTATGTAGTATGTATGTATGTATGTATGTATGTATGTATGTATGTATGTAGTATGTATGTATGTGTATGTATGTATGTATGTATGTATGTATGTATGTAGTATGTATGTATGTATGTATCTATGTATGTATCATGTATGTCTGTATGTATGTATGTATGTATGTGTATGTATGTATGTATGTATGTATGTATGTATGTATGTATGCATGTATGTATGCATGTATGTATGCATGTATTTATGCATGTATGTATGCATGTATGTATGCATGTATGTATGCATGTATGTAAGCATGTATGTATGCATGTATGTATGCATGTATGTATGTATGTATGTACGTACGTACGTACGTACGTACGTACGTATGTATGTATGTAGGTATGTATGTATGTACGTACGTTAGTACGAGTATGTATGTATGTATGTATGTATGTATGTATGTATGTATTGTAAGGATTCCTATAAGTCTGATGCAGCAAAAAATATCTAAAGTCTCTCTGCAAGCATGCACTAAAGACCAGAAGTAGAAATGCTTCGGATGTTTTACACCATGCACTAGAAAATATTCTAAGTGTAAAATCTTCCGAAGCCAAGACCAACATCTTCCAAAGCCAAAAGTGAAGTCTTCCGAAGCTTCAAAGAAAAGTCTTCCCGAAGCCAAAGAGTAAAGACAGATTTCTTACGAAGAATTTTAGGCATTATGCCTTTATCTGATGTACTTACCATAACCGATGGAAAACATTTTCGCTGCTATTCTGTAAAGTCACCAACTTACATGAGTTGGTGAAAAGGTCCATGCTTTTGGTAACTGTACATTGAGGTCTTTAGTCCATGCTTTTTACTTTATGTACTTTTATCCTTTTTTAATATATCAGGATGTGAGCTATGGCATGTCATAGTCACAAGTCAAAAGGCAGATATGCCTTTTGACTCTACAATGATTTTGTTTGTGTCTAGTCAATTGTATCCCAGTGGCTTTAAAGTATAGCCACTGTAGGTTGTATTAACAAATTATCCTTGTTTCTTTCTATCATAAGTAAGAACACAAGTAATAAGTAAGAGACAGAACAAGAGAACACAAGTGATTGGTTTTCAAGGATGCAAAGAACACAAGTAATAAGTAAGAGACAGAACAAGAGAACACAAGAGATTGGTTTTCAAGGATGCAGTATATTGCTTTCTCAAGTTCTATTACAAGTGTTACAAAGCATGATAGAAAGAACAAGGAATACTTATACTACAACCTACAGCCGGCTATACTTTGAAAGCCAGCTGGATACAATTGACTAGACACAAACAAAATCAATTGTAGAGTCAAAAGGCATATCTGCCTTTTGACTTGTGACTATGACATGCCATAGCTCACATCCTAATATATTACAAAAAGGATAAAAGTACATAAAGTAGAAAGCATGGACTCAAGACCTCAATGTACAGTTACCAAAAGCATGGACCTTTCACCAACTCATGTAAGTTGGTGACTTTACAGAGTTGCAGCGGAAAGGTGGTCCAGCTTTATGGTAAAGTACATCAGATAAAGGCATATCTCTAAAGTCTTCAGAAGAAATCTGTCTTCACTCTTTGGCTTCGGAAGACTTTGTCTTTGAAGCTTCGGAAGACTTCACTTTTGGCTTCGGAAGATATTGGTCTTGGCTTCGGAAGATTTTACACTTAGAATATTTCTAGTGCATGGTGTAAAACTTCCGAAGCATTTCTACTTCAGTTCTTTAGTGCATGCTTGCAGAGAGACTTTGGATGTTTTGGCTGCATCAGACTTATAGGAATCCTTACAAACTCCCCCTAGGCTGATGCTACCAAAACATTTAGAAGATCTTCAGATGTTTGTAGTCTTCAGCACAATGATGACCATACCCTTCTTCATTAGATGGTCAGGATCATTCAGACTCTCATAGTATCTTCTCATCTCAAAGAGATCATGCAGAGGTAAGTTGATTATGTTGCCATGTATAGACATTCTCAACACCTTGATCTCTGATCACATGCCATCTTCTGGATTAGTAGTGAAGGTCCAGGATAAGATGGGTGTCTCAGCTGCAAGAGGAGCCACTTGAATTGGAGTTGATTGGGCTGCCTCTTCATGCACTTCCTCAGGTTGATCTGACTCAGCCTGAGGTGTAGAGGTAGATGATTCAGGCTTCTTCTTCTTAGACTTTGGTTTAGAAGCCATCCTCTTCTTCCTCTTAGAAGACTTTAACTGAGAAGACTGGTCTGCAGCACCTTGTTGATCATCTTGTCTTTCTCAGTTGGGTGTTCCTCCCTCACAGGTTCAGAAGGAGAGGGAGTTTGACCCTGCTGTGGATCAGAAGATGAAGCTTGCTGAGGCTCAGCAGGAGGCGGGTTGGTTGTCTCAGGTTGTTCAACCTTAACCTCCACTTCAGGTGGGATTTGACTTGGAGGAGAGTAAGTCAATCAGCTCTCCACTCTTGATCTTCTGCTTGATTACCCTGATATGCTCATCCATTGTGGATAGAGACATAGGGCCAAGTCTCCTTCCGGAGAATCCATACAGCTTCAAGAAGCTCATCATCCTTTGTCTGTCAGCAGACTTCTTCATACTCTTTTGGATGATGGCTCTTGACTTTGCAACCTTTTCCCTCATCTTTCTCTTTGTAGCTTTTTGTTCTTTGAGCACTTGAAGTTCAAGCTGTTTGAGATACTCAAACTCAATGTACTCAAAGGACAAGGGAAGAAGTGCAGATGCCTGGTAGAGACCTGTGGCACTCAGGTAGTTGATCATGTTTTGTCTGTCTGTTTCTTTGTCTACCTGAGGTTCTTGTGTAGAGCCACATCTCTTGCACAGGACTTTCTTGAACTGGGGAGAGAGTAGGAGCATGCTTGTATAGTCTTTTCTGTCTCTTCTCCTCTTTGAATTGGAGAAGTAACCTTGCCTCTTTTTCTTTCATCTCTCTTGACACTTCCATGTCAGCCAGTTCATTTAATTGCTCTAAGGGGAGAGATATAATCTCATCTATGTCATAGTTCCTGGTCTGCAGGTAAGTAATCCTGACTGCCCTCAACTCATCATCTTGAGTGTTTGGTCTGGGGGCAGCCCTGATTGCAGCTTGCATAAAACCTGAAGACCCAGAGGAACTTTCTCCCCTTAGCTTTCTTCCTCTCTCTCTCCTCCTCCTCAATCTCCTCAGGAGTCAAAATCCTTTTCCCTTTGTCACCCACAGACCTTTGTGACTCAGGGTGGATAGAGGTTTGGCCTTCATTGCTTGGTGTAGCATCCATGCTCTGGCCAGAGAGAGGTTGTGAGACACCTTCACCAGCAGGTGTTTCACCGAGGGAATGAATTTCTGAAAGCAGTTGTTGGTGTGATAGGGCTCTCAGGCTCTATCACAGGGCCTTCAGCCAAGGTTTCCCTTTGAAGCTAATCTCAGGGTCTGCCTCAGCATCCAGTTGACCAATGACATTACCTGATTGCCTTTGTCTTCTTCTTAGGCTGAACTCTTCAGTAATTCTGTCTTGAATTCTGAGTGCTAACCTGTCAGCTTGTCTTGATTTGCTTGGATTGACAAGTGGCATGTTGACCAGATCAAGACCTTCATAGTAGTTCAAGGTTTGAAAATCAAATACTTCTTGCCCTTGAACTCTGTGAAGAATGAGGGCTCTTCTATCAGCATCATACCTCCACCAATAATGTAGTTTGAAGTTCCTTGAGGTGGGGATGACATAGCCCTTGGTATACCTTCCTCAAAGAGACTCCTGATGATAGAGTCTATAGAGTCCACATTAATGTGAACTTGAGGAAGTTGCTGAGTATGCACAATTGCAAGTGAGGATGGTGAGTCCTCAATGTCCATACTCTCTGAAGAACTCCCAGGTTCTGTGTCTGTAATACTTTCTCCCCCTTTTTGGTAGCATCACCCTCTTGCATAGGTGAGCTAGAGGTTAGGTCAACCACATTCACAGGTTCTTGTGTTCCTGGTTGAGCTCTTCTTAAAGGTCTCCCAGCTAGTTTTCCCTGAGATAAGATATCTCAAGTTGCTGATCATTGACCCTATTTTGAAGGGTAGTCACCTGAGATTCAAGGTGACTAACCTTAGAGACTAAATAGGAGCATGTTTTTGACAGTTTTTGCACCTTTAGTCTCAGATTCCCCTCTTCTTCATCAGAAGAATCATTGGGGGATGAGATGATTGGACCAAAGTTCTCTCTCTCACCACCAGCTTCAGGTTCTTGGCTGCTGGATTTCCTCTGCTCATTGACATTCTCAGTTGAGATGTCAATGGGCTGAGTTGCCATGGTTGAGGTCTTAATAATGTAATCACTTGCAGAAGTGAGAGCCTCTTCCATATGGATATCCTGAACAGGTTCAGAAGTATCCACCTCAGTTATAGGTGACTGATGTGGGCTAGACTGAGGAGACTCAGGAGTACTCATCTCTCTTTGAGTAGGGGAAGAGAAGAGAGACTCATGGTACTCACTGAAACCTAAGTCTTCATCAGTATAGAATGAAAGGTTGGGAATGGGTTGATTTAGATCTAAAGGCTGGGGATGGTAACTGTCCCCTGAAGGTTGTTCACTTGAGTGTTGAGACTCAGAGTGAAGGCTTAAGGCAGTTGGGCTTGTGAGCTCATCAGGGTGAGCATGAGGAACCTCAGCCCTGATTGTTGAAGAGATGGGAGTGGTTTGCTCCTCAGGGGAAGTGGGAGCTCTAGTGTCCACTTCCTCCTGTATTGGTGAGTATATGGGGACCTGCACAGACTCAATAGCTTGAGCAGGGGTTCGTTTGGATTTTCTTTGGTAGGTGAGGATTACTTGAGCCTTTTTGGTGGTTAGAGAGGTAGAAGGTGTGGGTTCAACACTAGCTTGTGTTGCTAGGTTGTCACCTTGAGCAATGAGCTCTAACATTTTGGGGACAAGGGCTGTTTCTACCCCTGAGAAGCCTACAGTTGGCTTCTTCATGATTTTAAAGATGCCGGGCTTCATCTGTCCCAATTTAAGAATATTATCTGTTTCCCTCAACTGTGAGCCCAGTTCACAGTTGAGAATGTGTTGAACATATCTAGGAAACATATAATACTCTAAGGAGTCCAAGTTAGCAAGCAAATTTGTATAGACAAATTGAGAGTACCTGAACTTGACCCCTTGAACCATTCCATGCACTATGAAGGAGAGATCCTCAGGAATCTGGTCCCACCCTCCATGCTTGTTTGACAAGCTGTGGATAACCACATGGAGTAGGTATTTCCACTGGGATGAGACCTTCCTTTCCTGAAGGTCTTTACAGAGAGAAATCTCCTCATAGCCCATCTGCTCAAAGGAATGATTGACAGCTTCCTTTGGGAAGGACAACTCACCTTCTTCATCATCCAGCTGCAAGTGAGTGTTGATGATGGCCGGAGTGATGAAGATTGTCCTCCCTTGCACTGTGGCAGACAGTGCCTTCTCCCCATCCATGATGACCTCTTGGCAGGTCTTCCAAAATTCAAGCAGATGATCCTCATAGAGAGTAGGATCAATGGTTAGGAAGGTGAAGTAATTTGATAAAGCTAAGAATGGCAAATCTCTGAGAAACTATCATCTTTCTCAGAGCTTACACAGCAACCTGGTTGTGTTGCCTGTGAAGTTGCATGGAGAAATCTGGGTTGTTTCTGCGGTTAAGGTTGGCCATTTTAGAAGCTTAAGGATGAAGAAAGATGAAAAGCAAAGGCGGTTTGGGGAATTAGGTTTGAGGAATAGTAGAATTGAAGAAGATAGTGAGGGAGAGGGGGAACCGTTGGGTATTTATGTGAAAAGGATTTGAACCAAAGTTAATGAAAGAGGATAAACTTTGAAATCCGAATGTCGGTCCCACCTCTGAAAAAGTAGTTTACTTTTGCTCAAAAAGTAGTTTTCTTGGAATTCGAAAAGCTTCCGAAGGTAAATTATCTTCGGAAGTTTTAATGAAAAAAAGCTTCGAAGCAAAATGACTTCGGAAGAATTTCCTGAGAGTTTTGAAAATTTTTCTTCGGAAGAGAAATAGTTCTTGAAAACAAATCTGAGACCAATATTTAAGCTTCGGAAGATAGATTGAAACCTCTTCCGAAGGTAAAATTTCTTAGACAGTTATTTATTTTGAAGACATGATTTGCTTCCGAAGATAAAAATATATCTTCCGAAGGATCAGAAAATTTTCAAGAATCTAAGGAAAATCTTCAAAAAGGATTTTTTATCCAAAGAAAACATGAGCTTATGAAAGTGATGAACTAGACAACTTAGGACACACATATTTTAAGAAATAATTAGAATTAGTTTTAAGAAAAAATCTACTCAAAGTTAATCATCCCAATAGCTGATATTAGATATTTAAATCTGTTCATCAAAAGCTTTTGTAAACAGATCAGCATATTGTTCATCTGTATGAACTTTGACTAGTTTAATTAATCCCTTTTCATAGTTATCTCTTATTAAATGATACCTGATATTGATGTGTTTGGTCCTTGAGTGCTGCACAGGTTCTCTGTGATAGAGATAGCACTATTGTTGTCTATGTGAATGGGAGTCTCCTTGAAGTTAAATCCATAGTCCAGCATCTGATTTTGAATCCAAAGCACTTGAGCACAGCAACTTGCAGCAGCAATGTATTCAGCCTCAGCAGTTGATGCAGACACACAGGATTTTTCTTGCATTGCCATGAGACAACCCTTCCACCAAGGAATTGACATCCCCCAGATGTAGACTTTGCAGTCATGTTGCAACCACCATAATCACTATCTGTATAAGCAACTTGAAGTCAGGATATCTATCAGTACAATTGAAGTGATTCTTTGGATACCATAAACCAAGTGTTGAAGCACTTTGAGGTATCTTAGAATCCTCTTGACAGTGATGAGGTGAGACATCTTAGGGTTGGCTTGATATCTTGCACAAATACATGTAGCAAACATGATATCAGGCCTGCTAGCAGTAAGATACATAAGAGACCCAATCATAGCCCTGTATAAGTGTTCATCTACACACTCCCCCTCAAGATCAGGTCCAAGGGAGTGGTTTCTGGCTATGGGTGTCTTAGCAATCTTACAATCAGTCATGTTGAACCTCTTGAGTATGTCCTGAACATACTTTGACTGACTTATGAAGATACCATCTTCAACTTGCTTCACTTGAATTCCCAGAAAGAAATTGAGTTCTCCCATTGCACTCATTTCAAATCTGTCTTTCATCAGCTTCTCAAAGTCTTTGCAGAGCTTTGGATTAGTTGAACCAAAGATGATGTCATCCACATACACTTGAACTAGCAATATGTCATTTCCTGTCCTTTGATGAAGAGAGTTCCATCTATAGTACCTCTCCTGTATCCATGTTTGCAAAGATACTCAGACAATGTCTCATACCACTTCCTGGGTGCCTGATGCAGCCCATAAAGAGCTTTGTCAAGCTTGCAGACATAATCAGGATGATCAGGTCTACAAAACCAGGTGGCTGTTTGACATACACCTCTTCATCAATCACTCCATACAGAAAAGCACACTTCACATCAAGTTGAAAGACCTTGAAGTTCTTGGATGCAGCAAATGCCAGGAATATCCTAACAGCTTCTAGTCTTGCTACTGGAGCAAAAACATCAGTGTAGTCAATCCCTTCTTCTTGTGTGTATCCTTGAACAACTAGTCTAGCCTTGTTCTTGATGATGATGCCTCTATCATCCTTCTTATTCCTAAACACCCATTTGGTTCCAATGGTAGTCTTCCCATGAGGAAGAGGACAAAGGTTCCAAACTTTTTGCCTTTTGAATTGAAGCAACTCCTGTTGCATAGCTTCAACCCAACTTCCATCCTTTAGAGCCTCATCAACTTTCTTTGGCTCTATCTGGGATAAGAAACAAGAGTGAAGACAAACATTTGCTTCATGGGTTTGTCCTCTTGTTCTTACCCCTGTGACAACATCTCCAATGATGTTTGTGGTGGGGTGAGACTGTGGGCTAAGAAAGATCTAAATTTGAGAAATATAGATCTGGCATAGATGTTTCACACACCACATCATCACACTTATCAAGATTGACTTGATCCAATGAGTGTGTGACATCATTGATGTCATCTATGGTGTGGATATTAGCATCAAGGAATTCTTTATCACTGTCACCACCACCATTGTTGTCTTCCATAATTGAGGTATCTTTATCTGGTTGTAGAGCCTCTGAGCTGGAATTTGAAGGCATCCCAGATGTACAGCTGATGAGTTGTCATTATAGTACTGATAGAAACCTCATTTGCTGAAGTAGTTCCAACTGGAGCTGAAGATGTATGAGTTGAAGGTCTTCTTAGCTCAAATCTTGGATCAGGATCACCTGTATTTAAATTTTCTGCAGATCCTGAAACATTCTCACAAGATTTGTTAAAACAGTTGGTAACTAAATCAAGATCAAATAGACAATCAGGACCAGAACCAGCCATACAGGGTGTGTGTTCATTAAGAGTCACATTGGCTGACTCCTCAACAATTCTAGTTTTGAGATTGTATACTCTATAAGCCTTAGCCTGGGAAGAGTATCCAATGAAGTGTCCCTCATCTGATTTGTTAGCAAATTTGGAAATTTGATCTTTGGTATTCAAGATGGTGCAGGGACATCCAAATGACCTGAGAAAACCAATGAAAGTTTTTCTCTTGTGCCAAAGTTCATAAGGAGTCTTACCATGTGTCTTAACAACTAAAACTCTTTTTGCACATAGCAAGTAGTGTTTTACTGCCTCTGCCCAGAAGGTGATGGGCAGTTTAGAGTCAGACAGCATAGTTCTTGCAGCTTCAATTAGTGTCCTGTTTCTCCTCTCAGCAACACCATTTTGCTGAGGAGTCCTGGGAGCACTAAATTGTCTTGTAATACCTTTTTCATCACAAAATGTATCAAGAGTTTGATTCTTGAATTCAGTCCCTTGATCACATCTTATGGTTTTGACCTTGTGATCACTTTGATTCTCAATTTTTAAGATGAAATACTTCAGAGTCTCAGGGGTCTCATCCTTAGTTCTAAGGAAGAAAACCCAAGTGAATCTTGTAAAATCATCTCTGATCACCAAACAATAAGAGGTCCTTCCTAGACTCATTACACTGGTGGGGCCAAAGAGATCCATATGTAATAAGTGTAGGGGAGTAGTAATAGAGTTCCTTTCCTTAGGCTTGTGAGATACCTTATGTTGCTTCCCTTTCAGGCATGCAACACAATGATCATCACTTGTAAATTCTTTCTTTGGCATTCCAGTTACCAAGTCATGTTTAATTAGTTTATTCATGTTCTTAAAGTTTACATGGCACATTCTTTTATGCCATAGGAAAGACTCATCACTATTTGTTTTAGACAGAAAGCATGAAACTTCTCCAGAGGAGATGTTCTTGCAAGTCCATCTTGTACAAGTTCCCTTTTCTGGGGGCTCTAAGCAGGATGTGCTCATGAGGAATGACCACTCCAGGCTTGAGAAAAATGCACTCATGCTCAGTAAAGAGCATGTTATGACTCTGTTCACAAAATTGGGATCACAGAAGAAACCCATTGACAAAGTTTACCTTTTCAATGCTGAGCTTACATTTGTAACCTTGCCCCTTCCAGAAATGTAACCACATTCATCTCCTCCAAAAGCAACTGGTCCTCCATCAATCCTTTCAAAGTTATGGAGTAATAACCTATTCCTGTCATGTGCCTGGAACAACCACTATCAATGATCCAGACATTCTTGTTTGTCTTGAGTTGTTCCTGCACAAGGAAAATGATTAGTTACATTTGGAAACCCAAGCCTTATTTGTCTTGGGCTCACTAAGTATAATAGAAGGTAAAGCAACAGTAATAGATCCTATGGTTGTACTAGGAGGATCTTGAACTGTTGTTGATGGAGAAATTTCAGTCACTTGGTATTTCTTAGACTTCCACACCACCTTTGGAGTCTTGAACTTGACCTTCAAAACTTCGAAAGCTTTTGGGACTTCAGAAGTTTTGATGACTGAACATTTGGAAGATTCTGCAGTCACTGCAGCAGACTTCAGTGCTTTGGAAGAATTCCTTTCTTCCGAGACAAACTTCTCTTCCGAAGGTAATTTTCCATTTTCCTTCTTCTTAGATTTAGAGCTTCCGAAGGAAACAGATTTTCCTTCCGAAGCTTGAATCTTCTTGGAACTCTTTGAAGTCTTTGTCTTGGTCATATGGACAGTACTTTTAGGATTGTATGGACAATCCTTAGCAATGTGAGAGGTACTTTCACACATGACACACACCATTTTCTTCTTTACAAGAGTCTTCTTATGAGAACAAGACTATCTTTGGTTACTTCCCTTCTCCACCTTCATCTTTGTAGGTGCTGAGACAGTCCTTTTGGGTTGGGAACTATTTTTGGAGTTTGATGGTCCAGGCTGTGCAGCAGTGGTACACAGCAGATCAGTCTTCTTCTTGGTACTGAGATGATTTGAACAAGAACCAGAACTCTTAGCTGAAGAGTTTTGGTTGATGTCTTCAGTCTTTATTACTTCAAACCCTGCAGAGATAAAAACTTGTTTCTGCTTAGAGCCAAAAGTAGCCTTGATCTCTTGAGCCTTCCTTGCTTTTCTTTTGCTCTTCCTGATCAAGTTCTTTCTCATTGACTTGGTCATCACAGTAATCTTCTTCTCCTCAGAAGGATAGTGGCCCTTCTTAGAATCCTCCTCTGCACTCTTCTCAGAGGAATTCTTCACTATCTCTTCTTCATCCTCTTCACTTATAGGATCTATGAGAGGAAGCTCATCTTCACAAGTTTCACACCTAGGAGATCTTACAGACAAGATTGTGTGTGGAGTAGCTATCTCATTGGATCCCAGTCCCTGCCTATTTTGATAACACACCTTGTTGTGCAGGGATGAGGATATCATGTTCTTGAAGGTCTCTTCTTCAAGAACACTCTTTTCTGCCCTGGCTCTGCTGATCACAAGCTCGGCACTCAGTCAGCTTGGTTATGAGATCTTTGATTTGAGTCCTAAAATTTGTATGCTCATGTTTTAGAACTTAAATGGTTTTCTCTAAGTCCTCTGTCTTTAGTTTATAATCATTTTCAGACTTTCTAAAATCAGATTTTAAAATGTTTAAGGACTCAAGATCAGATCTCATCTCCAAGTTATAGGACTTGTATCTATTTACTTTAGCAATGCATTCAGGAGTACAGAGATGTTCTAATACCTTGGCTTCATCATGATCTGCCATTAGTGCTTGGTTTGGAGAAGCATCTTCCACTTGAAAGCTCCAGTCAAAGCCTCCTTCTTCAACAGCAACAGCAACTTGTTGCTTTGGCTTCTCATTCTGGGGAGCTTTGTTAGTGTAGTTGGGTCTGGACTGTGTTTGGCCACTATTTCTCTGGAAAAGTGGCCCATCAGGTTACAGTTGTAACACTTGACTTTGCCTTTGTCCAGGCCAAACTTTCCACTGGTTGCATTGCTTGGAAACTTCCTTCCAGTTCTCTTGTAGAACTTCTTGGCTCTGTGAGTGAGAAGAGCCATCTGCTGGACTATTTCCATGTATTCCAGATCATCTGGATGGATACAGTCTAGGTCTTCAAGAGTGAAAAAAGAGTTGCCACAACTTTCATCAGAAGACATAAAAGCTTGAGAAGAGCTTGTCTCTTGGAATGGGCTTCCTTGAGTGTATTCTCCCTAGGTGTCTCTGGGAAGGTGATGAAAGGATCCTTTGGTGAGTTGTAAGGGTATCATATGAGATGATGTTGGGGTTCTATGCTATCCCTTTCAACCACATGCTGGGCTGAACCCAAATGATTGTTGGAGTTGCCAGATGAACCTTGCATGTTCATCTCCATCTGGTAGCCACTGAGAATCCCATATAACTCTGTCAGAGTAAGAGTTTTGAGATTTTCAGTCCTCTTGATCACCACACAATAGTGTGTCCATTGCCTTGTAAGTGAGGACATGAACTTCCTTACAATGTATCTATTCTCAAGAGGAACTCCTCCATCCACAAGGGTATCCACTATCTCAACATACCTGAAGTATTGTTGAGTCATTGTTTCATCTGTTTTGAAGGTGAAGTTTTCAAACTGCTGCTTCAGGAGATCCTTCTTGTTCTCCTTGGCTTCAGAGGAGCCTTCATACATCAGTTTTAGTGCATCCTACAACTGTTTAGCCATTTTGCACTTCTTGAAACCTCTGTACACAGAGTTTGGAAGGGCAGTTTGAAGAGCTGTCATGGCTTTTCTGTCAATCTCTACTCTCTTCCTATCTTCATCAGAGTAGTTAGCCACATCTTTGGGGATCATACCAGCACCAGTAGCAGAAGGGTTGCTGGGTATGAAAGGTCCATTTTCAACAGACTCCCATATTCTTGAGTATAGAGACCTGATGAAACCTTCCATTCTTATGCACCAGGTATCAAAGTCATCAAGAGTGATCAGTGGGGACTTGTTCATGGTTCTAGTTTCCATATCAGTCTTGGAAATGGCTGCCATTTGAAAAGTTTAGTATTTGTGTGTATGAGGGATCTTAAGATGGTGAGATCTTATATCAAGAGCCTGAAAAGCTCTGATACCAATTGTAGGACCGGTGAAGGGTGGTCACTTACAACACAACAACACAAAGAGGAGATTAACCAAACTTAATCAAACAGTAAACTAGATTAACCACAAGAATGATACTAAGAACACAAGTAATAAATAAAAGACAGAACAAGAGAACACAAGTGATTGGTTTTCAAGGATGCAGTATATTGCTTTCTCAAGTTCTATTACAAGTGTTACAAAGCATGATAGAAAGATACAAGAACAAGGAATACTTATACTACAACATACAGCCGGCTATACTTTGAAAGCCAGCTGGATACAATTGACTAGACACAAACAAAATCAATTGTAGAGTCAAAAGGCATATCTGCCTTTTGACTTGTGACTATGACATGCCATAGCTCACATCCTAATATATTATAAAAGGATAAAAGTACATAAAGTAAAAAGCATGGACTCAAGACCTCAATGTACAGTTACCAAAAGCATGGACCTTTCACCAACTCATGTAAGTTGGTGACTTTACAGAGTTGCAGTGGAAAAGTCTTCGGAAGAAATCTGTCTTCACTCTTTGGCTTCGGAAGACTTTGTCTTTGAAGCTTCGGAAGACTTCACTTTTTGGCTTCGGAAGATATTGGTCTTGGCTTTGGAAGATTTTACACTTAGAATATTTCTAGTGCATGGTGTAAAACTTCCGAAGCATTTCTACTTCAGTTCTTTAGTACATGCTTGCAGAGACACTTTGGATGTTTTGGCTGCATCAGACTTATAGGAATCCTTACAACTTGCAAGAAACATCTCCCTCAGGAGAAGTTTCATGCTTTCTATCTAAAGCAAATAATGATGAATCTTTCTTATGGCATAAAAGAATGTGCCATGTAAACTTTAAAACATGAATAAATTAATTAAGAATGCTTTGGTAACTGGAATACCAAAGAAAGAGTTTACAAGTGATGACCACTGTGTTGCATGCCTAAAAGGGAAGCAACACAAGGTATCTCACAAGCCAAAGGAAAGAAACTCCATCATTAATCCCCTACACTTATTACATATGGATCTCTTTGGCACCACCAGTGTAATGAGTCTAGGAAGGACCTCTTATTGTTTGGTGATCACAGATGATTTTACAAGATTCACTTGGGTCTTCTTTCTTAAAACTAAGGATGAGACTCCTGAGATTCTGAAGAATTTCATCTTTAAGATTGAAAATCAATGTGATCACAAGGTCAAAACCATAAGATGTGATCAAGGAACTGAATTCAAGAATCAAATCCTTGATACATTTTGTGATGAAAAAGGTATTACAAGACAATATAGTGCTCCCAGGACTCCTCAGCAAAATGGTGTTGCTGAGAGGAGAAACAAGACACTAATTGAAGCTGCAAGAACTATGTTGTCTGACTCTAAACTGCCATCACCTTCTCGACAGAGGCATTGAACACTGCTTGCTATGTGCAAAATAGAGTTTTAGTGGTTAAGACACATGGTAAGACTCCTTATGAACTTTGGCACAAGAGAAAACCTTTCATTGGTTTTCTCAAGTCATTTGGATGTCCTTGCACCATCTTGAATACCAAGGATCAAATTGCCAAGTTTGCTGAGAAATCAGATGATGGACACTTTATTGGATACTGTCACACCCCAACCTTGACGGCGGAAACGTCGAGGAGTGAGAGTTAAGATCGTTCACAGCCACATAACGCTATTAATAATCCAAATATAATTTAAACATAAGTTTCAATTGTCACATTACAAACATAAGTCTCAAAAAGAATAAAAGCATAACATAAAATGTAACAAGTCATTCTTATTTTATTATTTATCTAGGTCCATTCCTAGATGTGCAAGCTTCAAAGAGTAGATCACACACTTGAGGTATTCCTGAAACATGTTAAAAATAAAAGGTCAACATAAAAATGTTGGTGAGCATACCATAGTTTTCAATACATAAGTATATAAAAGATGGCAATTCAAGTCATAAGTTAGTGAATAAAGTGATTAGGGATGTTATGAACAATGCAACAATCAAACCTTGATAATAGTTTTACAAGTCTCAAACGTTAAAAGTATATACGATCAGCTAAGTGTACTTGGATCAACCAAGCAGGCTTGTCTTACCCATAGATCTATGACTTCGCTGGGCTAGCAATAGTTAATGATTGTACATATAACGCCATAACATGGTAACCACAAAAGTTCAACTAACCACAACTTTGCATGATGAATTGCCATAAAGATTACAGTCTCAAATAAGTTTATAAGTGCAATGATAGTAAGTTAACATGTTTCACCCCAAAGTGTGAAAATAAGCAAAAAAGGGTATGGAAATACTCACATGGATATAGGCATTACAAGATGATAAATAAAGATTTAAAGGATGACCCAAAGTAATCCCAAGTATTCATTACAAGGCACCTAAATATGTATTACAAGATGAAGATTAATAATATGATTAATGTTCAAATAATGATTAGGGTTTCAATAGTTTTGAGGGGTTTTTGATAAGTAACAACTTACAAAGTAATTATTTACATTTTTAATTCATTGGAAGAATTATATATGTATATATTTTAGAAATGAATTTAAATATAACAAAGTTGGAGTTCGATATGTAATTAATTCTTTATAGTTTTCTAAGAATAATATATATTTATGACAATTATAAAAGTAAACCCTTAAAGAATAAAAATACTATTGTGTCCATTAGTATTTTAAAGGATTTTTAAATAATTGTATCAAGTCCATATTCATGTAAATAATTATCCAATTATTTTAAAAGAAACCATTTAAATATATAAAGTTAAATGATCTTAGAAAAATAATTAAGCCTTTTTTTTATTTAAAGAAGAGCATTTGAAACAATGTTTTATTATTTATTAAAATGAACTAAAACCAAAAAGTATCCAATTGTATGATTGAACATGTAATGCTTTTATAGGATAAACAATATTTAAATTCTATTTAACAAGATATTTAACTAATTATATTCTTTGTTTTAACAAAATCAAATAACATGTTAGGTTATTATAACAAATTAAATTTTCAGAAAATAATTAGTTAACCTTTAAAATAACTAGAATTTATAAAATAGATTTTTAGAATTTTTAGAAATTTTTTATATAATTTGTATAGGCTGAAAAGCCTTAAAAAAATACATGTAGGCCCCCGGGTTCGAACCCGGGACCTCATGTCCTAAGCACAACACCTTAACCATTGAACCAGAGGCCTCAGCCGCGGAATAAGTTGGTTTTAAAAGTTTAAAAACATAAACAAAGGAAATCCCCAAATTACATAAACCCTAGATTTGATTAAAGCCCAAATTGAACACCAAATCGATTATGTTAATGAAATTGATGTTAGGGCTTTGTTTCCCCATGTTAAAACGATTACATTGATATGCGTAACTTACATAATTCTAGTCGAATTGATGGTCTTAGATTGCAGACGACTCGCGACCAAGAGCAGCGTTTGATCGAGGTTTTGTTGATGTTCTTGATCCAATTGATCACATGGGAAGCTTATACTGATGGTAATGAGTATTAGCCCTCAACAAATTTTGGTTTAAATTGCTTCGGACATGGATAACGACAAGGTTGCAGGTCGAAGATGAAAGTGGTGCTCAATCATGGTGTTTGTGTGTGTTTTGTATAAAATTGGAGTCGCAGACGATTCAAAGGAGTTGAGTTTCAGGTTTAAACATGGTTATATTAATCGATTTAGGACTGTTTCATAACGATCGAGTTCAAGTTTTTAAAGAATGTTTCGGTTTCAGTTCGAGAGGATTAACGTGGTCTTAATTCGAATTAAAACATGGTCATGTGTTCGAAAACGGTTTATGTAGCGATTTAATGGAGTTAATTGGATTAATGAAGGGTATTCGAGGTGTATTGCGTTCGCCGGAGTTGCTAGCCGGAGGTGACCGGAGCAGGGAGGAAAGGCGACAGGGTGTTTGGGAACTTTAAAAGAAATTACACATTTGGTCCCTGAGGTTTCCAAGGGTTATTATTTGAGTTTTAAAGTTTTGTATTAGTTGTAAATAATTTACACTTTAAACCCTGAAGTTTAAAATGATATTATTTTATGCTGAAACTAGTTAAATACAAGTTTTAAAATAATAGAACTTATATTATTTTTATTTATTTCAAAGGTTAACACTTATTATGATTATTATTATTAATCTTGTTGTTATTATTATTATTGTTATTAATATTATTATCACTAATATTATTATTATTAGTGTCATTATTATATTAATATTAATAGTGATTATTTTATTCAAGATTATCACCACTTTAAATTTTATAATAATAAGCAAACATTATATCACTTATAATGTTATTATTATTATATTAATTTATTAATCACCAGATTAATTATTAAATATAACAACCCCAAAGCTTCAAAATGGCATAAAAGACCCCTTGTAAGATTTAACAAAGATAACTTCTAAGTTATTAAAATTTACGAGATGTCACAGTCTCCCCAACTTAAAAGAATTTCGTCCCGAAATTAAAATGAACTTAGGAGAAACAAAGGATTTATAATGAAAGGTAAGTGTTCAACGAACAGTGTTTGACGTTTGATTACAGGTGGAACGCTTCACTTTATGTAATCTTACAAGATCCTTAACATAATAAACGCGAGACGTTTTGAGATGAAATGTTGAAAACGATGACGAGCTACCGTGGTACCTTAGATTCATAAGTCACAACTTCTAGAATATAACTTCGTAGTAATTTGATGTCTAGAAATCAATAAGGACCAACAATGATAAGAAAAGTTAACCGTCAGGATTTAAGAATCCCAAACGTCACTATATGAAACGATCTTAACGCATATCTTGTGAATATGTATCCCTCCTTTGACCAATCATCGGTCTAAGAATAATACGATATGCGAAGATTTCGGAATAAGTTCACGACGATGGTTAGGAACATTATTAAAAGTAGAAAATGAATTGATCATCCAACTTAATGATCGATGTTTAACGACATACCACGGTATACAACTATTTGAGATAGATACAAGCCAATTTCTCGACCCATTATCTCACAAGAGTTGATATGCAATTAACCAATCGGTCTATAATGCACCAACTGTCATCATGAAGGCTAAGATAGGAGACACTTAGTGAATGAAAAGTTAAACAGAAGATCCATAGGATCACGAATGTTAGGTCTTGTCATATGTGAAGGTAAGACACTTGGATACATACCAAGTTACATTTTTTCCTTTATGCCAAACCCATGACTACAAGTTACGAAGGTTTATGATCCTTTATATCCGCGTCACAATGTAAATAATAACGAGTCTCGTTGATCGAAGTCATGATAGTGTTTTAATGATGTTCAATGGTTAAGGATTCAAGACAATTTAAGAAATGACATGAACAATAGGAAATGTACTTATATTTTGCAAGGTAGCAAATTTCCAAGTATAGTTTGCATACACAGTTCATCAAACCCATGAGCACAGTCGAGAACATTCGTATGTCTAGAAAGACACAATCACAAGTTGATAATGTCTTGTTTAGTAGAAGGATTGTTTAAGATGACTACCATCACACAATCATGTGTTGATGATATTTCAAAATGAAAGTTGATAAGTAGGGAATAAATGGTTTGATATAGCTAAATCAAATCCAAAACATAAGGATAAAGGGAAAGAAATCAATTTAAGAATTTAAATGCTCCAAGCTCGGAATCAAAATTAACCTAAAGCGGTCGGGTCTCCTTACAAGTTCAGAAATCATGCTTTGGCCTGATAGGTTCAAACCCTAACATTGGTTCACCCTTCAAGTTACTACACGTTTCTTGTCACTTGATTAAAACCTTGGTAAGTTGGAGATCAAGAAATGAGAATAGTCATCAAGGTGTGGTTTTCACTCCTAACTTGATGGTGTATTCCCAAGGTATGATGACTAACTTACCAATCAAAAAGCTCGATCCCAACTCATTGTTGAGGATCCACAGAAATAAAACGAGGTAACTCCCCATTAAGGTAAGGGAAATCACTCTTATCTTAACGGTGAAGTTTTACAAAAACAAAATATAACAAGATAAACTTCTTCATCAAAATCCAGAATTCACTCCTACTTTGATGAAGTCGTCTCATTTGAACAAATACAATTCATAAAGATGATGTTACCATCAAGGTATGGAATTCACGCCTATCTTGATGATTGAATTTCATAATAGCAAGAAAACAATCGAAGATTGACATTTGTCACCAAAGTACGGGTTTCAATCCTATTTTAGTGAGATCATGTCATTTGTGAAATGCCATTCCAAAGAAAATAATTGAAGTCAATCCTCGGAATAAGGAAATCACCCCGATCCAGAGGATGAAATTTTTATAAATCACAATTGGAAACCATTTATCGAAACGAAAAGAGAATCATCAAAGTAAGGGAATCACCCCTGTTTTGATGAGTTAGAATCATTTAGGAGATACGGGTGTTCTTAGTCATAGATTGACTTTCAAACACTTGCATCTCTCACGGTGCAGACGGTACGGAGTTTGACTTAACGACGAAAAGAAAAATAATATCAATTAGAAATTCGGAAAATTTCAAGTTACATCAATGTAACAAAAGGAAAAATCATGCTTACAAGCTTAAGATCAAAGTTCAAGATAACAGAAGTTGTTGTGGTGTTCAAACCTTGGATGGTTTTAATCGGGAAGACGAAATTAAGGGCAGGAAATTATTCAATGCCACCACGAGATGTGAACGTTCGATTCACAATCGAAAGGAATACACGGACTTCTCAAGATATGAGGTTAACCATAGTCTTATTGAAGACACACGTACTTATAAGTGATCATTCATCTCAAGGGTTTCGAGTCAAGTAAATGGATTCAATGATCGAGTCAAATCACCATTTACACTTTGCCTAGATAAAGTATCTCGAAACGTAGGAATTCCACCTATAGCATTGCATGTTCTTAGTTATGGGACACATCCTTAAGAAGACTTGAGAACCATAAGTAACGGTTTAAAGTTTTTGATGACCATTCGGTTTAGATTCCCAATATCTTTGGATATATTAAGATTCATGTTCACGTTGGTCAAGGTATAGAAATAGATATATGAAACGCCCAACGTGTAGCGGTGTTTAAATGTAAGAGTTGAAATGTAGAATGGGTTCAATATTAACAGGAACATTATATATGTTAAAATGAGGAGATATTGAAACTTTGATGATAAACCAGTTCAAGAAAATCAAGGATTTTTAAGATACAAAGAGGATGGTTCCATTTGGTAACGCATTACCATTTGGAATCGTTGACACGTCAAGGTAAATTGACCCATTTGCCTTAGAGACTTGTGTATGTTGACCATAGTTTATCACTCATCCCAGAAATCCCCAGGTAAGCATAACTGGTCTCGCAATGAGATTTATACGATATGCTTGCCTTAGCCCGAAGGCCTTTTGCCAGGAAATCCAGAATACAGGTGTCTATGTGTCATACAAATTTCTTTGGTTTATGAAATCAAAACCTTGATGAGATTTTCATAGATTAGACATAGAGTCTAAGGAATTGAACCCACGACGATAAGTGTAGATTCCACATGTCGTTGAGAATAAGTTTAGGAAGTTCATTTTTCGGGGAGGGTCAAAGAGTCAAAGTTAAGTTTAGGGAGACAAGTAACTAAGTTTAAGCATACATAAGGCAATCCTATGCTAAGGCATCAAGTTGCACAAAAGGCATAGCATTATGTAGCATGCAAACAACATGTAAGCACAAAGGTATAAGGATCTTTCTATGAGGTTCATGCAACTATAGTCTAGGTCACAATTTCTAATAACCTAAATCCCTATAGTTATGGGCTCTGATACCAATCTGTCACACCCCAACCTTGACGGCGGAAACGTCGAGGAGTGAGAGTTAAGATCGTTCACAGCCACATAACGCTATTAATAATCCAAATATAATTTAAACATAAGTTTCAATTGTCACATTACAAACATAAGTCTCAAAAAGAATAAAAGCATAACATAAAATGTAACAAGTCATTCTTATTTTATTTATTTATCTAGGTCCATTCCTAGATGTGCAAGCTTCAAAGAGTAGATCACACACTTGAGGTATTCCTGAAACATGTTAAAAATAAAAGGTCAACATAAAAATGTTGGTGAGCATACCATAGTTTTCAATACATAAGTATATAAAAGATGGCAATTCAAGTCATAAGTTAGTGAATAAAGTGATTAGGGATGTTATGAACAATGCAACAATCAAACCATGACAATAGTTTTACAAGTCTCAAACGTTAAAAGTATATACGATCAGCTAAGTGTACTTGGATCAACCAAGCAGGCTTGTCTTACCCATAGATCTATGACTTCACTGGGCTAGCAATAGTTAATGATTGTACATATAACGCCATAACATGGTAACCACAAAAGTTCAATTAACCACAACTTTGCATGATGAATTGCCATAAAGATTACAGTCTCAAATAAGTTTATAAGTGCAATGATAGTAAGTTAACATGTTTCACCCCAAAGTGTGAAAATAAGCAAAAAAGGGTATGGAAATACTCACATGGATATAGGCATTACAAGATGATAAATAAAGATTTAAAGGATGACCCAAAGTAATCCCAAGTATTCATTACAAGGCACCTAAATATGTATTACAAGATGAAGATTAATAATATGATTAATGTTCAAATAATGATTAGGGTTTCAATAGTTTTGAGGGGTTTTTGATAAGTAACAACTTACAAAGTAATTATTTACATTTTTAATTTATTGGAAGAATTATATATGTATATATTTTAGAAATGAATTTAAATATAACAAAGTTGGAGTTCGATATGTAATTAATTCTTTATAGTTTTCTAAGAATAATATATATTTATGACAATTATAAAAGTAAACCCTTAAAGAATAAAAATACTATTGTGTCCATTAGTATTTTAAAGGATTTTTAAATAATTGTATCAAGTCCATATTCATGTAAATAATTATCCAATTATTTTAAAAGAAACCATTTAAATATATAAACTTAAATGATCTTATAAAAATAATTAAGCCTTTTTTTTATTTAAAGAAGAGCATTTGAAACAATGTTTTATTATTTATTAAAATGAACTAAAACCAAAAAGTATCCAATTGTATGATTGAACATGTAATGTTTTTATAGGATAAACAATATTTAAATTCTATTTAACAAGATATTTAACTAATTATATTCTTTGTTTTAACAAAATCAAATAACATGTTAGGTTATTATAACAAATTAAATTTTCAGAAAATAATTAGTTAACCTTTAAAATAACTAGAATTTATAAAATAGATTTTTAGAATTTTTAGAAATTTTTTATATAATTTGTATAGGCTGAAAAGCCTTAAAAAAAATACATGTAGGCCCCCGGGTTCGAACCCGGGACCTCATGTCCTAAGCACAACACCTTAACCATTGAACCAGAGGCCTCAGCCGCGGAATAAGTTGGTTTTAAAAGTTTAAAAACATAAACAAAGGAAATCCCCAAATTACATAAACCCTAGATTTGATTAAAGCCCAAATTGAACACCAAATCGATTATGTTAATGAAATTGATGTTAGGGCTTTGTTTCCCCATGTTAAAACGATTACATTGATATGCGTAACTTACATAATTCTAGTCGAATTGATGGTCTTAGATTGCAGACGACTCGCGACCAAGAGCAGCGTCTGATCGAGGTTTTGTTGATGTTCTTGATCCAATTGATCACATGGGAAGCTTATACTGATGGTAATGAGTATTAGCCCTCAACAAATTTTGGTTTAAATTGCTTCGAACATGGATAACGACAAGGTTGCAGGTCGAAGATGAAAGTGGTGCTCAATCATGGTGTTTGTGTGTGTTTTGTATAAAATTGGAGTCGCAGACGATTCAAAGGAGTTGAGTTTCAGGTTTAAACATGGTTATATTAATCGATTTAGGACTGTTTCATAACGATCGAGTTCAAGTTTTTAAAGAATGTTTCGGTTTCAGTTCGAGAGGATTAACGTGGTCTTAATTCGAATTAAAACATGGTCATGTGTTCGAAAACGGTTTTTGTAGCGATTTAATGGAGTTAATTGGATTAATGAAGGTTATTCGAGGTGTATTGCGTTCGCCGGAGTTGCTAGCCGGAGGTGACCGGAGCAGGGAGGAAAGGCGACGGGGTGTTTGGGAACTTTAAAAGAAATTACACATTTGGTCCCTGAGGTTTCCAAGGGTTATTATTTGAGTTTTAAAGTTTTGTATTAGTTGTAAATAATTTACACTTTAAACCCTGAAGTTTAAAATGATATTATTTTATGCTGAAACTAGTTAAATACAAGTTTTAAAATAATAGAACTATATATTTTTATTTATTTCAAAGGTTAACACTTATTATGATTATTATTATTAATCTTGTTGTTATTATTATTATTGTTATTAATATTATTATCACTAATATTATTATTATTAGTGTCATTATTATATTAATATTAATAGTGATTATTTTATTCAAGATTATCACCACTTTAAATTTTATAATAATAAGCAAACATTATATCACTTATAATGTTATTATTATTATATTAATTTATTAATCACCAGATTAATTATTAAATATAACAACCCCAAAGCTTCAAAATGGCATAAAAGACCCCTTGTAAGATTTAACAAAGATAACTTCTAAGTTATTAAAATTTACGAGATGTCACAGTCTCCCCAACTTAAAAGAATTTCGTCCCGAAATTAAAATGAACTTAGGAGAAACAAAGGATTTATAATGAAAGGTAAGTGTTCATCGAACAGTGTTTGACGTTTGATTACAGGTGGAACGCTTCACTTTATGTAATCTTACAAGATCCTTAACATAATAAACGCGAGACGTTTTGAGATGAAATGTTGAAAACGATGACGAGCTACCGTGGTACCTTAGATTCATAAGTCACAACTTCTAGAATATAACTTCGTAGTAATTTGATGTCTAGAAATCAATAAGGACCAACAATGATAAGAAAAGTTAACCGTCAGGATTTAAGAATCCCAAACGTCACTATATGAAACGATCTTAACGCATATCTTGTGAATATGTATCCCTCCTTTGACCAATCATCGGTCTAAGAATAATACGATATGCGAAGATTTCGGAATAAGTTCACGACGATGGTTAGGAACATTATTAAAAGTAGAAAATGAATTGATCATCCAACTTAATGATCGATGTTTAACGACATACCACGGTATACAACTATTTGAGATAGATACAAGCCAATTTCTCGACCTATTATCTCACAAGAGTTGATATGCAATTAACCAATCGGTCTATAATGCACCAACTGTCATCATGACGGCTAAGATAGGAGACACTTAGTGAATGAAAAGTTAAACAGAAGATCCATAGGATCACGAATGTTAGGTCTTGTCATATGTGAAGGTAAGACACTTGGATACATACCAAGTTACATTTTTTCCTTTATGCCAAACCCATGACTACAAGTTACGAAGGTTTATGATCCTTTATATCCGCGTCACAATGTAAATAATAACGAGTCTCGTTGATCGAAGTCATGATAGTGTTTTAATGATGTTCAATGGTTAAGGATTCAAGACAATTTAAGAAATGACATGAACAATAGGAAATGTACTTATATTTTGCAAGGTAGCAAATTTCCAAGTATAGTTTGCATACACAGTTCATCAAACCCATGAGCACAGTCGAGAACATTCGTATGTCTAGAAAGACACAATCACAAGTTGATAATGTCTTGTTTAGTAGAAAGATTGTTTAAGATGACTACCATCACACAATCATGTGTTGATGATATTTCAAAATGAAAGTTGATAAGTAGGGAATAAATGGTTCGATATAGCTAAATCAAATCCAAAACATAAGGATAAAGGGAAAGAAATCAATTTAAGAATTTAAATGCTCCAAGCTCGGAATCAAAATTAACCTAGAGCGGTCGGGTCTCCTTACAAGTTCAGAAATCATGCTTTGGCTTGATAGGTTCAAACCCTAACATTGGTTCACCCTTCAAGTTACTACACGTTTCTTGTCACTTGATTAAAACCTTGGTAAGTTGGAGATCAAGAAATGAGAATAGTCATCAAGGTGTGGTTTTCACTCCTAACTTGATGGTGTATTCCCAAGGTATGATGACTAACTTACCAATCAAAAAGCTCGATCCCAACTCATTGTTGAGGATCCACAGAAATAAAACGAGGTAACTCCCCATTAAGGTAAGGGAAATCACTCCTATCTTAACGGTGAAGTTTTACAAAAACAAAATATAACAAGATAAACTTCTTCATCAAAATCCAGAATTCACTCCTACTTTGATGAAGTCGTCTCATTTGAACAAATACAATTCATAAAGATGATGTTATCATCAAGGTATGGAATTCACGCCTATCTTGATGATTGAATTTCATAATAGCAAGAAAACAATCGAAGATTGACATTTGTCACCAAAGTACGGGTTTCAATCCTATTTTAGTGAGATCATGTCATTTGTGAAATGCCATTCCAAAGAAAATAATTGAAGTCAATCCTCGGAATAAGGAAATCGCCCCGATCCAGAGGATGAAATTTTTATAAATCACAATTGGAAACCATTTATCGAAACGAAAAGAGAATCATCAAAGTAAGGGAATCACCCCTGTTTTGATGAGTTAGAATCATTTAGGAGATACGGGTGTTCTTAGTCATAGATTGACTTTCAAACACTTGCATCTCTCACGGTGCAGACGGTACGGAGTTTGACTTAACGACGAAAAGAAAAATAATATCAATTAGAAATTCGGAAAATTTCAAGTTACATCAATGTAACAAAAGGAAAAATCATGCTTACAAGCTTAAGATCAAAGTTCAAGATAACAGAAGTTGTTGTGATGTTCAAACCTTGAATGGTTTTAATCGGGAAGACGAAATTAAGGGTAGGAAATTATTCAATGCCACCACGAGATGTGAACGTTCGATTCACAATCGAAAGGAATACACGGACTTCTCAAGATATGAGGTTAACCATAGTCTTATTGAAGACACACGTACTTATAAGTGATCATTCATCTCAAGGGTTTCGAGTCAAGTAAATGGATTCAATGATCGAGTCAAATCACCATTTACACTTTGCCTAGATAAAGTATCTCGAAACGTAGGAATTCCACCTCTAGCATTGCATGTTCTTAGTTATGGGACACATCCTTAAGAAGACTTGAGAACCATAAGTAACGGTTTAAAGTTTTTGATGACCATTCGGTTTAGATTCCCAATATCTTTGGATATATTAAGATTCATGTTCACGTTGGTCAAGGTATAGAAATAGATATATGAAACGCCCAACGTGTAGCGGTGTTTAAATGTAAGAGTTGAAATGTAGAATGGGTTCAATATTAACAGGAACATTATATATGTTAAAATGAGGAGATATTGAAACTTTGATGATAAACCAGTTCAAGAAAATCAAGGATTTTTAAGATACAAAGAGGATGGTTCCATTTGGTAACGCATTACCATTTGGAATCGTTGACACGTCAAGGTAAATTGACCCATTTGCCTTAGAGACTTGTGTATGTTGACCATAGTTTATCACTCATCCCAGAAATCCCCAGGTAAGCATAACTGGTCTCGCAATGAGATTTATACGATATGCTTGCCTTAGCCCGAAGGCCTTTTGCCAGGAAATCCAGAATACAGGTGTCTATGTGTCATACAAATTTCTTTGGTTTATGAAATCAAAACCTTGATGAGATTTTCATAGATTAGACATAGAGTCTAAGGAATTGAACCCACGACGATAAGTGTAGATTCCACATGTCGTTGAGAATAAGTTTAGGAAGTTCATTTTTCGGGGAGGGTCAAAGAGTCAAAGTTAAGTTTAGGGAGACAAGTAACTAAGTTTAAGCATACATAAGGCAATCCTATGCTAAGGCATCAAGTTGCACAAAAGGCATAGCATTATGTAGCATGCAAACAACATGTAAGCACAAAGGTATAAGGATCTTTCTATGAGGTTCATGCAACTATAGTCTAGGTCACCATTTCTAATAACCTAAATCCCTATAGTTATGGGCTCTGATACCAATCTGTCACACCCCAACCTTGACGGCGGAAACGTCGAGGAGTGAGAGTTAAGATCGTTCACAGCCACATAACGCTATTAATAATCCAAATATAATTTAAACATAAGTTTCAATTGTCACATTACAAACATAAGTCTCAAAAAGAATAAAAGCATAACATAAAATGTAACAAGTCATTCTTATTTTATTTATTTATCTAGGTCCATTCCTAGATGTGCAAGCTTCAAAGAGTAGATCACACACTTGAGGTATTCCTGAAACATGTTAAAAATAAAAGGTCAACATAAAAATGTTGGTGAGCATACCATAGTTTTCAATACATAAGTATATAAAAGATGGCAATTCAAGTCATAAGTTAGTGAATAAAGTGATTAGGGATGTTATGAACAATGCAACAATCAAACCTTGACAATAGTTTTACAAGTCTCAAACGTTAAAAGTATATACGATCAGCTAAGTGTACTTGGATCAACCAAGCAGGCTTGTCTTACCCATAGATCTATGACTTCGCTGGGCTAGCAATAGTTAATGATTGTACATATAACGCCATAACATGGTAACCACAAAAGTTCAACTAACCACAACTTTGCATGATGAATTGCCATAAAGATTACAGTCTCAAATAAGTTTATAAGTGCAATGATAGTAAGTTAACATGTTTCACCCCAAAGTGTGAAAATAAGCAAAAAAGGGTATGGAAATACTCACATGGATATAGGCATTACAAGATGATAAATAAAGATTTAAAGGATGACCCAAAGTAATCCCAAGTATTCATTACAAGGCACCTAAATATGTATTACAAGATGAAGATTAATAATATGATTAATGTTCAAATAATGATTAGGGTTTCAATAGTTTTGAGGGGTTTTTGATAAGTAACAACTTACAAAGTAATTATTTACATTTTTAATTTATTGGAAGAATTATATATGTATATATTTTAGAAATGAATTTAAATATAACAAAGTTGGAGTTCGATATGTAATTAATTCTTTATAGTTTTCTAAGAATAATATATATTTATGACAATTATAAAAGTAAACCCTTAAAGAATAAAAATACTATTGTGTCCATTAGTATTTTAAAGGATTTTTAAATAATTGTATCAAGTCCATATTCATGTAAATAATTATCCAATTATTTTAAAAGAAACCATTTAAATATATAAAGTTAACTGATCTTAGAAAAATAATTAAGCCTTTTTTTATTTAAAGAAGAGCATTTGAAACAATGTTTTATTATTTATTAAAATGAACTAAAACCAAAAAGTATCCAATTGTATGATTGAACATGTAATGTTTTTATAGGATAAACAATATTTAAATTCTATTTAACAAGATATTTAACTAATTATATTCTTTGTTTTAACAAAATCAAATAACATGTTAGGTTATTATAACAAATTAAATTTTCAGAAAATAATTAGTTAACCTTTAAAATAACTAGAATTTATAAAATAGATTTTTAGAATTTTTAGAAATTTTTTATATAATTTGTATAGGCTGAAAAGCCTTAAAAAAATACATGTAGGCCCCCGGGTTCGAACCCGGGACCTCATGTCCTAAGCACAACACCTTAACCATTGAACCAGAGGCCTCAGCCGCGGAATAAGTTGGTTTTAAAAGTTTAAAAACATAAACAAAGGAAATCCCCAAATTACATAAACCCTAGATTTGATTAAAGCCCAAATTGAACACCAAATCGATTATGTTAATGAAATTGATGTTAGGGCTTTGTTTCCCCATGTTAAAACGATTACATTGATATGCGTAACTTACATAATTCTAGTCGAATTGACGGTCTTAGATTGCAGACGACTCGCGACCAAGAGCAGCGTCTGATCGAGGTTTTGTTGATGTTCTTGATCCAATTGATCACATGGGAAGCTTATACTGATGGTAATGAGTATTAGCCCTCAACAAATTTTGGTTTAAATTGCTTCGGACATGGATAACGACAGGGTTGCAGGTCGAAGATGAAAGTGGTGCTCAATCATGGTGTTTGTGTGTGTTTTGTATAAAATTGGAGTCGCAGACGATTCAAAGGAGTTGAGTTTCAGGTTTAAACATGGTTATATTAATCGATTTAGGACTGTTTCATAACGATCGAGTTCAAGTTTTTGAAGAATGTTTCGGTTTCAGTTCGAGAGGATTAACGTGGTCTTAATTCGAATTAAAACATGGTCATGTGTTCGAAAAAGGTTTTTGTAGCGATTTAATGGAGTTAATTGGATTAATGAAGGTTATTCGAGGTGTATTGCGTTCGCCGGAGTTGCTAGCCGGAGGTGACCGGAGCAGGGAGGAAAGGCGACGGGGTGTTTGGGAACTTTAAAAGAAATTACACATTTGGTCCCTGAGGTTTCCAAGGGTTATTATTTGAGTTTTAAAGTTTTGTATTAGTTGTAAATAATTTACACTTTAAACCCTGAAGTTTAAAATGATATTATTTTATGCTGAAACTAGTTAAATACAAGTTTTAAAATAATAGAACTTATATTATTTTTATTTATTTCAAAGGTTAACACTTATTATGATTATTATTATTAATCTTGTTGTTATTATTATTATTGTTATTAATATTATTATCACTAATATTATTATTATTAGTGTCATTATTATATTAATATTAATAGTGATTATTTTATTCAAGATTATCACCACTTTAAATTTTATAATAATAAGCAAAAATTATATCACTTATAATGTTATTATTATTATATTAATTTATTAATCACCAGATTAATTATTAAATATAACAACCCCAAAGCTTCAAAATGGCATAAAAGACCCCTTGTAAGATTTAACAAAGATAACTTCTAAGTTATTAAAATTTACGAGATGTCACAGATACTCTTCTCAAGCTAAAGCTTATAGAGTATACAATCTCAGAACTAGAGTAGTTAAGGAGTCAGCCAATGTGACGTTCAATGAGCACACTTCCAGTGTGAAAGGTTCTGGTACGGATTGGCTATTTGATCTTGATTTAGTTACCAACTGTTTTAACAAATCTTGTGAGAATGTTTCAGGATCTACAGATATATTACCAACAGGTGATCCTAACCCAAGATTTGAGCTCAGAAGACCTTCAAGTTACACATCTTCAACTCCAGTGGTAATTATTCCTGCAAATGAAGTTTCTACCAGCACATCAATGACAAATCCTGCTGAAGCTTCTGGGGTGCCTTCAAATTCCAGCTTAGAGGCACAAAACTCAGAAGAAGGAGCTTCAAATGTTGGAAAAAATGATGGTGGTGAAAGTGATCAAGAATTTCTTGATGCTGATAACCACTACATTGAAGACAACATCATTGATGTCACACACTCATTGGATCAAGTCAATCTTGATAAGTGTGCTGATGTGAAGGATGAATCTTCTTTGCCAGATCAAAATTTTTCAAATCTAGATCTGTCTAAGCAACTTGCTGTGATTCCTCAGCTAAGGATCCACAAGTCTCATCCTACCACAAACATCATTGGAAATGTTGATTCAGGGTGAGAACAAGAGGACAAACCCATGAAGCAAATTGTTTGTCTTCACTCTTGTTTCTTGTCCCAGATAGAGCCAAAGAAAATTTATGAGGCTCTAAAGGATGGAAGTTAGGTTGAAGCTATGCAAGAGGAGCTGCTTCAATTCAAAAGACAAAAGGTTTGGAACCCATGTCCTCTTCCTCAAGGGAAGACTACCATAGGAACCAAAAGGGGTTTTTAGGAACAAGAAGGATGATAGAGGACTTGTCATCAAAAACAAGGCAAGACTAGTTGTTCAAGGATATACTCAAGAAGAAGGAATTGACTACACATATTTTTTTGCTCCTGTGGCAAGACTTGAAGCTGCTAGAATATTCCTAGCTTTTGCTGCATCCAAGAATTTCAAGGTTTACCAACTTGATGTCAAGTGTGCTTTTCTTTATGGGTTGATTGATAAAGAGGTGTATGTCCGACAACCACCTGGGTTTGCAGATCCTGATCATCCTAATTATGTCTGCAGGCTTGATAAAGCTCTTTATGGGTTGCACCAAGCACCAAGAAAGTGGTATGAGACTCTATCTCAGTATCTCTGTCAACATGGCTACAAAAGAGGTACTATAGATGGAACTCTCTTCATCAAAGGAACAGGAAATGACATAATGCTAGTTCAAGTATATGTAGATGACATTATCTTCGGGTCAACTAATCCAAAGCTCTGCAAAGACTTTGAGAAGCTGATGAAGGACAGGTTTGAAATGAGTGCCATGGGGGAACTCAATATCTTTCTAGGAATTCAAGTGAAGCAAGTTGACAATGGCATCTTCATAAGTCAGTCAAAGTATGTACAGGACATACTTAAAAGGTTTAACATGATTGATTGTAAGGTTGCTAAGACACCCATAGCCAGAAATCACTCCCTTGGACCTGATCTTGAGGGGGAGTGTGTTGATGAATATCTCTATAGGGCAATGATTGGGTCTCTTATGTACCTCACAGCTAGCAGGCTAGATATCATGTTTGCTACATGCATTTGTGCAAGATATCAAGCCAACCCCAAGATGTCACACCTGGTCACTGTCAAAAGAATTTTAAGATATCTCAAAGGTGCTCCATCACTTGGCCTTTGGTATCCAAAGAATTCTGACTTTAATCTGTATGCTTATACAGATAGTGACTATGGTGGTTGCAACATGACTGTAAAGTCTACATTAGGGGTATGTCAATTTCTTGGTGGAAGAGTAGTCTCTTGACAATGCAAGAAACAATCCTGTGTGTCTGCATCAACTGCTAAGGCTGAATACTTGCTGCTGCAAGTTGTTGTGCTCAAGTGCTTTGGATTCAAAATCAGATGCTGGACTATGGATTCAACTTTAAAGAGACTCCGATCCACATAGACAACAATAGTGCTATCTCCATCACAGAGAATCCTGTGCAGCACTCAAGGACAAAGCATATTAATATCAGGTATCATTTGATTAGAGATAACTTTGAAAAGGGATTAATCAAACTAGTCAAAGTTAACACAAATGAACAATATGCTAATATGTTCACCAAAGCTTTTGATTAGCAGAAATTTAAATATCTTATATCAGCTATTAGGATGATTAACTTTGAATTTCTTTTCTTAAAACTTAATCATATTTATTTCTAAAACCTGTGTGTCCTAAGTTGTCTATCATATCACCTTCATAAGCCCTTGTTTTCTTTCGAAGAAAATCTTTTCAAAAGACTTTTCTTAGATTTTTGAAAATTTTGATCTCTTCGGAGGATTCAAAATTACCTTCGGAAGAGGTTTATGTCTTAGTAAACAAATAATTGCTTCAGTGATTTTACCTTCGGAAGAAATTTCTGAAATATCTTCCGAAGCTTAAAATCAACTTAAGTACTTTGTATGTTTTCAAAGAACAAGTTTCTTCCGAAAACAATTTACCTTCGAGAGTATTTATTCTTCTTAGAATAAAAATCTCTGAGTGTAAATTCTCTTCCGAAGCAAAATTCTCAAAAAACCCATTAAAATCTATTAGGAAGCCAATTTGCGATCGGAAGCTTTTTCTTCAGAACTTCCGAAGCAAATAACCTTCGGAAGATGTCTCGACTTCTAAGAAAAGTACTTTTTGGGCAAAAGTAAACTATTTTTCAGAGGTGGGACCGACATCTGGATTTCAAAGTTTATCCTCTTTCATTAACTTTGTCTCAAATCATTTTAACATAAATGCCCAACGGTTCCCCCCTCTTTCACTATCTTTCTCAATTACACTATTCCTTAACCCTAAATTCTCCCAAACCGCGTTTTGTTCTTCATCTTTCATCCTTAAGCTTCTCAAATGGCCAACCTAAACCTCAGAAACAACCCAGATTTCTCCATGCAACTTCACAGGCAACATAACCAAGTTGCTCTGTTAAGCTCTGAGAAAGATGAAAGTTTCTCAGAGATTTGCTGTTTCTTAGCTCTATCAAACTACTTCACCTCCCTAACCATTGATCCTACTCTCTATGAGGATCATCTGCTTGAATTTTGGAAGACCTGCCAAGAGGTCATTATGGATGGGGAGAAGGCACTGTCGGCCACAGTGCAAGGGAGGACTATCTTCATCACTCCGGCCATCATAAACACTCACTTGCAGCTGGATGATGAAGAAGGTGAGTTGTCCTTCCCAAAGAAAGCTGTAAATCATTCCTTTGAGCAGATGGGCTATGAGGGAGATTTCTCTGTAAAGACCTTCAGGAAAGAGAAGGTCTCATCCCAGTGGAAATACCTGCTTCATGTGGTTATCCACAGCTTGTCAAACAAGCATGGAGGGTGGGACCAGATTTTTGAGGATCTCTCCTTCATACTGCATGGAATGGTTCAACGGGTCAAGTTTAGGTACTCTCAGTTTGTTTATACAAATTTGCTTGCTAACTTGGACTTGTTAGAGTATTATATGTTTCCTAGATATGTTCAACACATTCTCAACTGTGAACTGGGCTCGCAGTTGAGGGAAACAAATAATATTTTTTTAAATTGGGACAGATGAAGCCCGACATCTTTAAAATTATGAAGAAGCCAACTGTAGGCTTCTCAAGGGTAGAAACAGCCCTTGTCCCAAAAATATTAGAGCTCATTGCTCAAGGTGACAACCTAGCAACACAAGCTAGTATTGAACCCACACCTTCTACCTATCAACCACCAAAAAAGCCCCAAGTCACCCTTACCTACCAAAGAAAATCCAAACAAACCTCTACTCAAGCTATTGAGTCTGTGCAGGCCCCCATATACTCACCCATACAGGAGGAAGTGGACACTAGAGCTCCCACTTCCCCTGAGGAGCAAACCACTCCCATCTCTTCAACAATCAGGGCTGAGGTTCCTCATGCTCACCCTGATGAGCTCACAAGCCCAACTGCCTTAAGCTTTCACTCTGAGTCTCAACACTCAAGTGAACAACCTTCAGGGGACAGTTACCATCCCCAGCCTTTAGACTTAAATAAACCCATTCCCATCCTCTCATTCTATACTGATGAAGACTTAGGTTTCAGTGGGTACCATGAGTCTCTCTACTCTTCCCCTGCTCAAAGAGAGATGAGTACTCCCGAGTCTCCTTTGTCTAGCCCACATCAGTCATCTATAACTGAGGTGGATACCTCTGAACCTGTTCAGGATATCCATATGGAAGAGGCTCTCACTTCTGCAAGTGATTACATCATTAAGACCTCAACCATGGCAACTCAGTCCATTGACACCTCAACTGAGAATGTCAATGTGCAGAGGAAATCCAGCAGCCAAGAACCTGAGGCTAGTGGTGAGAGAGAGGACTTTTGTCCAGAAGAGGGGAATCTGAGACTAAAGGTACAAAAACTGTCAAAAACATGCTCCTATTTAGTCTCTAAGGTTAGTCATCTTGAATCTCAGGTGACTACCCTGCATAATAGGGTCAATGATCAGCGACTTGAGATATCTTATCTCAGGGAAAAACTAGCTGGGAGACCTTTAAGAGGAGCTCAACTAGGAACACAAGAACCTGTGAATGTGATTGACCTAACCTCTAGCTCACCTATGCAAGAGGGTGATGCTACCAAAAAGGGGGAGAAAGTCATTACAGTCACAGAACCTAGGAGTTCTTCAGGGAGTATGGACATTGAGGATTCATCATCCTCACTTGCAACTGTGCATACTCAGCAACTTCCTCAAGTTCACATTAATGTGGACATTATAGACTCTGTCATTAGGAGTCTCTTTGAGGAAGGCATTCCAAGGGTTGTGTCATCTCCACCTCAAGGAACTTAAAACTACATTATTGGGTGGAGGTATGATGCTGATAAAAGAGCCCTCATTCTTCACAGAGTTCAAGGGCATCAAGAAGTGTTCAATTTTCAGACCTTTGACTACTATGAAGGTCTTGACCTGATCAACATGCCACTTGTCAACCCAAGCAAATCAAGACAAGCTGAAAGGTTAGCACTCAGGATTCAAGACAGAATTACTGAAGAGTTTAGCCTTAGAAGGAGACAAAGGCAATCAGGTAATGTCATTGGTCAACTGGATGCTGAGGCAGACCCTGAGATTAGCTTCAAAGGGAAAACCTTGGCTGAAGGCCCAGTGATAGAGCCTGAGAGCCCTGTCACACCAACAACTGCTTCAAAAATTCATTCCCTCGGTGAAACACCTGCTGATTTCACTGAACGTACTAGTTTTGATCTCTTGTCCAATTGCATTTATCTTCAGCATCAAAGTAGTAGTATGACTTGGAAGGCTGGTGCATTATTAAAACTCATGTATTTTCACAACAATTAATTGATGCCTCCTCTAATTTTAAAGCAATATATGTTCAAGCCTTTCTTTTATATACCTATCCAAAGCATACAAATTCTTGTGTGCTTTAATTATAAATAGATTAGGATAACCATGCATTAGAGGCTCCAATCAACCCATGTGTCAATCCAGGAAAAAAAGGTTTTTGAGTTAATTCTAAGGGGGTATTTGGTTGGATGGAATAGAATGGATTGGAATGGAATTGAGAAACTAGTATAATTTTCATGTAAAATTATGTTTGAGTGGGTAATAAAATGTAAAACCCAAGGGAATGTTTCACCTCAAATTCCCTTGGTTGTGGGATCTCAAATTCCCTTTTTGCAGGACCGTTTAAGGGATGGTCACTTACAACACAACACACAATGAGATGAGTGTTATAGAACACTTATCAGAACAAATAGGGAACTAGGAACAATATGGTTTGATACTAAGAACACAAGCAAGTATGAGACAAAACAAAAACACACAACACAAGGATATTGGTTTTCAAGAATGTTGTATATTTCTCTCAAGTTCTTTAGAAGTGTTACCAAGCATAAAGAAATATACAAAGACCTGAGATATTTTATACTACATCCTACAACCGGCCATGCTTAGAAAGCCAGCTCGAAAGATTTGATCTAGACAACAACAAAATCAAATGTAGAGTCAAAAGGCATATTGCCTTTTGACTAGTGACTATGACTGTGATAGCTCACATCCTAATATATTACAAAAAGAATAAAAGTACATAAAGTAGAATGCAGCAGACTCAAGACCTCAATGTACAGTTACCAAAAGCATGGACCTTTTCACCAACTCATGTAAGTTGGTGAGTAATCAGAGTTGCAGCGGAAAGTGATCCAGCTTTATGGAAAAGTACATCAGATAAAGCATGTGTTAATAGTCTTCGGAAGAAATCGGTCTTCACTTCTTG
>CM046042.1:4617943-4710443 GCA_025215565.1 Flaveria ramosissima | reverse complement strand
TCTAAGTGATTCTGACCATCTGATGAAGAAGGGTATGGTCATCATTGTCCTAAAGACTACAAATATTTGAAGATCTTCTAAATGTTTTGGTAGCATCAGCCTAGGGGGAGTTTGTAAGGATTCCTATAAGTCTGATGCAGCCAAAAACATCCAAAGTCTTTCTGGAAGCATGTACTAAAGAACAGAAGTAGAAATGCTTCGGAAGTTTTACACCATGCACTAGAAATATTCTAAGTGTAAAATCTTTCAAAGCCAGGACCAACATCTTCCGAAGCCAAAAGTGAAGTTTTCCGAAGCTTCAAAGACAAAGTCTTCCGAAGCCAAAGAGTGAAGACAGATTTCTTCCGAAGACTTTTAGAGATATGCCTTTATCTAATGTACTTTACCATAAAGCTGGACCACCTTTCGCTGCTACTCTGTAAAGTCACCAACTTACATGAGTTGGTGAAAGGTCCATGCTTTTGGTAACTGTACATTGAGGTCTTGAGTCCATGCTTTCTACTTTATGTACTTTTATCCTTTTTGTAATATATTAGGATGTGAGCTATGGCATGTTATAGTCACAAGTCAAAAGGCAGATCTGCCTTTTGACTCTACATTTGATTTTGTAGTTCTCTAGTCAATTGTATCCAGCGGACCTTCCAAGTATGACCGGCTGTAGGATGTTGTATAAAGTATCTCAAGTACTTGTAACTCTCTATCGATGCTTTGTAACTTGTAATAGAACTTGAGAAGCAATATACAGCATTCTTGAAAACCAAATACTTGTGTTGTTTTGCAATCTTGTTCTGTCTCACATTTACTTGTGTTCTTAGCATCTTTCATTAACAAGTTAACCAGTTCCCTATTTGATCTGTTAAGCGTTCTAAGCAACTCTTCTTATTGTGTTGTTGTGTTGTAAGTGCATACCCTTCACCGGTCCTGTATGTATGTATGTATGTACGTATGTACGTATGTACGTATGTACGTATGTACGTATGTACGTATGTACGTACGTGTGTATGTACGTGTGTATGTATGTGTGTATGTATGTGTGTATGTATGTGTGTATGTATGTGTGTATGTATGTGTGTATGTATGTGTGTATGTATGTATGTATCTGTGTATGTATGTATGTGTGTATGTATGTATGTGTGTATGTATGTATGTGTGTATGTATGTACGTGTGTATGTATGTACGTGTGTATGTATGTACGTGCGTATGTATGTATGTATGTATGTATGTATGTATGTATGTACGTATGTATGTATGTACGTATGTATGTATGTACGTATGTATGTATGTACGTATGTATGTATGTACGTATGTATGTATGTACGTATGTATGTATGTACGTATGTATGTATGTATGTACGTATGTATGTATGTACGTATGTATGTATGTACGTATGTATGTATGTACGTACGTACGTATGTATGTATGTATGTATGTATGTATGTATGTATGTATGTATGTATGTATGTATGTATGTATGTATGCATGTATGTATGTATGTATGCATGTATGTATGCATGTATGTATGCATGTATGTATGCATGTATGTATGCATGTATGTATGTATGTATGTATGTATGCATGTATGTATGTATGTATGTATGTATGTATGCATGTATGCATGTATGTATGCATGTATGCATGTATGTATGTATGCATGCATGTATGCATGTATGCACGCATGTATGCATGTATGCATGCATGTATGCATGTATGCACGCATGTATGCATGCATGCATGCATGTATGTATGTATATATGCATACATGTATCTAAAATCATGTGAACTACAGGTCGATGCCATTAAGGCTACAGCAGATGCAGACGATGTGGAGTATTTTGACTCAATGATACAACTATATGCATGCTATAGAGTTACTGGCTACATATGTACCCGACCACGACCATACATGGCAACCCTTAACCATGCAACATCATTCAGCATTGGAAGAAAAACAACGTTTTTTCCTCTAAAAAAACTCAACTATACCGACTGTTTGTTTCAACTTCGCAACTACGAGCTATAGAAGAAGCAGAATAAGGACAAAAAATTGCTTACATGTGAACAAAAATGAATTGGTATTGCCTTTAAAATGATCAAACATCTCTAGGATAGTAGGATATAGAATGAGTGGACAACAATAGAATTTATTATGAATATATTAATAATTAGTGATGAATTATAATGAACAAAACAATAAAGAAATGAAATACAATCTATCTATTATAATATACAATGCTTATTTTTCTATAAATTTTTTTCCATCTCTTTTATAAGAGTTAAGTTTCAGATACTATACAACAAATATATAAATTAGTACATTTAGCCACACACTCCACTACAAATTCATGGATAACTTAATAGCTTTTACAGCAATATGCAATGCTAAACCTAACTGCTACAAAACAATTTTGTTGATTACATCGGCTGTGTTCAGAAGAACTCACTAAGATCGACAAGCAAAGGGAGAACACTATGGAAGGTGCTTTTGCAAGATGAATGGTAAGACCACTAAAAGGATAACCGTCATCTGACTGTATGATAATTGTCTCATCGGTGAAAACATTTTATTGTAGTAAAAACCAAGTTAAAATCACACTATGGCCGGAAATGAAGCACCTAATTGGAGATAAAGTGACACCGGGGGACATCATTGTTATCACCTCAACAACAATATCTGAATCAACAGTATGTAGCTAAAACATATACCTATTTTCAACCTGCAACATGCTTGATTATTGCATATATGCTTTCTTTAACCTTGGTATATGTTGAAATTTTAATATTTGCTATTAAGGTTTTGTTGAACAAAAAACCAAGTATTCTAAGACTAGCCATGAAACAAAATCTAAAAATCAAAATATAAACATCTAACCATATCCCTAAATAAAAATGTTGCAGCTTGAGTCAACATACCTCACAACTACGACTATCAATCCAGATCTCCTACAAATAGCAGACCATGTAAACAGGTACGACATCCAGAAATTCCTAAATAATAAGCATTATATATAGACTGCATTAAATTGAAATTTAACATACTTATTTTAGAGCAAACCTTAATCATTAACATGAAGATATAAATTATAACCACCTCATTTGCTAATACCTACAGGCTCAGCGCACTACCTGCTATGCAAACAACAGAGACAGGTGAATGATAGATGACAATCTATGAACTAAATCAAGGCAATTTCTAAATAACAAAGTATGTTAATGCGAGTAAAATGGTCGAACTTCCCTAAAAAAATATTTCAGAAAAAAAATATATAAAAGTTAATGATAGTTCAATCATAGTTGAAAAAATATTTAGTATGAGTTAATTTGTATTTTTATAACTGCAATTCCAACAGTTTAATTTGTCTTTTATGTGTTTATAAATATTTGAAGATATTTGCACACTTACAATACCTTCGTGTCAAATTCATTTTTCATTTTTGACACACCTTATGTAGATCATTATTAGACGAAAGTATGCCTAATACAATTTGTTAAAATGGGTTTCCATAAATTTTATATGAGTTCAAAGAAATTCAAGCTCGCAAAGGCTGGTACTATGTTCTATGCTCAAAATATACAATAAGCTCTACCTTGAAGAAAAAGATGGACAGGTGAAATTTGTCTATAAAAATGAAGAATATGTCATGGCAACTTCATGTAAGATACACATATTAACATTACTAAAAACTTTATCATCAGAAAAATAAACATAAACTTTGTGATAGTTTATTTTCATACACAACACCAATAAAGCACATCTAACCTACAACAACACATCAGGTATTGCGTAAATGCAGTGATAAGTGACTTAACAGGAACCACAAACGTCACCTTTTACAACAAAGGCATGACCGCTTTGCTTAGTATCCCCTATGAAGACTTGGTCATGAAGGAACATTGTATAGACTCCAAGAAATTGTCACATCAAATGATCTCCATAATAGATGTACCGAAGTTACCGCACCTAACTGTTCAAAACGACGAACAAATTGTTGTGAACAACGTAACAGAGCCCCAAACAACATCTGAAGATTAATCAGCCACTTCAAAACCAACTACATTCAAGCTACCTCCAGCAACGCCCAGCCAAAAGTCGAATACAACAAAGAGGCCACAACACTAATCACCAGGTACAAGCAAACATATTAATAAACTATCAACATGATATAAGTACACTTATTACTCACGATTAACTTTAAATAAATATATATATTTTTTATTTTACTCATAAGTCCTTAATCACATCATTAATCACAGATACAAGCTAGGGTCCAAAAAGAAGCAAGGAATGGTGAACAACAACATCAAACACTTTTCTACTCACCGGGCGTTTAGAAAGTAGCCACAAGTAGCCTAACATCACTATTGTTGAGATTGTACAACTAAAACTACTTTAATAGCTTATGTGACTGCAAACTTAAGCACTTTGTACTCATGATGTGTGAAGTAAGCAGCCACAACAAGCATAACTACATTGCTTTTTTATAGGTTGTATAACCAAAAAAACTATAAAATCTTATGTGAATGCAACTTACAAAAAGAGAAATGTAGCAAGCATCAACAAGTAGCCTAACATCATTTTTATAGAAGTTGTACAAGTAAAACAACTTTAACAACTTAGGTTGTATGACCAAAATACTTTAAGAGCTTACATGCATGCAACTTGAAAAGCCATCATGTTATCAAATTTATACATGTTAAACATCATCAGGACACATTACCCCCGCCGCAACGCGGGGTACCATTCTAGTTTACACTATAAACCAACTAGCCATGTATACATAGTTTAAATATGAGTGGCTTGTGGTGGTTTATTGGTTAACTTTTGATTAAATGAGGCTAAGAAGAGTGAAAAACTGACTTGAGTTTGAAATTAAAGGATTGTAAGATTTTATTTTTTAATTTAAAAAGGCTACTTTGTACTACCTACCAATCAATATAATTACTTGAAATATGGCTGACCACCTAAATATGTGATAATAATGTAAACTATAGAAAATATAAAAGAAATATGGTTAAATATGTTAAATATTTGTGTGATAATAATTTGTTAAATATGAAAAATTAAATAAGAGTAAGAAGAAGACAACCGGGACAGGTTATAATAAAAACATGGTTGTTAAAATGTTGCAAGTTTGAAACAATATATAGAAGTTGCAAGGTCTAACATTTTTCTTTTGACTTTTGTAAACCACAATCATGAAAAAGTTAAGGTTATCATTCAAGTAACAGCGATTAGGCCACTTGACGGGGTACATACAAAGTCAATGGATATGTGTTCCCTATTTAAGGATCTACAGGATCTGTGTTTTCAATTCACTAAGCTTCAATTTTTTTTCTAGCATATAATGACGAGCCTTCAGACCATTGTGTCACATAGGCAAGATCCGTGAACCTGAGTTACAGAACACCAACAAATCAAATACACTCGGATGCTTACCTAGAAACCATCAACATTACACATATAAACCCATGTCAAAAAAATTTCTTTGTTGATAGCGCTGTTGTAGGAGAAAGCCCAGTCGTCCTCCTAGACCCAAACACGGTTAAGCCCAATTGGGTAAGGATACTATGGTCCTTATTCTAAACCCTCTATCTTTTCCTCGTTAGGTTTGGTTGATGACGTTGTTAACCCACCTCCACCTCCACCTCCACCGGAGGATGTAATGGTTTTGGCAAAAAAGGGAAAAAGGTCGGCCACCAAAGGGTGCTAGGTCAATAAGAAGGCCTAAGACTATTCCCATTGGCAACCATTGCCAAAGGTCGGTTGGGAGAAAAATTACAAAATAAATAAATAAGCGATTAAAATCCACGACCCATTCGGTAGACCAACCATTGGTCGTCAATTCTTGTTGATATAATATTAGGACACGTGGATAGTTTTACTAAACTGTAATGTTAATTTATTCACTGAATGAAAATGCAACATAATAACCGTGCAAAATTCTATTACTTTTGAGATTTCAAATATGTTTTTAAGTTAATGATATATTCTATTTTTTCAAGTTACGTGTACATATTTAAGTTGATGATATATTATTGTTATTATTGTATAAATATAAAATATATATTTTTTAATTCATATTAATATTTCTGATCATTTTAATTAAATAAAATAGTGAAAAAAGGATTCGAGTTGTGTTGGGTTGGGTTGTAGATGGATGTGAAAAATTAGTTTTAGTTGGTTGGATAAATGAAGGAAGAGCAATTTGTTTTTTATTGTTTGGTTGGGTTGGGTTGGGTTGGGGGTTATGAATGGGAGTAGTCTAAGAGGTTGGTCTCTAAGAGTGGTTTATATTCAAAAAACAAGTTAAAGAATTTTACTTCCCATGTTAAAAATGAACACATTAACTTTTTTCTCAATGTTACCATCTCTTGACCTTAGAAACTCAAAGTGTTCAACTATTCATTTGAGTCTATGTTGTTGTAATGAAAAACCTTAACATGTTGGTGTGAAGGTTCATCATTTCTAGACATAATAATTGTTATTCTAGGTTGGTTTCTATAAGACATGACTTTATTCTTTTAGGAGTTTTATAAGTGACATGTCTGCACTTATGAAGCTTAACTCAGTTTCATGGGATATAAGGGTTTGTATCATAAATATTTGATATGTTGGGAAATAGGATATGTTGGGAAATAGGATATGCTGGAGAATGATAAATTTGTTGTAACATGTTAGTGTGGATGAGCTTTCAAGCAATTAATTGTAAATTCGTACAAGTCGATTGCATCATATATTTTTTCTGTTTTTTCATCAGCTTTTACTTTGTTGTAATTAGAAGTATGTATGTATTTTATATGTAAGGAATGTGTAATTTATGTTACTTTTATACTTATTCACCATCAATTTCAAACTCATTTTTCAATTATTAAATAATATTATTTATATAACTTAGATTATAGTTATCAAAGAGTAGCAAGAATAAAGCAGATATTCAAATTCAATAATGGATCCAGTTTAAAGTATCTTAGCGAGAATTTTAGTGATGTATTTTGTGTAAATTCATGTTTGTTTTAGTAAGTTGAATGTTTAGCAATCATGTGATTTAGTCAAAAAAATGATACTTGTTTAAATTATGAATCCACTAATCAACAGGGTTGAAATAAAAAGTGTGAACTTTTGGTGTCACAATTGGAAGAAGTGTGCTCCTCATCTTTGCTCCACTGCTGACAGGATGTGCGTTTGAGTTAAATCTAAATAACGCTTTTTTGGTTCATTTCTTATGGTTGTAATATTATTTGTGGTGACATGAGGTTGCCTTTGAACTCCAGGTTGGACTAGGGAGCGCGGGAATGGTGACAGATCAACAGCAGCTTGCAGCTTAAAAACAATTGAAGTTGAAATACGAACATTGCATACGTTTATGGCTTGATTGTGAGTAGTTAATGTTTGTGTCTAGGTTGGAATAATTATGGTGTTTGGTTGCATGCAGCAATCAAAAGCCAAGGAAATGGTGGTGAATGTACAACCAGCCTCGACTGACGAAGTAGATTGTTTAACTTTGACAAGCAGCGTTTGTAAAGAGCTTAGGTCTTGTTTTAAAAGCGTATGTATGTATTCATGATGCTGCCTTCCAACTGAACTTGTGATCAATGTATATTATATTATCATGTTAGAATAATTGTTTCCAAACCAATAGTATCTTTCATCAATTGTCTAACCAAATGGTGATTGTTGGTCTTATACTCTTATATCCCCCCCCCCCCCCCCCTTTCTTTTATGTAATAAAACATATAAAACATGCTTTTGCGTCTGTGTTAATTAGAAAGATAACAAACAAAATCGACGGTTGATTGATCATTCATTGTAAGTTCATTTTTATTTTTAGAGCGTTCTTAACAAAAAAGTCAGGATGGCCGAGTGGTCTAAGGCGCCAGACTCAAGTTCTGGTCTTCGAGAGAGGGCGTGGGTTCAAATCCCACTTCTGACATTCTTTTTCTTTTTACGATTTACAGAAAAACCACTCTTCTTTGAGCATCTGTCACTTTTGATCCTCTAAGTTACCAGTTGCTAATACGCAACTGCAGATGTAGTTTCGTTTCGAGTGTTTGAAGTAATAGCTTTTTTTGTATCATCCCCATCAGTTGTTGAATTCTCGATATTTGGTTAAGAATATAGCTCAATTGAAAATATCATATTTAAAAAGAATCATACTTTGAAAACAATATGTATTATGGCTTGAAAATATTCTCGATATATTACAATCACAAAGCAGGATGCATAAAAATGTACAAAAAACTAATTTTGATAATTTGAATCAAAGGACATATGTTAGGATAAGTTTTAGGGTGTAGACAAAACTTTAAATAAAATGATGCTGATGCTACATTCGATTCCTTGTTGGATCGAGCTGCATCTAGCTTTTCCAAGCTACTCTCGAACTTAGATCGAGCTACAACAATATGAAACTTCAATGGATTTCATCATCCATACCAAGGGAACACAATGAACTTGGTCTTTGAAAGTGAAGCCAATCCTGCAAGTAAAAGAATGGTTTGTGATAAACCTTATGTCGTTTATGTACATTAAGAGAAGGTTTTAAAGCATGGCAAAGGGAGTTATATAGGGCCTTTATGCATAATGTCCCTTTTAAGATCAATTAGTCAATGTTATGGCTCTAGACCTGAACTCTGGAACTTACCCTTTGTCACATGCTTTTGAAAAAGCAAAGACCACCTACTTATGAACTTAGGCTTTTCCATTGTCTTGTTAGGTGTCAACTTAAACTTCACCTTTTTCTGGACTTTACCCTTTGCCTTGTACTTTTGTAAAGGCCAAGACTACCTCATAGTTTTCGGTTTCCTACTTTCTTGTTAGGCGTCAGCTTAAACCTCACCTTTATATTAGACAAGTTGCCTTTGGTCTAGTAGATGAACTAAATTGTGACATTCAGATAGTGTTGAATGTTGTTAGCTAATTAAGAGATGTTATTTGTAACAAGGAGTAAATTTTTAAAAATGTTCCCATGTATGAGAGAGGTTCTGTTATACATCCATCAAAGCATCAAGCATTCTGCTATCCATCAAACATGAAGCATTCATGCAAGGGGAAAAGCATATAAAGACCTTATATGGAAATGTCCCAGCAAGAACCATAGTACTAGGGATGTGAATTTCAGTTAGGACACAACCTTCATCACAAAATACACAAGTTTAGGTTTAATCTAAACAGGTTCTATCCAGACGTAACATCATACACATTTAGCTAAGCAGGTTGTGTTCAGGTCGACCTATTGGGTAACCTGTTATTTGTATCGATTTAGAAAACTTATTTATATGTTATAGCTTAAATTGATTAGATGTTTATGCCAAAACTAAAGTATATAGAAACTAAGCATCCAGTTTTACTAAAATATACAAATAACTAGAAATTGAACCCGCTCGTTGCCGTGGGGTTTAATTTCTCATAACTTCATGTAAACGATATAACAACCTGGCAGGAGAACCTGCGTGTTGCAGCAAGCCGTAATAGCTTACCAAATTTGTTGCATTGTCAGGTCGGCAATTGTGGTTTAAACGTTTGCAATTAACTCTTCTTGTGTTGTTTGGTCTAAGTATCGGCATTTTTTTTTAAATTAAAACAATTATTATTTAATACATTCTGAATGCAATGTAAAATTAGAAGACTTAATTGAAAATTCTTTTAAATACATTCTAAATGCAATGTAAAATTAGGAGATTTAATTGAAAACTAAAAGAAGTCAAAGACTTGAATGAAAAGTTATAAGGACTTATTTGCAAGAGTTGGTAATGCTCCCACCGGTCACCGTTCATGTTCTCGTTCTTCACCGGAACTCCACCATCTATCTCTAGTTTTTTTTGTTATTTATTTATTTATTTATTTATTTATTTTTGTCTTTAAACTTAAGTTTAGTAGTTAGATTTAGAAATCCTAAAACATAGTTTGTACTTATCGACCTCAAGTTTTAATATACACTACCAATTAATCTACGTGCATTGCAACATGTTTTTTTTAATCACCGGTGCACGCTAGGCCTAAATAATTTTGAGTGATTAATTTCGTACACTTTGCACAAAAACATACGTACAAATAAGAATATGAGTAAAACTCACGTGTTTTTTCTAAATAAAATTTTAAATAAATAAAAAAGGTATTATTTTTACATATAAAAAAGAATCGAGATAAATAGAATCAGTAAATAACTCCCGCTTGCTCCTTGTTTAGGTCATTCTATACTTTTTTGGTATATTAAAAAATATATAAATTAAAAAAACTACCAAGATTTTAGAGAAGAAAAGTAAATACAAATAGAACCCCTTTAAATGTTTTTGCCTATACAAGTATGAAATTGCTTAAAAATAGAAGATAAGAAAAAATATATTATAGTACAACCCATAATAAACATAGTACCACCCTAATTACTTTTAGTTAATTAATATATTAAATGTTATAATTTGTAGCCTCATTTCTTCACCAGGTTACCAAATCAAACCCTACCACCGCCTCCATCATCACCACCGTGACCCTGCAACACCACCAAATCACCAACATCCTCATGCCATTTTTGCCACAACATCTACATCCGTATCATCATCATATCATCCCACCACCGGAAAACGCCTCCTATAATCCTATATCAGCACGCTCACCACCACCACCACATCCGAAAACTATCACTTTTGCAAGCACCACCGTCACATACGACCACCATCACCCCTGCAAGCACCACCTCCGCGACCCGGTACAGTTGTGGTAGAATGGAGTAGTCCACGAAGAAGGCGCCGCCGGTGGGAGTCGACAAAGAAGGTCGAAGCAAACATCGGTGGTGGTGGTGCTGTCGGAAACCGCGATTGTCGCCGCCGGAAGACATGCCGGTGATACTTCAGCAAGCTCACTCAGTTTCTCTCTCTCTCTCCCTCTAACAATCCGTCACAAATTGTGTGCAAAAAAGAGTGTTATCAGCAACTTATGGCAGGGGCTATTCTACATATAACTAAACTTTTGTGGCCTATGTACAAAATCACCAAAGGTACCGACCAAATGGTTTAATACATAAATATAATATAATATAATATAATAAGCATCAAGTTTTACTTATTTACAATTTGTTTAATTTTATTGTGTAGTAATTTTACGGTATTAATATGTAAAAAAAGTAAATAAAGAAGTCGTGTTTGAGCCAACCCACAAAAACTCGTGTCATGTTTGGATTCATGTGTCTGACAATATTTTCAAATTTGACACGCCAATTCATGAATACAACCCGACACACCCTACTGATGATACAACAAATTTAGAAGAAGTGTGGTTGAGGAATTCTAACGCATAAGCATACCAATAGTGGTTATTAGAAATATTATATGCTATTTCACAGGTAAACATATTTACTCGGAAGTTATCCATATGTATATTCCAATGTGCATTGTATACTTTCAATCGAGACACAAGTCTTTTTATACAGACTTGTATAGAACGAAGAGATGATGACAGGCTCTGGGTGATGTGTGCGTGGTTGAAATGGTCGAAAGACACATGCAATTGGAATATGAGAATTGATGGGCAGAATATGAGAAACTGTGATCAAATACATGTAATTGTAATTCCCAACACCACATTTACATCATAATGCAGTGGGAAAAAGAGGAAGAACGTAGTTGAGTTGGACGATGATACATCAACAATTCCAGTATTTTAGAGCGGAAACCAGTCCAACGTCATATATGCAAACTCAACCAACAATATAATGCTAATGGCTCGGTCGTTGGTATACAAATAAACTACAAATCCATCTAATCAACCTTAACAAGGGCGCAATATAATGCTACTAAGAAATGAAATAAAAAAGAACAGAAAGAGTATTTGTAACAAAATTTTGGTTCAAAATTGGGCATGGCGGCGGCTGCTAGTATCTTACAACTTGGGTTTTGTCATCACCCCCACCATGATTTCTGCCATATGGGTTGCTTTCACTAAATCCATTTCGGCTTCCTCTTCCTCGTGGTTTTTGCCTGAATTTTGATGCACTGCTGTCTATGTTCAGGTTTACCTTTGGAGGGTCTGGGAAGCAGAATGATGCTGCAACTGCCTGCCATCAAAAACCAATACACTTTAATCAACTAAATTCACAAGTGCATTCCATTTTGGTAGCAGTTAAATCAACTATAAATATGTTAAAAGGGAACAGGTCAAAAGTAGCCCAAAGTGTAAGTTTCAATCTAAAAAACCTCCTAGACTAAATTCACCTGGCCAACAATCCAGAATGTTTTGACACCTCTAGTATCTAGCATCTATCGTCAAACAGGACCATGAAACCAACCCCACCACATGACTCAGGACATTTTTTTGAGGACTTATGTCATCTGTAAGCATAACCCCCAAACGGAAGTCAAACCTACGATCTACTTATTCATGAGCCAAAAGTCCTAGTGACTAACCAGTCCATTTACTATTTGATGCAAGGAAAGCATGGACTCAGTGGAGAAGTGTAGAAGATAATAACTTAAAAAAATCTTTTCGGTTGGAACGAAACAAAAGCATACCTGTGTATCAAGGCGGTGAACATTAAATATGTCCTTCATGGAGTGTGAGTTATAAGCTAACAAGTATGATCTGTATGCATCTTTTGCTGATTTATTCAAGTGGTAGTTCGTGCCAACCAACTTTTCCTGCAATAACAAACATATCAAACAAAACAATAGCTATAACTATGCTAAAACAAGCACGTACATACCAGGTGAGACTGCACATTAGCTATCTTCTTTTCATCGAACTCGTACTCCTTAACTGGTACTTTTGCAGCCTAACAATCGGCAATAAATCACAAGTCGTAACAAAAATCAAAACTAATATTTAAATGAAAAATTTGTCAACACACCTTAAGGTAGCGAAGAAACTGCAACTCCTCTGGGATAAGGAAAAGTAAAGCATTTCCTTTTGCACCTTCTCCACGAGCAGTTCGACCCACCCGATGAATATATTCCTGAAATTAGATGATAAGTGTAGCATTAACAGATAAACCAATAACTTACAAACAAAATACAATCATAGATATAAAAAGAGAAAAGATGAAAATAAAACACCTTTGGTTCATCTGGAGGATCATACTGCACAATCCAGTCCTATAAGCAAATAAAAGATCCATAACTGAAAAACATTTTTAAACACAGATAGGGATTTGTGTCTCATTTACTTGATTCGAGAAGAACAGACTTACCACAGCAGGGATATCGAGACCACGAGCAGCAACATCAGTACACAACAAGATTCCTTTCTCTGCTTTGCAGAAGTCAAAGAATGTGGAAGTTCGTTTCTGCTGCTTTTGTTTCCCATGAATATCAAAACACTCCACGTGAATGTACTTAAGAAGATCAGAGTGAAATTTAACCGAATTGCATGAAGAGAAGAAAACCATCACTTTCTTTGACAAATTCCTTTTCAAGAAAGAGTAGAGAAGTAAAAATCTTTTTGCACTTGGCACCACACAATAACCTTGCTGCAAACCTTCATTTGTCACCTGAAACACCCACCATATTATATAACAATAATTCATAAATTTAACATAACATAACAAAGAGAATAGCTTGTCTACCCTGGATCTCCCATCGTCTACATCAATATACACTGGAGTAGTCTGAAATGATAAGCGTGCAAGATCCTCAACCTGAAAAAAAGAACAGTAGAAAAAATAAAGATAACAAAAATCGATTTACAACAGAGTGAAAAAAAAAATTATATTCATCATAAATGGTACTTCCCTAAATGCCCTTAAACTATCTGTCTCCATATGAACATCACATAAGTTATAGAGAAAATTTGGTATTAAACATACAAACAAAATATTACTGTCATTATTGATGCGCCTGTTGAGTAATGAAATACTGTAACAGAAATTACAAAATGGGTTACCTTAGAAAATATTTCCTGTTGAGGTTCATTAAAATATTAATCATTTAGCTCATAACCAAAAAATACCTTTCCCATTATGCCACTAAAATATATATCTCTGTTTAAAGGTTGCATGACTTACAAAGGTAAAAAATGAACACAACTATCCACAGAACTATAAAACCAACTTAACAAATGCATTCCTGAATAAGTGGATGAAACCCTTAAACGACTAGCATTTAAAACAGATAGAACAAATTGGGATGTTTAAGCTCTGAAATTTGGAAAACAAAGGTTGAGCCAAAGCAAAGCCACAACAAATGATTACAACCATCTGACTCAAGAATTATACCTTCTTCGTCTGAGTGGCAGAAAAGAGAGCAGTTTGCCTTGTCTGCATATTTAAAAAACACAAAGTTTAGTTCATCAACATGATGCAAGGAGTCAACTATACTGAGTTACTACTTTCAAAATGCATGACTAAAAGTTATACAAGAACCAATGAATAGTGTATTTGGGAAAACAAGTGAAGCAATCTAGTGAGACAAAAATCTAATTGCATAGACACTGCAACTTAAAAACATAGTACAAAGCATACCTTTGGTAAGATTTTAATTATCTGCTTCATTTCTTCTTCAAAGTTGGCTTCCAAAATTCTATCAGCTTCATCAATCACAAAGCACTGCCAAATCCAGATACAAATTTTGAAAAGAGAAAAGAATACCACAACTGATATATAAGAGATAAGATCAAATATCCAGAAAAGTAAGAAATGGCTTGTAACTACACATGTCTGTTGATCAACTTGCATGGTTTGTGTTGAATCATGAGCCAACTATTATTTAAGCTGGACATAAGGTAAGAAAAGAAGAAAGTGAAACCTTGAGGTTCTTATAGATAAAGCCTTTGGTGTTCTGGAGATGATCAAGAAGACGGCCAGGAGTAGCTACCAACAAATTTACACCCTTCACAATTCGCTCCGCTTCTCCTCTTCGGGCTGCACCACCAATAACCAGCCCAAGAGTCTGTGAGTGATACTTGAGAAGGTCCTTGGCAACAGCATGAGTCTGTACCAGAAAATAATATTTCTTGAAACTGACCTCTTACTATATAAAATCCTTGTCTTTCCACATTGTCACTATCTCTTAGTGAAACTATGAATGTTATACAGATTGACACAGTTAATCTAAAAGCTTTATCATGATTTTGAAGAGTTTATTAAACTTACTCTGCATTATATGTTGCTTTGTATGCTTTTAAATAATTTTTTGTTCTACACAACATTAGACACTAGTACACGACCCACTGCTCACTAACACAATACTAATAATTGCCTATGTCAGGAATTAAAAATTTGACAGCCAGAATTATTCAATAAATAGCAGAACATGGTGTACCTGAATTGCAAGCTCCCTTGTTGGGCAAATGACAACAACACCAGTCCCATTTCGCGGAGCAAAACGAGCATGATATAACAGCTCAACTGCGGGTACAAGAAAAGCCAGAGTTTTACCAGAACCTGTTCTTGCAGCTCCAAGAACATCTCTTCCTTCCAAAAGAGGTGGAATTGCTCTGGCTTGGATCTGCAATCATAATATACAAATCAAACAAGAGTTACAGGTTGTAACAAAAACATCATAATAACAAACAATAACCACAAAAGTTGATACGCTCAGCTATTTGTCAGAGACATCACAATTTGTAAAAAGCTTGTAAGATTGGTCTTGCACCCACAAGTTTCATACTTGAAAGCAATGTGTTGGTAATGGTATGCAAATTGAAAATAATAATAACAATAAAGTTTGATTTTAAACTAAGTAATCGAATTAAATGAGACTGAAAACTACCTGAGTCATATACTGAAAACCCATGTCGAAAATAGCTTTCATCGTTGGTTCAGACAATGGCAAAGCAGTGAATGAATCACTACTCATAATCCCAGACTCACCACCACTCTTTTTCACTTTCTTCTTTGTATTAATCTCCTCTTCCTCTATTTTCAAACCTTGTTCCTCTTCGTGTTGATCTTCATCGGTCTCTGTTTTATCTTCAACAATCGTCCTCTTCTTCTTCTTCCTCTTATCTTTAACCTCTACTTCTTCCTCTTCCTCAGCGCCATTAACTTGTGCTTCTTCCTGTGATGCTAAATCAGACTCTTCATCTCTGCTCTTTTTGTTCTTGTTTTTCTTTCGTTTCTTCTTGCTATTACAATCTTCAACATTTTCGATTTTGGAATTAAGGTTTTTCTCCAAAATTGCCATAGCAGGCAACCACCACTGCCTCTGTTTAAGGTCTTCAATCGTATGTTTGATTCAATCACTGATAAAAGAATACGAGAAAGCAAATTGAAACAAGGACACCCAAATTCAATTAATAAATATATGAAGTCTGAAAATTAGGGTTCTAGAGTGAGATGAAATTTAGGGTTTAACTAGAGGTGGTGAATATACTACCAGGCTACCAGTAAACCAAAGTACCGAACCAACTCGGTTGACCCCGGAATCTTATTTTTAAAAAAAGTTTTTTTTTTTACTTTTTAATAATATTTATATTTTATAACACGAAAATTTTATTAAAAAATAACCTTCGCTTTTGTTTAATGAAATTTGGTCCAAACAACGATTTTATGCAAAGGTATTAACTAGACCTGGCAAAAGAGACCCATGTATTAAGTTTTGGGTCATTTTGGGTCATTCTTATGCCATGTCAAGTTAATTTGGGCCTTATGACAAACTCAACAGTGGGTCAAAAATATGGTTGGGTGGGCTGAAGGAAATAGCCTACAGGTTAGGATGGATCGAGTAAAACAATCTACGGGTCAGAATGGGTGGTGTTCACTTTTCTTCTCGATAACCTAGCTCTCGCAGTTTGGTCCAATTATCTACAACCTCCGTCCCTTTTCTTTGACTCTAGTTTGCAGTCTTCAAATTCTGTTCATTCATTTCTACTATCCACCGGACCACCACCGCAAAAGGAACCTACCACAACCGTCGTTGCAGATAGTTTGTAAATTGTCAAAGGAACAAAACGGGATTCGAAGCATGTTGCACCTAATTCGTGAATCACAATCGTCGTTGAAAACCATTGTCTTTATCGTGATTGCCCTTCGGTTTGACTGGTACCCACCGATTCCATCGAGCTTACCTAATTGAGATACATGTTGATTCTATAAATTTGCAATTTGGGTTGGATTGTAGGGGTTATCGAAATCGGTTGAAGTGGTGTTAGAATTGCCGGAAAAGACGAAGATCAAGAACAAAGAGATGATGAAACACTAGCCTGTAATAGTCATGGAAACCCAAGGTAGCTTTGATTGCTTCAAACAAGTAACACATGTTGTGTTGTGATTTGAATTAGCAAAGGGTACGAATAAGAACAAGATTATTGGAATTAATTGCTGAATTGAAGATTATTGGAGCTGGCAAGTGAATCTAGAATTAAGCATGTTGTGCTTAGTATTGCTTTTGAAAGCTCATTACTACTAATTTATTGCACCTATTTGACTATTTCATTGAAAAGTGTTTTACGCTATCCATCTTGACCCATACCCATCTTGACCCGTACCCATCGTGACCTGTATCCATCTTGACCTTTTTTTTAATCAACTTATTCTGATCTCAACCCATCCTAACCCAAACCCATCTTGACCCGCCAACCAACCCAATCCAACCCGTCCATTTTGCCACCTATAGTATTAAAATATAATTTTGTTTTATTTGATTTGCAATCCGTTTCAACTTACTACAACTCATTAAACCGTTAAATAATTATGTTAAATAAACATTTTAGTTATTCTACAGATTAAGACAAATAATATAATTTAGAGTAAATTATTATTTTCATCACTGTGTTTTGTATAAAATAATCATTTTCATCTAAAATATTAAAAGTAACCATTTTAGTTACATAGTTTTTCTAAATAACGTTTTACATCCACTCCATTAACCTCATTCATGAATACATTAAAACTCACCCACATGCCCCTCACATGAGGGGCATTTCAGTCAATTTTAGTTGAAGTAAAAAAAATTAGTTTTTTTTATCAAATGCAACCAAACACATCTAGTCAAACTTATGAAGTCAAACTAAAATGCATTTTTTGACCAAATGTAATCATAAGAAAGTGAATAAACATCAACATAGAGCATTTCATACATAATGTTTAATATTTGAAAAAGCAAAAATGTAAATGCAACCATAACCAATGTTCATAAACATCAAAAGATGTCAAATATTCAAAACTTTGAAATGGCAAAATGTAAAGATAACCACAACCAATATTTATAAACATCAACATAAAGCAAATGATACCAAATGTTTAAAACTTTGGAAATATAAAAATGTAAAGACAACCATAACCATTGTTCGTAAACATCAACAAATAGCAAAATATACAAGAAAACGATGTTAACATTAATTTTGGCTTGTTGAGGAGGTTATCCGGTGCATGACCTTTTATTATGACCTTTTTGGTTGCACTTTTGACAAATGACTGTGCTTCTAATCCTAGCCATATTTCCTTTAAAACTGGTTAACTTAGTTTTTCATAGCTTTTCTTTCTTGCCTTCTTGGGTCTTCCAACCTGTTTGTGGTGTTTTGAAGATATGAGCTTAGTTATACAAGCTAAAGGTGTCCACATATCTCTTCCATTTAAGAGCATATTACTTTGACACCTTCCTATATAACTAAAATGTAAAGAATTACAAAATCATTAATTGAAATATGCTAACGCAGTAGTATTAATAAGTACTTACCTAAAAAATGCTCTACACCATTTCTTTGGTGGAATTTGTCTTAGCCGGTCATTTAGTGCTATATCTTGTGAGGCAATAACTTTCATTGTTGTCTCATAATGTGGAATTGTAGTTAAACTAGCACACTTCCAAAGCAAGTTCTTGTACGAAGCACCCCTCCATTTTGACTTCACATTCTCATGTATATGCCTTAAACAGAACCGATGTTCAGCACTAGGGAATACATTATATAAAGCTGGTACGATACCCTACATGCATGAAAACAAAGTTAAGTTTAAGCAGACCATATATAATAAATATTTGGGGAATACATTGAATATTTATACTTTATGTCGGTCACTAATGAATGTGAAGTTCGAGTTGGATGACAAATTTAAGTCGTTTATTAGGCATTCCAAAAACCAAGTCTACGCACTACAATTTTTAGCTTTTACCATTGCATATGGCAAAGGATAAATACCATTGTTTGAATTTAAGCCAACTTCAATCAAGATTTGGCCGGGAAATGGTCCTTTCATGAAAGAACCATCTGATTCTAGTATGTCTATTCAACAACTTTTAAACCCGGTCTTCAAACCACCCAAACATATGTAGATTCTCTTAAATTGCCTTGTTTCACTTGAAGGGTTCCATTCTCCTTCAACTTCTATTTTCACAATAGTACCTAGGTTTGCCCTTTTAGTTCTTCATAAAAATCACTTAAAAGACCATATTGAGCTATGTAGTGTGCTAGCCATCATCTTATAACTAAATGCTTTATGCCTTGACACATGGAGCTAAAATTTTCTTGAATCAAATCTTTGATGACCTTAATTGGTATACTAGGGTTCACAACAACAATGCTTTCTAACTCTCTAGCAAGATGTCTTCACAACCCAAGATCCCTCTTTATTAGGGTTAGAAACATGTAATGTTCAAGGATGGGTGGGAACTAGTGGCGGAGCTTGAATATTATCGTAGGGGAGGCAGGGGCGAAATTAATATTCTTTAGGGGGGGCGAACTCGATATTTATATAAAAATTTACACTACCAGGTCAAAAAATACACTACCGGACTAAACTTTAACACTACCATGAAAAAAAGAAGGGGGGCGCCCCCCCTATGCTTCGCCTACGGTGGGAACCACCTATTTACTCTTCTTTAACCCATTTACTTTTTGAGATTCTTTTACATCTTAGGAACCACCTAATCTACTTGTAAGATATGTGGGATTAATGTCCGCCCACACCACCCAAAGCCTAGAAGTCTTATTTCTTGAAATTACCAATTGTCTTCTAGTATCAGTAGCATGCTTCTTTATAATATCATTTATTTCATCTCTATTTGTAAAATGCTGACCAACAAAGAATATTTCTGCCACAAGGTTTTTAGTCTTCGGGGCTGTTTGGTTGGTCTGACTGACCCGGTCAGACGTGGAATGTTTGGTTGGCTACCTCTTACCGGAGAAGAGGTCTGACTGAACCACTTATTCGGTCAGAACTAAACCAAGATCTGACCCGAGTCGGACGTGGAGGCGGATCCGGTGAAGCGACAAGAGTTTGGTCTGCGACAGCGAGGGCGGCGATGAGGGGTCTGGTCGGCGGTGCTGCCGGCGGTGAAGCTGGAAAGGAAGGGGAGACCGAAGACGGCGATATGAATTTTGGTCCAACCAGATATCCAACCAAACAGACTTATTGATTCTGACATCTTATTGGTTCAGACCTCTTACTGGTTTAGACGTCTTATTGGTTCAGCACTTACCCATTTAAAAGTTATCAAACAGCCCTGTTGGATCTAAAAAGGCTGGTGCAACCACAACCATATCACTTAGACTATTTTGGTGCAACTAATAAAGGACTTCCGAAGCTAAGTGTGAAACTTCCGAAGGAAAAAGGAGCTCTTCCGAAGACAAAGTGTAAGACCAACTTCTGAAGGAAAACTCCAACTTCCGAAGACAAAGTATTCACTTCCGAAGATCAAGACTTAGAGTGAAAGATCAGAAGTCAACTTTCGAAGTATGAAAGAAGTCCTCAAGTATCGGAAGTATAGAAGCCTCTTCCGAAGTATAAGTGGCTTTGGAAGAACTTGTTCTTCCGAAGCCAACTTACCTTCGGAAGACACTACTATTATCCAGTGGACATAAGTATGGTCTCCCTGACACTCCGCTACAGACCTCTGAGATACTGCATGGCGTTTTCTCAAAAGCCATGTAGTTGACCATACTTTATTCCACTGTGTACCTTTATAAGTTAGTACAGTTGCCAACTTTAGTTGGTGACAAAAGGTAAGTCATGGACATGTCATGACTACCATATTTTAGATAATACTTTATCTAAGATACCTTAACTTTAGCATTGTAGTATATGCTTTAGTCTTAGGTTTCCAGCTGGTATCAAAGTATATCTGGCTATAGGATCTAGTATATATAGTTTCTCATTGTAACTCATGTTTCATGCTTGTAAGAGTCTTGTAATACTTTGAGTTGAGAAGTAATATATAAAACTGCCTTGAAAATTATTTCCTTGTGTTCTTGCTACTTATTATATTATTATCAACTCTTAGAAGAGATTCTACTTCATCTGATTTGAGTGTAATATAAGTGAGTTTGAGAGAAATCCAAGTGTTAAGTGACAAACCCGATCCTGCAATTGGTATCAGAGCTTTTTAGGCTCTTGATTGTGAGATCTTACCATCCTAATCAACCTGTTTTTCACTCCTCCTTACACCACACTCAAAATGACCCTCAACAAGTCTGAAGTAGAGATGGGGACGATGACTAAAGCTGTAAGGATTCCTGAAGTCTGATGCAACCCAAAACAGCCTAAGTGTCTCAGCAACATGCACTAAGTACTGAAGTGAAGAATGCTTCGGAAGTTTTACACAAAGCATTAGAAAATACTCTAAGTGTAAAATCTTCCGAAGCCAAGACCAATATCTTCCGAAGCCAAACATGAAGTCTTCCGAAGCTTCAGAGACAAAGTCTTCCGAAGCTTCAACCTATGAAGACAGATTTCTTCCGAAGACTTTTAGTACACATGCTTTATCTGATGTACTGTTCCATAAAGCACCTTTTCCGCTGCATCTCTGTAAAGTCACCAACTTACATGAGTTGGTGAAAAGGGTCTTGCTTTTGGTAACTGTACATTGAGGTCTTGAGTCTTCAACTTTCACTTTATGTACTTTATCCTTTTTGTATTGTATAAGGATGTGAGCTATGGCATGTCATAGTCACAAGGTCAAAAGGCAGATATGCCTTTTGATCCTACAATTGATTTTGTTAGTGTCTAGTCAATTGTATCCAGCTGGCTTTCAAAGTATAGCCGGCTGTAGGTTGTAGTATAAGTATTTCAAGTTCTTGTATCTTTTCTTTATGCTTTGTAACACTTGTAAAAGAACTTGAGAAAGCAATATACTGCCTCCTTGAAACCCATATTCTCTTGTTCTGTCTCTTGCTTTACTTGTGTTCTTTGTATCACCTTTGGTTACCCAGTTCACTGTTTGATTAGAGCTTAGTTAATCTCCTCATTGTGTTGTTGTGTTGTAATTGTGCTTAAGCCCTTAAACGGTCCTGCAATTGGTATCAGAGCATTCCAGGCTCTTGATATAAGATCTAACCATCTTAAGATCCCTCACACACACAAAAGCTAAACTCTTCAAATGGCTGCCATCTCTAAGACTGATATGGAGACTGGAACCATGAACAAATCCCCACTGATCACTCTTGATGATTTTGACACCTGGTGCATGAGGATGGAAGGCTTCATCAGGTCTCTTGATTCAAGAATGTGGGAATCTGTTGAGAATGGACCTTTCATACCCAGCACCCCCTCTGCTACTGGTGCTGGTATGATTCCTAAAGATGTGGCCAACTACTCAGATGAAGATAGAAAAAGAGTAGAGATTGACAGGAAGGCCATGACTGCTCTTCAGACTGCTCTCCCAAACTCTGTATACAGAGGTTTTAAGAAGTGCAAGACAGCCAAACAGCTGTGGGATGCACTGAAGCTGATGTATGAAGGCTCCTCTGAAGCCAAGGAGAACAAGAAAGATCTTCTGAAGCAGCAGTTTGAAAATTTCACCTTCAAAGCAGGTGAGACCATGACCCAACAATACTTCAGGTATGTTGAGATTGTGGATACCCTAGTGGATGGAGGAGTTCCTCTTGAGAACAGGGACATTGTAAGGAAGTTCATGTCCTCACTTCCTAGGCAATGGACACACTATTGTGTGGTGATCAAGAGGACTGAGAACCTTAAGACTCTTACTCTTACAGAGTTGTATGGGATTCTCAGTGGATACCAGATGGAGATGAACATGCAAGGTTCATCTGGCAACTCCAACAATCAAATGGGTTCAGCCCTTCATGTGGTTGAAAGGGACAGCATAGAACCTCAGCATCATCTCTTATGCTACCCTGACAACTCACAAAAGGGTCCTTTCATCACCTTCCCGGAGACACCAAGGGAGAACTTTACTCAAGGAAGCCCATTCCAAGAGACAAGTTCTTCTCAAGCCTTTGTGTCTGCAGATGAAAGCTGTGGGAATTATCTCTTCACTCTTGAAGACCTGGACTGTATCCATCCAGATGACCTGGAATACATGGAGATAGTTCAGCAGATGGCTCTCCTCACTCACAGAGCCAAGAAGTTCTACAAGAGGACAGGAAGAAGATTTCCAAGCAATGCTACCAGTAGTAAGTTTGGGCTGGATAAAAGCAAAGTTAAGTGTTACAACTGTAACCTTATGGGTCACTTTGCCAGGGAGTGTAAGGCACCTAAAGCAAATGGGGGCCAAACACAACCCAGACCAAACTTTACTGACAAAGCTCCTCAGGCTGAGAAGACAAAGCAACATGCTGCTGTTGCTGTTGAAGAAGGAGGCTTTGACTGGAGTTTTCAGGTGGAGGATGCTTCTCCAAACCAAGCACTGATGGCTGACCATGATGAAGCCAAGGTATTGGAACATCTTTGCTCCCCTGAATGCATTGCTAAAGTAAATAGATACAGGTCCTATAACCTAGAGATGAGATCTGATCTTGAGTCATTAAACATATTAAAATCTGATTTTAGAAAGTCTGAAAATGATTACAAGTTAAAGATAGAAGACTTGGAGAAAACCATTTCAGTACTAAAACATGAACATACAGATTTCAGAACTCAGATCCAAGATCTCATCACTAAGTTAACTGAGTGCCAGGCTGAGCTTGTGATCAGCAAAGCCAAGGCAGAGAAGAGTGTTCTTGAAGAAGAGACCTTCAAGAACATGATATCCTCATCCCTGCACAACAAGGTTTGTTATCAAAATAGACAGGGACTGGGATCAAATGAGATAGCTCCTCCACACACAATCTTGTCTGTAAGATCTCCTAGGTGTGGAACTTGTGAAGATGAGCTTCCTCTCATAGATCCTGTAAGTGAGGATGATGAAGAAGTGATAGTGAAGAATTCCTCTGAGAAGAGTGAAGAAGAGGATTCTTCCAAGGGCCACTATCCTTCTGAGGAGAAGAAATCAACTGTGATGACCAAGTCCAAAAGAAAGAACTTGATCAGAAAGAGCAAAAGGAAGGCAAAGAAGGCTCAAGAAATCAAGGCTACTTTTGATGCTAAGCAGAAACAAGTTTTTATCTCTGCAGGTTTCAAAGTAGTAAGGACTGAAGACATCAACCAAGACTCCTCAGCTAAGAGTCATGGTTCTTGTTCAAATCATCTCAGTGCCAAGAAGAAGACTGAGCTGCTGTGTACCACTGCTGCACAGCCTGGACCATCAAACTCCAAGAACAGTTCACAGCCCAAAGGAACTGTCTCAGCATCTACCAAGATGAAGGTGGAGAAGGGATGTGACCAAAGCCAGTCTTGCTCTCAAAGGGAGACTTCTTTGAAGAAGAAAATGTTATGTGTTATGTGTGAAAGTACTTCTCACATTGCTAAGGATTGCCCATACAATCCTAAAAGTACTGTCCACATGACTAAAACAAAGACTTCAAAGAGTCTCAAGAAGTCTCAAGCTTCGGAAGGAAAGTCTGTTTCCTTCGGAAGCTCCAAATCAAAGAAGAAGGTAAGTGGAAAATTACCTTCGGAAGCAAAGTTGGTCTCGGAAGAAAGGAGTTCTTCCGAAGCACTAAAGTCTGCTGCAGTGACTGTAGATTCTTCCGAAGGATCAGTCATCAAAACTTGTGAAGTTCCAAAAGCTTCTAAGGTTTTGAAGGTCAAGTCCAAGACTCCAAAGGTGGTGTGGAAGTCTAAGAAAGACCAAATGACTGAGGTTTCTCCATCAACAACAGCTGAAGATCCCATAGTACAACCATAGGATCTATTACTGTTGCATTACCTTCTATTACTATTAATGAGCCCAAGACAAGTAAGGCTTGGGTTTCCAAATGTAACTAATCATTTTCTCTGTGCAGGAACAGCTCAAGACCAACAGGAATGTCTGGATAATTGACAGTGGCTGTTCCAGGCACATGACAGGCAATAGGTCTCTACTCCATAATTTTGAGAGAATTGATGGAGGACCAGTTGCTTTTGGAGGAGATGAAGGTGGTTACATTTCTGGAAGGGGCAAGGTCACAAATGGTAAGCTCAGCATTGAGAAGGTAAACTTTGTTAAGGAGCTTGGGTACAATCTTCTGAGTGTATCCCAATTTTGTGATCAGAGTCATAACATGCTCTTTACTGAGCATGAGTGCATTGTTCTCAAACCTGGTGTGGTCATTCCTCATGAGCATATCCTGCTCAGAGCCCCCAGGAAAGGGAACATGTACAAGATGGATTTGCAAGAAACATCTCCCTCAGGAGAAGTTTCATGCTTTCTATCTAAAGCAAATAGTGATGAGTCTTTCCTATGGCATAAAAGAATGTGCCATGTAAACTTTAAGAACATGAATAAATTAATTAAACATGATCTGGTAACTGGAATGCCAAAGAAAGAGTTTACTAGTGATGATCATTGTGTTGCATGCCTGAAAGGGAAGCAACACAAGGTATCTCACAAGCCTAAGGAAAAGAACTCCATCACTACTCCCCTACACTTGTTACATATGGATCTCTTTGGCCCCACCAGTGTAATGAGTTTAGGAAGGACCTCTTACTGTCTGGTGATCACAGATGATTTTACAAGATTCACTTGGGTCTTCTTCCTTAGAACTAAGGATGAAACCCCTGAGATTCTGAAGAATTTCATCTTAAAAGTTGAGAATCAATGTGATCACAAGGTCAAAACCATAAGATGTGATCAGGGAACTGAATTCAAGAACCAAATCCTTGATGCATTTTGTGATGAAAAGGGTATTACAAGACAATATAGTGCTCCCAGGACTCCTCAGCAAAATGGAGTTGCTGAAGGAGAAACAGGACACTTATTGAAGCTGCAAGAACTATGTTGTCTGACTCTAAACTGCCTATCACCTTCTGGGCAGAGGCAGTCAATACTGCTTGCTATGTGCAAAACAGAGTTTTAGTAGTTAAGACACATGGTAAGACTCCTTATGAACTTTGGCACAAGAGGAAACCTTTCATTGGTTTTCTCAGGTCATTTGGATGTCCCTGCACCATCTTGAATACCAAAGATCAAATTGCCAAGTTTGCTGAGAAATCAGATGATGGACATTTCATTGGATACTCTTCTCAAGCTAAAGCTTATAGAGTATACAATCTCAGAACTAGAATTGTTGAGGAGTCAGCCAATGTGACTTTCAATGAGCACACTCCTTGTGTGGCTGGTTCTGGTCCGGATTGGCTGTTTGATCTTGATTTAGTTACCAACTGTTTTAACAAATCTTGTGAGCATGTTTCAGGATCTGCAGAAAATCTAAATACAGGTGATCCTGATCCAAGATTTGAGCTAGGAAGACCTTCAACTCATACATCTTCAGCTCCAGTTGGAACTACTTCAGCAAATGAGGTTTCTATCAGCACAACAATGACAAATTCAGCTGATACATCTGGCATGCCTTCAAATTCCAGCTCAGAGGCCTCTCAACCAGATAAAGACACCTCACTTGTAGAAGACAACAATGGTGATGGTGATAGTGATCAGGAATTTCTTGATGCTAATAACCATACCATAGATGACAACATCAATGATGTCTCACACTCATTGGATCAAGTTAATCTTGATAAGTGTGATAATGTGGAGGGTGAATCTTCAAGACCAGATTTAAATTTCTCAAATTTAGATCTTTCTCAACAACTTGCTGTGATCCCTCAGCTAAGGATCCACAAGTCTCACCCCACCACAAACATCATTGGAGATGTTGTCACAGGGGTAAGAACAAGAGGACAAACCCATGAAGCAAATGTTTGTCTTCACTCTTGTTTCTTATCTCAGATAGAGCCCAAGAAAGTTGATGAAGCTCTAAAGGATGGAAGTTGGGTTGAAGCTATGCAACAAGAGCTGCTTCAATTCAAAAGGCAGAAAGTTTGGAACCTTTGTCCTCTTCCTCATGGGAAGACTACCATTGGAACCAAATGGGTTTTTAGAAACAAGAAGGATGATAGGGGAATCATCATCAAGAACAAGGCAAGACTAGTTGTTCAAGGATACACACAAGAAGAAGGGATTGACTACACTGATGTCTTTGCTCCTGTAGCAAGACTAGAAGCTGTTAGGATATTCCTGGCATTTGCTGCATCCAAGAACTTCAAGGTCTACCAACTTGATGTAAAGTGTGCTTTCTTATATGGAGTGATTGATGAGGAGGTTTATGTCAAACAGCCACCTGGTTTTGTAGACCCTGATCATCCTGATTATGTCTGCAAGCTTGACAAAGCTCTTTATGGGCTGCATCAGGCACCCAGGAAGTGGTATGAGACACTATCTGAGTATCTCTGTAAGCATGGATACAGAAGAGGTACTATAGATGGAACTCTCTTCATCAAAGGACAGGGAAATGACTTATTGCTGGTTCAAGTATATGTTGATGACATCATCTTTGGTTCAACTAATCCAAAGCTCTGCAAAGACTTTGAGAAGCTGATGAAAGACAGATTTGAGATGAGTTCAATGGGAGAACTCAACTTCTTTCTGGGAATTCAAGTGAAGCAGGTTGAAGATGGCATCTTCATAAGTCAGTCAAAGTATGTTCAAGACATACTCAAGAGGTTCAATATGACTGATTGTAAGATTGCTAAGACACCCATAGCCAGAAACCACTCCCTTGGTCCAGATCTTGAGGGGGAGTGTGTAGATGAGCACTTATACAGGGCTATGATTGGGTCTCTTATGTATCTTACAGCTAGCAGGCCTGATATCATGTTTGCTACATGTATTTGTGCAAGATATCAAGCCAACCCTAAGATGTCTCACTTAATCACTGTGAAAAGGATTTTAAGATACCTCAAAGGTGCTTCAACACTTGGTCTATGGTATCCAAAGAATCCAAATTTCAATCTGTATGCCTATACAGATAGTGATTATGGTGGTTGCAATATGACTGCAAAGTCTACATCTGGGGGATGTCAATTCCTTGGTGGAAGGGTGGTCTCATGGCAATGCAAGAAACAATCCTGTGTGTCTGCATCAACTGCTGAGGCTGAATACATTGCTGCTGCAAGCTGCTGTGCTCAAGTGCTTTGGATTCAAAATCAGATGCTGGACTATGGATTTAACTTCAAAGAGACTCCTATCCACATAGACAACAATAGTGCTATCTCTATCACTGAGAACCCTGTGCAGCACTCAAGGACCAAACACATCAACATCAGGTATCATTTAATAAGAGATAACTATGAAAAAGGATTAATTAAACTAGTCAAAGTTCATACAGATGAACAATATGCTGATCTGTTCACCAAAGCTTTTGATGAACAGAGATTTAAGTATCTGATATCAGCTATTGGGATGATTAACTTTGAGTAGACTTTTTATTAAAACTAATTCTAATTATTTCTTCTTAAAATATGTGTGTCCTAAGTTGTCTAGTTCATCACTTTCATAAGCTCATGTTTTCTTTGGATGTAAAATTCTTTTTGAAGACTTTCCTTAGATTCTTGAAAATTTTTGATACTTCGGAAGATAAAATTTTATCTTCGGAAGAAAAACATGTCTTCAAAATAAATAACTGTCTAAGAGATTTTACCTTCGGAAGAAGTCAAATTCATCTTCCGAAGCTTAAAATTCTTATCTCAGACACTTATTTATTTTTAAGAACCTTTTCCTTCCGAAGCAAAATTAACCTTCGGAAGCTTTGTTTATTTTCATACAAAGCATTCAAGGGTTTATTTCTCTTCCGAAGCATAAATCTTCAAGACTCTCAGGAAAATCTTCCGAAGCCATTTTAGCTTCGGAAGCTTTTTAAATCAAAACTTCCGAAGACAAATAAACTTCGGAAGCTTTTCGAATTCCAAGAAAACTACTTTTTGAGCAAAAGTAAACTACCTTTTCAGAGGTGGGACCGACTTTCGGATTTCAAAGTTTATCCTCTTTCATTAACTTTGGTTCAAATCCCTTTTCATATAAATACCCAACGGTTCCCCCTCTTTCCCACTATCTTCCTCAATTCTACTGTTTCTCTAACCTAATTCTCTAAACCGCCTTTGCTTTCTACCTTTCTTCACCCTTAAGCTTCTGAAATGGCCAACCTTAACCGCAGAAACAACCCTGATTTCTCCATGCAACTACACAGGCAACATAATCAAGTTGCTCTGTTAAGCTCTGAGAAAGATGCAAGTTTCTCAGAGATTTGCCAATTCTTGACTCTGTCAAATTATTTCACCTCCCTGACCATTGATCCTACTCTATATGAGGATCATTTGCTTGAATTCTGGAAGACCTGCCAAGAGGTCATTATGGATGGGGAGAAGGCACTGTCTGCCACAGTGCAAGGGAGGACAATCTTCATCACTCCGGCCATCATTAACCAACATCTACAGCTGGATGATGAAGAAGGTGAGGTGTCCTTCCCAAAAGAAGCTGTTAATCATTCTTTTGAGCAGATGGGCTATGAGGGAGATTTCTCTGTAAAGACCTTTAGGAAAGGGAAGGTCTCATCCCAATGGAAATTCCTGCTCCATGTGGTTATCCACAGCTTGTCAAACAAGCATGGTGGATGGGACCAGATTCCTGAGGATCTCTCCTTTATAGTTCATGGAATGGTTCAGGGGTCAAGTTCAGGTATTCACAATTTGTTTATACTAATTTACTTGCAAACTTAGACTCCTTAGAGTATTACATGTTTCCTAGATATGTTCAACACATTCTCAACTGTGAACTGGGCTCACAGTTGAGGGAAACAGGTAATATTCTTAAATTGGGACAGATGAAGCCCGGCATCTTTAAAATAATGAAGAAGCCAACTGTAGGCTTCTCTGGGGTAGAAACAGCCCTAGTCCCAAAAATGTTAGAGCTCATTGCTCAAGGTGACAACCTAGCAACACAAGCTAGTGTTGAACCCACACCTCTTTTGTCCTTACCATTAAAAAGACCAGAAATCACCCTCACCTACCAAAGAAAATCCAAACGAACCCCTGCTCAGGCTATTGAGTCTGTGCAGGCCCCCAAATACTCAACCTTACAGGAAGAAGTGGACACTAGAGCTCCCACTTCTCCTGAGGAGCAAACCACTCCCATTACTTCACCTATCAGGGCTGAGGTTCCTCAAGCTCACCCTGATGAGCTCAATAGCCCAACAACCTTAAGCCTTCACTCTGAGTCTCAACACTCAAGTGGACAACCTTCAGGGGACAGCTACCATCCCCAGCCTTTGGATCTCAACCAACCAATTCCCAACCTATCCTTTTACACTGATGAAGACTTAGGATTCAGTGAGTACCATGAGTCTCTCTTCTCCTCCCCTACTCAAAGAGAGATGAGTACCTCTGACTCTCCTCAGTCTATCCCCCATCAGTCACCTATTACTGAGGTGGACACTTCTGAACCTGTTCAGGATGTCCATATGGAAGAGGCTCTCACTTTTGAAAGTGATTACATCATTAAGACCTCAACCATGGCAACTCAGCCCATTGGCATCTCAACTGAGGCTGCCAGTGAGCAGAGGAAAACCAGCAGCCAAGAAACTCAAGCTGGTGGTGAGAGAGAGGACTTTGGTCCAATCATCTCATCCCCCAATGAATCTTCTGATGAAGATGAGGGGAATTTGAGACTAAAGGTGCAAAAACTGTCAAAAACATGCACCTACTTAGTCTCTAAGGTTAGTCACTTGGAATCTCAGGTGACTACCCTGCAAAACAGGGTCAATGATCAGCAACTCCAGATTTCATATCTGCAGGAAAAACTAGCTGGGAGACCTTTAAGGAGAGCTCAACCAGGAACACAAGAACCTGTGGAAGTGATTGACTTATCCTCCAGCTCACCTATGCAAGTGGGTGATGCTACCAAAAAGGGGAGAAAGTTGTTACAACCACAGAACCTGGGAGTTCTTCAGAGAGAATGGACATAGAGGACTCACCATCCTCACTTGCTGTTGTGCATTCTCAGCAACTTCCTCAAGTTCACATTAATGTGGACTCTATAGACTCTCTCATCAGGAGTCTCTTTGAGGAAGGTATACCAAGGGCTGTCTCATCTCCACCACTAGGAACTGGCAATCACATCATAAGGTGGAGGTATGATGATGACAGGAGAGCCCTCATACTTCAAAGAGTTCAAGGCCAACAAGAAGTTTTTCAATTCCAAAGCCTGAGCTTTTATGAAAGACTGGATTTAGTCAACTTGCCACTTGTCAATCCAAGCAATTCAAGACAAGCTGACAGGCTGGCTCAAAGAATCCAAGACAGGATCCTTGCAGAGTTCTCTCTAAGAAGGAGACTTAGGCAATCAGGCAATGTCATCGGTCAACTGGATGTTGAGGTGGACCCTAAGATTAGTTTCATAGGGGAAACCTTGACTGAAGGCCCAGTGACAGAACCTGAGACCCCTGTCTCATCATCAACAACTGCTGCTGAGGTCCAAACTCCATCTGAGACACCTGCTGGTGAAGGTGTTTCTCAGCCTCTCTCTGGCCAGAGCATGGAAGCTACTCCAAGCAATGAAGGCCAAGCTTCAATCCACCCTGAGTCACAAAGGTCTGTTGGTGACAAAGGGAAAAGGATAATGACTCCTGAGGAAATTGAGGAGGAAGAGAGAGAGAGGAAAAGGAGACTAAGGGGAGAAAGTTCCACTGGGTCATCTAGCTTCATGCAAGCTGCAATCAGGGCTGCTCCCAGACCAAATACTCAAGATGATGAGTTAAGGGCAGTCAGGATTACCTACTTACAGACCAGGAACTATGACATTGATGAGATCATCTCCCTCCCCTTAGAAGAGCTAAATGAACTGGCTGACAGAGAAGTGTCAAGAGAGTTGAAGGAGAAAGAGGATGCAATGATACTTCTCCAACTCAAAGAGGAGAAGAGACAGAAAAGACTTTACAAGCATGCTCCTACTCTCTCACCAGTTCAAGAAAGTCCTGCACAGGAAGATGTGGCTCCACAAGAACCTCAGGTAGATAAAGAGGAAGATAGGATCAAGATGATCAACTACCTGAGTGCCACAGGCTTCTATCAGGCAGATGCACTTCTCCCTTTGTCCTATGACTTCATTGAGTTCGAGTATCTAAAGCAACTTGAGCTTGAGTTAGTCAAGGAAAGAAAGACAACCAAAAGGAAACTAAGGGAAGAAGCTGCAAAGTCAAGGGCCATCATTCAAAAGAATGCAAAGAAGTCTGCTGACAGACAAAGAATGGTGAGCTTCTTGAAGCTGTATGGATTCTCCGGAAGGAGACTTGGCCCCATGTCTCTATCCACCATGGATGAGCATATTAGGGTGATCAAGCAGAAGATTAAAAGTGGAGAACTCATTGACTTGCACTCTCTTCCAAGTCAAGTCCCACCTGAAGTGGAGGTCAAGTTTGAACAACCAGAGACACCTCAACCAGCACCTCCAGCTGAGCCCCAGCAAGCTTCATCTTCTGATCCTAGGCAGGGTCAAACTCCCTCTCCTTCTGAACCTGTGAGGGAGGAACACCCAACTGAGAAAGACACTGATGATCAACATGGTGCTGCAGACCAGTCTTCTCAGTTAAAGACATCCAAGAGGAAGAAGAGGATGGCTTCTAAACCAAAGACTAAGAAGAAGAAGCCAAAGTCATCTACCTCTGCACCTCAGGCTGAATCAGATCAACCTGAGGAAGTGCATGATGAGGCAGCCCAATCAACTCCTATTCAAGTGGCTCCTCTAACTAGTGAGACACCCATCTTGTCCTGGACTTACTCTACCAATCCAGAGAGATGGACTGTTATCAGAGATCAAGGTGTTGAGAATGTCTACTCATGGCAAGACATAATCAACTTACCTCTGCATGATCTCTTTGAGATGAGAAGATACTATGAAAGTCTTGATGATCCTGACCATCTCATGAAGAAAGGAATGGTCCTGATTGTACTGAAGACTACAACATTTGAAGATCTTCCAAGTGTTTTGGTAGCATCAGCCTAGGGGGAGTTTGTAAGGATTCCTGAAGTCTGATGCAACCCAAAACAGCCTAAGTGTCTCAGCAACATGCACTAAGTACTGAAGTGAAGAATGCTTCGGAAGTTTTACACAAAGCATTAGAAAATACTCTAAGTGTAAAATCTTCCGAAGCCAAGACCAATATCTTCCGAAGCCAAACATGAAGTCTTCCGAAGCTTCAGAGACAAAGTCTTCCGAAGCTTCAACCTATGAAGACAGATTTCTTCCGAAGACTTTTAGTACACATGCTTTATCTGATGTACTGTTCCATAAAGCACCTTTTCCGCTGCATCTCTGTAAAGTCACCAACTTACATGAGTTGGTGAAAAGGGTCTTGCTTTTGGTAACTGTACATTGAGGTCTTGAGTCTTCAACTTTCCACTTTATGTACTTTATCCTTTTTGTATTGTATAAGGATGTGAGCTATGGCATGTCATAGTCACAAGGTCAAAAGGCAGATATGCCTTTTGATCCTACAATTGATTTTGTTAGTGTCTAGTCAATTGTATCCAGCTGGCTTTCAAAGTATAGCCGGCTGTAGGTTGTAGTATAGTATTTCAAGTTCTTGTATCTTTTCTTTATGCTTTGTAACACTTGTAAAAGAACTTGAGAAAGCAATATACTGCCTCCTTGAAACCCATATTCTCTTGTTCTGTCTCTTGATTTACTTGTGTTATTTGTATCACCTTTGGTTACCCAGTTCACTGTTTGATTAGAGCTTAGTTAATCTCCTCATTGTGTTGTTGTGTTGTAATTGTGCTTAAGCCCTTAAACGGTCCTGCAAAAGCACCCATCATCACCCCTGAAAACTTCAAGTCATGGAGCAGACGAATGGATGGCTTCATCAGGTATCAAGACAGCAAGATGTGGCAATCTATTGTCAATGGCCCGTATAAGCCAAAGGTAGCTGGTGGAAACGGTGCCATGATAGAGAAAGCTGTTGAAGACTACTCTGATAAGGACCAGAAGAAGCTGGACATTGATAGCAATGCTATGACTGTTCTCATGACAACAATTCCTAACTCTATCATGGTGGGGTTTGAGCATTGCAAGTCAGCTAAAGAACTGTTTGATGTACTTGCTCACATGTACTCAAGCTCAAATGACTCCAAGAAGGACTCACTAAAGCAGCAGTTCGAGAACTTCACCTACATTGCTGGAGAGACCCTCAGCCAGCAATACTTCAGGTATATGGATCTCATTTCTTTCCTTCAGTCTATGGAAATTGCTTTTGAATTTAGAGACCTCACAAGAAAGTTTATAAGTGCACTTCCCAATGAGTGGACATTCTATTGTGTCTCTATCAAGAGAACAGAAAACCTGAACACACCTACCATGACCGAACTCTATGGCATCCTTGATGGATACCGTTTGGAAATGGAAAATAAGAGAGGTCATCAGACAAGCAGACCCTTTGCTAGTGATGTGCTCCAAATTATACATAAAAATCCTATCAAAAGCACATCAATTATTCCTTAATATCTTCCTTAAAATGATGAAAATGTACTTAAAAGTGTTAAATTGTGTTTTCAGGTGTTTAAAAGGGCAAGATGGACAAAAGGAGTATATTTAACAAGAAATTGAAGCGATCCGAGCTCTGGACTCCAAGCATGGGGTCGTGCCTCATTAAGCACGCGCCCATGCCTTGCCAGAAACACACCTCCGTGCTTGGACATCTGACAGGACAAAAAGTACAGTCCCCTAAAAGTAGACACGAGGCTGTGCCCCATAAGGCACGGGGCCGTGCCCCACCTCCAACACGGGGCCGTGCCCCATTTAGCACGGGGTCGTGCCCGACACAACCTGCATGTACGAGCCGACCAACTTTCGTAAGCATTGTACTAGCACGGGGCCGTGCCTTTTAGGCATGGGGCCGTGCTTAAACACTCCGGAAAGCCTATAAATAGAAGCCTAAGCTCACCATATTTGGCAAGCTTTGGTGGGAGAGTTACTCTGCTGAATTCTCTCGGGAATCAAGACTTCAAGATCATTCGAAGGCTCGGGAGGTGCATACAACACTTGGAAGAAGCTTGGGATCACCTAAACGTCATCCATTGTGGATTATCGGTTTGATTGTTCCATTCACCGATGATCACTTATCTATCTTCTTTGTTATCCGTTGTTATGTTAAAGCTCATCATGAGCTAATCTCTATTTATCATCCTAATCGGATGAAACTTACGTAATTTGTGATGAACTAATGGTGTGATAAATATTATGTTAATGTTATGGTGGTCTTGGGAAAACTATTGATGGGTAGCATCTACATTTGAACGGGAAGTTATAACATTATGGTTTGTGATTGTGATTGTCATACAAGGTTGAAAACCGTATGATTAACTTTCATTCATGAAACCGGTCTTTATAATAAATCCATGGCTAATGAACTAGAAATGGTTATTAGAAATCATATCACTTTAACTTTCTGATCATTTGCGGGTTCCCTTTTATTAGTTCGGAACTTCAGTAATTGTTACGGTTTTCTAAAATTAATGGTATGTTAGGAAGGAACCTGATCAACTCTCTTTTTAACATTAAATTATGTTTTCAGAAATCGTATGTCAAATAGGACACAAAAGATTCACCTACATTACTAGGGCTTTGATCTGAGCAGTAAACTCAGCCTGACAGGATCAAGTCACTACGGCAGCAGGATAGACGAGAAATCGCGCCGACTCATCTTTATAAACAGTAACATAATTACATCACATCACCAATTCATCACAATTACATAAGTGGAGTCTAATTAGGATGATAACTTTTATTCCCTGATTTTAAATCCAAACGCTTCAAATCTTAGTTTACTTTCTTTTTATTATTGTTTACATTTAAACCCTAAAAATCTTTCCAATACAAAATATCACTTTCTTTAACAAAAACCAAATCTGATAGTCAAACATCAAGTTTGTTGAGTAGGCTAGGTGTGTCCACGGATTGATACTCGGTTCTTACCAACACTATATTACCACACGACAGGTACACTGCCTTTTGTGTGTGTGTGGTTTAGTATTAGTAACAACCAATTAAAACTGAATCTGTGCAATAATTCTTTATCAAATATATATACTATCTGCACCCCATCAAGTTTTTTGGCGTCGTTGCCGGGGACACACGGCAGTTTGAAAGACAAACTAAATTTTTGACTAACTTGCATATAACCTGTTAATCTATTTTGTTTAAACTTCATTTTATTTGTAGGAAGTTTGCCTTAGTTAGTTTAGTTATTTTTGCTTGATTCATTTTAAGCCTTAGTTAGTTTATGCTTCCTTAAGTTAGTGTATGTCCGACTCATCTAGTTCTGAACTTGTTCCGCCTCTTCCGGAACCCGAACGACTTTTTCGTCAAAGATTGCACAAAAGATCACAACAAGAAGCACCAGTCATTGAAGAAGACATTTTGGAAGATACACTATCCGAAGAAGACATGGCTAACCAAGACGAGGAAATGAAGATGACACACTATGCCACACCGTCAATAGATGGTTATGAGTCTAGTGTTGTCCAACCAGCAATAGCGGCCAACAATTTCGAGATTAAGTCTAGTATTATCCAACTTGTAGAAAACGCTGTTCAGTTCCATGGGTTACAAGACGAAGATCCTAATGCTCACATCTCACGATTCCTTCGTATCTGTGCGACCTTCAAAATCAATAACTGTTCAGACGACGCCATTCGACTAAGACTTTTTTCATTTTCACTTCGAGGCCGAGCCATCGATTGGCTTGATTCACTTCCGCCTGGTTCCATCACCACATGGGCGGGAATGGCTGAACAATTCCTTTTGAAATACTTTCCACCCGATCGTACTGCCAAACTAAGAAGCAGCATCACAAGTTTCCGTCAAGACGACAATGAATCATTACACGCAGCATGGGAGAGATATAAAAGTCTCCTTCGGAGATGCCCACATCACGGACTTGATCTGTGGCTGCAGTGTCAAACCTTTTACGATGCGATTAGCGGAGCTCACAAGCAAGCAGTAGACCAAAGTGCGGGAGGATATTTTGGAAGTGTCACGCCAACAGAAGCATATCAAGCCTTAGAAAGAGCAGCTAAGAAGAGCTTTGCTTACAATCCTTTAAGAACCAACCCAGTTCTAAAGGTATTCATCAAGTAGACTCTAAAACCCTAATTGCAGCCCAATTAGAAGCTCTAACCAAAAAATTTGAACAATTGCAAAGCGAGCTAAAGAAAACTCCAACACGATGCAACACATGTGGAAATTCACACAAGACCAATGAGTGCCCACAAGGCGTTAGGATGGTTGAAGATGTTGACTACGTAGGAGGCCCAAACAACTCATACAATTCAAATTGGAGAAACAACTCGAATTACAGAGATGCTGGCAGTAACCAACAATCATCTGGATTCAACCGAAGGCCACCTTACCAACAACAGAAACCACCATACCAAGGTCCAAGCAGTAGTAACCAAGACCGTGGAGCATCATCAATGGAAGACTTATTACAGCAATTGTTGTTAACCACACAAGCTACAGATGAGTACATCCGGAAATCTGATCGAAGAAATGAGGAGAGGTTTCAAAGAAACGAAGCTGACATCAAAAGCAACAAAGCATCATTACAGACCATAGAGCACCAAGTAGGTCAAATAGCACAACAACTCTCTGAAAGACCTCAAGGAGCTTTCCCCAGCAACACTGTGACAAATCCTAATGCTCAAGTCAAAGCCATCACCACCAGGAGTGGCAAAACCACTCAAAGTGATGCACCCGCATTACAACCCATCCTTGAAGAAGTAGAAATTGAAACTCTAAGTAATGCGAGTGATAAGCAAAAGCAACATGTTGTTATTGAAGAACCAGCAAAGAAATACGTTCCACCACCACCTTATGTTCCACCACCTCCATATCCAGGTCGTTTGAGACAACAAAGAATGGAGGCACAATATGGAAAATTCCTTGGGTTGTTCAAGCAACTCCACATCAATCTGCCTTTGGTGGAGGCCTTAGCACAAATGCCAAACTACGCTAAGTTTCTAAAAGGTGTCTTGTCAAACAAAAAGAAGCTGGAAGAGTTATCACACGTAGTTTTGAACGAGGAATGCTCTGCAGTGCTTCAAAACAAACTACTTCAAAAGATGACTGATCCAGGAAGTTTCACCATATCTTGCCTAATAGGAAATCTTTCTGCTAGTAATGCGTTAGCTGATTTAGGTGCTAGCATTAACCTTATGCCTTATGCGGTTTTTGAAAAATTAAACTTAGGTGAGCCTAGACCTACCCGTATGAGCATCCAGTTAGCTGATCGTTCTGTCAAATATCCGAGGGGCATCGTTGAAAATCTTTTAGTTAAAACTGACAAATTCGTATTTCCAGTTGATTTTGTGATCCTAGACATGGATGAAGACAAAAATGTTCCTCTTATCCTAGGTCGACCTTTCTTAGCGACTGCTCGAGCCCTTGTTGGACCAAAAGAACCAATGAGCCAGATCAGAAAAACCTTTAAGTCCCACAGACATCACAACAACTGAAGAGATCTACATCAGCTGAAGACAAAGTCTGAAGACAAAGTCTAAAGATAAAAGGCTGAAGACAAAGTCTGAAGACCAAGTTCTCAGAAGTTGTCTCAAACAGCTGAAGTGTTTCCTTTCAGTAGTTGTAATGTTTTTACTTTTCAGTAGTTTTATTATTGTAAAACATCTGAAGTTCTTACACTTCAGATGTTATAGTTTCAGTAGTTGTAAATCTAGTTTACACTTAGACTTTTTGTGAAGGTGTCCTCAGTTGTTGTGGACAACTTCAGTAGATTAGTTATTTTCAGTAGTTTGTTAAATCTGTTAGATGTCACTATCAAATGACATCAGCTGACGTCACATTCCTTTATAAAAGGAATGTTGACCTAGTTGTTTTGTAACCGAAGCATTAGCGTGAATGAAAATATTCCATTAATAGAAAAGTTCTCTCTCTATAATCGTCATAGTGTGATTGCATATTCATACTTGTCTTGCTTGAATTTGATCTTATTTCTGTTATATTCCGCTGCAAATTCAAATCTAATTGATCAAACTAGATCCGATCCTATCAAATGGTATTAGAGCTGGTTAATCATTGATCGATTTAACAATTGATCATTGAAACTGCTCTTTTGATATCTAAGTTTGATCGAATTAGCAAATTTGCAAGAATTGGTTATAGAGTTTGATTTTATGTCGCTTCCGGTCAATTAATTTGAGATTCAAATTGTGTTGTTGAGTTTTTAAGCTAGACTTATTTTAATCTCATTGAATTTGGTTGAATTGGTGAAAATGACTACTTCAATCAATGATCCTCACAATACTGGCTCCTCAACTAAGCCTCCGATGCTTGTTAGGAGTGAGTATAACATATGGCAACGCCGAATGATCCATCACCTGTCTGTTAACAGTTCAGGTTGTTGGAAGTCAGTGGTTCATGGACCATATAAGCCTATGGTGAGTAATCCTGAAACCAATAAGATGGTTCCGAAGAAGAAGGAACAATATTCTGATGAGGATTTAAAACTGTTTGAAATTGATGCTAAAGCCCATGGAATTCTGACCATGGCACTGCCTAATGAAATCTACTCTGGGCTTATGCATCATGAAACTGCTCATGATCTCTGGGTTGCTCTGAAAGAATAATTTGGAGGAACTGATGAGGTCTTAGCAAACAATAGAGAAATCCTTGCCCAACAATATAAGACATTCTCTCATAGGAAGGGTGAGACATTGACTCAACAGTTTGAGTGATTTTCCTGTTTGATATCTGAGCTAAAAATGGTTCAGCATGAATATACAAACAGCCAGATGAATAACAGATTCCTCAGATCCCTGCGTGAGAGATGGGACACATATACCATTGTCCTACGCTCCAGTGCAAATCTGGATACTCTATCTCTCATGCAACTTCATGGGAAACTCTTAACATTTGAGAGAGAGATAGAACAGAAAAGGAAATTGTCTTCATCTGAAAAGCTCACTGATGACTTTGTACCAGGAAACACTGCTCTGGTTGGTCATGAGTCTGAATATGCTACATCTGAAAGTTCCTATGATAAGCATATTGATTTCTCTTCAAACAGTGGAAATCATGCTTTTGTTGGAGTTGAGGGTAACTCAGGGTTAAGTGTTGATAACTTGTGTTTTTTGATGGATGATTTGAAAGAAATTGCTGATGATGATCTGGAAGAGATGGATATTTTGAGCCAAATGGCATTGATTAATATCAGATCTCAAAAGTTTTACAAAAGGACAGGTAGAAAATTCCCTGGTCTCTCTGGCAAAATCAAAGTTGGTTTTGATAAGAGCAAGTTGAGATGTCACAAGTGCCATAGACTTGGACATTTTGCTAGAGAGTGTAGATCATCTGGATCTAACTCATCTGCACCCTTTGTGACATTTCCAAGCAATAGCTCACAATCCAAAGGGCAACATTCTACCAGTTCTGATCATCAGTCACAAATTCAATCATCTCCTGCATTTTCTTGTTCCTCAAAGTCCAATGCCATATCCTTATCCATGTTTTTACATGCCTCAGTCTAGTCAGGTTCCTATACCCATGGCTCAACAACCACATGCTCTACCTGATCCTCAACCATCTCAAACAAATCAACAATCTCAATCTCAATCACATCAGAGTTTTTTCACCCCTGAGGTTGTTGACTGGAGCAGCTTACCAGATGATGTCTCTGGTTATTCTGAACAGTTATTTGCTGGTGCTGGTCAACATGGTGGTGAAAACCCTTTTGGAAATCTTGCTCTAATGGCCCTAGAGTCTACTGATGGAAATACTTCATCATCACAGGTACCACAGGTATCTTCTGAGGCTAAGGTCAAGTTATGTTCTGAGTCATGCGTAACTGCTTTTGTTTCAATTAGGGAAGCAAATGTAGCTTTAATTAATCAAAACCTTGACCTAGAGAAAGTAATTTCCAAAAAAAAAGTTGAGTTTGAGTCTGTTTTAAAAGAAAAGGATAAGGAGATTTACAAACTAAAATGTCAAATCACTGATGAAAAAGCAAAGCTAGAGGTCATTTTGGAAAATCACAAGAATCTCAAAGAAACACTTGCAGCTACTCAAGTTAATTGTGAACGTTGGGTAACATCATGCAAGGGATTTGAAATGCTTCTCAGTAAGCAAACAACTTCTAATGTGAAGTTTGGGGTTGGGTATAATCATACCATACCTCCTACAGATTTTACTCCCAAGCTAGAAGTAAAATCTGAAGGTGATTGTAATTCCCAAACCACATCATCATGTGTCTCATCCTCAAGTGATAATTCAAAATCAGAGGATGAAGTCAGTGCTATTACCTCAGCTAATCAAATTGCTGATGGTCCCACTGCTTCTAAACACATGATCAAGAAGAAACTGAGTAATTCAGGTGTTGTCCCACAAAGTACTCAAAGTACTGAAGGGCAAAACACAACACTTGAAGAGCATTTTAAATCAGAGGAAAACAAGTATTGCTTGACAACTGTTGAAAAGTCTACCAGGAAGTTCAAAAGTACTGATAGAAAACTTCTAAAGAACAAATCTTCAGTTGTTGCAAATCCTTCAGTAATTACCAAAGGTACTGAAAGGAAGAAAGTACTGAAAAACAAATCTTCAGTAGTTTCATCATCTTCAGCAGTTGATCAACAAAAGATGAAAAGGAAGCCATGTGAAATATGTGGTTTGTTTAATCATCTTACTGATGAATGCTGGTATAACAAGGGTTTAGAATTCAACAAAGAGAAAATCATTAAGAAGAAAATGCATAAAATGAAAGATGAATTTCAAACCAAGTTTGTACCACAATCATCTCAATCTGATAAACCAAAGTTTTTCCAAACAATTAAAAAGAAAGAAGGGGTTTATCACAAAACAGCTGAAAATATTCCTCATGGAATATCAAAAACCCAGACTAAGTCTGTGTCTTTTAAAAGGGAGGATGTGATGAATCACAAGAACAAATCACCAACAAGTACTGATGTGTCAACTGAGTTGAAAACTTTGACAACCAATCAGACACAACTTGTGATGATGGTTCAACATCTGTTGGGGAGAGTTAACCAATTAGATGTCTCTGTGATTAAACCACTGAAAAGGAAACCTAAGCCAAAATCAAAGGAATCCTTTTCAGCACCATCTACACCTTCAAAGGCTGTTAATCATGCAAAATCAGTTAGTTTAAAATCTGTTGATGAAAACAGACCCAAAACCAAAATGGTTTGGGTCTCAAAGGCTAACTAATTTTTGTGAAAAATGCAGGGTTCTTCAGCATGCCAAAGAAGCATCTGGTATGTAGACAGTGGAGGATCTATGCATATGACAGGGAGCAGTTCTCTTCTTCATGATTATTCTCAAGGAAAGAAGGGATTTGTTCTTTTGGAAATGATGCTAAGGGTTACATCATAGGAAAAGGATTTGTCTCAAATGGGGAAATAAGGTTTGATGATGTTAACCATGTGGAGAACCTCAAGTACAATCTGCTGAGTGTCAGTCAAATGTGTGATAAAGGGCATGTTGCACTTTTCACAAGTCAGAACTGTCGGATTCTGTCTTCCAAAGTTTTGAACAAGATTGACAAGATATTGGATGAATATACTCTCCTTAAGGCCAATAGGATTGGAAGAGTATATGCCTTAGATTTATCAAAGAAAATTGATCTTAAAGTCCATCCATGTCTGTTCTCTAAAGCCTCTCCTCAAGAATCTAAACTATGGCATAGAAGGCTTGGTCATGTGAATCTTAAGAACATGAATCTGCTTATTCATCATGGTTTAGTGAGAGTTTGCCATTGAAGGAGTTCAAATGTGATGACAACTGTCCAGCTTGCCTAAAAGGAAAGCAACACAAAGTTTCATTCCCTCCAATAGAAGAACCCAAGTCCACTGCCTGCTTGCAATTACTGCATATGGATCTCTTTGGTCCTGTTAGAGTAATGAGTATGGCAAAGAAAAAATACTGTCTGGTAATTGTGGATGATTATTCCAGATATGTATGGACTTTCTTCTTGCAGATGAGGCTGCTCAAATCATCATTTATTTGTGTGCATGTGGAAAAATAGATTCACTTCCAGTCAAATGTGTGAGAAGTGATAATGGCACAGAGCTTAGTGTTGGAGCTGGAAAAGATAGTATATTATCAACACAATGAAAGTCAACAAAGTCCGTCACGGTCAAAGTCAACAAAGTCAAACCCGACACGCTCGAGACGAGGAACCGAGACAAGACGTTGAGATTTAAATGACTAGAAGTTTTATTGTAATAAATATATTTTGTGTGAACAAAAATATTTTATCTTGTTTTTAGTCATTTTTATGCTTAATATGTAATTTTGTATTAATTAGCCTAAGTCTAGGGGGTTAAGTGCAATTAGTGAATCTTAGTCTAGACTATAATAGGTTATTGTCATTAGGTTTTGGTTAATGGTTGAATGACCAATTGATTGAGGGATTTACTTGTAAACAATATTATTAGCAATCAAGAGAGATCAAAGGGTTTTCATTGTGTTCATCATATTTTGATCTAATTCTTCATGATTTGATTCAAGTTTGATGTTCCTGGAGTTACACTTAGGAATCACACTCTTGATGAATTCTATTTGTCTAAGGGAATCAAGAGACAATATAGCATTCAAAGAACTCCTGAGCAAAATGGAGTGGTGGAGAGAAAGAACAGGACCCTTATTGAAGCCGCAAGGACAATGTTGGCTGACTCAGGTTTGCCACTAACCTTTTGGGCTGAAGCTGTCAACACAGCTTGCTATGTACAGAATAGGGTGTTAGTGAATCAGAGGTTGATGAAGACTCCTTATGAGTTATTACATCATTTGGCCCCTCTAATTTCATTCTTTAGAGCATTTGGGTGTCCCTGTTATATTCTTAACACAAAGAATCCACTTCAGAAGTTTGAATCAAAGGTGGATGCAGGGTATTTTGTTGGGTATTCATCTATTTGCAAGGCATACAGAGTTTTTAATTGCAGAACAAAGATTGTTGAAGAAACTTTGCATGTCAAGTTTAATGAATCTCCAAAAGACAAAATTCCTCAAAACCCTGTGGAGTTGTTTGATTTGGACATACTGCAATATGTTCCATATCAGTCTCACCTGTTATTGTTTCTGAGGTTCCATCATCTCCATCTGATGATATAAATGCAAGTTGTAGTGATCATCTGCCTGTGTCTACTACACTTGATGTTCCTGTAGCTTCAGCAGTTCCATCCACAACAAATGCTGATGAAATCTCTGAATCCTCTACTTCATTTGAACTGCCATCTCATTCTAGGTTTCAAGAGTCTGAATCAACATCTGTTGCTGCTGAATCTCCTACAAACACTTGCACAGATATTATTGAGTATCAAGAACTAAAGAATCATCCCATGTCCCAGATCATTGGTGACATTAATGCTGGTGTTTCAACAAGAAGCCAATTGTCCAATTTCTGTCTCTATGCTCTCTTCATCAGTCAGCAAGAGCCAAAGAACTATCATGTTGCATTAAGAGACAATGGATGGGTTGAAGCCATGCAGCTTGAGCTTCTTTCAATTTCAAAAGCAGCAAGTGTGGGAACTGGTTCCTCTACCCCAAGGTAAGTGTGCAATAGGCACTAAATGGGTGTTTAGGAATAAAACTGATGAAAAAGGCCAAATTGTCAAGAACAAGGCCAGACTGGTTGTACAGGGGTTTTCACAAGAAGAAGGTATTGATTATGATGAAACCTTTGCCCCTGTAGCCAGACTGGAGGCAATCAGATTGTTCTTAGCTTATGCTGCTTTCCATAACCTTAAAGTTTTTCAAATGGATGTCAAAAGTGCATTTTTATATGGTAAAATAAAAGAAGAGGTTTATGTGTGTCAACCACCAGGTTTTGAAGATCATAAACATCTAGATTGGGTGTATAAGCTTGATAAGGCTCTTTATGGGTTGAAACAAGCACCCAGAGCCTGGTATGAAACACTATCTAACTTTCTTCTTCAAAATAATTTCACTAGAGGCTCCATAGATAAAACTTTGTTCATTAAGAAAGTAGGCATGCATAAGCTCCTTGTTCAAATTTATGTAGATGACATTATTTTTGCATCCTCTGATCCACAGTTGTGTGATGCCTTTACTAAATTGATGCAACAAAAGTTTGAAATGAGTGCCATGGGAGAATTACAGTTCTTTCTGGGTTTGTAAATCAAACAATGGCTGATGGAACTTTTATTCATCAGTCAAAATACACAAAGGATTTGTTAACCAAATTTGATTTACAAAACTGTAAGCCCTGTTCTACTCCCATGTGCAGCAACACACAACTGGATGCTGATCAGAAAGGTAAAGCAGTTGATGAAACTCTTTACAGATGTATGATTGGTTCCTTGATGTACCTTACAGCTTCTAGACCAGACATTATGTTTGCAACTTGTGTCTGTGCTAGATTTCAGGCTGCACCTAAAGATTCCCATATGATTGCAGTCAAGAGGATCTTTAGATATTTGCAAGGAACTCAATCTCTAGGACTTTGGTATTCCACTGGGCACTCTTGCAAATTAGTTGCTTTCTCTGATAGTGACTATGCAGGGTGTAAGTTAACCAGAAAATCAACTTCTGGTGGATGCCAATTTCTAGGCAACTGTTTAGTTTCTTGGCAGAGTAAGAAACAAACTTCAGTTGCTACATCCACAGCTGAAGCAGAGTACATTGCAGCTGCAAGCTGTACATCTCAGGTACTCTGGCTTCAAAATCAATTATTGGATTATGACATTACAGAGACTAAGACTCCTTTACTAATGGATAGTGCTTCAGCTCTTTGTATTGTTAAGAATCCTGTCCAGCATTCTAGGACCAACATATTGAGATCAGACATCATTTTATCAGGGATTGTTATGAAAAAGGTCTGATTGATCCAAAGTTTGTGCCTAGTGCTGATGAGCTTGCAGATATATTTACTAAGCCTTTGGACAGTGCAACTTTCCATAATCTTGTGCTCAGGCTTGGTATGCTGCAACTAGAATAATTTGACAACTACTGATGCTCTTAGTTAATAAGTACTGATGAGCATTAGTATAAAGCTGTCAAAAATAAGTGCTGATAAGTCATTTTATCTTCAGCAGTTTTTATAACTACTGAAGACTAAACTACTTAAAAGTACTGAAGTACTTCATTTGTTGAAAAGTACTGATGTAGTTCAAACTACTGATGTCCTTTATAATAGATAAGTACTGATGACCAATGAAACATCTGAAAATCAGATGATCTGATGAGTAAGTGTTAAGGTCATTGAAACAGCTGAACTTTGTGAATTGACGACAACAACTACTGTTTCATTTCAAAACAACTGAAGCCAAAACCAAGTCTTCAGTAGTTTCCAACTACTGATGACTAACACCAAGTCTTCAGTTGTTTACAACATCTGAAAGTTAAAACCATGTCTTCAGTTGTTTTCTAACAACTGATGACTCACACCAAAACTTTCAGTTGTTTTCTTTCAGCCGTTTCATAACCTATAAATACCTAACCCTAACTTCAAACTTTTCATAACTCACTTTCCAAACGTTCATCTTCCATTAATGGCGACCATGCAAATCAAACCTCGACACAACTGTGTCGCTTACCTTACCAAATCAGCCTTTTGGAACAAGTTTGATGCTGCCATTGATCTGATGGTTGATTCCCAATATCGCACAGCCTTCCTCTTGAATCCTACCATCTATCCCGATACCTTTCGCCAATTCTGGACAAACGTCACTGTTCATACTGCTGAGAATGATGACTCGATCACTCTTGTCAACCAGAAAAAGGTGGTCATCACTTCTGAGATCATTCGTCAAACCCTAGACCTGAATGATGCCACCTTTGTCACCAGATACCCCAAAGGCACCATTGTTTTATCCTTTGTTAACCATGGATATGAGGGTGACCTAAGTGCTACTACTATTCTGAAGAAGCACTTCCATGATGCTGAGCGTCTCATTTTCCATATGATCAATGTCTGTCTTGCCCCCAAAACATCTTCATGGGATCAAATGTCATCCAGGTGGCAACAGGTATTGTATTCTATCCTTGAACGCCAAAGCTTAAATTTTTCTGAAATAATATTTTTGGAATTAAAAGATCTGGCAATGAAACCTGTGGCTAATAGATGGATATTATATCCAAGGTTTCTTATGGCCATAATTCTTAATCAATTAAAATCTGATGGCCTTGTTGGCCTTGGAGTCCCTGCTATGGTAGTTTTGCCAGAAGTATACTCCAGGCACAACTCCAATCCACAACTCAAAGAGGCTGCCAAACTGCTAAAACCCAAGCAGAGGGAACCCACAGCCTCCACCTCCAGATCTAAAGTCCCATCCAAACCAAAATCTAAGAAAACCAAAAAGGCTACTCAGGGAGTTGAGTCCCCTGATGATGCCCCTGCAGCACAAACGCAGGATGAAACTACTAGCTTAATCCCCTTGTAGTTTCAAAGACTCTACCAGCTGAAACCGCTCAGGTATCCTCTCAACAGGATCCTGATGCAACCAACATTGGGGAAATCACATTACTGGAATCTCTCTCACTTGAGAAGATTGCCATTGAAGAGCACCATTCACCCCAGGTGCAATCCTTTTCACCTCTATCTCCCACTGAAACCACCCCTACAAGCCCAACTGCAGTCATTGCACAAGTGCTGACTCAACTACATTCCTCTACCCCTCCCCAGAAACCTGTTAACACTAGGAAAACCTCAACAGCTGAGGGAGAGGATTATAATGTAGTTGACAACCCACAGCATAGGGATTACAAAGTTCAATCTCCCAGTGTAGATGAGGAGACTAGAACATCTGGTGAGGCTACCTCTTCCCCTGTTTTAGCACATGAACAGGATGAAGCTGGTATCATCTCTAAGACCTCACCAGAGGCAACTGCCAATGAGGACTTAATCCTGAGGCAGGAAGTCCCCAGTTCCAAGACAAAGGGGCACATGTGAATACTGATCTACACTCAGCACATGTTCATCCTGATTTACTCAGGAGGTCAGCTGATTCAGCTAAAACTGATGATGACCTGGGCTTTTTCTTTGAAGTTCTAGCCCAAAACACAATTCTTGAGGCTGAGGTATGCAGATTACAAGAACTGCTTGCCAAATGTCTCAGGAATCAAGTCCATCTGCCCCAATTCACCCACAGATGGCAGCTTCTGTTGAAGCTCTCCCAAACACTGAGCCACTCTCAACAAATCAGCCACCACCTCTGTTTCATGCACCATTTCTCAGGGAGAGAACCCCTCTGAGCAAATGGTTGCTGCATTTAAATCTTCCTTACCTCTCATCACTCCCATCATCACTACTATTGTCCATCAAACCATTGATGAGAGGATTTCCTCAAATCTTCAAACCCTTGTTGATGATGCTGTGTCAAAGAAACTTTCTGACATTCAAACCCCTGAACCCAATGCAACCAAAAAGAGGGAGTCTAAGTCAGTGAAAGAAGATAAAAGAAAGAGAGTTGAAGAGGAAGAAGCCAAAGAGAAGAAAGGAAAAGAGATAATTACTTACAAGAGAAAGAAAAGTGCTGCTGAACAGACTGAGATGAGAAGAAGTTGGAGGAAATGATCAAAGAAGCTGATGAGCAACACAGCAGATCCATGGATAAGATCATTGATCAGCTCTTCAGACAAGGCTTTGATACTGCCAAACTTGATTCTGAGATCAGAAGGCTTGAGATTCAAGAGATTGAAAATAGATGGGCAAGCTGCAATGAGAAAGAAAGGGAAAGATTGGAAGCTATGATCAGATTCTTATCAAAACACTTGGGAAGACCTATCATTGAAGTAAAGTCATGGTCTAGAGACAGTATTTTGGAGATAACCACCAAAATCTGCTCTTCTGAAACCTTCAACAAAGGTTTGATCATAGAAGCTCTGGATGAAGCTGGTGTTGGGAAAAGGTCTGACATGGCTAAGTTATCCAAAGCTACCCTCAAAACCAAAATGATAGAGCAGCCTTTACAATCTCCCTTACCAAAGCAACCCTCAAAATCAACCTCACAACCTCCAAAACAATCAACCTCACAACCCTCAAAACCAACTCCTTTACCCAAGAAACCCATTCAATCAACCACCAGTGATGCACCTAAGAGAAAGAGAAGGGTGTTGAGGATGGAAGAAGAAGAAGATGATGATGAGGAGGATAGTCTGCCAATCTCTGCTGTGATTAAGATGAAGAAACCTGAGCCTAGGAGTCAACCAACAACAATCACTCCTGATACTCAAAGGCAAATGGTTAAGGTGAAGATTGAAGAAGAAGAACAGCAGAAACAACACGATGAGCAGCTGTTAAGGATGGTTGATAAGGAATTTCCTAAGTCTTCATCCATACAAGCAATGAAGAAACATGCTCAGAGGTTGTATGCTCTCAGATTTACTTTTCAGTATCAGAAAGAGAGAGTAAGGATTTGGCCTGACCCCAGAGTTAGTGACATGATTCATAAGAAAAATATTCCAAGTAGATACAATGGCCAAGTGAGAAAGACTGTGGATGCTGTGATAATGCTGGCCATTGTAGTGTCACCCTGGGAAATCCTTGATGATTTCAAGCGAGCTTACAAGACTAAGATGACCCCACAAACTTTGTTGGAAAACAAAATGGTGAAGAAGGGGTTAATTTACAAGAAGCTTGAAGAAATCAGAAGAAATGAGCTCCAGTTGTTACTTGAAGGTACTCATCCTGATGAGTTTGCTTACAGAGAAATAACAACTGTGGAGCTGAAGAATGGAAAGACTGTGAGATACTTGTCTGAGTACTATGGGCCTGAGTTCTTCTTTGAGAGTGAAGCTGAAGAACTCACAATTGAAGATAAAGTTGTTCTTCTAGAGGCCTATGTCAGAGAGTCTTACAGACTCATCATTGGGAAGTAGGTTTAATGATTGGGGTAACAGCTCTGTGTTCAAATTCCCCAAGACAGAGTTCTCATTCATCTTTTGCCAAACAAATTTTTGAAACCTCTTCCTGGCCTGAGCTTGACTTGGTGATTTCTGAGCTGATCCAGAAAATATGTCTGCCAATAAGTGGGACTTCAATAAGCTTAAAGGTTTTGGCTGCATTGGTTCAGGGGAGTTTGTTGGACCAAAAGAACCAATGAGCCAGATCAGAAAAACCTTAAGTCCCACAGACATCACAACAACTGAAGAGATCTACATCAGCTGAAGACAAAGTCTGAAGACAAAGTCTGAAGATAAAAGGCTGAAGACAAAGTCTGAAGACCAAGTTCTCAGAAGTTGTCTCAAACAGCTGAAGTGTTTCCTTTCAGTAGTTGTAATGTTTTTACTTTTCAGTAGTTTCCTTTCAGTAGTTTTATTATTGTAAAACATCTGAAGTTCTTACAGTTCAGATGTTATAGTTTCAGTAGTTGTAAATCTAGTTTACACTTAGACTTTTTGTGAAGGTGTCCTCAGTTGTTGTGGACATCTTCAGTAGATTAGTTATTTTCAGTAGTTTGTTAAATCAGTTAGATGTCACTATCAAGTGACATCAGCTGACGTCACATTCCTTTATAAAAGGAATGTTGACCTAGTTGTTTTGTAACCGAAGCATTAGCGTGAATGAAAATATTCCATTAACAGAAAAGTTCTCTCTCTATAATCGTCATAGTGTGATTGCATATTCATACTTGTCTTGCTTGAATTTGATCTTATTTCTGTTATATTCCGCTGCAAATTCAAATCTAATTGATCAAACTAGATCCGATCCTATCAGCCCTCATTGATGTTTGTACAGGCAAACTCACGCTTAGAGTAGACGAGAAGGAGTAGTAATGTTGGACCAAAAGAACCAATGAGCCGGATCAGAAAAACCTTTAAGTCCCACAGACGTCACAACAACTACTGAAGTCCATAACAGCTAAGATAACACCTGATGACAAAGTCTGAAGACAAGTACTGAAGACAAAGTCTGAACACAAGTGCTGAAGACAAAGTCTGAAGACACAAGTGCTGAAGACAAAGTCTGAAGACAAGTACTGAAGACAAAGTCTGAAGACACAAGTGCTGAAGACCAAGTATCAGACGTTGTCATAACAGCTGAAGAGGACTTCTTCAGTAGTTGTGACAGTTTACTTTCAGTAGTTTTATGTTTTATCTTTTCAGTAGTTTTGTAAAACGACTGAAGAGTTTGTTCTTCAGTCGTTGTAGTTTCAGTAGTTTCTTATCAGTAGTTTTATATTTTTGTACTTAGCACTCTGATATGTTCTCAGTAGTTGTGAACATTTCAGTAGTTTGTTAAGTGTTAGTTATTTTTGTAATAGATCTGCCAGTTGTCACTATCCCGTGATAACAGCAGTGATTGCACTCTATATAAGGAGTGTCAACCTTATTGTAATTGTGAATGATTGAGCAGAAATATTTGGTATAATTGAATCATTTCTTATCACAGAAATATATTCTCGTATTTGTTTACAAATATCAAATTCTTGCTACAAATTGTCTAATTCTTGATCTTATTCCGCTGCATTACACTCTAATCCATCGAACTTGTGATCACTGATCCTGACAAATGGTATCATAGCAGGTTAATCATTGATCGATCTAATAGTTGATCATTTAAACTGCTATTCAAGATCCAAGTTTGATTGAATTAGCATTTTTGCAAGAAACGATCATAGAGATTGAATTTTCTGTGTTTTTGGTCATTCATCCTGAGATTTATTCTTGGTTTTCATTGAGTTTGTTGTGGTCTTTGTAAAATATTTTAAAAGCTTGAATTAAATTGTTTCTGGACCTAACATGATTACTCCTTCCAATGATCCTCACAATACTGGTTCCTCAACCAAGCCTCCAATGCTGGTTAGGAATGAGTATAACATATGGCAACGACGTATGCGCCATCACCTGTCTGTTAACAGCTCAGGTTGTTGGACATCAGTGGTACATGGTCCACACAAGCCTATGGTGAATAACCCGGAAACCAATCAAATGATTCCGAAGAGGAAGGATCAATACTCAGATGAGGATAAGAAATTGTTTGAGATTGATGCAAAAGCCCATGGAATTCTGGCCATGGCACTACCCAATGAAATCTATTCTGGGCTAATGCATTATGAATCTGCCCATGACCTCTGGAATGCCTTGAAAGAACAATTTGGAGGAACAGATGAGGTCTTGGCAAATAATAGAGAGATCCTTGCCCAACAATATGAGACATTCTCTCATAGGAAGGGTGAGACACTGACTCAACAGTTTGAGCGGTTCTCTTGTTTGATCTCTGAATTAAAAATGGTCAAACATGAGTATACCAATATCCAGATGAATAACAGATTTCTCAGATCACTGCCTGATAGATGGGACACATATACCATTGTCCTACGCTCCAGTGCAAATTTGGACAAACTATCTCTCACCCAACTCCATGAGAAATTGCTCACATTTGAGAGAGAGATAGAACAAAAACGAAAACTGTCTTCATCTGGTAAGCTCACTGAAGATTTTGTACCAGGCAACACTGTCTTGGTTAGCCATGAGTCAGAATATGCTTCATCTGAATGCCAGTATGATGAGCATATTGATTTCTCTTCAAACATTTCTGATTCTGCATTTGTGAGTGTTGATAGTCAGTTTACTGGGTGTAATAATGACAATCTATGCTTCATCATGGATGATCTCAAGGGGATTGCTGATGATGACTTAGAAGAGATGGATATTTTGAGTCAAATGGCCTTGATAAATATCAGATCTCAGAAGTTCTACAAAAGAACTGGAAGAAAATTCCCAGGACTCTCTGGCAAAACCAAAGTTGGTTTTGACAAGAGTAAGTTGAGGTGTCACAAATGCCAAAGGCTTGGACACTTTGCTAGAGAATGTAGATCATCTGGATCTAATTCCTCTGCACCTTTTGTGACTTTCCCTAGCAATAGTCAACAAAACAAAGGGCAACATCCTGTCAATTCTAGTCATCATTCTCAACTACAATCTCCTGCATATTTTGTTCCTCAGGGTCAAATGCCATACCCTTACCCTTGTTATTACATGCCACAATCCAGTCAAGTTCAAGCTCCTATGGTATCACAACCTCATGCACTACCAAAACCTCAACCATCTCATCAACCTCCTCAACCTCAACAACATAGCTTCTTCACCCCTGGAGTTGTTGACTGGAGCAGTTTGCCAGATGACATGTCTGGTCATGAACAACTGTTCACAGGTGCTGATCAACATGGTGGTGACAGTCCTTTTGGGAATCTGGCACTTATGGCTCTGGAGTCTACTGAGGATTCCTGCTCAAATGCATCATCTTCACAGGTAACTCAGGTATCTTCAGAGGCTAAAGCCAAGTTATGTTCTGAATCATGCATAGCTGCCTTTGTCTCTATTAGAGAGGCAAATGTAGCATTAATAAATCAAAAACTTGAGTTTGAGAAAACCATTTCCAAAAGAAAAGCTGAGTATGAGTCTGCTCTTAATAGTAAAAGTGATGAGATTTATAAGCTTAAATGCCAATTAAATGATGAAAAGGCTAAGCTAGAGGTTATTCTGGAAGACCAGAGAAGTCTCAAAGAAACCCTTGCAGTCACCCAAGTAGAGTGTGATCGATGTGTACAATCATGCAAAGGTTTTGAAATGCTTCTTAGTAAGCAATCAGCTTCCAATGTGAAGTTTGGCATTGGTTATAATCACACTGCTCCTCCTACAGATTTTGCTTCAAGAGTAGAAGTGAAATCTGATGAAGAAAGCAATAACCAATCCACCTCATCATGTGATTTACTTTTTGATAGAGCATCATCAAAAGTAGAAGTCAGCACTAAGCCCTCTCAAAACCAATCAGCTGATGTTGATGGTTCCATTGCTGACACTCACATGATCAAAGAGTTGATCAACTCAGGAGTTATTTCTGGAAGTCCTGAAAGGACTGGAGAGCAAGATTTAACACCTGAAGTTCAAACTCCAACTACTGTCAGCACTGAAATGAAGAAAACTGTCAGTAGAAAGAGTTTGAAGACTACTAAAGAGGAAGTCAAGAAAGCAAATAATGCTTCCAAAGTACTGAAGAGCAAGTCTTCAGTAGTTTCATTCTCTTTAGTTGATGATCAACATAAGATGAAGAAGAAACCATGTGAAGTATGTGGTTTGTTCAATCATCTTACAGATGATTGTTGGTACAAAAGAGGATCCAAACTCAAACATAAAGAGGAAATTAAAGAGAAAATGGTTAAAATGAAAACTGAGTTTGAAGCCACATTTGTACCAGCAACATCAAATCCTGTAACCCTTAAGTCCAAAAAGAAATCCAAAAAGGAAGGGGATAAACTAGTAACAGCTGAGATAGCTCAAAAGAAGAAGGTGCAACATAGGAACTTATCAAACTCCAATGCCAATGTGTCTGAAGAGCTGAAAGCTTTATCACAAAATCAGACACAGCTGGGTATGATGGTTCAACATCTATTGGGAAGGGTTAACCAATTAGATGTTCCTATGTTAAAACCACAGAAAAGGAGGTCCAAGCCAAAGGATTCCTCTTCTTCACCATCTTCTTCCTCTCAGGCTGTTGTTTCAAACAAACCTGTTAGTTTACCATCTGTTGATGTGAACAGGCCCAAAACCAAAAAGGTTTGGGTCTCAAAATCTAACTAATTTGTTTTGTTTTGCAGGGTTCTTCAACATGCCACAGAGGCATCTGGTATGTAGACAGTGGAGGATCCATGCATATGACAGGAAACAGATCACTTCTTAATGACTACTCTCAAGGAAGGAAGGGGTTTGTGTCTTTTGGCAATGATGCAAAGGGTTATATCATCGGCAAAGGCTTTGTTTCCAATGGGGAAATAAAGTTTGATGATGTTAACCATGTGGAAAATCTCAAGTACAACCTCTTGAGTGTCAGTCAAATGTGTGACAAAGGCCATGTTGCTCTTTTCACCAGTCAGAACTGCCGGATTCTGTCATCCAAAGTTCTAAGTTTGATTGATAAGGTGTTGGATGAATACACTCTCCTAAAGGCCAACAGGACAGGAAGAGTGTATGCCTTAGATCTTTCCAAGAAAATAGATCTCAAAGGCCATCCTTGCCTATTTTCCAAGGCTTCCCCTCAAGAATCTACTCTATGGCATAGAAGGCTGGGTCATGTTAATCTCAAAAACATAAATCAGCTGATAAACCATGGTTTAGTAAGGGGATTGCCTATGAAGGAGTTCAAATGTGAAGATAACTGCACTGCTTGTTTAAAAGGAAAACAGCACAAAGCTTCATTTCCCTCCATAGAAGAACCTAAGTCCAATGCCTGCTTACAGCTTCTTCACATGGATCTCTTTGGTCCTGTGAGAGTGATGAGTATGGCTAAGAAGAAATATTGTCTGGTAATTGTGGATGATTACTCCAGATTTGTATGGACCTTCTTCTTGCATTCAAAGGATGAAGCAGCTCAGAAGATTATCAACTTTGTGTTGTATGTTGAGAAGCAGTATTCCCTCTCAGTCAAGTGTATTAGAAGTGATAATGGAACAGAATTTAGAAACAATACACTTGATGAGTTCTACCTCTCAAAGGGAATCAAGAGGCCTTTTAGCATTCCAAGAACTCCTGAACAAAATGGAGTAGTGGAGAGAAAGAACAGGACCCTTATTGAAGCTGCAAGGTCCATGTTGGCTGATTCTGGACTGCCAATGACTTTTTGGGCTGAAGCTGTCAATACAGCTTGCTATGTACAAAATAAAGCTCTAGTAAATAAGAGGTTGATGAAAACTCCATATGAAGTTCTTCATCATTTGGCCCCTCTAATTTCATTCTTCAGAGCTTTTGGGTGTCCTTGCTTCATTCTCAACACACGGGATCAACTCCAAAAATTTGATTCTAAGGTGGATGCAGGGTACTTTGTTGGTTATTCATCAACTTGCAAAGCATACAGAGTCTTCAACTGTAGAACAAAGATGTTTGAAGAGACTCTACATGTTAAGTTTAATGAATCTCCAAAGGACAAGATTCCACAAAGCCCTGTGGAGATATTTGATTTTGACATACTGCAATATGTTCCTTATCAAACTCCTGCTGTTGCTCCTGTCAATAGTTCACCACCTGGTGGTACTGCTGGTGCTGATGATGATGATGATAGTAGTACTCACCTCTTCAAGTTTAGTGATCAACTGCCTGATTCAGCTAGACCTGATGTTCCTGTAGCTCCAGCAGCACAATCCACAACAAATGCTGATGAGATTTCTACAACTTCAACTTCCTTTGAATTACCATCTACTGATTGGTTTCAAGGAAATGCTTCACCATCACCATCTGTTGCTGCTGAGCCTGCTACAAACACTTGCACTGATCTCATTGTGTACCAAGATCTGAAGAATCACCCCATGTCTCAAATCATTGGTGATATCACTGCTGGCGTATCAACAAGAAGTCAATTGTCAAATTTCTGCTTCTATGCTCTCTTCATCAGCCAGCAAGAGCCAAAGAATTATCACATTGCTTTAAAGGACAATGGATGGGTTGATGCCATGCAGCTTGAGCTTCTTCAGTTCAAGAAACAACAAGTGTGGGAACTGGTTCCACTACCTCCAGGTAAGTGTGCAATAGGCACTAAATGGGTGTTTAGGAACAAAACTGATGAAAATGGGCTTATTGTTAAGAACAAGGCCAGACTGGTTGTTCAGGGGTTTGCACAAGAAGAAGGTATTGATTATGATGAAACCTTTGCCCCTGTAGCCAGACTGGAAGCAATTCGATTGTTTTTAGCTTATGCTGCTTATCAAAATCTTAAAGTTTTTCAAATGGATGTCAAAAGTACATTTTGTATGGGAAAATTAAAGAAGAGGTTTATGTATGTCAACCACCAGTTTTTGAGGACAATAAACATCCTAATTAGGTGTATAAGCTTGATAAAGCTCTTTATGGGTTGAAACAAGCTCCTAGAGCCTGGTATGAGACATTATCAAACTTTCTTCTGGAAAATAATTTCACTAGAGGCTCCATAGATAAAACTTTATTCATTAAGAAAGCTGGGCAGCATAATCTACTTGTTCAAATTTATGTAGATGATATTATTTTTGCATCCTCTGATCCACAGTTGTGTGATGCCTTTACAAAGTTGATGCAACAAAAGTTTGAAATGAGTGCCATGGGGAATTACAATTCTTTCTGGGTTTGCAAATCAAACAAAAGGCTGATGGAATTTTCATTCATCAGTCCAAATACACAAAAAATCTTTTGGAAAAGTTTGATTTACAAAATTGTAAACCCTGTTCTACTCCCATGTGCAACACCACACAACTGGATACAGATCAGAAAGTGCAGGACCGTTTAAGGGCTTAAGCACAATTACAACACAACAACACAATGAGGAGATTAACTAAGCTCTAATCAAACAGTGAACTGGGTAACCAAAGGTGATACAAAGAACACAAGTAAAGCAAGAGACAGAACAAGAGAATATGGGTTTCAAGGAGGCAGTATATTGCTTTCTCAAGTTCTTTTACAAGTGTTACAAAGCATAAAGAAAAGATACAAGAACTTGAAATACTTATACTACAACCTACAGCCGGCTATACTTTGAAAGCCAGCTGGATACAATTGACTAGACACTAACAAAATCAATTGTAGGATCAAAAGGCATATCTGCCTTTTGACCTTGTGACTATGACATGCCATAGCTCACATCCTTATACAATACAAAAAGGATAAAGTACATAAAGTGGAAAGTTGAAGACTCAAGACCTCAATGTACAGTTACCAAAAGCAAGACCCTTTTCACCAACTCATGTAAGTTGGTGACTTTACAGAGATGCAGCGGAAAAGGTGCTTTATGGAACAGTACATCAGATAAAGCATGTGTACTAAAAGTCTTCGGAAGAAATCTGTCTTCATAGGCTGAAGCTTCGAAAGACTTTGTCTCTGAAGCTTCGGAAGACTTCATGTTTGGCTTCGGAAGATATTGGTCTTGGCTTCGGAAGATTTTACACTTAGAGTATTTTCTAATGCTTTGTGTAAAACTTCCGAAGCATTCTTCACTTCAGTACTTAGTGCATGTTGCTGAGACACTTAGGCTGTTTTGGGTTGCATCAGACTTCAGGAATCCTTACAAACTCCCCCTAGGCTGATGCTACCAAAACACTTGGAAGATCTTCAAATGTTGGTAGTCTTCAGTACAATCAGGACCATTCCTTTCTTCATGAGATGGTCAGGATCATCAAGACTTTCATAGTATCTTCTCATCTCAAAGAGATCATGCAGAGGTAAGTTGATTATGTCTTGCCATGAGTAGACATTCTCAACACCTTGATCTCTGATAACAGTCCATCTCTCTGGATTGGTAGAGTAAGTCCAGGACAAGATGGGTGTCTCACTAGTTAGAGGAGCCACTTGAATAGGAGTTGATTGGGCTGCCTCATCATGCACTTCCTCAGGTTGATCTGATTCAGCCTGAGGTGCAGAGGTAGATGACTTTGGCTTCTTCTTCTTAGTCTTTGGTTTTGAAGCCATCCTCTTCTTCCTCTTGGATGTCTTTAACTGAGAAGACTGGTCTGCAGCACCATGTTGATCATCAGTGTCTTTCTCAGTTGGGTGTTCCTCCCTCACAGGTTCAGAAGGAGAGGGAGTTTGACCCTGCCTAGGATCAGAAGATGAAGCTTGCTGGGGCTCAGCTGGAGGTGCTGGTTGAGGTGTCTCTGGTTGTTCAAACTTGACCTCCACTTCAGGTGGGACTTGACTTGGAAGAGAGTGCAAGTCAATGAGTTCTCCACTTTTAATCTTCTGCTTGATCACCCTAATATGCTCATCCATGGTGGATAGAGACATGGGGCCAAGTCTCCTTCCGGAGAATCCATACAGCTTCAAGAAGCTCACCATTCTTTGTCTGTCAGCAGACTTCTTTGCATTCTTTTGAATGATGGCCCTTGACTTTGCAGCTTCTTCCCTTAGTTTCCTTTTGGTTGTCTTTCTTTCCTTGACTAACTCAAGCTCAAGTTGCTTTAGATACTCGAACTCAATGAAGTCATAAGACAAAGGGAGAAGTGCATCTGCCTGATAGAAGCCTGTGGCACTCAGGTAGTTGATCATCCTGATCCTATCTTCCTCTTTATCTACCTGAGGTTCTTGTGGAGCCACATCTTCCTGTGCAGGACTTTCTTGAACTGGTGAGAGAGTAGGAGCATGCTTGTAAAGTCTTTTCTGTCTCTTCTCCTCTTTGAGTTGGAGAAGTATCATTGCATCCTCTTTCTCCTTCAACTCTCTTGACACTTCTCTGTCAGCCAGTTCATTTAGCTCTTCTAAGGGGAGGGAGATGATCTCATCAATGTCATAGTTCCTGGTCTGTAAGTAGGTAATCCTGACTGCCCTTAACTCATCATCTTGAGTATTTGGTCTGGGAGCAGCCCTGATTGCAGCTTGCATGAAGCTAGATGACCCAGTGGAACTTTCTCCCCTTAGTCTCCTTTTCCTCTCTCTCTCTTCCTCCTCAATTTCCTCAGGAGTCATTATCCTTTTCCCTTTGTCACCAACAGACCTTTGTGACTCAGGGTGGATTGAAGCTTGGCCTTCATTGCTTGGAGTAGCTTCCATGCTCTGGCCAGAGAGAGGCTGAGAAACACCTTCACCAGCAGGTGTCTCAGATGGAGTTTGGACCTCAGCAGCAGTTGTTGATGATGAGACAGGGGTCTCAGGTTCTGTCACTGGGCCTTCAGTCAAGGTTTCCCCTATGAAACTAATCTTAGGGTCCACCTCAACATCCAGTTGACCGATGACATTGCCTGATTGCCTAAGTCTCCTTCTTAGAGAGAACTCTGCAAGGATCCTGTCTTGGATTCTTTGAGCCAGCCTGTCAGCTTGTCTTGAATTGCTTGGATTGACAAGTGGCAAGTTGACTAAATCCAGTCTTTCATAAAAGCTCAGGCTTTGGAATTGAAAAACTTCTTGTTGGCCTTGAACTCTTTGAAGTATGAGGGCTCTCCTGTCATCATCATACCTCCACCTTATGATGTGATTGCCAGTTCCTAGTGGTGGAGATGAGACAGCCCTTGGTATACCTTCCTCAAAGAGACTCCTGATGAGAGAGTCTATAGAGTCCACATTAATGTGTACTTGAGGAAGTTGCTGAGAATGCACAACAGCAAGTGAGGATGGTGAGTCCTCTATGTCCATTCTCTCTGAAGAACTCCCAGGTTCTGTGGTTGTAACAACTTTCTCCCCCTTTTTGGTAGCATCACCCACTTGCATAGGTGAGCTGGAGGATAAGTCAATCACTTCCACAGGTTCTTGTGTTTCTGGTTGAGCTCTCCTTAAAGGTCTCCCAGCTAGTTTTTCCTGCAGATATGAAATCTGGAGTTGCTGATCATTGACCCTGTTTTGCAGGGTAGTCACTTGAGATTCCAAGTGACTAACCTTAGAGACTAAGTAGGTGCATGTTTTTGACAGTTTTTGCACCTTTAGTCTCAAATTCCCCTCATCTTCATCAGAAGATTCATTGGGGGATGAGATGATTAGACCAAAGTCTTCTCTCTCACCACCAGCTTGAGTTTCTTGGCTGCTGGTTTTCCTCTGCTCACTGGCAGCCTCAGTTGAGATGCCAATGGGCTGAGTTGCCATGGTTGAGGTCTTAATGATGTAATCACTTTCAAAAGTGAGAGCCTCTTCCATATCGACATCCTGAACAGGTTCAGAATACCAATTGCAGGACCGTTTAAGGGCTTAAGCACAATTACAACACAACAACACAATGAGGAGATTAACTAAGCTCTAATCAAACAGTGAACTGGGTAACCAAAGGTGATACAAATAACACAAGTAAATCAAGAGACAGAACAAGAGAATATGGGTTTCAAGGAGGCAGTATATTGCTTTCTCAAGTTCTTTTACAAGTGTTACAAAGCATAAAGAAAAGATACAAGAACTTGAAATACTTATACTACAACCTACAGCCGGCTATACTTTGAAAGCCAGCTGGATACAATTGACTAGACACTAACAAAATCAATTGTAGGATCAAAAGGCATATCTGCCTTTTGACCTTGTGACTATGACATGCCATAGCTCACATCCTTATACAATACAAAAAGGATAAAGTACATAAAGTGGAAAGTTGAAGACTCAAGACCTCAATGTACAGTTACCAAAAGCAAGACCCTTTTCACCAACTCATGTAAGTTGGTGACTTTACAGAGATGCAGCGGAAAAGGTGCTTTATGGAACAGTACATCAGATAAAGCATGTGTACTAAAAGTCTTCGGAAGAAATCTGTCTTCATAGGCTAAAGCTTCGGAAGACTTTGTCTCTGAAGCTTCGGAAGACTTCATGTTTGGCTTCGGAAGATATTGGTCTTGGCTTCGGAAGATTTTACACTTAGAGTATTTTCTAATGCTTTGTGTAAAACTTCCGAAGCATTCTTCACTTCAGTACTTAGTGCATGTTGCTGAGACACTTAGGCTGTTTTGGGTTGCATCAGACTTCAGGAATCCTTACAGAAAGGTAAAGTGGTTGATGAAACACTTTACAGATGTATGATTGGGTCCTTGATGTACTTAACAGCTTCTAGACCAGATATTATGTTTGCTACATGTGTTTGTGCTAGATTTCAGGCTGCACCTAAGGAGTCTCATTTGATTGCAGTCAAGAGGATCTTTAGATATCTGCAAGGCACCCCATCTCTAGGTTTATGGTATTCTACTAGACATTCTGGTAAATTAGTTGCTTTTTCTGACAGTGACTATGCAGGGTGTAAGTTGACCAGGAAATCAACTTCTGGTGGATGTCAATTCCTATGCAACTGTTTGATTTCTTGGCAGAGTAAGAAACAAACCTCAGTTGCTACATCAACTGCTGAAGCTGAGTACATTGCTGCTGCAAGCTGTACATCTCAGGTACTCTGGCTTCAAAACCAATTATTGGATTATGGCATAACAGAGACTAAGACTCCATTGTTAATGGATAGCTCTTCAGCTCTTTGTATTGTCAAGAATCCTATCCAGCACTCTAGGACTAAACATATTGAAATCAGACACCATTTTATTAGAGATTGTTTTGAAAAAGGTCTGATTGATCCAAAGTTTGTTCCTAGTGCTGATGAGCTTGCAGACATTTTTACTAAGCCTTTGGATAGTTCAACTTTCCACAACCTGGTGTTAAGGCTTGATATGCTGCAGCTAGAATAAGTGACAACTACTGATGATCTCAGTATTAAGTATTGATGATCATTGGTAACCTTGTCACATATAAGTACTGATGAGTTCCTTTACCCTCAGTAGTTTTTATAACTACTGAAGGCAACATGCCGCAAGTACTGAAGTACTTTATTTGTTAAAACAGCTGATGTAGTTACAACAGCTGATGAAATCACAACAGCTGATGTAGCTACAACTACTGATGTCAGAAATGCAGATAAGTACTGATGACCAATGACACCTCTGAAACTCAGATTTAAGTCTGATGAGTAAGTGTGGAGGTCAGACTGAAACAGCTGAAAAGCTATGAATTGACGAAAACAGCTGATGAGTAATTTCTCTTCAGTTGTTTCTACAACTGCTGTTTCTAAACAACTGAAGCCAAACCTATGTCTTCAGTAGTTTACAACTACTGAAGACTAACACCAAGTCTTCAGCTGTTTACAACAACTGATGACAAAACCAATGTCTTTAGTAGTTTCACAACTACTGATGACAAACACCATGTCCTCAGTTGTTTCACCACCTGAAGTCAAAACTGTCTTCAGTAGTTTTATAACTACTGATGACTAAATCAGAGACTTCAGCTGTTTCAACGTCTGCCGGTTAAAACCAAGTCTTCAGTTGTTTTATAACAACTGCTGATCACACCAATAAGGTCAGTCATTCCAAACCTCTGAAAGTTAATGCCACGTCATCAGTAGTTTCAACAAATGATGACTAACACCAAAACCTTCAGTCGTTTTCTAACCCTACCCTTTAAATACCTTATCCCACCTTCAGAGTTTTCCTCACCTCTCCTCTCAAACCTAACGTTCAAAAACTCTGTAACTTCTCTTCATCAATGGCGACCATGCAACTAAAACCACGACACAACTGTGTCGCTCATCTCACAAAATCGCCATACTGGACCAAGTTTCACAACGCCATTGATTTAATGGTTCAGTCACCTTACCAAACGGCTTTTCTGTTAAACCCCACCATATATGCCGAATCTCTTAGCCAATTCTGGACAAACGTCACTCTTGTCTCTGAGGAGAATGACACAGAGTCTCTTCAATCGTTTGTCAATAGTCAAAAGGTGGTCATTACTCCAGACACTCTTCGCCAAACCCTCAATCTGGATGATGCCACTTTCCCAACTGGTTATCCAAAGGGCACAACAGATCTATCATTTGCCCACCATGGATACCAAGGTAACCTGAGTGCCTCTACCATATTGAAGAAACATTTCCTGGATGCCGAACGTCTCATCTTTCATATGGTAAATGTCTGCCTTGCCCCCAAGACTTCATCATGGGATCAAATGTCCACAAGGTGGCAACAGGTAATGTACTCCATCCTTGAGCAACAACCTTTAAATTTTTCTGAAATACTATTTTTAGAGCTCAAGGATATGGACCAAAAACAACTTGCTAACCGTTGGATATTATATCCTCAATTCATAATGGCCATAATTGAAAACCAGCTTCAAGCTGAGGGACTTGTTGGCCTGGGAGTCCCTTCTATGGCTGTATTGCCTGAGGTATACTCCCGGCACAACTCTGACCAATCACTGAAAATGGCTGCCAAGCTGCGCAAACCCACGCAGCTGGAACCCACAGCCACCACCACCAAATCCAGAGTCCCCACCAAACCAAAAACAAAATGCCCCAAAACAGCTATTCAGGGAGATGAGTCCCCTGAAGATGCTCCTGTACCACCAAGGCAGGATATACTTGCTGGTGTAAACCCCCCAGCAGTATCAAAGACTCTACCAGCCACAGCCGCTCAGGATTCCTCTCAAAAGGAGCCTGAAGCAACCAAAGAAGGGGTACCCACTAATCTGGAATCTTCCTCATTTGAGGAGATTGCCATTGAAAAGCACCATTCTCCCCAAGTGCATACTGATTTTACCCTATCTCCCCATGAAAATGCCCCCCAAAGTCCAACACTTATAATTGCAAACGTGCTGACTCAGCTGCATGCCTCTCCTCCTCCCCACCAAACACCAACAAAGGGGACAACCACAGCCATTGAGGAAGAGGATCAACATGCTTCTGACAACCCACAGAACCGGGGTTTAAATGTTCTGTCTCCTGGTGTAGATAAGGAGATCAGAATATCTGGTGAGGTTGCCACCTCTTCTGAATCAACACATGATCAGACTGAGGCTGGTAACATTGCTAAGACCTCATCAGAGGCAACAACTGATGAAGGACATCGTCCTGAGGCTGGAAGTCCCCAGTTCCAAGAAAAAGGGGCACATGCTAAAACTGGTCTACACCCGGTGCATGTACATCCTGCTACAAGCAGGAGGTCAGGTGATTCAGCATCTGCTGATGATGACCTGGGCTTCTTTTATGATGTTCTGGCCCAGAACACAATTCTTGAGGAAGAAGTCTGTAGACTACAAAGCCTACTTGACCAATTCTCTCAAGAAGCAAGTCCATCTGACACCAACATAAACCCACAGATGGCACCTTCACCTGAAGGTCTCCCAAACACTCAGCCAATCAAAACTTACAACCCACCAGCCTATACTTCTGGCATTGCTTCTCAGGGACAGAACCCCTCTGAGCAAACAGCTGCTATCTTCCAGCAATCCCTACCTCTCATCACCCCAATGATCACAGACATTGTGATCAAAACCATGGATGAGAGGCTTCCCTCAATCATACAACCCCTGGTGGAGGAGATTGTGAGCACAAGGCTTTCTACTACTCAAACCCTTGCAACCAATGCAACCAAAAAGGGGGAGAGTCAGTTAGTGAAAGCAAAGGGGAAGAGCATACTGAAAGAACAGGAGACTGAGAAGGAAGAGGAGGTTGTGAAGGAGATTGAGAAGGAAGAGGAGTTTGTGAAGGGAGCTGACATTGATCAAGTGGGTGAAAGTCACAAAGACTTTCATATCACATATAAGAAGAGGAAGGTTGAAGGAAAAGAAAAAGAACTCCAACTTGATGAGATGATCAAAATGGCGGATGCTACACATAGTAAATCAATGGACTCCATTATTGATCAACTGTATAGACAAGGATTCGATACTACACAGCTTGACTCAGAGATTAGGAGACTTGAAGTTGAAGAAATTAACTCAAGATGGGCAAGTTATGATGCATTAGAAAGAGAAAGACTGGAGATCATGATCAGATTCATTGCAAAGTATCTTGGGAGATCATTGATAGAGATTAAGTCATGGACCAGGGACAGTATCTTGGCAATAACCACCAAGATCTGTACGTCTGAAGCATATACTAAGGGATTAGTGATTGAAGCACTAAATGAGGCAGGTGCTGGGAACAGAAATGAACTAGCAAAACACTCAAAAGCCTCACTCACTACAAGAATGCTAGAACAACCTACAAAACTTACCACTTCAAAATCACCACTACCACAACCCATTAAACCAACTCCTTTACCCTCAAAACCAACAGCCGATGATGCATCCAAGAAGAAGAAGAGAAGGATGTTGAGGCTAGAAGAAGAAGAAGAAGAGGATGATGAGGAAGAAGATAGGCTGCCTCTTTCCGCAGTCCTAACTTTGCCTAAAGCCAAACCTATGCCCATCACTCCCACCTCACAGATGGAAACGGTGAGAGTAAAGATAGAAGAAGAACAGCAGCAAAGGCTTCATGATGAGGAGATGCTGAAAAGCATAGACAAAACTTATGCTGCTTCTTCATCAATAATCAGCATGAAGAAAGAAGCTCTGAGATTGTACACCCTTGCTAACACATTTCAATATCAGAAGGAAAAGGTGAGAATGTGGCCTGATCCTAGGGTGGCTCACAGAATTGTGAAGAAAGACATTCCTGCGAGATACAAGGGCCAAGTAAAAAGGATCGTAGATGAAGAGATCACTGTGGTCCTTGTAGTATCACCCTGGGAAATTGTAGAAGATTTCAAGAAGGCTTATGAGGCTAAACAGCCACCCCAAAAGATGTTAGAAAACAGAGTAATTAAAAAGGGGTTAGTCTACAAGAAGCTTGAGAACTTCAAACAAAATGAGCTCAGTCTGTTACTTGAAGGTACTCACCCAGATGAGTTTGCATACAGACAAATTACAACAGTTGAGCTCAAAAATGGCAAACAGGCTAAGTACATCTCAGAGCTGTATGGGCGTGAAGGATTGTTTGATGGTGAACCTGAAAATCTTACCATGGAAGAACAAATTATGTTTCTCAGAGCATACACCAGAGAATCCTACAGGCTTATACATGGGAAGTGAGTCTCATGGATGGGGGAACAGCTCAGTGTCCAATTCCCCAAAACAGAGCTCCCATCCATACTTTGCCAACCAAATCATCAGAGACTCATTTGCAGGCCAGTGCTTATATGGGTCATCTTCTCAACTGATCAAGAAGGAAAAAGACCAACCATTTTGCCAACAATAAGTGGGACCTCAATAAAGTTAAAGGTTTTGGCTGCATTGGTTCAGGGGGGGTTTGTTGGACCAAAAGAACCAATGAGCCGGATCAGAAAAACCTTTAAGTCCCACAGACGTCACAACAACTACTGAAGTCCACAACAGCTGAAGATAACACCTGATGACAAAGTCTGAAGACAAGTACTGAAGACAAAGTCTGAACACAAGTGTTGAAGACAAAGTCTGAAGACACAAGTGCTGAAGACAAAGTCTGAAGACAAGTACTGAAGACAAAGTCTGAAGACACAAGTGCTGAAGACCAAGTATCAGACGTTGTCATAACAGCTGAAGAGGACTTCTTCAGTAGTTGTGACGGTTTACTTTCAGTAGTTTTATGTTTTATCTTTTCAGTAGTTTTGTAAAACGACTGAAGAGTTTGTTCTTCAGTCGTTGTAGTTTCAGTAGTTTCTTATCAGTAGTTTTATATTTTGTACTTAGCACTCTGATATGTTCTCAGTAGTTGTGAACATTTCAATAGTTTGTTAAGTGTTAGTTATTTTTGTAATAGATCTGCCAGTTGTCACTATCCCGTGATAACAGCAGTGATTGCACTCTATATAAGGAGTGTCAACCTTATTGTAATTGTGAATGATTGAGCAGAAATATTTGGTATAATTGAAACATTCCTTATCACAGAAATATATTCTCGTATTTGTTTACAAATATCAAATTCTTGCTACAAATTGTCTAATTCTTGATCTTATTCCGCTGCATTACACTCTAATCCATCGAACTTGTGATCACTGATCCTGACAAGTAACGTTCGATATAGGCCAATCCATGAAACACCCTCAACATCATGATGACTCACTCTATTGCGTTGATGCTTGCGATTCGATCATAAGCTGTCATTTGAAGGAAGCCCTTCAAAATGAAGCTTGCAATACTCAATTAATAGAAGTCACAATCACCGAATCCATCTGTGGAAACCAAACCATTCCAGAACTTGAAGTTAACGAAACATCATTTCATCAAGAAGCATCTGAGATCATTGAGCAAGACTTGGAACCAAAAGCCAAACCTTCTATCGAAGACCCTCCAGTCCTAGAGCTCAAAGAACTTCCATTTCATCTCGAATACGCTTTTCTTGAAAACACATCTCAACTTCCTGTCATAATCTCATCCGCCTTATCAATTGATGAGAAGAACAAGTTGCTCAATGTGCTTAAGGCACACAAACGAGCAATTGCATGGAAAATCATGGACATCAAGGGAAACAATCCATCCTTTTGCACTCATAAAATATTGATGGAGGAGAACTTCAAATCCGTCATTCAACCTCAAAGACGTTTAAACCCGAGCATGCAAGAGGTGGTGAAGAAAGAAGTAATCAAACTGCTAGATGCCGGTTTGATTTACCCTATTTCTGATTCGCCTTGGGTCAGTCCCGTCCAAGTTGTTCCAAAGAAAGGAGGAATGACTGTTGTAACTAACGAGAAGAATGAGCTTATTCCCACTCGTACGGTTACAGGATGGAGAGTTTGCATAGACTATCGCAAACTCAATGACGCCACAAGGAAAGATCACTTCCCTCTTCCTTTCATCGACCAAATGCTTGAGAGATTCTTTGGAAAAATGTTCTATTGTTTTCTGGATGGTTTCTCAGGTTATTTTCAAATTCCTATTGCTCCCGAAGATCAAGAAAAGACAACATTCACCTGTCCATATGGCACATTCGCTTATCGGCGAATGCCCTTTGGCTTGTGTAATGCTCCTGCTACATTTCAAAGATGCATGGTAGCAATTTTTCATGACATGATTGAACACTCAATGGAAGTTTTCATGGATGATTTCTCCATCTTTGGAAACTCATTTGAGCAATGTCTTGAAAACCTGGAAAAGATGATGGTTAGATGTGAAGACTCCAACCTTGTTTTAAATTGGGAAAAGTGCCACTTCATGGTTACGGAAGGAATAGTGTTAGGACACAAAATCTCTCGAGCGGGGCTTGAAGTCAATCAAGCCAAAGTCGACACTATTTCTAAACTTCCGCATCCCACAACCGTGAAAGACATCAGAAGTTTCCTAGGACATGCAGGATTCTACCGTCGTTTCATTAGAGATTTTTTCAAAAATCGCTCGACCAATGACTCAACTTCTGGAGAAAGACGTGAAATTTGTATTTTCTGATGAATGCATTAGTGCATTCAAATTGCTTAAGGAGAGATTGGTAACTGCTCCAATCATGGTTTCCCCAGATTGGAACCTACCATTTGAACTCATGTGCGATGCAAGCGATTTCGCGGTAGGAGTTGTATTAGGACAAAGGAAAGACAAGCAATTTCACCCATTTCATTATGCGAGCAAAACCCTAAACGACGCACAAGAAAACTACACTACCACCGAAAAAGAACTTCTTGCGGTAGTTTTCGCATTCGATAAATTCCGCTCGTATCTCATCCTTTTAAAGACAATTGTTTACACCGATCATGCAGCCCTTCGTTATTTGTCAACAAACAAGATGCAAAGCCGAGATTAATTCGTTGGATTCTTCTGCTTCAAGAATTTAATATCGAAATTCGTGATAAGAAAGGAGCGGAAAATCTAGCGGCTGATCATCTCTCGTGTCTTGAGGATTCAAGTCCTTCACAAACTGAGGAAGCCAAAATAAACGACAATTTTCCTCACGAATTCCTTATGCACATTCAATCCTTAATCGATGAACATCCTTGGTTCGCCGATTTTGCGAATTACTTAGGAAGCGGAATCCTTCTCAAAGGAATGACTTATCAGCAAAAGAAGAAGTTCTTTATTGATATCAAACATTACTATTAGGAGGACCCGTATCTGTTCAGAATCGATGCAGACCAACTCATTCGAAGATGCGTATACGGAAGTGAAGCAGAACAAATTCTAAGGCACTGTCATGAAGGACCCACAGGAGGACACCATGGAGCAACCTTAACAGCCAAGAAAGTATTCGACTCTGGATTTTACTGGCCCACGATCTTCAAAGATGCTCATAACATGGTACGCACCTGTGATGCATGTCAAAGAGCAACCAATATCTCAACACGAGATGAGATGCCTCAGAAACCAGTTCAAGTATGCGAGATATTTGATATATGGGGTATTGATTTCATGGGGCCATTCCCGGTGTCATTTGGCAATCGTTACATCTTGGTAGCAGTTGATTACGTTTCAAAATGGGCTGAAGCTCAAGCCCTGCCTTCTAATGATGCCAGGAACATTGTCAAATTCCTTAAGAAACTATTTTCTCGTTTTGGTGCCCCCAAAGCTCTGATTAGTGACCGAGGAACTCATTTCTGTAACAATCAGCTTGAAAGAGCAATGGCACGTTATGGAGTTCACCATCGCTTTACAACTGCTTACCATCCACATGCGAATGGACAAGCCGAAGTCACTAACCGAGGTATCAAACGAATCCTTGAGAAAACTGTAGGTCAAAATCACAAGGACTGGTCTATCAAGTTAGATGATGCATTATGGGCTTTTCGAACAGCCTATAAGACTCCCATCGGCACAACACCGTTTAAACTAGTTTATGGGAAGTCGTGTCATCTACCTGTAGAACTAGAGCATAAGGCCTTTTGGGCACTTAAAGCAGCAAACTTGGACCAAGACCTTGCAGGAAAGAATCGATTCCTACAAATTCACAAATTGGAGGAATTGAGGGAACAAGCGTACAAAAACGCTAGGGTTTACAAAGAAAAGACAAGGAAATTCCACGACGCTCGATTAAAGAGCACAAAACAATTTCATGTGGGAGAACGTGTCTTACTGTATAACTCTCGTTTACGTTTATTTCCCGGAAAACTGAAATCACGTTGGTCTGGACCTTATACGATCAAAAACGTGTTTCTGAATGGTGCCATTGAAATTTACAACCACGCAGGTTTAAGTTTCAAAGTAAATGGTCATCGTTTGAAACCGTATAACGATGGACCAACCAAGATTTCTTCGGAGGAATTAAACCTCCACCCCAACGAAAACTAAGTGTGGGGAAGGGTCGTGCCAAAGACCCGAAACTTAAACGCGGCACCTATACATAAATTTTTCTCACTTTTTAGCAATTTTTAGGACTTCACAAGCACAAGCACGGGGCCGTGCCTCATCAAGCACGCCCCCGTGTCTTTGACAAAATTTTTCCACGATTTCCGTTGACGACTCTGGAACGTTGCAGGTCAAATTTAAGACGATTTCTGACAAGCACGAGGCCGTGCCTAGCTAAGCACGCCCCCGTGTTCACTCTTCACGACCTGTATATAAATACCACACTTGTTCCATTCTTTCATCACACTCATTCTTGCTCAAAAACATCTAAAAAAATGAAAGAATTAAGTCACGGAAGCTCAAACTGGAATCCTGCGAAGAAACCGCGTTCTGAAACGCGAGAGCCGACGACTCAAGAGTATTTCTTGAAAATGCATGAACTAATCAAGCAATTGACAGAAATGAACCTCGTTGCTTCCCAACGCTTAGCTGAACTTATCCAAAAAGTTCAGCAGATGAGCGAGGAACTCATTTCCATTAACCAGCAGCTCGCGGAATTGAGCAACCGCACTTCTCCGCACTTCCACACGAAATGTGTGGAGGTTTCTTTTAGAAACATTCCATGATGTGTTAAGTGCGCTGTTGCGCGTTAAAGAGTCTGGTTTTGCTGTTTCAGATTCTCGGCTTTTAACGTATCGTGTAACCGTAGGATCCTAAGGAATGTAATTTTCAATTTGGCTTGTGCTATTTAACTATAGGACTATTTTCGTATCTTTTCTGATGATTTGGAAGTGATAAAACTTAACCGGGAAAATTACACAATGCACGAAACTGAAAAACGGAATAACAAAAGACTGAAACCGAACATTACACTTGAACACGGCCCCGTGCTCATAGAGGCACGCCCCCGTGTTCGACAAGAAATGACACCACCTGCCATGTTTCAGCCTTTTGTCTTTTTCCCATCAATGTTGCATGATAAAAACCGAACTAATGTGCCTGCAAAGTCGTATCCACTTTCAATTCCATCTTCTTTCCCATTTTTCTTTCATTTTTTTTAAGTGTTCTTGCAAGAGTATTTGGCCAAGAGGTTAGTATACTAATTCGTTTGATTATGAAAGTCATTTACATGTAGTTAGGTGATTAGGTCTCTAAACAACCGAACTCCTAGCAATTATGTGTAAACACTTGTTCTTAAACGTGTTATGGAATGATGAATGCTTTTAACCTACTTGTTCATGTTTATTCTTGTAGTAGATTAGTGTTAATTAGTGTGTTTAGTTAGATATTAGTATGTTTAGTTAGTTAGTTAGTTGTTTTCTTTTATTGTTAACAAGACTATCTTCATAATTCGTGGTAAAACCTTTGTTAATCATGTTCAAGTTACAAGAGTTATCAAGTGATGTAAAACAATATATATTTTGAGTAACTTGGATTATTAACAAATGATTAAAATGTTAAAGTATAATCTTTGATTTTTAAAGCAAGAAAATGTTAAACCCATGCTTAATCAACGATTTACAAACAAAACCACGATTGCTCGAGTCAAGATTTCATGCCCAAACATGTTAACCGCACCCCCACGTTGTACAAAGCGCACCCCCATGTTCAGAAAATTTTTTTCATTGGATGATAAATTCTTAACTATTTTTGAACATGAATTGAATCATTATGATGTTATGTATTGAAAAACATATGATTTTCACTAATATCATGAGACTGCTTAAGAAATTTGTTTTGTCTAGATTAATTTATTTTTAAATTTCAGGATCATGGATCATCCCCACTTACATTTGGAGGGAGCTGCGAGAGATGGTGTCATGATAGACTTCAAAGATTGCTACAAAGGGTCGAAAGATCCCACTTACAAGCAGATGAAGAAACACTAGCGGCAGTCCGACAGCTAAAAAGATATAATAATTTATTAAGTGTCCAGTGGAAACGTTTATTTTCACAAAATAGACCTTCCGTTTATGAACTGACTCTTGAATTTTTAGCATCTTTTAAATTTAGCATGAAAGACTCTGATCCTTGGGATGAAAATGCAGTTTCATTCAGACTAGCTGGGAATTGGCATAAAACATCCATTGCCTTGTTCGGTGTCTATCTTGGAATATACACAGAACAAGAAATAGAGGAGGAGGCAATATCTGGAATGCCGGCGTATCATACCTTCCCGGAAGAGGAAAGTAGAGACGCGGAAAGTGGTGCAATGAGGAAAGCATTTTGGGAGCGGATTGGAACCGGAGGGTTCAACTCGAGCAAAACAAAAAGCAGTCAGATACGAGACCCGCTGCTGTGATACATTCATCGGTTACTCAGCCATTCCATAACAGCTCGTTGTCAAAGCGAGGGAGTTGTTAATTTGAGGGACTTGTTTATTTTATATTGTATGGTTAATCAGTTGCCATGTAATATTGGGTATTTGTTTTGTAATCTTTTTGCCAGGAACGCGATTGCAGGTGCTCCAACACCCATGTTTGGAGGAAGCTGGATTTTGAACTTATATGAAAGCTATGGTTATAACACTGAGGGAACCGAAGGAGTGATGCCAGGACTGTTGGACTTGAGCATCTGTACAAGTATGTACATGGTGACAAGTTTACCAAAGGGGCAGCCGAGATTCATGGATAAGAAGGGACAAATCCGGGATCCGGCGGATCCCGAAGAAATTATCATGGACCTCGACATGCCGATACAACCGGAAGGAGCCGGAGCTGGATCTTCAAGTTCACGAACAAGGGAATTCCCAACCATGTTAGACCTTTATGAGTCAATCCAAACCACCGAAACCCATGCAAGGCGATTATTTGAATATGCCCAACGAGCCTTCAACCGAGTCGAAAATCTGTATTCCCGAGTCGATGACTTGAGCAGAGATGTCACGTACATCAGAAACCAAATGTACCACGAGTGGGGGGATATCCCACCACAAAGCCCTTGAAAACCGTATCATTTTCGGGGCCCCGACACAGTTGTTTTGTGCCAATCTATCTTTTAATTTATGTCGTTTTGTTTTTATTTTATGTGTTTAGGATTTTAATGTTTTCAATAAATTGGTGACATTTCAGGTGATACCGAGGATTCTAACAACGCGAGGGCAACCAAACACAAGTGAAAAATTCATCATTTTTAGAGGAATTATTTCATTACCCTTCCTCGATCATGAATATTTTAATCACATTGAGGACAATGTGAATTTTAAGTGTGGGGATGGGAGTAATGCATTTGACTTTGCTAAAAAGGTCCAAATTAAAATTTTTAAGAAAAGATCACTTACCAAGTAATTTTTGTGACAAGAAACCAAAAATTTGATATAATTTTTGATAAACCAAATTATAAATATACGTTTTCGGAAAATAAAGAAGTAAATCCATGACGTCCAAATAAAAATTGAAAATGTTTTTTTGTGATATCCTTAAAAGCAATAATCTAGTAAAATATTTAATCATGTAAAATGAAACACTTTTACCCAATTCCATCTGTATGTGAGTTTATTTTTGAGCCTTAAACAAGCTTTTGCAAATTGCAATTCTACTTTCATTCTGGATTAAATTGAGGGTGCCATATGATACGTGTGATTAGAACTTGCTTTGGGTATACATTTCAAGACCTTAATTAGTATTTGTTGCATAAAAATGAGTTAGGCACTAGGAAACCTTAACCATTCAAGCCCCAACCATTGTCTTTAATTTTCCTTACCCGAACGTCAACCCTAGTTAGCCCCGTTGAGCTTAAACGTTTTTTATCTTTCAATCACCCAAGTCACCAAGTCACTTAACCAAAAAGCCTTCAACAAAACCCGTTTTCGTTAAAGACACGTTTTTGGCTTATAAAAAAAATAAAAAAAAATTTGGTCTTTTACCGGCAGACCTTAAAGAACTAGAATGCATTCTTTTGATTTCAATTTGCTTTGTTGCCTTCATCACGCAAAACGAGGACTTCCTCTGGAAATCCACGAACAAATTTTCAATCTCACGTTTGACGCAAGAAAGAAATGGCGAAAAAAGGAACAAGTTCTGCCATTTTGTGGGATTTCAAAAAGTGCTATAAAGAGACGGGCAAAAAGATATGAAAGATTCCCGAATTGTGGAAATTGGTCCCATAATGGAAAATGCAAAAAGAATCAAACTGAATCTCAATACGAATACACAGAATTAATGCGATTGGGTGCTATTAGGCTTCAAGCCGAACGATCCTTGAGAAAGGAAAGTTTTGTGTATCTTCGGGTAAAAGATGAAGTACGATTCTTGAGAGCAAAATACGGTCTTGACAATCTGACCTTAAACGAGTCCTCAAGCTAGCATATCCCTTCTAGCTTGAAGTATTGTATAGGAAACCTTTATTGCTTTCCTTGTAGTTTAAGTTAGAAAAATAAGCTATAGCAATTAGCCACTCTTTCTAAATATTCCATACCCGAGCCCAGCCAAGTTACAACCCATCAAATACCTAATGATATATGCAAATAAATATCTAAGTAGGTGGAGATTTGATCCCTTAACAAGCATATGATTTCAAACGTATTCATACTAGGCAATTGAGTGTATTAGTCATACTTAATCTTGATTATGACTCCATATATTTAGCCGAGTGTGAGTGCATCTTGTGAGAAGTGTGGATTTTTACATGATAATAATCTTTACTAACCAACCTATTGCTTGCTAGGATATCATTTTACATGTGCTTAGAATATTTATATTTGGATGAAAATAGTATTTACTTGCATACTTCTCGAAAGACATGTTTATAATTTGATTTATTTGGTTTTTGGTGGAATTGTCATTTTAAGTGATTTTTGCTTGAGGACAAGCAAAGTTCAAGTGTGGGGATGTTTGATGTGCTCCAAATTATACATAAAAATCCTATCAAAAGCACATCAATTATTCCTTAATATCTTTCTTAAAATGATGAAAATGTACTTAAAAGTGTTAAATTGTGTTTTCAGGTGTTTAAAAGGGCAAGATGGACAAAAGGAGTATATTTAACAAGAAATTGAAGCGATCCGAGCTTTGGACTCCAAGCATGGGGCCGTGCCTCATTAAGCACGCCCCCATGCCTTTCCAGAAACACACCCCTATGCTAAATTAACACACCCCCGTGCTTGGATATCTGACAGGACAAAAAGTATTGTCCCCTAAAAGTAGACACGAGGCCGTGCCCCATAAGGCACGGGGCCGTGTCCCACCTCCAACACGGGGTCGTGCCCCATTTAGCACGGGGCCGTGCCCGACACAAGCTGCATGTACGAGCCGTCCAACTTTCGTAAGCATTGTACTAGCACGGGGCCGTGCCTTTTAGGCACGGGGCCGTGCTTAAACACTCCGGAAAGCCTATAAATAGAAGCCTAAGCTCACCATTTTTGGCAAGCTTTGGTGGGAGAGTTACTCTGCTGAATTCTCTCGGGAATCAAGACTTCAAGATCATTCGGAGGCTCGGGAGGTGCATACAACACTTGGAAGAAGCTTGGGATCACCTAAACGTCATCCATTGTGGATTTCGGTTTGATTGTTCCATTTCACCGATGATCACTTATCTATCTTCTTTGTTATCCGTTGTTATGTTAAAGCTCATCATGAGCTAAACTCTATTTATCATCCTAATCGGATGAAACTTATGTAATTTGTGATGAACTAATGGTGTGATAAATATTATGTTAATGTTATGGTGGTCTTGGGAAAACTATTGATGGGTAGCATCTACATTTGAACGGGAAGTTATAACATTATGGTTTGTGATTGTGATTGTCATACAAGGTTGAAAACCGTATGATTAACTTTCATTCGCGAAACCGGTCTTTATAATAAATCCATGGCTAATGAACTAGAAATGGTTATTAGAAATCATATCACTTTAACTTTCTGATCATTTGCGGGTTTCCTTTTATTAGTTCGGAAACTTCAGTAATTGTTACAGTTTTCTAAAATTAATGGTATGTTAGGAAGGAACCTGATCAACTCTCTTTTTAACATTAAATTATGTTTTCACAAATCATATGTCAAATAGGACACAAAAGATTCACCTACATTACTAGGGCTTTGATCTGAGCAGTAAACTTAGCCTGACAGGATCAAGTCACTACGGCAGCAGGATAGACGAGAAATCGCGCCGGCTCATCTTTATAAACAGTAACATAATTACATCACATCACCAATTCATCACAATTACATAAGTGGAGTCTAATTAGGATGATAACTTTTATTCCCTGATTTTAAATCCAAATGCTTCAAATCTTAGTTTACTTTCTTTTTATTATTGTTTACTTTTAAACCCTAAAAATCTTTCCAATACAAAATATCACTTTTTTTAACAAAAACCAAATCTGATAGTCAAACATCAAGTTTGTTGAGTAGGATAGGTGTGTCCACGGATTGATACTCGGTTCTTACCAACACTATATTACCACACGACAGGTACACTACCTTTTGTGTGTGTGGTTTAGTATTAGTAACAACCAATTAAAACTGAATCTGTGCAATAAATCTTTATCAAATATATATACTATCTGCACCCCATCAGCTAGCAATGCTTTAATGGTTGCTGAAGGCTCATGACCCTACCAACCTCAACAGTACCTGACTTACACCCAGCAGCCATCCTGTTCTTCTGGGCCATACATCATATTTTCTGAGACTCCAAGGTCTCAACAAGCTCAGCAAAGTTCCTTTCAGGACAGCTGTGCTTTTGTCTCAGGAAGTGGACACTCTAGTGATTATCAATATTGCTTTGATGATCTAGAGTGCTTCAGCCCAGATGACGTGGCATACGTGAACATAGTCCAACAAATGGCTCTATTAACCTACAGAGCAAAGAAGTTCTTCAAGAGAACTGGAAGACATTTCCCCCAGAACCCAATCAATAGCAAATTTGGGTTTGACAAAACCAAGGCCAAATGTTACAACTGTAACCAACTTGGTCATTTTGCAAGGGAATGCAAGGCTCCCAAGTCGAATCCGGGAACCCCATAGGCCTCCACACATCTCTCTACACCAAATCCCACTGGAAAGTCAACAGAGACAGCTGCAATGGCTCAAGAAGTTGATTGGAGCTTCATGGTACAGGATGTGACTCCTGCTCAAGCACTCATGGCAGGAACAGATGACAATAAGGTATATGAACATCTCTGTACTCCTGCCTGTATTGCTAAGGTTAAATTGTATCAGGACTACAATATGGAGATTAAATCCGATATTGAGTCTTTAAATGTTTTAAAATCTGATTTAAAAGGACTGAATCTGACTATCAAAGAAAAATTGAGGAGTTGGAGAAAACTGTGTGCTTATTAAAACATGAACACACAAACTATAAAACTCAAATAAAGGATTTAATATCCAAATTGTTTGAGGCTCAAGCCAGGAAGTATGCTATTTCTGAGCAAAACTTCCAAGCCATTCTTGCATCATCCTCTCACTCAAAACTTTGCTACCAAAACAAAGGTGGGTTGGGAACCAATGAAATTGCTCCACCACACTCTTATGAGTCTATAAGACAACCAAGGTATGGTACTGAAGAGCAAGAGGTTCCATCTGCTGACCCACCTTCTCATGAGTCAAAGAGTGATACAACCATGGAGACCATCACAAGGAAGAACCAGGTAATTTTACCCACTCCAACCGGTGATGATCAACCCCTGACCACGAAAGCCAGAAGAAGCAGAGCTAAGGCAGCCAGAAAAAATGCCAAGAAAGTGGCTGAAATTAAGCTGAAGATAGATCCAAAGCAAAAGGGTGTATTTATCTCAGCTGGATTCCAGGTGGTAGGAAACTCTGATTCAGGAAAGGAGTGTAGTACCAGCACTCCTGTCCTACCAAAGGATCAGAAGTTAAAGGGAAAGGTTGTTGATGAAGAGAAAAAGAACAAGAAACAGCAATCCTCAAATTCCCAAAAGATCAACATTGCATGCATAATGTGTGGTCTGCAAAACCACATGGCCAAAGATTGTTACTACAATCCTGCTAGCACACATTATGCAAATAATGTTAAAAAGGAAGGAGTCAGGAAAGGTTTCTCATTTGGACCATATCAAATGGTTCAAGTGATGAAAAAGGGAAAGCTTGTTTCCGAAGCAAGGTTGCTTTCGGAAGAAGGTCCTTCTTCTGAAGGGAAAATGGCTTCGGAAGCTAGACTTAAAAGAATAAAAGAGTCCCCTTGAGACCATCCCAGAAGAAGACTACTTCGGAAGAAAAGGTGGTGAAGGCTTCTTCTGAAAAGAAAGAAGCTTCAGAAGAATGTCAAGCTGCAAAAGCTTCAACAAGCTCATCCTCCATGATCAACCAAGGGATGGAATGGAAGATCAAGGAAGATGCTGCAGCCCAAACCTCTTCTTCAAAGACATCCATTAAACCCTCATGCATAAATTTTGGTTCAATTATGTTACTATCATTGGAAGAACCCAAGACCAACAAGGCTTGGGTTTCCAATCAAAACTAATCATCTCATCTTATGTGCAGGGACATCCATATGACAAGAATAACAGTGTTTGGATTGTGGATAGTGGATGCTCCAGGCACATGACAGGGAACAGATCTCTCCTTCAACAATTTCAACATTATGATGGAGGTCCAGTCCAGTCTGGCAGAGGAAGTATATCCAACGGAAAATTAAAAGTTGACAAAGTTCACTTTATCAAACAGCTTGAACACAACCTGTTAAGTGTTTCTTAGTTCTGTGATCAAAAGCATCAAGTGCTCTTCACAGAATATGAGTGCATTATCCTCAAACCTGGGATGACAATTCCTTAGAAATTGGTGCTTCTTAGATCTCCCAAAAAAGGGGATATGTACAAGCTGGATATGAACAATGCTTCCCCAATGGGAGAAGTATCATGGTTTCTTTCCAAAGCTGATGGTGATGAGTCAACACTATGGCATAAAAGAATGTGTCATGTAAATTTTAAGACAATGAATAAATTGGCTAAAAATAACTTGGTACATGGTTTGCCTAAAAAGAAATTTTTCTGCAAAGATAACTGTGTTGCATACCTGAAAGGGAAGCAACACAGGACATCTCATAAATCCAAAGTTGTTAACTCCATCACCACTCCATTACACTTATTGCACATGGATCTATTTGGTCCCACAAGTATAATGAGCATTGGAAGGAAATCATATTGCCTTGTGATTGTTGATGATTTTACTAGATTTACATGGGTATTCTTTTTAAGAACCAAAGATGAAACTGCTGAAACTTTAAAATCTTTTATTCTTAAAATAAAAAATCAAATTGATCACAAGGTTAAAATAATTAGAAGTGAGCAGGGGACTGAGTTTAAGAACCACGTTCTTGACTCATTCTGTAACTCAAAAAGGGATTACCAGACAATATAGTGCCCTAGAACTCCTCAACAAAATGATGTTGCTGAGTGGAGGAACAGGACACTTATTGAGGTTGCTCGAACTATGTTAGCTGATTCAAACTGCATGCTATGTGCAGAACAGGGTTCTTGTAGTTAAGCCACATGGAAAACCCTCTTATGAGCTATGGAACAAGAGGCCACCGTTCATTGGCATTCTAAGGTCCTTTGGCAGCAGGTGTACCATACTTAACACAAAAGACAATTTGGCAAAATTTGCTGAAAAGTCGATGATGCCATCTTTGTTGGATATTCCTCTAACTCTAAAGCTTATAGAGTTTATAACATTAAAAATCAACAATTTGAAGAATCTTTCAACATTGTAGTTAATGAGCACACTCCTTGTGTTAGGGGGAATGGTCGTGATCATATCTTTAATTTAGAATTGTTTCCAAACTATTCTAAACCATCTTGTGAGAATGTTTCAGCTGGAACAGGTGCTCAAAGTGATTCTGATGATGACCAATTGTTTGAGCTACCCAGACCTATTCCAAATTCTCCAAGAGCTGCAACAAATAAAGCTCCCACTATTGGCAGATCTGACAGTATAACTATCTCAAGGGATAGTGGAGCTTCATCCAGCGGTTCACCTGTTGACCCTCAAACTTCATCAGGTGACACTGCACAACACCAAGCTGATGGAAGTAACATCTTGAAGGAACATGCAACTGTTAATGCTGCTTCACAGCAAACAAATGATGATGATGTTTCTCATTCATTCAATCAGTTCTCATTGAATGAGTTTGAAACAGCAGCTGGACCAAGTGTTCAAGCTCCTGAGCAAAATATGTCCAATCTGGATCTATCTTTGCAACTGGAGGTAATTCCTAGACTTAGGATTCACAACACTCATCCAGCTGAGAACATCATAGGGGAAGTCTCTAAAAGTGTGAGAACAATAGGACAAACTCACAATGGGAATGTCTGCTTGTACTCATGCTTTTTATCCCAAATGGAACCCAAGAAGGTGGAAGATGCCTTGAAAGATAGTAGCTAGGTTGAATCAATGCAAGAGGAGCTGCTTCAATTCAAAAGACAAAAGGTTTGGAACCTATGTCCGCTACCATCCGGTTAAGTACCTATAGGCACTAAATGGGTTTTTAGAAACAAGAGAGATGATAGAGGCTTGATTATCAAGAACAAAGCAAGACTAGTGGTTCAAGGATACACTCAAGAGGAGGGAATCGATTATACTGATGTCTTTGCACTTGTTGCAAGACTTGAGGCAGTTAGGATCTTCCTTGCTTATGCTGCATCCAAGAATTTCACTGTCTACCAGCTTGATGTCAAGTGTGCCTTTCTATATGGGGATATAGATAGGGAAGTCTATGTATGCCAACCTCCAGGATTTGAAGACCCACAACATCCCAACCATGTGTGCAAATTGGATAAAGCTCTATATGGGCTGCACCAAGCACCTAGGCTGTGGTATGAAACATTGTCTTAGTTTCTCCTGAAGAATGGTTACACTAGAGGTACCATTGATAAGACTCTTTTAATAAGGAAGTCTGGGAAAGACATCTTGCTCGTTCAAATCTATGTTGATGACATCATATTTGGTTCCTCAAATGACCAAATGTGTAAAGACTTTGAGAGCATCATGAAGAAGAAGTTTGAGATGAGTTCCATGAAAAAAATGGACTTTTTCCTTGGAATTGAGGTGAAGCAAATGAAGGAAGGGTTTTTTATCAGTCAATCTAAGTATGTCAATGACATCTTAGAAAGATTTGACATGAAAGATTGTAAGGAAGCCAAAACACCTATACCCAGAAACCACAATCTCTGCCCCGACTCTGAGGGGGAGGATACTGATCAACATCAGTATAGAGTAATTATTGGTTCTCTGATGTATCTCACAACAAGTATATCTGATATCATGTTTGCAACTTGTTTTTGTGCAAGATATCAGGCTGCTCCAAAGGTGTCTCACCTAGTTGCTGTCAAGAGAATCCTAAGATACCTCAAAGGAGCACCTAAACTAGGTCTCTGGTATCCAAAGAATAATGATTTCAATCTCTATGGTTACTCTGACAGTGATTATGGTGGCTGCAATATCAACAAGAAATCAACATCCGATGGATGTCAATTTCTTGGTGGAAGGATCATCTCATGGCAATGCAAGAAGCAATCATGTGTCTCTACATCAACAACTGAAGCTTAATACATTGCTGCTGCTAGTTGCTGTTCTCAGCTGCTGTGGATTCAGAACCAGATGATAGACTACGGATTCAACTTCATGAGCACTCCTATCCACATTGACAACAACGGTGCTATCTCCATTACTGAAAATCCAGTGAAGCACTCCAAGACTAAGCACATTGATATCAGGTATCATTTCATTAGAGATATTCATGAGAAAAATCTAATCAAGCTAATCAAAGTTGACTCAAATGAACAATATGCTGACTTGTTCACCAAAGCCTTTGATGAACAAAGATTCAAATATCTCATTACAGCTATTGGGATGATAAACCTTGATTAGTCTATCTCATTTAAAAACCTTTTAATGTGTAAAGTTGTATGTCAAAACAATCTAAGCCCTGTTACAAAAGGTCTTTCTCTGAAATTTTCTCTAAGTATAAATTCTTCCGAAGAGGAATTAACCCTCGGAAGATATTTTACATATCTTTCGAAGCAAATTCCTCCCAGGATAATTTTCTTTTCGGAAGAGTTGTTAAGTCTCGGAAGAAGCGATTGATTTCATATCAGATCTACTTCCGAAGCTTGTAACATTCTCCATTCGGAAAGCAACATATACTCTCGAAAGTAAAAACTTTACCTTCGGAAGTAAATTTTCCTTCGGAAGAACATTACCTTCGGAAATGCTTTATACTCGGAAGAAAGACTTTACTGTGTAACGGAAATCTTTTGGACCCCACTTTGTAAAAAGTAAAGATTTTGTTAATGATGTCGGATTATTTAAATGGACTAAACCTTACCGCCCCTGTCACATCCTCCACTGAAACATCCCATCATCTTATCCAAACCCCTTAAACCGCCATTTCACCCATTTAAATAACTCCGGCTAATCACTTTCATCTTTTTACCAAATTTACTGCCCTAAAAGCTTTCTTCATCTCCAATTCAACCAATTCTGAACTATCTTCATGCAACTTTCACAAATGGCACTAAACCCTCAGCACAACCAAGTCGCACTCCTTGATTCTTCAATGGATGCCGACTTCTCAGATTTCATCTCCTTTCTAACCCAATCCTCTTATTACACTGCCCTGATTGTTAATCCCACGGTTTACTCAAATCATATGTCTGAATTTTGGGCAAATGGTCAGATTGAAACCCTAAATGGGGTTCGTGTAATAAGATCGAGCATCTGTGGCCAGGAGTTGGTTAATTCTGAACAACTCATCAGGGAGCATCTCAAGCTTCATGATGAGGGCGCTCCTACAGAGTTCCCCAAGGTAGATTTGGACAACACTTATATCCAAATGGGATATGGTGGAGATGTAAGCAGGTCAACCGTTTACAAGTTTAACTTCTCTTACATCAACAACTTCAACAACTTCATGACCTTGAACATTACATTAGTAAGTATTCAATCCCCTCACTAAATGTTCTGTGTATATTTCTACGAGTTTAAACTTCTCAAAATATTTTAGTAAACTAAGCACATTATCATCACTATCAAGTGGCCTCAAACGAGAATCCAAATCTTGATAAAGAATCTCAAAGCACAAATATATTGGTTCATCAACAGGATAACCTAAATCCCTAATCATTGCAATTACCTCATGCCTTACGAACTCATCAAATCTACCAAATCAACAAAGCTAACCATACCATTTTCATACTTTCTGCCTAGGGTGTTAGTGAAGAAGCCTCCAAGATGAAATTTCAAAGAGAAAAGGAACAAATTTTGCCATAGTTAAAAAATAAAAAAAAGAACATGAGCAAACAATCATGGCAGTTGACAATTTGAATGAAAATTAACGCATACTCACCATAAACCTGGTAATCATCGAATACATCATCTTATTTTATCGAACATACCATAATAAAAAAAACCATTGCAGGTGTAAGATTGAAGGTTTGGGAGCAAAGCAGATATCAGGTGTGATTTTGAACAAATGCCAATGCCGATTAATTGAATTTGATTGAAGGTTTGATTTGATCAGCTGAATAAAGCAGATTGCAGGTTAACAACATTATTCATTTGCTTTAAGCAACATACTAAACTAAAATTATTAGATGATATAAATTGCATGTATGAAAACCAACAGTTAAATGGATTAAAAACCAACAATAAAAACCAAAACCCAACACTTAAATGGATTAAAAACCAACAATAAAAACCAAAACTTAAGTGAATTAAGATTGAATAAAGTTAAAGGTGAGCAACATTATTTAAAATCCTCATATTGAACACTAAACATATAAATCCAAATTAGACAACAACGTAATATACATGTTCAAAACAGCAATTTGAGTGGATTAATATAATATATAAAATGCAAATCATTGAAAACATCACTGATTAATATTGAATACTTAATTTCAATTTATACCTCACAACAACAATCCATAAGAATATTGAAAACAATTCATATAATATATAAAATGCAAATCATTGAATATCGTTTGTAACTTATCTGGTTATGTAACTTTAAAAACCAAAATAGCATATATAAATAGCATTTAACACATTTAGATGATCCTTGGTTAATCATACACTTTTTTGTATGTTTATTTGTGTGTAATCCAAAGGTTAAGTTTTAGTTCCGTTTCCTAGTATACTGTTTCTTGTGACATAATTTAATTTGTTCTCATTAAGAGTTTCGTTATGTAGATTTGTTGTTTGTTGTCTTGCGTTTAGATACGTTCATGTAAGTAGTCAAATTGAAAGTTACTTCAGATAATTTTTACCTCTTTCTTGGTGATAGGGTTATCTTAGGTTGACGGTTATTAATTCTTTTATAAGTTTGCAGCATTTAGCTGATTTGTTATTTAATGTTTGTGTTGTTTGTAGATCTATTTATTCTCTGCTTGAACATGCTTGTTTTGTAAGACAACATTATTTGACTATGACTTATGTGGGTTAGGGCAATCAACAATAATATTTGTGGTTTCTTCAGCTATGATGATATTCTAAAATGGTCCCGATTGTGAATCCTATCCATTCTGAGCTGTGATCTAACTATTTATATATTGTTGTGGCGTAGTGTGAATCCTGATCTGGTTTTCCTCATGTCTACGTGGTTGAAGTCGTATGTTGGTGGTGCTTTGGAATATCCGATGTGATGATGATGAAGATATGTTCGTCTGAGACTCTTCACCCCCTATGTGTTTCGGTTGCTCGGCTTGGTGTCATTTCAGGCATGCGGTCACCAGCGGATCTATGGCTGGTTTTACATACCTAGATAGGATCACTATGTTCTGATAAATGTTTTGCGCTATGATTATAATGTAAACTTTAGCGTTCGTAATTTCGTCTGAGCCTCGGCTTCCCACGCGCAACACGTATGAAAGGGATACTAGTTTATATGTAATAATGATAATAAAAGAAATGATACTGATATTTTTATAAAACTAGTAATGTACTTACGCGCGATGCGTGATGAACTTCACTATGGGATCGAATTTCAAAACTTAGAAACATAAACACATAGTAACGCTATCATTTCATCGCAAACGAAATAAACCCAAAAAGTTATAAAGCAAACTTAGCGACACAACTATTATAAGATAAAAATTAAAAAATATAAGTAACAAAATAAACACGAATACCAAAACACATCGTAACGATATTACTTTGATGCAAATAAAAGAAAACAAAAAAACTTAGATGACACAATCACTAAGTGATGAAAGTTCAAAGAATTTAAATGATAAGTAATAAAATAAAGATTGAAAAAAATATATATAAAATAACAAATAAGAGAGAGTTATTCTCTATGCACCTAATGTTCTATCAAGGTATAATAAATAAAGTTCGCAAATATTACCATTTAATAGAAGGTATAATGTCTAAACTTTCAAATTTTTATCAAGTTAAAATCAACTTATTTATCAACCAAAATTCTTAATATAGTTATTTCAAAGTTAGTTTAAATAAATCCTAATTATTATATTACATATTAAATTATTATGACATGAAGCTAAAACAAATTGCATGCAAAATTATCTTGTTGGCCCGGATAATAGAAAACAAATAGGGTAAATGATCCACTATCAACCAGGAGAATGTAAAAAAACAACATTTCAGTGATCAAAACAAAAAGAACAAAAATCTAGTGTAGCGTGGCAATGCAAAAAAGTAAAAGACACTGTATCCAACACTTATCTTTTATATAGATAGTAATTTGTGATAAGAACAATAATAAATAAACATAATGATACAAAAATAACAACCAAGAAGAAATTAATAGCTGGAACATGGCTGCTTCTACCGTGAAAAAAGAATAATATAGAAAAAGCATCTTGGGAGAACCCGAAGATATTGTATTAAAAAAGACCTATCTCTTAATAGATGGGTAATTGGAAATCATTCACCTAAAAAAGTATTAAAAAGAAAAGGAAAAAGACGTTAAATATTGTATTAGAGATGACCTATCTCTTCTCTCTTGGCTTAGCACAAGACGAGAGACTTCCTCCACAAGCGTTTGCATGCTTTAATTTGGTGACATATTTTTTAACCAACCAACCTTTATATTTTCCATGTGTAACAACATCCCTATAAGATAACTAGCTAGGGTTAGGATTAGCCGCAAAGTACGCTAACACGCCAACAAAAGGTGCGTTAGTGTAGGTTGTGGGCTCGGACTTTTTAAAATCCGCTCGATCATCATCATACTCATCATCCTCCCCTGGTCCACCAACTACGGCACCAACCAAAACATTCGGGTTAGGGTTGGAGGAGTTAAAATAAAAACTGCCCTCTTTACACCTAATTGGTTGAGGATGATCCCAAATGGACGGTAGGGATGATCCTCGATGATGTATACGTTGCGGGTACCTATTGCTATACCCTACCATATATGACATCCCCTTTGGGTTTTCGCCTAGGATGTAATCCACCTGGCGCTTAGCCATAGCACGAAGGTAAGCGGGTCCAACACTTAAGTTACCACAATTTACTACGGACCCCGATGAGCGGTCTAAGTATTTTGCATAAACTAGCAAGAGGAATGTGATGGTGGTTGAATGTTGTAAGTTGGTTCCACCGGGCCGGAAAATAAGGCCGCCCGGGGTGTATTGAATGTGAGATGATGACGATTCTGGTATTAGTGTGCATATGAAGCTTTCCGCGGATGCTTTGTAAGACTCCAAAGCATATACATTCCCTTCCAAAACTTCCTGCATATATGCATTCACAAGCCAAATGAGAATTTCACCATCACAAACATAATATAAATCATTTTTCTTCCAAATTTAATATAATCATCTATTTAAAAGACTCCTATTTGACAAGCAAATTAAGTTTTATCTTTCTATTTGATAAAAAAACCTAACAGCGGTTTAATAACTGAAATGAGCTTGAATTGGAACCACTGACACTTAACCCAACCACGTTTCATAAAACCACTGTTTGTAACTTACCCATATGGTTATATAAATTTAGAAACCAAAACATCTGTTACAGGTTCGGTTTTGATCCATGGCCTAATCGACCTAGGATGACCTCTAACATAAACTGAACCGTGGAGCGTAGAGCAATGAAAGGTTGTACCTTGGAAAGAAGAACATTAAGACCAGCATGCTTGTTGTCCCAACCAAATTCATTAATGTTGTCATCAGCTCCAAGTGTTTTACCATTGTTTTGTATGTAATCAAGATAGTTTCCACCCTCAGAAGCCCTTCTTAACCAAGCTGCTCCCCATAACAGTTCATCCTGCATGCCAAATTAAATAAACAACTTATAACAACCACCAAAAACAACATTTTTTTTTACAATTAATTACTTGATAATATTTTCAAAAGTAATTGTGTGAGTATGTATGTTACTTGCCTGATATCCATCAAAATCACAGTAAAAAGGGCAAGCACCACTCCTGATGTTGGTGTTATCGCTGTAAGCCCCCCTGTAAGTATCAGCAAATTCAAAGACTCTAGTGGCTGTGGTTAGAAGAGTTTGGGAGTAGGGGGGATCAGAAGAGCGGAATGCGATGGATGAAGCTGCTAGAGCCGCTGCTGTCTCCCCAGCCACATCTGAGGCTGGGTTTGGTGCATCCACTACATACACCGTCCGATCAGTGTCCATGTCCTCTGGCCTTTCCCAACAGTTATGGTCGTTTACTGGATGCCCCACCTATCAAACAATATTGCATTTGCTTGTTATTCGCTCTACTGCACCCTGAAATCTTAAGGGTCCGCTAGAGGCTTTGTCAATTAAACATATTTATTATTATGCACCCTACACTTTTATCCCATCATTTCCATAGTTTTCTACATCAATATAATGAGGCATCAAAGTTTCTATTATTCATAAATTCAAATATAATTATTTAATATAATAACTTATATATAATCAAAGCTCACTGCTGCATTATTTCCGTAGGATAAACAATTAACCCTTTTTATGCTACATTTGGTTTCAAGAACAGAAGAACTCCCTTGAAAACAAAAATATCAGATGTAGGAATCATTTTCCTATCCAGAAGTTGTAATTTTCATTTCCGTTTCATAAGCAGAGTCATTTAAGTTACATGTTGTTATTAAAACTAAGGGTGTTCATAGTCCAATCCAACCGTTTTTTATTAAAAAAAATTAGGGCCAGGCCGCTAACTACAGTTTCATAAACTACAACCGACCGAGTTGGATGGGATGGCTCGATTAGCTGGTTTAACAGTTTGATGGTTTAGTTTTGTCTATTTGGTGTTTTGAAATGATATTTTAATATTTTTTTTACCTTAAAATGATAAAAATTAGTTCGTGAATATAATATAATACTTATATGAAAACACATATATGTGTGCATAATCTGCAAATGAATAAAAAATACTGAAAGGTGGACGGGTTCATCGGTTTCAACTTTCAAAATGTAATCGTATGCATAAATCTCAAACATTAAGTATTGCTTTAGGTGGACGGTTTCAACTTTCAATAACAGAAACTAAAACGTAAACAAATTATCGGGCAAGATCATGATAATTAACCTTCTCCTTTATGAAACGGCAAAGACTCAAGTTAGAGAAATTTTTATTAACGTTTAGGCACCGATATTGAAGAAGAATTGGTAGTAAAGAAATTGGTGGCCCCAACCTCAGGACTCACGATCACGGGTTCACTTTCAGTAGGGCCCACTAAATCCAACACGTACACTACATCCTCACCTTAGGCTCACGTGTTGTTCAACAAAACCATTTAACTCCAAGCAGGGGAAAGCCAAAAGTGTTTTTTTCTTCTTTTTTTACAGACATACAGTTTAGAAGCCAACAACCATGCATAGGCAGTATTAACGCAAACCAATGAATGAAGATATCATTCGTGTTCTTAAAACAAATACCTTCTATCTTTTTTATTTAAATTCATTTTACTAAATGTTTAATGAATTAGAAGTGTCTTATATGTATTTAAGACATGAAAAACAAGCATAATGGTATGACATATAAGTTGTATCTTCTACTTTGATCCGACTATATATGTATCGTCTACACATTTTGCTAGAAAATGAACCCAAGTAATACTTTTTAAGAGGGCAACTTCTATATAAAGGGCCATAGATAAATTCACATCTATTTAAAGGAAATAGTATTTTTTTTAATCTGAAACCTGTATACTATTTTTTTTTTAATTTTTTTTTAGGACTAATGTTGAAATTAAATAGAATTTTTGTTTTCTAAAATTGGTTCGGAGTTTCCATTGCTCCCTTTGTAGATCAATGTCGGCAAAGACACCGCCAGTGACCCCTGGGCTAGACCACCTTCCCCACCACTACTCAAGCCATCAAAAGTTCAATCACTACAACCACCAAATTTAACAATAACTTTAATACCAACCGTACATGTAAACTCGTCATATTGGGAGTGTCTCTCATAAAAATTATAAGATAAATTTTGTAAAAATAATAATCAAGTTTTAAATTTTTTTCAATTAGGTTTCTTATAAATTTTTTGTTACTATCACGTCACTCATAAATTTCTTTGTCCAATCAAGTCACTTATAAATCTTTTCTTATATCAATCAAATCACTAAAGTTTTAATATTATTCTAACTAGGTCATTTATAAATTGTAAAATATTTTTAAAACAGTTGAAAGATTTAAAAAGTTAACAATATTAATAAAAACTGAATTATTTAATAAAATGTACAAATTATTTATCAAATGGAAAATATATGAGTGACCTAATTAGAAAATTTTTGAAACTTTTGTTACCTTATTAGAACAAATAAAAATATTAATAACCTCATTTTAACAAATAAAAATAAAAATAGAAAAACAACCACCCTTAATTATATTTGCACGTCTTTCTCTATCTCTATATATATATATATATATATATATATATATTTATCCTTTTTTTTTTTGAACAGCAACTCCTAGATTATGTAGGATATAATGTGTAACATCTAAATAATCCAAAATTTGCCCAAACCAAAAATCAAACCCACAACCTTTAATTGGTGTGGGTACACCACTCTAACTCATATCTAATTACCACTACACCAAACCTCCCACCTATTTATCCTTATGTTTCTAATTTGTTCTCTCTCATACAGCAAACCCATCATACAAGAAACTAAAACTATACGACACAATCAAAGACAATAACTCCATCTGAGTGAAGCTAAAATCAGGGTTAATTATGACAAAACACATCTCCAGATTATATAATATAAGCTAAGTGAGTGTATACAATTTCAACTTTTAAATTATATTACTGTTTTAATTTAAAAGCAAAATTAATAAAAAATGCCCAGGTTTTGTGCACTGCTAAGTGCTAACAAATTTTCATAGGTGGGTAGTGGATAGCCCATGCGCATGATGACAAGATTCCTGCTCTTCCCTTCCCTTTCATCACATCACCTCACTGCTTTCAGTTTTTTCCCTCAAATTCTAAATTATTATTACTACCATGTTCCTAGAAATATATATATATATATTATTACTTTTTCATACGCAAAAACATTAATTATTTCCCACCTATCTTGTTAATTTACATTTCGATTCAACAATCACCCTCATTTCCCCTTCGGAACCACATAATGATAAAGGAGGCTCAACTACTTCAAAACCCAAATTACCAAACCAATCCATCACACCAAACAAAGCACTTAATAATTAATATTATTATTATTATTATTAATCTACCACCACTAGAGTCTAGAGTCTAGACCAAGTACTATAAACCGAACACCCAAACGCACCTGCACAAAGATCCGACCCGGTTGCGCCACCGTCTTCAGCAAGTAATCCGTCGACCACCGTATCGCCACCAGCGCATTCCGCAGCTCCGGCGGCGGCATCATCTCCCCAAACTCAACGACACTCCAGGCCAGCATAGTGGTCGTGAAGGCCATGGGAAAGCCGAACTTGACATTGTCTCCGGCGTCGTAATAACCACCGGTGAGGTCGACATTGGGCGGAACCGTCACCGAGGCCCGAATGCGATCGCCATTTGATCCTTTGGTCGTTGGGGAGGTAGCCGGAGCGCTGGCCTTCGAAGAACAAGATTGATTTGGTGAGTGCGTCGTTGTAGATGAGATAACTGGAGGATGAATGGAGGATGAGAAGTGAGAATTGGAGGAGAAAGGGGACGAAGAAGTGGGAAGCGAGAGGGTTCATGCTCTCGTGTTTTGGCGCATAACGTATCACGGTGGAGGGGGGTTTTAAACTCCCACCGTTTTCCAGTGGATTTTGGTTAATGAACCGCTTTTATTAACTCCTAAATGCTTATATTTTTTTAGGGAAACTTATAATATTAATTTATTATTAAGGGTAAGTTACAAATATTATTCTATAAGTATAGCAAAAGTTATAGATTTTGTTCTTAAACTTTGATTGGTATGTTTATTGTTTATTATTTGAAAATTTATTAATTTTTGGGTTTTTACACTGTCACAGAAGTTAACTAATATGTTATTTTCTGCAAATGACAATGTTACATTTACCATGTAATGATGTAAATGAGTGCATGCGTAATTTTCACCAATCTTTTGCCTTTTATTTTCTTTTTATTTCGGCACTTTTGTTTTATAAACTTATCTTAAGTATGATTAGTTAATTAATTTTACATATTTTTATAAAATATAAATTTATTTATAATTCTTTTGAATGATTGGTATAATTTATAACAAATATATAAACTATATTACATCTAACATTACTACTTACTAGTAAAAGAATATAAAGGTTTCTGAAACTTCAAACGAGCTCGAATAGTTTTTTGTGGGTACATTGTGGTTGAACCATTTAGATCATTTGTAAAATAATTATTCGTGATCAAAAACGTCAAAGTTATTTGAAAAACATCATCTACATATTTCTCAAATAACTAAAGTATTGATTTAAAATCAATTTGGTTAATTAAAACATGTATTTGTATAAATTTTACATAGTCTTTAATATTGCCTAGTCTATATATTTAGTTGATTTAACTTTAAACTAAATCTGCAAAACCAGAAGACAAATTTTATAAAATATCACCTTAATAACTTCGTTCTTCATAACAAATGTTATGATACTTATTAAATTAAAGTTTAACAACTTAAACTTATTTAATAGATTATATAAACAAAGAAAACCATG
>CM046042.1:4340443-4612943 GCA_025215565.1 Flaveria ramosissima | reverse complement strand
GTAAACTACAGTGACTGAAAATGCAAAAAAAAAGTTTTTAGATTGAAATGATAAATTCAATAAAACGTCATGAACGAAAATAATATTTTACTCTATTCCAAATGAATAAATTTTCTTTTCAACCTATGGAGCCCCACACAAAGTGGATCACCAGTTACATAAAATTTAATTTGGATTATCAGATGCAACCTTCCATTCATCCTATGGAGCCCAAGACGAAAATGGATCACAGCAGAACTTAGAGCAACGTAAAAGTCACTATTAAATATTTGGGCCCTTGTAATTGATTTTTGTTGTTGTGATGTTTTTTGTTTCGATTCTTGATGATCAAACACGAAAGAAACTAATTGTAATACTATGATATGGAAAATAATCACATCTTTATCAAAAGATGTTAAAAACAAAGTAATATGAGTTACTACATCGATTTAAACGATCAAACTAGCATTATGAATGTAGAATTTTGAATAGTAAGGTTTTTAATAGTGGGTGATGATTTTGATCTTTAAACGACAAAATGTTATTGTCATCTTGAAAGGGTCATAATAGATAAAAAGTGGTCGAATTTAAATTTTAAAGTAAATTTAAGAAATCTACTTTTTAACCCATGTCGCCTCATACAATTCTAATAAAGTTTGAACCTATAATAATTAATATAAAATCAAAGGTCGGTCTGAAATTTAGGTAGAAAATTAGTTCGTGTTTAAAAAGTCATAACTCTTTTATTTCTTATTCAAATGGAATGATTCTTCTTTTGAAAGTTACGTTTACGTGTTAGCTTTCAAACCCCATCAGAATCACGCCTTTCGACCCTCTAGCAGCTCTTGCATCTGTCACCAGGACAAGTGCGTTGACTTTGGCCTTGAATTTTAACTATGACCATAATGTAGACTTTGACTTTAACCTTGGATTTTCACTTTGATCATAACCGAGCGAAACGCGAAGCGAGGACACTAGACAACATGGGCCATAGGCTTAGGGGGCACCCCCTACCCTTGGTCGCTGATGAGATCAAAAGAGAGAGGGTTCCCTTTTGTTTTTCATTCACATTCTCTAATCTCTTTCTCTCTAGATTGAAACCCTAGCCGCCACCATCCTTTCTCTTTTGTTCTTCCTCTCAATCGACTACCAACACCCTCATCTTGGTTGATTTTGGTCTTTATCAAGTATTCAAGATTTGGTTTTGATCAAATGCTACTCATCATCGCATTCGTGTATGTTGTATGTTCTTATTAGTGGTTTTTGACATTCATTTGTCCTTGTTCTTGAGGATATTCATCTATAATTATCAAAATTATCATCTAACATTAATTTTTCTCGATAATGTGGTTTGGATTGCAAAGTATTATCCGTTTTGAGACTTAGATTGTTATGAGCTGGTAAACTCTAGTTTTACAATTTCTTTTGTAACTGTATTATTTGGTTGCAATCCGTAGTTTGTATGTCCTTATTGACAATTTGGGAATACTTTTTCATACAAAAAATCAAAGGAATGTTAATGGAACATTAAAAACGAATAGTCGTGTAAAGATTGATTTTTTATGTTAATCAATGAAAAATGCAAACCAGCGTCATTAAAACATGATTTAACAAGACAAAACTGAAATTAATGAATAATTATTGGTCTAAATCAGATAACAAATAAAAATGGAACATAATATAAGTGTTGGTTGGAATCTCGGGTCAAACGTGATAAAAAACCGTGAATAGGATTGAAATGGACAAAAGCTAAGAATTGGATAGAATGCTATAAAAAATTTACGTCATCTTCAATAGATCATATCTTGGTCATATAAAGTCTAATTGGGTCAAATTATATGTTTGAAATTAATTTCAGAGTCTTCTGACTAATCCAAGTGACCTAATCTAAATTCGACATCATTTGGTCCTCGGAACATATTGAACAAAATCAAATGTCAAATCTAGAATTTTTGGGCCAAATGTTGGTCCATGTTCAAGAGGTCATATCTCTCTTTACACATTTGAGGTAATTATTATATAGAAATTAGTTTAGGGTCTTATCTTTCTAACAGTAACTAATTTGGGACATTTCATTGTAGTTATTATCGCCAAAAAGCCTACGAAAGATTGATGTGCTATCAACTCAAAATACTAAAATGTTATAGCTAAAGTACAATCTTCAAGAACAATGTTTATACAACAATAACAAAGTAAAGGTCAATGTACAATGATAAAATTTAAGATGTTTAATGTTAATAAAACCCAAGATTATGTAATCATGGAACATGAACTTAGACATAGAAGCTGGGGACTGGAAACCTTGAGGTCAGACATTGAACTTGAACTAATATTGAATAACATACTTTAATAAGTAAGTACTTGGTTGGAAGTTAAGGATTAGAGTACGTAGATTACAACCAATTGGATCTTCCTGACCCTTAATTATCCTGTTTTGGTATGATAATAGTAGTTGTTTGCTAACTCGTCTTTGTGGACTTTTGGACTTATTCTTCTACTGAGGTAGGTTTCACAATCCTTTTTTCATATTTGTTTTACTTGGGTGGAAAGGATGCTCAAAATTTTTGGACTATGCCGAGCTTTTACTTTGGACTTGGTTTGGGCTGACGTGTGTGGCTAGGGTTATAAGTTTGAGACTAGATGTCCTACATGAGTGTGTTATTGTTCCTAAGTCCCCGTGTTCTAATTCATGACTATTTAACTCTGAATTGGGAGCCTTAAATGTTTTATTAGGTGAATATAATCTAGTTGTGTTGGACTTGTGCTTGTTTTTGGGGCATGTTCATCATTAGGATTGGTCATGAGCTTATATTGGTATCTTTGACTTCTTATGTATCCATTCACACACATTTATCGGATTTGAATTATATGAAAATTTATTTTGATTATTTAAAATATGAACTTATGTTGGTATCTTTGACTTCTTATGTATCCATTCACACATATTTATTATACTTGACTTACACGACAATTTGTTTTGATTATTTAAATTATGAACTCACTAATGTATGTTGACCTTTTAGAGCACATCTTTTCAGGTAATAATGATTGAGTGCTTGGACTATTGGGTTGTTAGACAAAACCATTCTCTCAAGAGTAACAAACGATTGAATGGTTTATGGACTATGTTGATTGGTTTTGTATTTGTACTTGGTTGTTTCGGTTTTGAACTTTTGACTTTGTTTGTGCATGAATGGAATTGTGTTATGGTACTGACTACTCTTGATACTAGTTCTTTATGTGTCAGGTGACATCATGATTAGTTGACAGAAAATGCATTTAGTGATTCTCTTAAATCTCCAATGTGTTATGACAATCTCGTCCAATGCTTCCTCGCGTTCCGTTATTAGCGGGGGTGTGACAACCATAACCTAATTAATAAAAAGAAGTTAATAAATGTAATTAGAGATTAACCGTAAGACATTTAGTGATATCAAACTCATAGATAATTGAACTTTATAGATTAAGATAAAGCACATCCAAATGTAACATATAATTGTCATGAGAATTGTAGTTGAACAGTCATCACATCACAATTGACATTAAAGGTTTTAAGGCATGATATAGAATATTGATAAAATAAGATCTCACAGTTTAGTTATTGAGATACATGATTGCTCATAAAGGTCTTGACTAACAAATTACAACCAAGAGACTAGTTAGTTTTGAAAACCAAAGCAATTTGGTCTTGTGTATTGTTATAGGTGCTAGTGCATATGGATCGGTTCATTTGTGATTTTCTACATCGATGTGATTTTTGCGACCCTTGTTCTTTATATGTTTTACTTGGGAAAAAAAGTATGCTCAAAACTTTTGTACATAGCCATGACTATTCATGCTCATTATTTTTTACTGACATGTGATGTATAAAACGTAAGTTTAGTTTATGATGTCTTCCATGGGTCTGTGTTCATGTACTTAAAGTCCTTGAGACTTTTCATAACCATTTAACTCTAGGATGGAGCTATTGAAATGTAATGTTAGTATTAACATGTTGACACTCCACTCTTGTTATCCATACGCCAACTATAATTTAATCTGGTTTGTTGTGTACTTGTTCTTGTTATTGGGGCGTGTTCATCACTAGGGTTGGTTATGAGCTTATGCTTAGAATTATTGTTGTGTATATATTTATTACAAACACAAAGGATGTATTTGACTTACATGACACTTTATTTTTTCTTTTATGTAAGGCCCCGTTCCCGGAAAGCCTCACAGTTGGTTAATCATAGCATAAAATCACTTTAATAACAAAACATTGCAGCGAAATTAAATAAACATTCATTTAAAACTTGTAGCTCATATCGTAATCATACATTTGACTCCCAAATAAAATAAAAACATTGTACTTTGTTTTAAATTAAAATAAACGATTTCATAAACATGGATGCCATTCATCGCACTCCAAGTAGCTTCTAACTTTATGCCATCCTCAGCATCATCATTCACCTACCAAGTATTATGCATAAAAGTCAGCTTCGCTGAGTGAGTTCTAGTTTTAAGTAATATACAAAAATATAAACTTTATCCTTCTTATAGTGACCATACATACGTCATAATACATAACATTTATTGCGTCATAATGAACATGTTCATTATCTTTCATTCTTTCATTGTCTTTCACTTCATCATAAACGAGATTGCACACGGCAAGAGCCCATTGTTGATCGACAACGAATGTCAATCCCTGTCGGTACACATAAACACGGTAGCTAACCCCCGACAGTTGATCCACACTGCAAGGCACATAGCCTGCTCATGAATACGGATCTATCTTCATACATCAGACTCACAAAAGTGAAGTCCATCATAGTGCTTGCAAGACTTTTAATCATCATACGGGCCCGGGTAACATTCATTAAGTTCCACTTTTCAATAATATTATCTTCCACTATAATATACCATACTTTACTTATTAAGTGCACAACATACCAAGTACAATTCACCATAAAAACATATCGATCCTTCGCGGGACAATGAGGGTTCGGGGGCGGCAGCCCCTGACAACGGGGTTCTAGGGACAACAACTCCTAGTGGGGTCCGAGGGGCAACGCCCCTGGCTGGGGCGGGGCTGTTAAAACCTTTAGTGGGGTCCAAGGGGCAACGCACCTGAAAATCACTAGAACTCATTGCAGGACCGTTTGAAGGGTGTGCACTTACAACACAACAACACAATGAGGAGATTTACTTGGAACACTTAACAGATCAAATAGGGAACTGGTTAACTTTAAGTGAAAGATGCTAAGAACACAAGTAAGAATGAGACAGAACAAGATAGCAAACAACACAAGTATTTGGTTTTCAAGAATGCTGTATATTGCTTCTCAAGTTCTATTACAAATGTTACAAAGCACCTTCGAAAGTTACAAGTACTTGAGATACATATACTACATCCCACAGCCTGTCATACTTTGAAAGTCAGCTGGATACATAATACTAGACAACAAAACCAAATGTAGAGTCAAAAGGCAGATTGCCTTTTGATTAGTGACTATGACATGCCGTAGCTCACATCCTAATATATTACAAAAAGGATAGAAGTACATAAAGTAGAAAACACAGACTCAAGACCTCAATATACAGTTACCAAAAGCATGGACCTTTTCACCAACTTATGTAAGTTGGTGACTAAACAGAGTTGCAGCGAATGGTGGTCCAGCTTTATGGTAAAGTACATAAGATAAGAGCGTGTATCTAAAAGTCTTCGGAAGAAATATGTGTTCACTCTTTGGCTTCGGAAGACTTTGTCTTTGAAGCTTAGGAAGACTTCATTTTTGGCTTCGGAAGATGTTAGTCTTGGCTTCGGAAGATTTTACATTTAGAATATTTCTAATGTAAGGTGTAAAACTTCTGAAGCATTTCTACTTATGTTCTTCAGTGCATGCATGCAGAGAGAATTTGGATGTTTTGGCTGCATCAGACTTATAGGAATCCTTACAAACTCCCCCTAGGCTGATGCTACCAAAACATTTGAAGATCTTCAGCTGTTGACAGTCCTCATAATGATGATAACCATACCCTTCTTCATTAGATGGTCAGGATCACTTAGACTCTCATAGCATCTTCTCATCTCAAAGAGATCATGCAGAGGTAGGTTGAATAAGTCTTGCCATGTGTAGACATATTCACCACCTTGATTTCTGATCACATGCCATCTCTCTAGATTAGTTGTGAAGGTCCAGGATAAGATGGATTTCTCAGCTGCAAGAGGAGCCACTTGGATTGGAGTTGATTGGGCTGCCTCTTCATGCACTTCCTCAGGTTGATCTGACTCAGCCTGAGGTGTAGAGGTGGAAGATTCAGGCTTCTTCTTCTTCTTTGACTTTGGTTTAGAAGCCATCCTTTTCCTCCTCTTTGAGGACTTTAGCTGAGAAGACTGGTCTGCAGCACCTTGTTGATCAGTCTTGTCTTGCTCAGTTGGGTGTTCCTCCCTCATAGGTTTAGAAGGAGAGAGAGTTTGACCCTACTACGGATCAAAAGATGAAGTTTGCTAAGGCTCAGCAAGAGGTCCAGGTTGTGTTGTCTATGGTTGCTCAACCTTATCCTCCACTTCAGGAGGAGCTTGACTTGGAGGGGAGTGTAAGTCAATTAGCTCTCCACTTTTGATCTTCTGCTTGATTAACCTGATGTGCTCATCCATTGTGGATAGAGACATAAGGCCAAGTCTTCTTCCGGAGAATCCATATAGCTTCAAGAAGCTCATCATCCTTTGTCTGTCAGCAGACTTCTTCATGCTCTTTTGGATAATGGCTCTTGACTTTGCAGCCTCTTCCCTCATCTTTCTTTTTGTTGCCTTTTGTTCTTTGAGAACTTGAAGTTCAAGCTGTTTGAGATACTCGAACTCAATGTACTCAAAGGACAAAGGAAGAAGTGCAGATGCGTAGTAGAGACCTGTGGCACTCAGGTAGTTGATCATATTTTGCATATCTGTTTCCTTGTCTACCTGAGGTTCTTGTGTAGCTACCACAGTCTCTTGCACAGGGCTTTCTTGAACCGGGGAGAGAGTAGGAACATGCTTGTATAATTTTTCTGTCTCTTCTCGTCTTTGATTTGGAGAAGTAGCCTTGCATCCTCTGCTTCCTTCATCTCTCTTGACACTTCCATGTCAGCCAGTTCATTTAGTTCCTCTAAGGGGAGAGATATAATCTCATCTATGTCATAGTTCCTGGTTTGTAGGTAAGTAATCCTGACTGCCCTCAACTCATCATCTTGAGTGTTTGGTCTGGGGGCAGCCCTGATTGCAGCTTGCATGAAGCCTAAAGACCTAGAGGAACTTTCTCCCCTTAGCTTCCTCTTCCTCTCTCTCTCCTCCTCCTCAATCTCCTCAGGAGTTAGAATCCTTTTCCCTTTGTCACTCATAGACCTTTGTGACATAGGGTGGAGAGAGCTTTGGTCTTCATTACTTGGTGTAGTATCCAAGCTCTGGCCAGAGAAAGGTAGTGATACACCTTCACCAGCAGGTGTTTCACTGAGGGGATGAATTTCTGAAGTAGTTGTTGGTGTGAAAGGGCTCTCAGGCTCTATCACTGGGCCTTCAGCCAAGGTTTTCCCTTTGAAGCTAATCTCAGAGTCTGTCTCAACATCCAGTTGACCAATGATATTATCTGATTTCCTTTGTCTCATTTTGAGACTGAACTCTTCAGTAATCCGGTCTTGAATCCTTTGTGCCAACCTGTCAGCTTGTCTAGATTGACTTGGGTTGACAAGTGGCATATTGATTAGGTCAAGACCTTTATTGTAGTTCAAGGTCTGAAAATTAAACACCTCTTGCTGTCCTTGAACTCTTTGAAGAATAAGGGCTTTTCTCTCAGCATCATACCTCCACCCAATAATGTAGTTTGAAGTTCCTTGGGGTGGGGATGTTATTGCCCTTGGAATGCCTTCCTTAAAGAGACCCTGAATGAAGGAGTCTAGAGAGTCCACATCAATGTGAACTTGAGAAAGTTGCTGGGTATGCACAATTACAAGTGAGGATGGTGAGTCCTCAATGTCCATACTCCTTGAAGAACTCCCAGGTTCTGTGATTGTAATGACTTTCTCCCCCTTTTTGGTAGCATCACCCTCTTGCATAGGTGAGCTAGGAGTTAGGTTAATCACATTCAAAGGTTCTTTTGTTCCTAGTTGAGCTCTCCTTAAAGGTCTCCCAGCTAGTTTTTCCCTGAGATAAGAAATCTCAAGTTACTGATCATTGACCTTGTTGTGCAGGGTAGTCACCTGAGATTCAGGGTGACTAACCTTAGAGACTAAATAAGAGCATGTTTTTGACAGTTTTGCACCTTTAGTCTCAAGTTTCCCTCATATTCATCAGAAGAATCATTGGGGGATGAGAAAATTGTACCAAAGTCCTCACCCTCACCACCAGCTTCAGGTTCTTGGCTGCTGGATTTTCTCTGCTCACTAACAGCCTTAGTTGAAGTGTCAATGGGCTGAGTTGCCATGGTTGAGGTCTTAATGATGTAATCACTTGCAGAAGTGAGAGCCTCTTCCATATGGACCTCCTGAACAGGTTCAGGGAGACCCACCTCAGTAATAGGTGACCGATGTGGGCTAGACAAAGGAGTCTCAGGAGCACTCATCTCTCTTTGAGTAGGGGAAGAGTAGAGAGACTCATGATACTCACTGAAACCTAAGTCTTCATCAGTATAGAATTCAAGGTTAGGAATGGGTTGGTTTAAGTCTAAAGGCTGGGGATGGTAACTGTCCCCTGAAGGTTGTTCACTTGAGTGTTGAGACTCAGAGTGAAGGCTTAAGGCTGTTGGGCTTGTGAGCTCATCAGGCTGAGCATGAGGAACCTTGGCACTGATTCTTGAAGAGATGAGAGTGGTTTGCTCCTAAGGGGAAGTGGGAGCTCTAGTATCCACTTCCTCCTGTATGGGTGAGTGTATGGGGGCCTGCACATGCTCAATAGCTTGAGCAGGGGTTCATTTGGATTTTCTTTGGTAGGTGAGGGTGATTTGTGGTCTTTTTGGTGGTTGGGAGGTAGAAGGTGTGGGTTCAACACTAGCTTGTGTTGCTAGGTTGTCACCTTGAGAAATGAGCTCTAATATTTTCGGGACAAGGACTGTTTCTACCCTTGAGAAGCCTACAGTTGGCTTTTTCATAATTTTAAAGATACCTGGCTTCATCTGTCCCAATTTAAGAATATTACCTATTTCCCTCAACTGTGAGGCCAGTTCACAGTTGAGAATGTATTGAACATATCTAGGAAACATATAATACTCTAAGGAGTCCAAGTTAGCAAGCAAATTTGTGTAAACAAACTGAGAGTACCTGAACTTGACCCTTTAAACCATTCCATGCACTATGAAGGAGAGATCCTCAGGAATCTGGTCCCGCCCTCCATGCTTGTTTGACAAGTTGTGGATAATCACATGAAGCAGGTATTTCCACTGGGATGAGACATAGCCTTTACAGAAAAATCTCCCTCATAGCCCATCTGCTCAAAAAATGATTTACAGCTTCCTTTGGGAAGGATAACTTACCTTCTTCATCATCCAGCTGTAAGTGAGTGTTGATGATGGCCGTAGTGATGAAGATTGTCCTTCGTTGTACTGTGGCAGACAGTGCCTTCTCTCTATCCATAATGACCTCTTGGCAGGTCTTCCAAAATCAAGCAGATGATCCTCATAAAGAGTAGGATCAATGGTTAGGGAGGTGAAGTAGTTAGATAGAGACAGAAAATGGCAAACCTCTAAGAAACTATCATCTTTCTCGGAGTTCAACAGAGAAACTTGGTTGTGTTGTGTGTGAAGTTGCATGGAGAAATCTGGGTTGTTTCTGCGGTTTACGTTGGCCATTTTGAGAAGCTTAAAGGTGAAGAACAAAGGCGGTTTGGGAGAATTTAGGTTTAAGGAATAGTATAATTGAAGAAGATTAGGAAAGATGGGGGAACCGTTGGGTATTTATGTGAAAAGGATTTGAGACAAAGTTAATGAAAGAGGATAAACTTTGAAATCCGGATGTCGGTCCCACCTCCGAAAAGTAGTTTACTTTTGCCCAAAAAGTAGTTTTCTTGGAAGTCGAGAAATCTTCCGAAGGTTATTTTCCTCGGAAGTTCTGAAGAAAAATCTTCCGAAGGCAAATTTGCTTTGGAAGATATTTCAAAGGTTTTTGAGAATTTTGTTTCTGAAGAGAATTAACACTCAGAGTTTTTTATTCTAACAAGAATGAAAACTTCCAAGGTAAATTGCTTTGGGAAGAAACTTGTTCTTTTAAAACATAAAAGTACTTAAGTTGATTTTAAGCTTCGAAAGTTATTTTAGAAATTTCTTCTAAAGGTAAAATTACTGAAGTAGTTATTTGTTTACCAAGACATAAACTTCTTTCGAAGGTAATTTTAAATCTTCCGAAAAGGAAAGAGATCAAAATTTTTCAAAAATCTAAGAAATGTCAAAGATTTTCTTCGAAAGAAAACAAGGGCTTATGAAGATGATGAAATAGACAACTTAAGACACACATGTTTTAGAAATAATATGATTAAGTTTTAAGAAAAGCTATTCAAAGTTAATCATCCCAATAGCTAATACAAGATATTTAAATATTTGTTCATCAAAAGCTTTGGTGAACAGATCAGCATATTGTTCATTTGTGTTAACTTTGACTAGTTTGATTAATCCCTTTTCAAAGTTATCTCTAATCAAATGATACCTGATATTGATATGCTTTATCCTTGAGTGCTGCACATGATTTTCTGTGATTGAGATAACATTGTTGTTGTCTATGTGGATGGGAGTCTCCTTGAAGTTGAATCCATAGTCTAGCATCTGATTTTGAATCCAAAGCACTTGAGCACAGCAGCTTGCAGCAACAATGTATTCAGCCTCAGAAGTTGATGCAGACACACATGATTGTTTCTTACATTGCCAAGAGACTATCCTTCCACCAAGAAATTGACATCCCTTGATGTACACTTTGCAGTCATGTTGCAACCACCATAGTCACTATTTGTGTAAGCATACAGATTAAAGTCAGAATTCTTTGGATACGAAAGCCAAGTGATGGAGGACCTTTGAGATATCTTAAAATTCTTTTGACAGGGACCAGGTGTGACATTTTGGGGTTGGCTTGATATCTTGCACAGATGCATGTAGCAGACATGATATGAGGCCTTCTAGATGTGAGGTACATAAGAGACCCAATCATTGCCCTGTAGAGATGCTCATCAACATACTCCCCCTCCAGATCAGGTCCAAGGGAGTGGTTCCTGGCTATGGGTGTCTTAGCAACCTTACAGTCAGTCATGTTGAACCTTTTAAGTATGTCTTGTACATACTTTGACTGACTTATGAAGATGCCATGTTCAACTTGCTTCACTTGAATTCCTAGAAAGAAATTGAGTTCTCCCGTTAAACTCATTTCAAACCTGTCCTTCATCAGCTTCTCAAAGTTTTTGCAGAGCTTTGGATTGTTGACCCAAAGATAATGTCATCTACATATACTTGAAATAATATTATGTCATTTCCTGTTCCTTTGATGAAGAGAGTTCCATCAATAGTACCCTTTTTGTAGCCATACTGACAGAGATATTGAGATAGAGTCTCATACCACTTCCTTGGTGCTTGGTGCAACCCATAAAGAGCTTTATCAAGCCTGCAGACATAATCAGGATGATCAGGATCTGCAAACCCAGGTGGTTGTCTGACATATACCTCTTCATCAATCACCCCATAAAGAAAGGCACACTTGACATCAAGCTGGTAGACCTTGAAGTTCTTGGATGTAGCAAAAGCTAGGAATATCCTAACAGCTTCAAGTCTTGCTACAGAAGCAAAGACATCTGTGTAGTCAATTCCTTCTTCTTGAGTATACCCTTGAACAACTAGTCTTGCCTTGTTCTTGATGACAAGTCCTCTATCATCCTTCTTATTCCTGAACACCCATTTGGTTCCTATGGTAGTCTTCCCTTGAGGAAGAGGACATAGGTTCCAAATCTTTTGCCTTTTGAATTGAAGCAACTCCTCTTGCATAGCTTCAACCTAATTTCCATCCTTTAGAGCCTTATCAATTTTCTTTGGCTCTATCTGGGACAAGAAACAAGAGTGAAAACAAACATTTGCATCATGGGTTTGTCCTCTTGTTCTTACCCCTGAATCAACATTCCAATGATGTTTGTGGAAGGATGAGACTTATGGATCCTTAGCTGCGGGATCATAACAAGTTGCTTAGATAGATCTAAATTTGAGAAATTCTGATCTGGCAAGAAGGATTCACCCTCCACATCAGCACACTTATCAAGATTGACTTGATCCAATGAGTGTGTGACATCATTGATGTTGTCTTCAATGGAGTGGTTATCAGCATCAAGGAATTCCTGATCACTTTCACCACCACCATTTTCTCCAACATTTGAAGCTCATTCATCTGAGTTTTGTGCCTCTAAGCTGGAATTTGAAGGCACTCTAGAAGTATCAGCAGGATTTGTCATTGATGTGCTGGTAGAAGCTTCATTTGCAGGATTGGTTACCACTGGAGCTGAAGATGTATAGCTTGAAGGTCTTCTTAACTCAAATCTTGGGTCAGGATCACCTGTAGGTAGTATATCTATGGATCCTGAAACATGCTCACAAGATTTGTTAAAACAATTGGTAACTAAATCAACATCAAATAGCCAATCCGGACCAGAACCATTCACACTAGAGTGTGTTCATTGAAAGTCACATTGGCTGACTCCTCAACTACTCTAGTTCTGAGATTGTATACTCTATAAGCTTTAGCTTGAGAAGAGTATCCAATAAAATGTCCATCATATGATTTCTCAGCAAACTTGGCAATTTGATCTTTGGTATTCAAGATGGTGCAAGGACATCCAAATGACCTGAGAAAACCAATGAAAGGTTTTCTCTTGTGCCAAAGTTCATAAGGAGTCTTACCATGTGTCATAACTACTAAAACTCTGTTTTGCACATAGCAAGCAGTGTTCACTGCCTCTGCCCAGAAGGTGATGGGCAGTTTAGAGTCAGACAACATAATTCTTGCAGCTTCAATTAGTGTCCTGTTTCTCCTCTCTGCAACACCATTTTGCTGAGGAGTCCTGAGAGCACTATATTGTCTTGTAATACCTTTTTCATCACAAAATGTATCAAGAAATTGATTCTTGATTTCTGTTCCTTGATCACATCTTATGGTTTTGACCTTGTGATCACATTGATTCTCAATCTTTAATATGAAGTTCTTTAGAATCTCAAGGGTTTCATCCTTAGTTCTAAGAAAGAAGACCCAAGTGAATCTAGTAAAGTCATCTGTAATCACCAATCAATAAGAGGTCCTTCCTAGTTTCATTACACTAGTGGGGCCAAAGAGATCTATATGTAATAAGTGTAGGGGATTAATGATGGAATTTCTTTCCTTTGGCTTGTGAGATACCTTTTGTTGCTTCCCCTTCAGGCATGCAACACAGTAGTCATCACTTGTAAACTCTTTCTTTGGTATTCCAGTTACCAAATCTTTCTTAATTAATTTATTCATGTTTTCAAAGTTTACATGGCACATTCTTTTATGCTAGAGGAAAAATTCATCATTATTTGTTTTAGATAGAAAGCATGAAACTTCTTCTGAGGGAGATGTTTCTTGCAAATCCATCTTGTACATGTTCCTTTTTCTGGGGGCTCTGAGCAGGATGTGCTCATGAGGAATGACCAACCCGGGCCGGAGAACAATGCACTCATGCTCAGTAAAGAGCATGTTATGACTCTGATCACAAAATTAGGATACACTCAAAAGATTGTACCCAAGCTCCTTGACAAAGTTTACGTTCTCAATGCTGAGCTTACCATTTGTGACCTTGCCCCTTCCTGTAATGTAACCTCCTGCAATTCCTCCAAAAACAACTGGTCCTCCATCAATTCTTTCAAACTTTTGGAGTAGTGACCTATTGCCTGTCATGTGCCTGAAACAGCCACTGTCAAAGATCCATACATTTCTATTTGTCTTGAACTGTTCCTGCACAAAAGAGATGGTTAGTACATTTGGAAACCCAAGCCTCAGTGGTCTTGGGCTCATCAAACGAAGTTGAACACAATGCAACAATAATTGATCCTATAGTCATGCTAGAAGGATCATTTCCTGATGTTGATGAAGAACTTTCAGCCACTTGGTCTTTCTTTGACTTCCACACCACCTTTGGAAGCTTAGACTTGACCTTCAATACTTCGGAAGTTTTGATGACTGGACCTTCGAAAGATCTTGCTTTCACTGCAGCAGGCTTCAGTGCTTCGGAAGTATTCCTTTCTTCCGAGACCAAATTTTCTTCCGAAGGCAAGTTTCCACTTGTCTTCTTCTTCATTTTGGTGCTTCCGAAGGAAAGAGATTTTTCTTCCAAAGCTTGCTTCTTCTTCTCTAAACTCTTAGAAGTTTCTTTCTTGGTCATGTGGAGAGTACTCTTTCGATTATAAACACAATCCTTAGCAAGATGAGAGGTACTCCCACACATAACACAATCCATTTTCTTCCTTCTAGGAGTTTTCTTTTGGAACAAGGCTGAACTTGATCACTTTCCTTCTCCATCTTCATCTTTGCAGATGCTAAGGCGATTCTTGTGGGGATAGAACTACCTTTGGAGCTGGATGGTTCAGGTTGTACAACAATGGTGCACAACTTATCAACTTTCTTCTTGATGATGGGATGATTTGGACATGAACCAGAACTCTTATTGATGGAGTTCAAGTTGGTGTCTTTAGCCTTTACCACTTCAAATCCTGTAGAGATGAAGACTTGTTTCTGTGCAGAATTGAAGGTGGCCTTGATCTCTTGAGCCTTCTTTGACTTTCTTTTGGCCTTCCTGATCAAGTTCTTTATCTTGGACTTGGTCATCCAAACAGCTTTGCTCTCCTCAGAGAGATGGTGACCCTTCTTAGAATGTTCTTCTTCACTCTTCTTAGAGCCATTCTACACCATCTCCTCTTCATCCTCTTTAGTCACATGGTCTATGAGGGGAAGCTAATCTTCACAAGTTTCACACCTAGGAGATCTTACAGACAAGATTGTGTGTGGAGGAGCTATCTCACAAGATCCCAGTCCCTGCTTATTTTGATAACAAACTTTTGCATGCAAGGATGAAGACATTATGTTCTTGAAGGTCTCCTCTTCAAGAACACATTTTTCTGCCTTGGCTTTGCTGATTACAAGTTCAGTCTGACATTCAGTTAACTTAGTAATGAGGTCTTTGATTTGAGTCCTGTAGTTTGTGTGCTCATGATTAAGAGTTAAAATGGTTTTCTCTAAGTCCTCTATCTTTAGTTTATAATCATTTTCAGCTCTCTTAAAATCAGCTTTTAAGATATTTAAAGACTCAAGATTAGATCTCATTTCTAAGTTATAGGACATGTATCTATTAACTTTAGCAATACATTCAAGAGTACAAAGATGTTCCAATACCTTGGCTTCATCGTGGTCTGCCATGAGTGTTTGGTTTGGAGATGCATCTTCTACCTGAAAGCTCCAATCAAAGCCTCCTTCTTCAACAACTACAGCTTGCTGCCTTGGCTTCTCATTATGGGGGTTTTGTCAGTGTAGTTTGGTCTGGTTTGTGTTTGGCCACCATTTTTCCTTGGTGTCTTACACTCCCTTGCAAAGTGTCCCATTTGGTTATAGTTGTAACACTTTACTTTGCTTTTATCCAGCCCAAACTTTCCACTGGCTGCATTGCTTGGAAACTTCCTCCCTGTCCTCTTGTAGAACTTATTGGCTCTGTGAGTGAGAAGATCCATCTGCTGGACTATCTCCATGTACTCCAGATCATCTGGATGGATACAATCCAAATCTTCAAGGGTGAAGAGATAGTTTCCTGTGGTTTCATCAGCAGAGACAAAGCATGAGAAGAACTTGTCTCTTGGAAAGGACTTCCTTGAGTGTAGCTTTCTCTTGGAGTCTCTGGGAAGGTGATGGAAGGGCCCTTTTGTGAGTTGTCAGGGTAGCATATGAGATGATGTTGTGGTTCAATGCTTTCCCTTTCAACCACATGGAGGGCTGAACTCAATTGATTGCTGAAGTTACCAGATGAGTTTTGCATGTTCATCTCCATCTAGTAGCCACTAAGAATACCATACAACTCTGTGAGAGTAAGAGTCTTAAGGTTCTCAGTCCTCTTGATAACAACACAATAATGTGTCCATTAATTGTCTAGGAAGAGAGGACATAAACTTCCTTACAATGTCCCTGTTCTCAAGAGTTACTCCAACATCCATTAGAGTATCCACAATCTCAACATACTAGAAAGTATTGTTGAGTCATGGTTTCACTTACTTTAAAGGTGAAGTTTTCAAACTGCTGCTTCAGGAGATCCTTCTTATTCTCCTTTGCTTCAGTGGACCCCTCATACATCAGCTTCAGTGCTTCCCATAGTTGCTTGGCAGTTTTGCACTTCTTGAAGCCTCTGTAGATGGAGTTTGGAAGAGCAGTTTGAAGGGCTGTCATGGCTTTCTGATCAATCTCTATTCTCTTCCTGTCTGCTTCAGAGTAATCAGCCACAGTCTTTGGAATCATACCACCACCGGTAGCAGAAGTGGTGCTTGGTATGTAAGGTCCTTCAACAACTAATTCCTACATCCTGAAGTCTTGAGACTTGATGAAACCTTCCATTCTTTGACACCAAGTATCAAAGTCTTCAGGAGTGATTAGTGGAGACTTTGTCATAGTTCTAGTTTCCATATCAGCTTTGGTAATAGCTGCCATTTGAGTTGTTAAGTATTTTGTGTGTGTGAAGGATCTTAAGATGGTGAGATCTTATATCAAGAGCCTGGAATGCTCTGATACCAAATGCAAGACCGTTTGAAGGGTGTGCACTTATAACACAACAACACAATGAGGAGAGTTACTTGGAACACTTAACAGATCAAATAGGGAACTGGTTAACTTTAAGTGAAAGATGCTAAGAACACAAGTAAGAATGAGACAGAACAAGATAGCAAACAACACAAGTATTTGGTTTTCAAGAATGCTGTATATTGCTTCTCAAGTTCTATTACAAATGTTACAAAGCATACTTCGAAAGTTACAAGTACTTGAGATACATATACTACATCCTACAGCCGGCTATACTTTAAAAGCTAGCTGGATACGTAAGACTAGACAACAAAATCAAATGTAGAGTCAAAAGGCAGATTGCCTTTTGACTAGTGACTATGACATGCCATAGCTCACATCCTAATATATTATAAAAAGGATAGAAGTACATAAAGTAGAAAGCACAGACTCAAGACCTCAATGTACAGTTACCAAAAGCATAGACCTTTTCACCAACTCATGTAAGTTGGTGACTAAACAGAGTTGCAGCAGAAAGGTGGTCCAGCTTTATGGTAAAGTACATCAGATAAAAGCATGTCTCTAAAAGTCTTCAGAAGAAATCTGTCTTCACTCTTTGGCTTCGGAAGACTTTGTCTTTGAAGCTTCGGAAGACTTCACTTTTGGCTTCGGAAGATGTTGGTCTTGGCTTCGGAAGATTTTACACTTAGAATATTTCTAATGTAAGGTGTAAAACTTTCGAAGCATTTCTACTTATGTTCTTCAGTGCATGCATGCAGAGAGACTTCGGATGTTTTGGCTGCATCAGACTTATAGGAATCCTAACACTCATTAAGAAATTTTATTTTTAAACATTTATATAGCACATTTTGTTATAATTTTTTTATCTTACTGTTAAAACATCTTGAGATCTTTGCCATTAAGAATAGATATTTAGTATGCATAACAACCCCAAAACATAGAGAAACTTATAAACAAAGAGATCTAGAACTGACATGGTTATCGTGAGTAGCTTTTAGTCTAAGCTTTCTAAGCTAGGATCGCGGTACACTGCCTGCATATAAGTTAACACTCAAATGTGTTATTTTTTACCTAGTTGTGGCAGTAGTTTCGTACGTAGTTTCACATGGCAGTTTCGCTGCCAGTTTCACATGGCAGTTTCACCCAAATTTCGTTGGAGTCCATGGCTGTGAAATTACCTGCGAAACTATAGTTTCGCAGGACAAACTCGCAGTTTCGCAGTTTGAACACACAGTTTCGCAAACTGCAGACAGTTTCGCAGAATGTATCACAATGACGAACCAACCCGTATTTAACCCAAAATCGCAACCTTTTACGTCCAAATCCTTAGTTTTTCATCCATGAAGCTATATATAAGCTTTTTACATGATTTCATACGTAAAAATATGACCTTTATATGATTCTTTACAACTTTTCAAAACCCAAAACCCTAGAATTTGGGTTTGATCTACAAAGGGGTTTGGAGGCTAATTCTTACCTGGATTTCTTGCTTCTTTCTTGTGGTTTGATGCTCTAACACTCATATCTTCAATCCTTTAACCAATGAATCTCTAAATCTTGAGTTTTCCTCACTTTCTCTCTCTTCCCGCTCTCTCTAGAAGTTGGTGGCTAGGGTTGAGAAATGGAGAAGATGGTGGCTGGTTAGCCCATGAACCATTTCCTTTCTTTATTTCTAGTAAATATCTATTAATTAGGCCCATTATTATTAAATGACTTGTTTTGACTTTTTGGGGTATTACATTCTAAAACCTATGAACTCACCAACATATGTTAACATTTTTGAGTATACCTTTTTAGGTAATGATGCTTGAAGTTAGATTTGGACTTGCTAGAGACTTGTAATGGAGACCGCTTCATTTTGGACTTAGTTCAATAATTTTCATGTTGGCTTGTTTGTTTTGGGAATTAGTCAATATTTCCGAATTATATGATTTACGAATATGGAATAGGATACCCTTGGCACAAGTCATAATTATGTCAGACGATGTCATGACCCATGGTTAGAAATAACATGTAACCCCGGCCCCTCGTACCACCAATATTGTCCGCTTTGCCCATGAGGAGCTCACGGATTTGTTTTTGGTTGCCCGGGTGTTACAGAATGGTATCAGAGCCGCTTCTGTGCCGTTCAGAATGGTGGGGCAAACCTCATCAAGGATGGTGATGATGAGTCCCTAGGGGTGTTTTGAGTGACACCTTAGGCCAATCGCACATCCATAGATGGGATGGTGGGGCAAACCTCATCGAGGACGATGAGTCCAAAAGAGGGTGTTTGTAACACTCTAGGCAAATCCCACATCGGCCATGGACATGAGAGTTTCCTGGTTCATAAGCAATGTCTGGTCTCTAATATCATCAACGCGTTTTGGGCGTATTGGCTGTGGATGAGAGAAGAACCACAGTTAAGCGTGCTAAGGTGACAGTAATCCAGGGATGGGTGACCTCCCTAGGAAGTTTTCACCCGGACAACGAAAAAGAAAATCCGTGAGCTACTCGTGGGCAAAGCGGACAATAGTCGAGTGATACATAACATCTAGTATTTTTCTTTTACCCCTAATGTGTTATAATGATTTGTATGTCACATCTTCGTGTTTCCACTATAAGCGAGGGTGTGACAGATTAGTTCATTATGAATTATAATATGAATGGTTGGGTAAATTCCATCCTATAGCTTTGTAAGATGCTTAAGTTAGCTAAGATGAACATACCAACCAAAGAAGGTGCAGTGCTGATGATCAAATAAGAAACCTAAAATCAAGACTAAGAACAGGAGAGGCAAGGATAAAGGTAAGGCAGATAGTAAATTGTTTTTCCAAAAGAAATCATCTAAAAGGCGTAGAAAGGATGAAAAATGTTTTAGTTATGATGAAACTAGGTTTTGGAAGAGAAATTGTCCTAAATATCTTGCTGAGTTGAAGAAGAGCAAAACCTCAGAGGGTAGCACTTCTTATATCTTTGTTATAAAACTGTTCTTGCCTCCATGGGCATTGACACAAAATGTGGTTATCATATTTGCAATAACATGCACAGACTAAGGAGGTTTTAATTATGTTTTTATGGTAATAACATATTGATTTTCAAGGATGATATGTTTTATTTTGAAGCTAGACCTCCTAATCGGATATATGAGACTAATGTAAGTAGTTAACGTAATGATATTTCAATATACAAAATACACTTCAAAAGATTAAAGTCAAACTTTAATTACACATAACTATGATACTATCTACTTGGGCACATAAGCAAGAAATTTCCATCAAAACTTCAAACTGAAGGAATTTTATAATCCACTAGTCTAGAGACCTTTTATTGGAACATTATGTGAAACAACTTGGATGATAGTGTTTGGTTGTGTCTTTGATTGTATTATAATATATATCTAATGATTAAGTCTTGTACGTGTTAAAGTATGTAATTGTTCACTAGTGATTTTATACTTGGCAAAATTAAAATTTCGCACAACGGGGAGAAATTAGATAGTTTTGCTTTGGCCGGCATGCCAGATGAAATTATTTCAAATCTCTATATATAAATAGTTTGTTGTGTGCATTTTTAAGAAAGCTTTTGAGAGGTTGTTGATCAGAGCTACTTTATGTATGTTTCATGTAAACTCCCTGTACAAACTCAGGATTGAATGAAGATAAGCGTTTAATGTATGTTTCATGTAAACTCTCTGTACACATAGCACGGATTCCACACGTTGATTGGTAATGCTGTTAGTTCTCTAGAAAGATTAACATGTTGTCTTTATGTGTCTTTTTACTATTTGTAATAGTATAGGGACTAGTTTTGTAATTTTGTAAGTTCCTCGTGTTTCATTATAATTAGCTTAGACTTGCAGGTAAAGAAACGAGAGTAGTGACGAACAACAGATTCATAACTGCTTACTTACTTTGTAATTGTCTTTGCTTGATATTAATGAAACTATGAATTTTGTTGATATCTTGCTTGATTTGATTACTTTGTTTGTATTTTCTTTGAACTGTGTTCATACATCATCACAGATTAGTACATTTGATCCTATCAAATGGTATCAGAGCTCCCATTGATCCTATCAATTGGTATCAGAGCTTGGTACATTTGATCCATCAAATGCTATCAGAGCTTGGTACATTTGATCAATCAATTGGTATCAGAGCTTGGTACATTTGATCCATCAATTGGTATCAGAGCTGTTGGTTGAGTGATTTTTGAGGTTTGTCGAACTTTCAAACTCAAAAAGTTCACTGAATCTGTGATTGATAGACAATTCAATTAAAAATTTGTGGATTTCATATGTGTTTATCATCAGAAACATGTTTTGAACCACAATCAGCAGTTAAATTCATCAAATTCGAGATATTGAATTTGTGTTCGAATATTTTTCGAACTGAAAATCACAAAATTGATTGATTTGTTGTTGATATTGAAATAAATTGATGTAGAAGAATGATTATCGGTATAAAACATGTCTAATTGGAAAGTTTCAATCCAATTCATCAACTTTTGAAGAATTTCAGAAGATTGAGTCAGTTACATTCATATGAACATGATGAATGTGGCGCATTAGAGTTGAGGTTTGCTGAAAAATTGTCTAAGTGTTAGGCGTTTGACTACTGTTTAGTCGCATTAACACTGTTTAGACGTTTTCAGTTCAGACGTTTGACTACTGTTGAAGAGTAAAAGTCCAGACGTATCATCTCTGTTGAGGCGTATTAGAACTGTTTAGACGGTTGATAACTGTGTAGGCGCATTACAACTGTTCAGGCGTTTTACTACTGTTCAGACGCATCAACTTGGGCGTTTTGGAAAATTTTTCTAAGGCATTCCCTTAGACGTCTCTCAACTTAGGCGCATTAACTGTTTGGGAGTTTGATTACTGTTCAGGCGTATCACCCTTGATACTTAGAATTTTTTTTAAGAAAATTTTTCAAAAACTTTTTCATTTCTTTTCTTAATTCAAAATCTAAGAAAAACAACAAAAATATAAGAATGGTGAAATCAAAAGATTCTGAAAATAGAGTTTCAAAAGTTAAAAATAGAGCTGATTTCAAAAATTGGTCTCTTAGGTTAAAACCATATTTTAATTTCATTGACACTGATCTTTGGAAATCTATAGAGAAAGGACCACACATTCCTATAATCACTGATGGGCCTGACAGAGGGTTTGTTTATACTAAAGATTCTCAAGAACCCTATCCTGATAATGGTCTTCAAGGAGATGATTTGAGAAGAGTAAAGAATGATAACAAAGCATATTCCTTGATGTGTAAAGGACTACCTCTGGAAGTTCTTGCAAGGCTTGATGGATATCAAACTGGATACACCATATATAAAGCCTTAAAGACTATTTGTGAAGGAGCCAAGGAGATTCAAAATCTCAAGAAACAAAAGTTGAAAAGGCAATTAGAATTGTTTCAACATTTGTCTGGAGAAAACATAAATCAGATGATGAACATATATGGTCAACTTACAACTAAGATGTCAATAGCTGGTATTAAGCCTGATCTTGAAGATCTAAATCTTAGACTACTCAATGCTTTACCCTCATCATGGAAACAAACAGTAACCTTACTAAAGCATACTGAGAAGTTCCCTATGGATCTAGATCTACTCATTGCCAAGATAGAGTCAGTAGAGATTGATGAAAGCTCAAGGAATATTAATAGAGCAGCATCAATGTCTCAATATCAGTTTGTTGCTTCTCCTGCAAACACTATTGAAAATGCATTTATGGCAAAAAGTGAGAAAATTACAAAAGAAGAGGGAGATTTATTTGTTGGAACAGGATTTTTCACTGATTCATTATTTACTAGTGCTCCTGCTTATACAACTCAGTCTCATTCTCAATCTCCTCCTAAATCTCAGTCTCAAACATCTAATGTTCAAACAGAGACTTCTTCATGTAACTCTGCTAAATCTAGCAAAGTTAAAGATGTGATAAACATCCTATTAGAGGATGAAGAGTCTAAAACTGCATTTACTGCATTTATGGCTAGTTTTCAAGCATATCAAGGTAGCCATTTAATTCAATTAGACCTTGTTTTGCAGGATTTGTTTGAAATGGATCCTGAAGAAGTTGAAAAGATGGACTTAAACTGGCAGATGGTGATGATTGCTTACAGGACACAAAAACACTCATATGTCAACAGGATGTACAAGCCAAGTGCTAACAAGACTGTTGGGTTTGATAAGTCAAAATTTAGGTGTTTTAACTGTAACAGTTATGGTGTCACACCCTCAAAATCCACGAGCGGGGTTTTACCGCGAGGCGTGTGAACAAACCAGGATCACAGTCAGTAGTTACATAGAACGACTCTATATGCCACAAGTAAATAAAACAACCAAAGATTTAGTTTGAAACAGTGCGGAAGCGTTTTGAAAATAACTCAAACAACTAAAAGTATAAATATGGCAAAACATGTGCCAACCCAAAATAGTAAAACATAATCATTAAAATGCTAATGTCTTGAAGACCGAGTCTTAGTATGCAGGTGAACCGTGGAGTGCTCCTAGAGGCAAGCAGCTTAATGACCTGAGAAAAGCATACTAAAATGTCAACACATAGGTTGGTGAGTTCAAGAGTTTGAGTTCAGTAAACGTATAAACAGTTGTGATATATATATAAGCAGTGTATTGCAATAGATAGCTAGTCTATTAACAGCAAATATTAATACATAGTGATTTCGCAATTGAAGCTGACTGTGATAGTTGTTGCCTCCTGTCACGACTTACCATGTCGTGACAATGTTCAATAGGACAAATTGCACCCGGTTGACCTCGAGTCACACAGGTGGGGCTCGTCAGACCCAGTAGTACTACCCAAGTTTCCCCGCTATTAAATATTAACAATTCGAAAGTGTGAGGACTTTTCCCATGACAAATAGCACTATATCAATATTATACACAACTTAAATATTAAAAGCGTTCGTAAAATACCAGTATGCCATCTCCCCCAAAAGAGATTAAATAAAGTGTGGGGCATGAACTCACCTGATGTATGCAAAGAGTACTTAGGGTTTATTTGAGAAACGAGAGGATAGCCAACCTTCACAGGTTACCTAGATCATGTGAGTACATAAGTACGTGTAAATAAAAGACATGTGAAACCCTAATCATACCAAAACCAAAGACTCAAGCTTCCAGACAAATAGACACGTTTGACCTAGTTGACCCGTTTGACCCGTTGGTGACATTATGAGTTACAATTCAAATAAAGCCAATGAGAACATATAACATACATGGTTAACATACAAATAGTATCATACACATGCTACATTATCCATACATAACACTTAAATCATAGCCATGCCCATAGCATTCAACATACACCATAATCATTACTCACCAAACCCAAACATGATATCCTAGCAACTAATCAACACCAACTTCATACATGATCACCAAAATCCAAATATCATCCATGATTATCCAAAACATCCCATACAACTAATTCAACATGATTCATCACCTTAGAATTCATCCATGATCATACTAACATGCTCCTAATACCCCAAACATGTTCATATCATCATACATCAAACTTTACACAAATAAAGTTTCCCTTTTGGGAAAGAATATCCCAAAATCTATCAAACATCCAAAGCATACATGAATTCATCAATAATATACCAATTCAAGCTCATACAAACATCTAAGCATGATCAACCACATCCAAACATCATAATTCACCAAATCATATCCAAAAGTTACTATCTTTAGTAATGTATGAACTATAACATGTGTTCTTGAATTCCCAATGATCACAACATCAATCTAACATTTAATCATCACCATGAACACATCCATAACATCAATTCATCAATAATTCAACATTTCATGCAAATAAAGTTACTATTATTAGTAACCTATGAACATCAACCCTAAATCATCAATTTCTTGCAAGATTCATGATTCCTAACATTCATACAACTTACTAATCACCACACATTCATCAAACAATCATCATTCATACCAAATCATTCCAAAATTCAAACTAGGGTTTGTTTCATACACAAGATTCATGATCAATCCACTAAAAACATGTAATTCATACATAATCCACGTTAACTAACATGTAATCAACCTAACTAACATATAAACATCAACAATAGACATCAAATTCGACCCCATGAAAGCCAATTTCGAATTTAGGGTTCGGCCATGAAGAACCACACACAAAAACTCGAATAAAACTAACCTTTAAACTTGTAATTGCTTGAAATCGATGCTTCCTAAGTGTTATATATCTTGTAATCGAACCAAAACCACACGAAATTGCTTGTTCTTGGCTGATTTTCGAAGATGGAGAGGGAGAGGGGTGAAGTCGCGGCCGAATGGGTGGGATTAGGGTTGGGCTTTGTTTTGTTTAGTTAAACTTTGCAAAATGACAAGTTAAACCCTTGTGTTTTGTATTTTATTAAAAAGGCACTCTTTTGAATACTTTTAAATGATTTTTAACTACAATAATAAACATATAACTCATGGTAACAAATTATATGTTTTATCTTTACAAAACACAAACATACGGATTAATACACACGTTTCCACGTTACGCGATTAATTCACAATTAACATATAAAAACATGCAAACACATAAACATAATACAATAATTACATAATCAATTAGATTATCAATAATTTGACATTATTTAATATCATTAGGTCACCAACGTTAAACGACAACTAGTGTGTGCTCACGACACGTGTATGCAAGACTTAACGAAACTAACGGAGTTTGGTAACGGAAATTTACCGGATGTCACATATGGACATTTCTCCAGAGAATGCAAAGCTCCAAGGAATAATGGAGGAAATGCTCAATCAATTTCTAGCAATCAAAGGTTTCAACCAGCTCAGAAGACTTTTCAAAAGCCTTATCAAAGTCTTCCTATGCCTGAGCTTAAAGATGAAACAAAATCATCTGATGAAACCAAGAAAGCTTTAGTAGTCAGCATTAAAGATGGTTATGATTGGAGTGCATATGCTGAACAGTTTACTAATGATTTAACATCAAGTTTATCTCTTGTTGCAGAAATCCAAGGAGAAGATTGGTCAGAAAATAATGATCCAAAGGTGGAAGGTGAGAATGAAGAAGATGACTATGATTGGAGTGACAAATCTGATCCTAAGGAGGATACAGATGAAGTAGCTCCAATGGCACAGTCTGATCAACCTAAGGTTGACACTTCATCTTCAAAATCTGAAACCTTATCTAAAAAATTCCCTAAAATCCCATCTGAAGTGAGAGAAAAACTCTGTACAAAATCATGCTATGAACATGTTGAATACTATAGAAACTACTCATATAAAATCTGTGAGAAACTAAAACAAGAAGAGTCAATGCATAACAAACTAAAATCTGATCATAAAATAGCAGATCAAAAGATTATTTCTCTTTAAACTTCATGAAACAAAACACTAAAAGAATTAGAAATTGTTTCTAAACAATTGGAAGAGATGACCAAAAATCTTGAACAGAAGAAGACAGCACATGCTGCTACTCAAATGGATCTTGCTAAAGTAAAAAGTTCAAAAATGATTATAGAAAAACTGGTAAGTGAGAGAAAAGATAATTAGAAAGTAGGGTTAGGTTTCACTCATAAACCTATGCCTGAATCTATTACAAACACTTTACCAGAGAACTTTAATACAAATGATCATTCTCCTAAGAATAAAGCTAAACTTAAAGCTTTTCAGGTCAAAAACAAGAATTCAGAAGAAGAAAAGGAAAATGTTCAAGTTTTTGTTGAAAATGATCAAGAAAAGATTAAACATGGTCATCCAATCAAGATAAAATCTTATGAAACAAAACAAACAAAACAAAACACTTTTGATCAAATTCATTTTGTATTAAAAGAAGTGAAAGTTCAAAGCAAAGATAAAGATAAACAACAGGTAGGAATATCAGAAGATTCAAATACTATTAATCTAAAACAAGTTCAATCTGAAAAGGAATCTTCTTCTGACGATGTTCAATCTGGAAGTAAACCAAGTTCTTCTAAGTCAAAGAATCAAAGAAGAAGAAAGAAATCATCAAAATCAAAATCTGAACAAAACAAAAGTTCAGAAAAGTTGATCAAAGCAACAAATCAGGCAACAAAACTTAAACCGATAAAATTTGTGTCAGCCGGTTTGTTAAATATGAATTCTCTTCAAAACAACAAGGTAAATACTATGAACAAATCTCACTCTGATCTGAAATCAAGTTCAGATTCTAAGACTTCCGCTGTAGCAAAAAGATTTGTTTCTAATTAATTCAAGAAGAAAGTTCATGTTAAACAGATGCAAAATAATCTGGCACAAAATCAAAATGTGAAAAATGAAAACAACAGTTTAACTATTTGACACCAAAATATAAAAATGAATCAAATACAGTGTCAATGTCAAAAGTTAACAAACATTTGTTTTTAACTCCACAAAAGTACTGTGAAATATGTGATATGAAAAATCACAATACTGTCGAGTGCTACTTCAACAAGTACTGTCACATATGTGACATGAGAAATCATTTCACAGCAGATTGTTATTTTAACAAATACTGTACTTATTGTGATGAGAAGACTCACAATACTGCAAATTGTTATTTTAGAAAGAGATCACATACTAGAGGATTTGCAAATTCAAACATGAGCAAAGGTTATGTTAATCCTCAATATATGAGAAATCAAACTGATGGATTTCAAAAATTAACTAATCAACCTTCTTTAGGTTTGAGATCTTTTCAAAAGAACAATTATGTGAGATCTAAACAAAATGTGCAAGAACAATTCATACCAAGATCCGTAAGAATGACTAATAAAAAAGTTAGTCATCAATACATGTCAAAAATTGATCAATCAAATGGTATGAATGTTCTCAAAAATAACTCAAACAAATTTCAAAACAATTTTCAAAACAAGATTGGTAAATTCATCAAGAATATACCTGATTTGAATAATCTTCATTACAAACAATTTACCATTGTTGATAAATTTGGAAAACCCAAGACCATCTCGGCTTGGGTGGATATCTCAACTTAATTTTCTTGTTGTGCAGGTACGCCCAAGAAGACCACTTAATACATGGTATGTGGATAGTGGGTGTAGCCGGCATATGACAGGCAATCCTGCCTTGTTACAAGATTTTAAGTTAAAGGATGGAACACACATCGCCTTTGGTGGTGATGCAGGAGGAAAAATAATAGGAGAAGGAACAGTATCAAATGGGATAATAAGCTTTGACAAAGTCAACTTTTGTTCACAGTTGAACTTTAATCTTTTAAGTGTATCCCAAATATGTGATAAATCATACTCTGGATTCATTCTGTTATGTTTTGAAACCAGGTTTTTAGATAAGCAAAGATAGGGTAATTGTTACAGCTGAAGGGATAGAGATGTATACAAGCTGGATATGTCTCAAGTTGATCCTTCAACTGAAACAACATGCCTAATTGCTAAAGCATCAAATGATGAAAGCCAGCTTTGGCATAGACGTCTCGGACATTCAAATTTCAAGAATATGAACAAGCTTGTATCAGGAAATCATGTCATTGGACTTCCATCTAAGAAGTTTGCAACGACTGATTACTGCTCAGCATATTTAAAGGGAAAGCAACACAGAGCGTCTTATAAGACCAAGCTCATAACTCAACTTCCAAACCTCTTCAAATGTTACATATGGACCTTTTTGGACCAACAAATGTCAAGAGTATTGGTCGAAAATCATATTGTTTAGTTATCATTGATGACTATACAAGATTTTCATAGGTTTTCTTTTTGTATGCTAAATCTGAAACGACTGATTTACTGAAAGAATTTATCATTAAAGTTGAAAATCAATTAGAAAATAAAGTGAAAATAATAAGAAGTGATAATGGAATGGAATTCAAAAATGCTAACATTAAAATGTTTTGTGCACAAAAAGGGATAGCTCATCAGTTCAGTGCTCCCAGAACTCCTCAACAAAATAGAGTTGCTGAAAGGAAGAATAGAACACTGATTGAAGCTACTCGTTCTATGTTAGCTGATGCAAAAATTCCTATCACTTTTTAGGATGAAGCTATATTAACTGTGTGTTTTGGTCAAAACAGAATCTTAATTGTGAAAGATAAAATGAAAACTCCGTATGAGTTAATGTTTGGCAGGAAACCGAACATAAACTTTCTAAAATGATTTGGTTGTCCTGTTATGGTTCTTAATTCAAATGATCAGTTAGGAAAATTTGAATCAAAATATGATAATGGACTTTTCGTTGGATATTCATCTGTTTCAAAAGCGTATCGAGTGTACAACTCTAGGAAAAATATAATCCTTGAAACATTCAACGTTAAATTTCTGGAAAATTCTTTTCCATCAGTTTCAAATGGTCCTGCCTGGTTATTTGATTTAGATTCTTTATCAAACTCTCTTCAATCTAACTTGTTTAATCAATCAAATTGTCTTGATTTTTCAGGTAAGAAGAACTCTAGAGGAGATCTTGGATCTTTCAGTGAGGATTCAGATTCTGACAACCCAGATGATTCTAGCTCAGACTACCCATTTTTATCATTTTTCAAGGACTCAACAATACGATTCAATGATAATAATCATACTAATACAGCTTCGGATCATTCAGTTTCATTTGATCAGGAAGACTCACAACCAATTCCTAATGATGGTAATGAGTTTGTGCAACCTGAGTCTGGAACATCATCCATCTCTGGTGATGCAGTTGATACTGGTAACTTTGATTACTTTATTAACTCACCAACTCAAGTTCCAAACTTCAATCCACATTCTTCTAATTTGTTACATCAGCTTTCCAACTTAAACCAAACAAATCTGGATGTTAATGTTCAATGTGATGAGATTCCAACATCTCGTATTCACAAGAATCATCCAATTTCTCAGATTATTGGTCCATTGAATGAGAGAACAACAAGGAGTAAATCAGAACAAGCAAACTTATGCTTATACTCTTGTTTTCTTTCTCAAATTGTTCCTAAAAATGTTACCAAAGCATTAAAGGACAATGGTTGGATAGAAGCCATGCAAGAAGAATTACTTCAATTTCGCAAACAAGAAGTGTGGAATTTAGTGGATTTACCTGAAGGAGAAAATGCTATAGGCACAAAATAGTTGTTTAGAAATAAGACTGATGATCGTGGTGTAGTAATTAGGAACAAAGCGAGACTTTTTGCACAAGGGTACACACAGGAAGAAGGGATAGATTATGATGAAGTGTTTGCACCAGTTGCAAGACTTGAATCCATTCGAGTTTTCCTGGCCTATGCTTCATTCATGAAATTTAAGGTGTATCAAATGGATGTAAAGGGTGCATTTCTATATGGTCCTATCACTGACGATGTGTTTGTGAAGCAACCTCCGGGCTTTAAGGATGCAGAATTTCCACATCGAGTATATAAGCTGAGTAAAGCTTTATATGGACTTCATCAGGCTCCTAGAATTTGGTATGAAACATTATCACAACACTTAATCCAACATGGATACACAAGAGGGAAAATTGATCCAACTTTATTCATAAAGAAGGATGGATCTCTTATGTGTACAAGTGTACGTTGATGATATCATATTTGGTTCTACCAGTCCAAAATTGTGCAATGAATTTGAAGACATGAAATCTCGGTTCCAAATGAGTTCTATGGGAGAGATTAAATTTTTCCTTGGACTTCAACTCAAGCAAACTGACGATGGAACTTTTATCAATCAAGAGAAGTTTGTTGACAAGCTCTTGAAGAAATTTAAGTTGCAAGACTGTCAGTCCATACGAACTCCAGCAGATGTTAACACCAAGATTGAACCTGATCCAAAAGGAAAATCTATTGACCAAACGTTATACAGATCAATGATTGGTTCTTTGATGTATCTTACTGCATCTAAACCAGACGTTATGTATGCTGTTTGTGTTTGTGCCAGGTATCAATCAGACCCGAAAGAATCTCACTTAATTGCTATCAAAAGGATATTTAGGTATCTCAAAGGTAAACCAGCTTTAGGGCTTTGGTATCCTTACGAGGGTAACTTTGAACTACATGGATATACAGATAGTGATTATGGTGGATGCTGTCAAGATAGAAAATCTACTTCGGGTGGGTGTCAATTTCTTGGTCCCCGATTAGTCTCGTGGCAATGTAAGAAACAAACAAATGTCTCTGTTTCAACTGCAGAAGCCGAGTACATTGCTGCATCAACAGGATGTTCTCAAATCCTCTGGTTGTAAAATCAACTACTGGATTATGGGTTCAATTTTCTTAAAACACCTATTTACATTGATAACACTGCTGCTATGTTCATTACAGCTAATCCTGTTCAACATTCAAAAACAAAACATATCGAAATTCAATATCATTTTCTCAGAGATAACTCTGAAAAAGGATTAATCATATTGATTCAAATTGCAACGGAAAAACAGTTGGCGGATCTATTTACTAAAGCCTTCCTTCCAGGTCGGTTTGAGTATTTAGTGAAGTCAATTGGTCTTATTAATCATTTGTGAACTCTTTAAATCAAAAGATCATCATAAGTGATCCTCTTAATGTTAATTGCCTGTTTGTATTTTGTGTGTGTGTGTGTTTTTTTAGAAAAACCAAATACAAAAGTATAAATCCAAACTCAAAAAAAAAAAAAATAGAGTCTTTTTCTAATTGTCAGTTTACTTTTTGAAAAGAATCTGTTTATGCAATATGTGAGAAATGATAGTACATTAGTGAGATCAGTTGCATATTTCACTCATTAATAAAGTCTGACATGATCAGATATGATGTGTAAACAATATCATGCTACTATATTAAAAAAGTAAATTCTTGTGATTACACTAAATCTTTATGCTTGTTGCAGGACCGGTGAAGGGTGGTCACTTACAACACAACAACACAAAGAGGAGATTAACCAAACTTAATCAAACAGTAAACTGGATTAACCACAAGAAAGATACTAAGAACACAAGTAATAAGTAAGAGACAGAACAAGAGAACACAAGAGATTGGGTTTTAAGGATGCAGTATATTGCTTTCTCAAGTTCTATTACAAGTGTTACAAAGCATAAAGAAAGATACAAGAGCATGGAATACTTATACTACAACCTACAGCCGGCTATACTTTGAAAGCCAGCTGGATACAATTGACTAGACACAAACAAAATCAATTGTAGAGTCAAAAGGCATACATGCCTTTGGACTTGTGATTATGACATGCCATAGCTCACATCCTAATTTATTACAAAAAGGATAAAAGTACATAAAGTAGAAAGCATGGACTCAAGACCTCAATGTACAGTTACCAAAAGAATGGACCTTTCACCAACTCATGTAAGTTGGTGACTTTACAGAGTTGCAATGGAAAGATGGTCCAGCTTTATGGTAAAGTACATCAGATAAAGGCATATCTCTAAAAGTCTTCGGAAGAAATCAGTCTTCACTAATTGGCTTCGGAATACTTTGTCTTTGAAGCTTCGGAAGACATCACTTTTGGCTTCGGAAGATATTGGTCTTGGCTTCGGAAGATTTTACACTTAGAATATTTCTAGTGCATGATGTAAAACTTCCGAAGCATTTCTACTTCAGTTCTTTAGTGCATGCTTGCAGAAAGACTTTGGATGTTTTGGCTGCATCAGACTTATAGGAATCCTTACAAACTCCCCCTAGGCTGATGCTACCAAAACATTTAGAAGATCTTCAGATGTTTGTAGTCTTCAGCATAATGATGACCATACCCTTCTTCATTAAATGGTCAGGATCATTCAGACTCTCATAGTATCTTCTCATCTCAAAGAGATCATGCAGAGGTAAGTTGATTATGTCTTGCCATGTATAGATATTCTCAACACCTTGATCTCTGATCACACGCCATCTTACTGGATTAGTAGAGAAGGTCCAGGATAAGATGGGTGTCTCAGCTGCAAGAGGAGCCACTTGAATTGGAGTTGATTAAGATGCCTCTGCATGCACTTCCTCAGGTTGATCTGACCCAGCCTAAGGTGTAGAGGTAGATGATTTAGGCTTCTTCTTTTTAGACTTTGGTTTAGAAGCCATCCTCTTCTTCCTCTTAGAAGACTTTAACTAAGAAGACTAGTCTGCATCACCTTGTTGATCATCCTTGTCTTTCTCAGTTGGGTGTTCCTCCCTTACAGGTTCAGAAGGAGAGGGAGTTTTACCCTGCTGTGGATCAGAAGATGAAGCTTGCTGAGGCTTAGCAGGAGGTCTGGGTTGTGTTGTCTCAGGTTGTTTAACCTTAACCTCCACTTCAGGTGGGATTTGACTTGGAGGAGAGTATAAGTCAATCAGCTCTCCAATCTTGATCTTCTACTTGATTATCCTGATATGCTCATCCATTGTGGATAGAGACATAGGGCCAAGTCTCCTTCCGGAGAATCCATACAGCTTCAAGAAGCTCATCATCCTTTGTCTGTCAGCAGACTTCTTTATACTCTTTTGGATGATGGCTCTCTACTTTGCAGCCTCTTCCCTCATCTTTCTCTTTGTAGCTTTTTGTTCTTTGAGCACTTGAAGTTCAAGCTGTTTGAGATACTCAAACTCAATATACTCAAAGGACAAGGGAAGAAGTGTAGATGCCTGGTAGAGACCTGTGACACTCAGGTAGTTAATCATGTTTTGCCTGTCTGTTTCTGTCTACCTGAGGTTCTTGTGTAGATGCCATAGTCTCTTGCACAGGGCTTTCTTGAACCGGGGAGAGAGTAGGAGCATGCTTGTATAGTCTTTTTTGTCTCTTCTCCTCTTTGAATTGGAGAAGTAACCTTGCATCCTTTTTTTCTTTCATCTCTCTTGACACTTCCATGTCAGCCAGTTCATTTAATTGCTCTAAGGGGAGAGATATAATCTCATCTATGTCATAGTTCCTGGTCTGCAGGTAAGTAATCCTGACTGCCCTCAACTCATCATCTTGAGTGTTTGGTCTGGGGGCAGCCCTGATTGCAGCTTGCATAAAACCTAAAGACCTAGAGGAACTTTCTCCCCTTAGCTTCCTCTTCCTCTCTCTCTTCTCCTCCTTAATTTCCTCAGGAGTCAAAATCCTTTTCCCTTTGTCACCCACAGACCTTTGTGACTCAGGATGGATAGAGGTTTGACCTTCATTGCTTGGTGTAGCATCCATGCTCTGGCCAGAGAGAGGTTATGAGACATCTTCACCAGTAGGTGTTTCACCGAGGGAATGAATTTCTGAAGCAGTTGTTGGTGTGACAGGGCTCTCAGGCTCTATCACTGAGCCTTCAGCCAAGGTTTTCCTTTTGAAGCTAATCTCAGGGTCTGCCTCAGCATCCAGTTGACCAATGACATTACCTGATTGCCTTTTTTCCATTCTTAGGCTGAACTCTTCAGTAATCCTGTCTTGAATTCTGAGTGATAACCTGTCAGCTTGTCTTGATTTGCTTGGATTGACAAGTGGCATGTTGACCAGATCAAGACCTTCATAGTAGTTCAAGGTTTGAAAATCAAATACATCTTGTTGCCCTTGAACTCTGTGTAGAATAAGGGCTCTTCTATCAGCATCATACCTCCACCCAATGATGTAGTTTGAAGTTCCTTGAGGTGGGGATGACATAGCCCTTGGTATACCTTCCTCAAAGAGACTCCTGATGATAGAGTCTATAGAGTCCACATTAATGTGAACTTGAGGAAGTTGCTGAGTATGCACAATTGCAAGTGAGGATGGTGAGTCCTCAATGTCCATACTCTCTGAAGAACTCCCAGGTTCTGTGTCTGTAATGACTTTCTCCCCCTTTTTTGGTAGCATCACCCTCTTGCATAGGTGAACTAGAGGTTAGGTCAACCATATTCATAGGTTCTTGTGTTCCTGGTTGAACTCTTCTTAAAGGTCTCCCAGCTAGTTTTTCCCTGAGATAAGATATCTCAAGTTGTTGATCATTGAACCTGTTGTGAAGGGTAGTCACCTGAGATTCAAGGTGACTCACCTTAGAGATTAAATGGAGCATGTTTTTGACAGTTTTTGCACCTTTAGTCTCAGATTCCCCTCTTCTTCATCAGAGAATCATTGGGGGATGAGATGATTGGACCAAAGTCCTCTCTCTCACCACCAGCTTCAGGTTCTTGGATGCTGGATTTCCTCTGCTCATTGAGATTCTCAGTTGAGATGTCAATGGGCTGAGTTGCCATGGTTGAGGTCTTAATAATGTAATCACTTGCAAAAGTGAGAGCCTCTTCCATATGGATATCCTGAACAGGTTCAGAAGTATCCACTTCAGTTATAGGTGACTGATGTGGGCTAGACTAAGGAGACTCGGGAGTACTCATCTCTCTTTGAGTAGGGGAAGAGAAGAGAGACTCATGGTACTCACTGAAACCTAAGTCTTTATCAGTATAGAATGAAAGGTTGGGAATGGGTTGATTTAGATGTAAAGGCTGGGGATGGTAACTGTCCGTTGAAGGTTGTTCACTTGAGTGTTGAGACTCAAAGTGAGGACTTAAGGTAGTTGGGCTTGTGAGCTCATCAGGGTGAGCATGAGGAACCTCATCCCTGATTGTTGAAGAGATGGGAGTGGTTTGCTCCTCAGGGGAAGTGGGAGCTCTAGTGTCCACTTCCTCCTGTATTGGTGAGTATATGGGGACCTGCACAGACTCAATAGCTTGAGCAGGGGTTCGTTTGGATTTTCTTTGGTAGGTGAGGATTACTTGTGGCCTTTTTGGTGGTAGAGAGGTAGAAAGTGTGGGTTCAACACTAGCTTGTGTTGCTAGGTTGTCACTTTGAGCAATGAGCTCTAACATTTTGGGGACAAGGGCTGTTTCTACCCCTGAGAAGCCTACAATTGGCTTCTGCATGATTTTAAAGATGCCGGGCTTCATCTGTCCCAATTTAAGATAGTGAGGGAGAGGGGGAACCGTTGGGTATTTATGTGAAAAGGATTTGAACCAAAGTTAATAGAAGAGGATAAACTTTGAAATCCGAATGTTGGTCCCACCTTTGAAAAAGTAGTTTACTTTTGCTCAAAAAGTAGTTTTCTTGGAATTCGAAAAGCTTCCGAAGGTAAATTATCTTCGGAAGTTTTAATGAAAAAGCTTCCGAAGCTAAAATGACTTCGGAAGAATTTCCTGAGAATCTTGAAAATTTTGCTTCGGAAGAGAAATAAAAACTTGAATGCTTTGTATGTAAAACAACAAAGCTTCCGAGAGTTAATTTTGCTTCGGAAGGAAAAAGTCCTTGAAAACAAATAAGTGTCTGAGACAAGTATTTTAGCTTCGGAAGATAGATTGAAGCATCTTCCGAAGGTAAAACTTCTTAGACAGTTATTTATTTTGAAGACATGATTTTCTTCAAAAATAAAAATATATCTTCCAAAGGATCAGAAAATTTTCAAGAATCTAAGGAAAATCTTCAAAAAGGATTTTTTATCCAAAGAAAAACATGAGCTTATGAAAGTGATGAACTAGACAACTTAGGACACACATATTTTAAAAAATAAGTAGAATTAGTTTTTAAGAAAAATCTACTCAAAGTTAATCATCCCAATAGCTGATATTAGATATTTAAATCTCTGTTCATCAAAAGCTTTTGTAAACAGATCAGCATACTGTTCATCTGTATGGACTTTGACTAGTTTAATTAATCCCTTTTCATAGTTATCTCTTATTAAATGATACCTGATATTGACGTGTTTGGTCCTTGAGTGCTGCACATGGTTCTTAGTGATAGAGATAGCACTATTATTGTCTATTTGAATAGGAGTCTCCTTGAAGTTAAATCCATAGTCCAACATCTGATTTTCAATCCAAAGCACTTGAGCACAGCAACTTGCAGCAACAATGTATTCAGCCTCAGCAGTTGATGCAGACACACAGGATTGTTTCTTGCATTGCCATGAGACAACCCTTCTACCAAGAAATTGACATCCCCTAGATGTAGACTTTGCAGTCATATTGCAACCACCATAATCACTATCTGTATAAGCATACAGATTGAAGTCATGATTCTTTGGATACCATAAACCAAGTGTTGAAGCACCTTTAGGTATCTTAGAATACTCTTGATAGTGATAAGGTGAGACATCTTAGGGTTGGCTTGATATCTTGCACAAATGCATGTAGCAAACATGATATCAGGCCTGCTAGCAGTAAGATACATAAGAGACCCAATCATAGCCTTGTATAAGTGTTCATCTACACACTCCCCCTCAAGATCAGGTCCAAGGGAGTGGTTTCTGGCTATGGGTGTCTTAGCAATCTTACAATCAGTCATGTTGAACCTCTTGAGTATGTCTTGAACATACTTTGACTGACTTATGAAGATACCTTCTTCAACTTGCTTCACTTGAATTCCCAGAAAGAAATTGAGTTCTCCCATTGCACTCATTTCAAATCAGTCTTTCATCAGCTTCTCAAAGTCTTTGCAGAGCTTTGGATTAGTTGAACCAAAGATGATGTCATCTACATACACTTGAACTAGCAATATGTCATTTTCTTGTCCTTTGATGAAGAGAGTTCCATCTATAGTACCTCTCCTGTATCCATGTTTGCAAAGATACTCAGACAATGTCTCATACCATTTCCTGGGTGCCTGATGCAGCCCATAAAGAGCTTTGTCAAGCTTGCAGACATAATCAGGATGATCAGAGTCTACAAAACCAGGTGGCTAGTTGACATACACCTCTTCATCAAACACTCCATACAGAAAAGCACACTTCACATTAAGTTGAAAGACCTTGAAGTTCTTGGATGCAGCAAATGCCAGGAATATTCTAATAGCTTCTAGTCTTGCTACTGGAGAAATGACATCAGTGTAATCAATCCCTTCTTCTTGTGTGTATCCTTGAACAACTAGTCTAGCCTTGTTCTTGATGATAATGCCTCTATCATCCTTTTTATTCCTAAACACCCATTTGGTTCCAATGGTAATCTTCCCATGAGAAAGAGGACAAAGGTTCCAAACTTTTTGCCTTTTGAATTGAAGCAACTCTTGTTGCATAGCTTCAACCCAACTTCCATCCTTTAGAGCCTCATCAACTTTCTTTGGCTCTATCTGGGATAAGAAACAAGAGTGAAGACAAACATTTGCTTTATGGGTTTGTCATCTTGTTCTTACCCCTGTGACAACATCTCCAATGATGTTTGTGGTAGGGTGAGACTTGTGGATCCTAAGCTGAGGGATCACAACAATTTGCTGAGAAAGATCCAAATTTGAGAAATTTAGATCTGGCATAGATGATTCACCCTTCACATCACCACACTTATCAAGATTGACTTGATCCAATGAATGTGTGACATCATTGATGTTGTCATCTATGGTGTGGTTATTAGCATCAAGGAATTATTGATCACTTTCACCATCACCATTGTTGTCTTCCATAATTGAGGTATCTTTATCTGGTTGTGGAGCCTCTGAGCTGGAATTTGAAGGCACCCCAGATGTATCAGCTGAGTTTGTCATTGTAGTGCTGATAGAAACCTCATTTGCTGAAGTAGTTCCAACTGGAGCTGAAGATGTATGAGTTGAAGGTCTTCTTAGCTCAAATCTTGGATCAGGATCACCTGTATTCAAATTTCCTGCTGATCCTGAAACATTCTCAGAAGATTTGTTAAAACAATTGGTAACTAAATCAAGATCAAATAGCCAATCAGGACCAGAACCAGCCACACAGGGTGTGTGTTCATTGAAAGTCACATTGGCTGACTCCTCAACAATTCTAGTTCTGAGATTGTATACTCTATAAGCCTTAGCCTGGGAAGAGTATCCAATGAAGTGTCCATCATCTGATTTCTCATCAAATTTGGCAATTTGATCTTTGGTATTCAAGATGGTGCAATAACATCCAAATGACCTGAGAAAGCTAATGAAAGGTTTTCTCTTGTGCCAAAGTTCATAAGGAGTCTTACCATGTGTCTTAACTACTAAAACTCTGTTTTGCACATAGCAAGCAGTGTTTACTGCCTCTGCCCAGAAGGTGATGGGCAGTTTAGAGTCAGACAACATAGTTCTTGCAGCTTCAATTAGTGTCCTCTTTCTCCTCTCAACAACACCATTTTGCTGAGGAGTCCTGGGAGCACTATATTATCTTGTATTATCTTTTTCATCACATAATGCATCAAGGGTTTGATTCTTGAATTCAGTCCCTTGATCACATCTTATGGTTTGACCTTGTGATCACTTTGATTCTCAATTTTTAAGATGAAATTCTTCAGAGTATCAGGGGTCTTATCTTTAGTTCTAAGAAAGAAAACCCAAGTGAATCTTGTAAAATCATTTATGATCACCAAACAATAAGAGGTCCTTCCTAGACTCATTACACTGGTGGGGCCAAAGAGATCCATATGTAATAAGTGTAGGGGAGTAGTGATGGAGTTCCTTTCCTTAGGCTTGTGAGATACCTTATGTTGCTTCCCTTTCAGGCATGCAACACAATGATCATCACTTGTAAACTCTTTCTTTGGCATTCTAATCACCAAATCATGTTTAATTAGTTTATTCATGTTCTTAAAGTTTACATGGCACATTCTTTTATGCCATAGGAAAGACTCATCACTATTTGCTTTAGACAGAAAGCATGAAACTTCTCCAGAGAGAGATGTTTCTTGCAAGTCCATCTTGTACATGTTTCCTTTCCTGAGGCCTCTAAGCAGGATGTGCTCATGAGGAATGACCACTCCAGGCTTGAGAACAATACACTCATGCTCAGTAAAGAGCATGTTATGACTCTGATCACAAAATTGGGATACACTTAGAAGATTGTACCCAAGCTCCTTGATAAAGTTTACCTTTTCAATGCTGAGCTTACCATTTGTGACCTTTCCCCTTCCAAAAATGTAACCACCTTCATCTCCTCCAAATGCAACTGGTCCTCCATCAATCCTTTTAAAGTTATGGAGTAGTGACCTATTGCCTGTCATGTGCTTGGAACAGCCACTATCAATGATCCAGACATTCTTGTTTGTTTTGAGCTGTTCCTGTACAAAGAGAATGATTAGGTACATTTGGAAACCCAAGCCTTATTTGTCTTGGGCTCACTAAGCATAATAGAAGGTAATGCAACAGTAATAGATCCTATGGTTGTGCTAGGAGGATCTTGAGCTGTTGTTGATGGAGAAATTTCAGTTACTTGGTCTTTCTTAGACTTCCACACCACCTTTGGAGTCTTGGACTTGACCTTCAAAACTTCGGAAGCTTTTGGGACTTCGAAAGTTTTGATGACTGAACCTTCGGAAGATTCTACAGTCGCTGCAGCAGACTTCAGTGCTTCGGAAGAATTCCTTTCTTCCGAGACCAACTTCTCTTCCGAAGGTAATTTTCCATTTGCCTTGTTTTTAGATTTGGAGCTTCCTAAGGAAACAGACTTTCCTTCCGAAGCTTGAATCTTCTTGGAATTCTTTGAAGTCTTTGTCTTGGTCATATGGACAGTACTTTTAGGATTGTATGGACAATCCTTAGCAATGTGGGAGGTACTTTCACACATGACACACAACATTTTCTTCTTCACAAGAGTCTTCTTATGAGAACAAGCTGTCTTTGGTCACATCCCTTCTCCACCTTCATCTTTGCAGATGCTGAGACAGTTCTTATGGGCTGGGAACTGTTCTTGTTCTTGGAGTTTGATGGTCCAGGCTGTGCATCAGTGGTACACAGCAAATTAGTCTTCTTCTTGGTACTGAGATGATTTGAACAAGAACCAGAACTCTTAGCTGAAGAGTTTTGGTTGATGTCTTCAGTCTTTACTACTTCAAACCCTGCAAAGATAAAAACTTGTTTCTGTTTAGAGTCAAAAGTAGCCTTGATCTCTTGAGCCTTTCTTGCTTTTCTTTTGCTCTTCCTGATCAAGTTCTTTCTCATTGACTTGATCATCACAGTAATCTTCTTCTCCTCAGAAGGATAGTGGCCCTTCTTAGAATCCTCCTCTTCACTCTTCTCAGAGGAATTCTTCACTATCTCTTCTTTATCCTCTTCACTCATAGGATCTATGAGAGGAAGCTCATCTTCACAAGTTCCACACCTAGGAGATCTTACAGACAAGATTGTGTGTGGAGGAGCTATCTCATTGAATCTCAGTCCCTGTCTATTTTGATAACACACCTTGTTGTGCAGAGATGAGGATATCATGTTCTTGAAGGTTTTTTCTTCAAGAACACTCTTTTCTGCCCTGGCTTTGCTGATCACAAGCTCAGCCTGGCACTCAGTCAGCTTGGTTATGAGATCTTTGATTTGAGTCCTAAAATCTGTATGCTCATGTTTTAGAATTGAAATGGTTTTCTCTAAGTCCTCTATCTTTAGTTTATAATCATTTTTAGACTTTCTAAAATCATATTTTAAAATGTTTAAGGACTCAAGATCAGATCTGTTGAAGCATGTATGTCCCTAGATCATGAGTTGTAATGTAATGAATCTTGTCTGTCTGATTATGATGTAATAGTATCAATAAATGAAATGATATGAATTGGTTGTTACTTGTGATGTTTAATATGTCATTAATGAGTCGTGATTGAATTGATTGGGTTTATGAATGTTTGAATGAGTGCACATTATATTATATTAAATAAAACATTCAAACTTAACTTAATGAAGTTCTCATGCGAATGGCCCATGCGAATGGACCACACACATGAATAACTTCATACGATTGACTCAATCGCACGACTGAAACAGGAGACTGGATCAGTCGTATGATTGACACATAAGATTGACTCAATCGCACGACTGAACACTCAGTCGTGCGAATGAATCAACCGCATGGTTCAATCGCACGACTGAACCATACTTATGGCCCAGTCGCACGATTGAACAATACTAACCTATAAATAGACCCAATTCGTGGAAAAACGAAAGCATTCATCCCATTACGATTCCAGACGTACCCTAGCCGTCCAGAAGCCTCCCAAATCGTTCTCCAAGTTCACAGAACACATCAGATCGATTCCTAATCGATTTCTGACGTTGATTTCAATTCTTGATTGATTCATCGTGTGTTCTCACTGATTGGATCGCCAATCAAATAGGATTCCGCACTATTTGAGTTGGTTTAACACGCTAATCACTCGGTATTTCGTTCAAATACCAGGTCCTAACAAGTGGTATCAGAGCTTTGGCTCTTGATTACGTGTTGATTCAATCAAGAATGCATAAAAGTTTGTGTTTTTGCACGAAAAACGCAATCTTTGGCATCAAAAGTGATCTTGGACGTTCCCTGCTCATCGAAGTTTAGTTTCTACGGACCTAGGCGATTAGGACTTGTGAAATTTCGAATTTTTACGGCTGAAACCCGTCAAACCTAGAAATTTTCGCAAAACAGCAGCTTCAGTCGCACGAGTGACCCATTCGCACGACTGGACTCCATTCGCACTGCTCATTCGCACGATTGGACCTAGTCGCACCTTCATTCGGCCGACTGAACCGTTCGTTCGCATAGCTCATACGCACCAGATTCATTCGCACGACTGAACCATTCGCCCTGTTCAGTCGCACGGTTGAACCAATCGCAGAGTTCATACGCACGATTAGACCATTCGCATCCTTCAGTCGCATCAGTTAAAGTTTATTTGATTAGATACTAAGTTTATTAGCCATGGAAGATCAGATGTCAGCCTTTACTGCTGGGAAGGACTCAAGGATTCAGAACCTGCTGTTGCTTGAGAGTGAGGTGGGTAATCACAATAAACCACCAAAGCTCTTGACTTTAGATGAGTTTCCCCACTGGAAACAACGTTTTGAGATCTACCTCAATGGAGTAGATCCTAATCTGTGGGAAGCTATCGAGGTTGGTTATAGTACACCGGTGGGAGCTGATGGAGTTAAGTTAACGTTAAGTGGGATGACCGACGCACAGAAAGTTAAGTACAATGCAGAGAAAAGGGTTTATGCATTGATCACTCAGTCTATCCCCAAAGATATATTCCACCAGTATTCAGAGAACAAACAGTCCAAGAAACTGTGGGATGAGCTAGAGAAGAGATATGATGGGAATGCTTCGTTGAAGGCAATCAAGGCAAAGGAGTTAAAGAAGGAATTCGATAACTTCTCATCGATTGGTAATGAGAGTTTAGACGAAGTCATAGACAGATTCTACCACTTGATGAGCGAATTGCATACACATGGAGTTGAAACGACTATGGAAGAGAAAGTAAGCAACTTCGCAGACGGATTGCCTGATAAGTGGGCTTCATTCGTGTCTAATGTTGATACATGTATGTCCCTAGATCATGATTTGTAATGTAATGAACTTGTCTGTCTGATTATGATGTAATGGTAATCGATTAATGAAATGATATGAATTGGTTGTTACTTGTAATGTTTAATATTTCATTAATTGAGTTGTGATTAAATTGATTGGGTTTATGAATGTTTGAATGAGTGCACATTAAGTTATATTAAATAGAACATTCAAACTTAACTTAATGAAGTTCTCATGCGGATGGCCCATGCGAATGGACCACACGCATGAATGACTTCATACGATTGAATCAATCGCACGACTGAACCAGGAGACTGGATCAATCGTATGATTGACACATAAGATTGACTCAATCGCACGACTGAACACTCAGTCGTGCGGATGAATCAACCGCATGGTTCAATCGCACGACTGAACCATACTTATGGCCCAGTCGCACGATTGAACAATACTAACCTATAAATAGACCCAATTCGTGGGAAAACAAAAGCATTCATCCCATTACGACTCCAGACGTACCCTAGCCGTCCAGAAGCCTCCCAAATCGTTCTCCAAGTTCATAGAACACATCAGATCGGTTCCTAATCGATTTCTGACGTTGATATCAATTCTTGATTGATTCATCGTGTGTTCTCACTGATTGGATCGCCAATCAAATAGGATTCCGCACTATTTGAGTTGGTTTAACACGCAATCACTCGGTATTTCGTTCAAATACCAGGTCCTAACAAGTGGTATCAGAGCTTTGGCTCTTGATTTCGTGTTGATTCAATCAAGATTGCATAAAAGTTTGTGTTTTTGCACGAAAAACGCAATCTTTTGCATCAAAAGTGATCTTGGACGTTCCCTGCTCATTGAAGTTCAGTTTCTACGGACTTAGACGATTTGGACTTGCAAAATTTCGAATTTTTACGGCTGAAACCCGTCAAACCTAGAAATTTTCGCAAAACAGCAGCTTCAGTCGCACGAGTGACTCATTCGCACGACTAGACTCATTCGCAGTGTTCATTCGCACGACTGGACCTAGTCGCACCCTTCATTCGCCGACTGAACCGTTCGTTCGCATAGCTCATACGCACCAGATTCATTCGCACGACTGAACCATTCGCCCTGTTCAGTCGCACGGTTGAACCAATCGCAGAGTTCATACGCACGATAGACCATTCGCATCCTTCAGTCGCATCAGTTAAAGTTGATTTGATTAGACTCTAAGTTTATTAACCATGGAAGATCAGATGTCAGCCTTTACTGCGGGGAAGGACTCAAGAATTCAGAACCTGCTGCTGCTTGAGAGTGAGGTGGGTATTCACAATAAACCACCAAAGCTCTTGACTTTAGATGAGTTTCCTCACTGGAAGCAACGTTTTGAGATCTACCTCAATGGAGTAGATCCTAATCTGTGGGAAGCTATCGAAGTGGGGTAGTAGTACACCGGTGGGAGCAGATGGAGTGAAATTAACGTTAAGTGGGATGACTGACGCCAGAAAGTAAAGTATAATGCTGAGAAAAGAGTTTATGCGATGATAACTCAGTCGATCCCCAAAGACATATTCCACCAGTACTCAGAGAACAAGCAGTCCAAGAAACTGTGGGATGAGCTAGAGAAAAGGTATGATGGGAATGCATCGTTAAAGGCAATCAAAGCAAAGGAGTTAAAGAAGGAATTCGATAACTTCTCATCAATTGGTAACGAGAGTTTAGATGAAGTCATAGACAGATTCTACCATTTGATGAGCGAGTTGCATACACATGGAGTGAAGACACTATGGAAGAAAAAGTAAGCAACTTCGCAGATGGATTGCCTGATAAGTGGGCTTCATTCGTGTCTAATCTTAGACAGAATGGAATACTTATAAAGCTGGATATAAATGACTTTATTCTTAGACTGCGTGAAGAAGCACTAAGGATGAAGTATAGAGCACAGAAGTCTTCATATACACAAAACCCAGCTTTATACAATGCCACGCCTCAAGCTAAGACATCTGGAGCACCTCTCCAGACAGCATTTGTGTCTAGCTCGTCAGGTCCTTCACATGCTTCTACTTCTGGATCAGACACGTCAGGGTCGTCATGTACCCATTATATTGGATCAGAAGCAAGTGCTACTAAATTGAAGACCGAGAATCTCGGGAAATGTGACTGTAGAAGTAGCACGAGAGCATATGGATCTTCTCGCTGCAGTAGTTCATTCATATGATGGACTTGTAGCTGGGAAGATTGGAAACTGTCATTTGGCAGATGAAGACTACGAGCAGGTAGATGAAATGGAGCTTGAAAGAATGGATATAATGTGGGCCTTAGCTAGCGCTGTCCGAAGGGCGAAGAAGTTTGTTAAGAAGACTGGACAAAATTTGATAGCTACTAAGGATACCACATTTGGTTTTGACAAGAGCAAAGTGACCTGCTTCAACTGTGGAGAGAAAGGGCACTTCAAGAGGGAATGTGTCAAGCCAAAGAAGACGGGTAATGGGAACCCGTTCTCATCCTTTACTCCCAAGACAAGCAAGCCTCTAGTTCTACTTCATCAAACAAGGACCCAAAAGCCTTGACTGCTCATGATGATGAAGGACAGGACTGGAGTTTTAGATTTGTCAACCCAGAATCTAACATTGCCAGTGTTGAAGATATTGATGATGATTCTGCGAGTGAAGGTGATTTAGCAGTTGATATAGCGATGTCACACAGTGAAAAACAACTGCAGCTGAAGTCAGTTACACACCCAAAGGAGGAAACTTCCAAGTCAGATTCAGAAAAGTCAGAATCACCAGAACCAGAGACGTCTGATGCTGCGTTGATGGCTAACTCTTCTGAAACAACACAGGTAAGTACAACTGACCAATTGTTTAATAATCATGCTTGTTCTAACTGTGATATGTTTAGGAATAGCATTGATGAAAAATTTGCTAGGTTATTAGATCACAATGATAACTTAGTAAAGGACTTACAACTATGCACTGAGGCCAATAGAGTTCTAAAACAAAATGAGCATAGTTATAAAGAAAAGATAGACCTATTGACTAAGCAACTTAGGGAAACCGAAGTAGTTGCCTTTAATCAATCAAATGACATTAGGTACTATCTAAACTCCCTAGAGGACACTAAGAAACAAAAGGCAGTTCTAGAAGTAGAAGTTAATTCCTTAAAACAGAAACTGCATAGTTGGACTAGTTCTTCACACATAGTTCAACACTTAGTGAGAGAAAGAAATAATGGGGAGGGATTAGGCTACAAAGTGGTTCCACCACCACCTGAGACCTTGATGAACACCAAGTCTAAACCAGTAAACAACAACCCAATCAAGGATCATGTGGTGACCACTCCTCTTGTTACTGATCCAGACACATCATGTTCATCTACTGAATCTGGACAGAAACAAAAGGAGGCCACTTCAAAGGCAAAGGGTAAATTGCCTTGTGTTAATCTGGAAAATGAATTTGAAAAAGTTAACTTAAAGTCAGGGTCAAACAGAGTCAAATCAGAACCCAAAAGACTTCAAATGTTAATTTTTTCACATGCTACAAGTCAAAAACCAGTTAACCAAAAGGTTGAACAAGTTAAACAGGTTAAAACAGTTAAATTTGTTAAACCAGAGAAAACATCAAACATGCAAGAGTCAAAACCTAAAGTGATTGATGTTACTAAAGTGTCACGCATTTCTCCACAAAGAAAGTCAAATATAAGGTTGATAGCAGATTGTGCTACAACTGTGGAGAATGTGGACATATTGCTTCCTATTGTCCTTTCTATCAGACACCTAGGAAGAAGATTGATCTTCAGGACTCTAGACCTAGGTCTTCTAAGAGGAGTTCTCTAACTCCACCTAGAAGATCTAGTGAACCTAAAGTCCAACCTGTAAGCCAGACGACTGTTTATCATAAACAGGCATTGCACAAATCTGGCTTATGGAAAGAGAAGACTACCTGTGTGACTGATACTGATGACAAGAAGGAATCTGAGTTACCCTCACCTTCTAAAGGTCAATGGGTAGAGTTTATGATGTGTGATGCCTCTGGGAAACCCAAGACAGTAAAGGCTTGGGTTCCTAACCTAAACTAATACATTTACTTGATATGTGCAGGGTGTTCGGTATAGCGCTGAGACTAACACGTGGATTATAGACAGCGGAGCATCCAGGCACATGACAGGAAATAGAGCCCTTTTATCAAATGTCAAACAAATAAAAGGAGGGCATGTTTCCTTTGCAGGAAACAAGGGAGGATACATCACAGCACACAGGAGAAGTGGGAAATCAGAAAGTTAAGTTTGATAAGGTGAACTACGTTCAACAACTTCAAAATAACTTGCTTTCTGTTTCCCAAATCTGCGATAAAGGATTTAAAAGTCATCTTCGACAACAACAAGTGTTACGTGCTGAAGAAAGACTATATGATTCCAGAGGACCAAGTTCTGATGACTGCTTCAAGATATAAGGACCTATATGTCTTGGATCTGTCACAGCTGCTCCAACGGATCATGAAGTGCAGTGCTTTCTATCTAAAGCTACTGAGAAGGACTCAATCTCCTGGCATAGGAGAATGGGACACATTAGTCAAAGGAAGATGAATCACTTGATTCAGAAGGACTTAGTGAGAGGAGTAAATGTCAAGAACTTCCAACTTCCTGACTTTTGTGTAGCTTGCAAGAAAGGCAAACAGACAAAGAAGTCTCATAAGAAAAGAAAGTTCATTCAATAGAACTTCCTCTTGAACTTCTTCACATGGATCTGTTTGGTCCAGTCAGTACAAGGAGCATTGCAGGCGATCTGTACTGTTTTGTGGTCACTGATGACTACTCAAGTTCACTTGGGTAATGTTTCTGAAATCCAAATCAGAAACATTTGAGTCATTCAAGGAATTAGTCACCACTCTGGAATCTCTCTACAAGCTAAAGTTAGACAAGTACGCTCAGACAACGGGACCGAATTCAAGAATCAATGGATGGAGGCATACTGCAAGAAAAGGGGATTGTTCATCAATTCACTTCAGCATACACGCCTCAGATGAATGGAGTTGCTGAGAGGAAAAATAGAAGCTTGATAGAGACTGCACGGACTATGCTGGCGGACTCGAAACTGCCTATCCAATTCTGGAATGAGGCAGTAGCAAATGCATGTTATACACTGAATCGAGTCCTAATAGTCAAGCGCCACGGAAAGACATGTTATGAGCTACTACAAAGACGCAAACCGAATTTGGAGTATCTTGAACCTTTTGGCGCGCCATGTACACTTCTGAAGAAGACGCAAGAAGGAAAATTCAGCGAGAAGGCAGATGAAGGATCTTTCTAGGATACAACATACCGAATAAGCGAGTTTACAATAACTCAACGGGTCTTGTAGAAGTGTGGTGTAATGTCGACGTTCAGAGATATACCACACCACCTACAGGAAAGGACCTGCCTACTTCTTCGATTATGATGGATTCTTCAAATCCTTCAACATACCTCTCTCTCCCTCGGACGATGAGCTAAACTAGGATGATGTATGATATTCTGAATACACCATCTAGCACACAGGGAGAATCATCTACTCAGTCAGGGGGAGTAGTCGACGACAGTGACTCCTCCTCTGAAGATGAAGCTGAAGAAGATGACCAGAACAGTCAGAGAACAGGTTCCAGTTCCAGCAAGTCCACAAGCATCTACGAGTGATGCACCTTCGACTTCAGAACCTCAAACTCCAACTACCTCAGATGCAGAACCAAATGTTCATAATCTTGGCTCTGAGGTAGCTGTTCCTACTACTACTCCAGGATCACGACTAAATTTTATCATCCCCTTGACAATGTCATTGGAGATGTCAGATCAGGAGTACAAACCCGAAATCAGTTGTACTCAGCTGATTACGCCTCGGTTATGGAGAAAGGTTACATTCATGATGGTGCCTATCGATGTTTTGTCTCGCAGGTTGAGCCAAAATATGTCAGTGAAGCACTCAATGATGAGGCGTGGTGAGTGCCATGCAAGAAGAACTTCTGCAGTTTAAGAAGTTAGGTGTATGGACACTGGTTGATAAACCTAAAGGTGCTAAAGTCATTGGCACTAAATGGGTACTAAAATGCAAGAAGGATGACCAAGGGGTCATTATCAGGAACAAAGCTCGACTGGTGGTTCAAGGTTTTCGCCAAGTCGAGGGAATTGACTACAATGAGGTGTTTGCACCCGTGGCAAGGATGGAAGCTATTCGTATCTTCCTTGCCTATGCATCGTACATGAAGATCAAAGTCTACCAATTAGATGTAAAGAGTGCATTCCTTCATGGGGAAATCAGAGAAACAGTCTACGTAAGTCAACCCGAGGGTTTTGAAGATCCTTATCATCGGATAGAGTTTACAAGCTCGACAAAGCTTTGTATGGCTTCATCAAGCTCCTCGAGCTTGGTATGAGAAACTCTCAACTCATCTTGTGAAACACGGCTTTCGCAGGGGAGTAATTGACTGTACACTGTTTATTAAGGAAAAGGATGGCGACCTACTGCTTGTACAGATATACGTTGATGACATAATCTTCGGGTCAAAGAACGAAGAGTTATGTAAAGAGTTTGAAGCAGTAATGAAGAAAGAATTTGAGATGAGTGCCATGGGGGAGATTTCTTTCTCTCGGGTTACAGGTGGATCAAACACCTAATGGGATCTTTCTACATCAGACCAAGTATGTAGGAGACATTCTCAGTCGTTTGACATGGAGAATGCTTCTGCTGCTGGGACTCCACTTGCTACTAATCATGATATAGCACCGGATGATAATGGAGATCTAGTAGATGCCACTATGTACCGAGGAATGATCGGATCCCTCATGTATCTCACTGCCTCAAGACCTGATATTATGTATGCTACATGTCTATGCTCAAGATATCAGGCTAAACCAAAGGTCAACCATCTGATCGGGGTCAAGAGGATTTTTCGTTATCTGAAGGGTACACCTACACTTGGATTGTGGTACCCTCATGATGATGACTTTGAGCTTACCCGCGTATAGTGACTCGGATTACGGGGGCTGCAAGATGAACTACAAGTCTACATCAGCAGGGTGTCAATTCTTTGGGAGAAGATTAGTTACCTGGCAGTGTAAGAAGCAGACATCGGTTGCCTTGTCAACCTGTGAAGCCGAATATGTTGCTGCTGCAAGTTGCTGTTCTCAAATCATCTGGATTCAACAGCAAATGCGGGATTACGGTTTAAAATTCTCATCTACTCCTATTTTTGTTGATAACTCTGCTGCAATTGCAGTAACTAAAAATCCGGTCCAACATCCTAAGACCAAACACATCGGTATTAAATACCATTTCATAAGAGATTGTTTTGAAAAGAACTTAATTGATGTGGTTAAAATTAATACTGATTTTCAACGCGCTGACCTCTATACTAAAGCTTTGATAAACCACGTTTTCAATATTTATTAGAGGTCAACGGTGTTAAAAAGAAAAGTGAGGTAATTCCTGATGATGAAAATGTGTAGTCCGATGTCGTGTACTTAAATTTTATTTTATTTATTTTGATTTGTTTATTTGATTTAATTTTATTTTAAACTCATGTTCTCTTGCTGTTTATTAAAATCCTAAAATAATTAAACCAGAAATGATTTTAGTATTTTAGGGGGAGAATGTCAGCAAGTTAACATTAAAAAAAAAAAAAAAAAAAAAAAAAAAAAAAAATGGGGAGAAGGAGTAGCGAGCTGAAATAAGGTAGATTGTATCTGTGATACCGATTCAATACCTTTGGAAAATGATAGTACACAGGAACAAATCAAGAGGGACTTTAAAATTTAAGTTTTAGTAATATGCAAAAGTTCAAAGAATAAATCTGTGTAGTCTAAGCAATACTAAAAGGAAAGATGATAGAAAACTGGCAACTCCTAAGGTGACACAAAGAAAGTAGACTTAGAGGCTGCTAGACCATATATGATATGTTGGTAGATTCAACACAATAGACAACTAGACCGGATTGGTGATTTCAAGATAAAACTAAAGTGTTCAACTGACTGTGGGCGTCCATCTTATCACTGGTTAACACAATCAACAATATTCCAATAAGGGTAATGAGCAAGTAAACGCCACAATGTGTGCGGATGACCATAACTAGAGCAAAGCAAAGAAAAAAATGAAAGACAAATGCAATAAAGCTAATGACTTATGTTGTTGGTGCATTTTGTGCAAAATAAAATAAGCTGCTCTAACAAGGAGATAGGTTATGTGCCTCTCTGCTGTGCGATGGCACTGACCTGAGGATAAGCATAACCTAGATATTCTAGAATTCATTGTTGTTTGCCGCCTCTCTGCTGTGCGATGGCACTGACCTGAGGACAGGCTTCTCTTTGAAAGCTCTAAGAATAGTCTCTTCTTGTAATAATACCCGTAGACCGCTCAAAAGCTCCTGAGGGATGTTGATTACCATATAAGTGTGGGATCCACAAGTGTTAGTTGAAATAATTAAACCTAAATAAGTCACCAGTCTGTGTCAAAAGTCTGTGTATGGATTTAAGTGGACAAACATACTGACAATCATTGTGGCTACATTCTCAAAGGTCCAAATCAATGTGAAAATCTAAGAGTTTCAGTATGATTTCCTTATGTTGCTAAAGACTCTGGATGAACATCGAGAACTTGAGCATCAAAAGGTTTATAACGAGTCCCAAATGATTTGAATTGCCTGTATGATTCCAAAAATTGAATTGGTCCAGATGTGATCAACCTAAGTTGAAGCTATCTACTCCCGATCCAAATCCCGTAGATATCAATCTCTGGATTTATCTCTCACAAAAGCCAAAAATATATGTCTGATTATGTAATTAGTTTAAAAGTCTTAAATTAGTTAGTCGTTTTAAGTTTTACTTGAGTCAGTGTCGGGCTACATCAGGAAAATCAGAAGGAATAAACTCACTAAAAGGGTCATGTCTGAGATGACCATATGTTCTTTGAAAGGTTATATCAGTCACGTCTGAGGTGACAAAGTATTTTTAAAAGGGGTCACGTCTGAGGTGACCAAGTGGTTAAAAGGATCATGTCTGAGATGATCAAAAGTTTCATAAGTTAATTTTATTAATATAAAAGAGTCTAAAGGTAAATTGGTAATAGCAGAAAAATAACTAAGTATACCCATTCGCACGAATGGACCATACGTATGACTAACCATACGAATGAAGTCCATTCGCACGAATGGATCATACGATTAGTCCATAGGACTTACGAACGAGTGAGTCATTCGCACGAACTTCAGTCGATTAGTTGGACGATGAGTCAGTCGTCAGCGCAGACTTCAGTCGGACGACTGGAGAAGGGCGACTGACCCAATCGCACGACTGAGTCCCACTCGCACGACTGAAAGGTGCGAATGAACTCAGTCGCACGATTGGATCTAGGGTGGATATAAATAGAGGGAGTCGGTCGCAGAGACTCCTCATTCGCAAATCGCCCCTAATTCGCATATGTACCGTTACTCTGCCAAAATTTCATTTGCCTTAGATTTCTTGTTGATTCTGTGATACTAACGTTCGTCCATCATCGTACAGGTATTTTGAAGTTGTTCTTCCATCGAAATCAAAAGAATTGAACCCTAATTTGATTAATACGACTGTGAAAGGCGAACCGCGACCATCAAACCCTAATAACCTATTAAAACTAAGTAATATGTTAAAATTGGTTAAAATAGGTTGTTAGGGAAGAGAAGGCGACACTAAAGAACCGTTTAATTGAGTGATAAGACTTGTATGCGTAGATTTGATCTTGGGACGACTGAACACATGAGACAGACGACTGGTCGTCCGGATGAACTTCAGTCGCACGACTGAAGGGTGCGAATCACTTAATCGCACGACTGAACCATGCGAATGAGACTCAGTCGCACGACTGGTGTAACCGCACAAGAGTACATGCGCATGAGTCCAGTCGCACACTCAGTCGTGCGTATGAGGTCAATCGCACGTCTGAACCTCAATCGCACTATTCAGTCGCACGACTGTCTTCAGTCGTACAACCTCAATCGCATGACAGATAAATTTTATTCAAAGTTTAAGTGTTGCTTTATACTCTTAGCCAACGAAACTAACGTTTATGTTATTATGTGTTACAGATGGCGAGTAGATGGAATATGAGCACCAAGCACAACATATGTGCTCACCTGGACTTGACTTCCAGGAATGCAGCCGACTTCACAGGCATTATCACTTTCTTCAGAGATCCAGGATCGCTCACGCTATATCTACTCCCTGCACACCGTACAGATCAGTGCAGCAGGCTTCTGGGAAGGCGCATCTGTAGACAGATCCACCGAGCCTCACTGCATCAGGAGCTCGATTTTTGGTGAGGCTATCACTATTTCTGAGGAGGATCTGAGGATAGTTCTCTCAGTTTGGAGATGATGCTGAGTGTCCCACACACGTCTACACCCCCTCACGTCCGTGGATGCTTCATGAGAGCCAAGTACTCTGGGGACATCAATGCCGGGGTACTCAACAAGAGTAACCTCTGTCCCCAGTTTAAGTACCTTGCGCACGTGCTGCTGAAGTGTATAGCATCACGGAAGGGAGGTTTGACGAGCTCTCTGACCAGATCAGAACGCTTATGCAGCGTTGGTGCTGAACCACCCGTTCAGCTTCTCCAGGATGATATTCAGTTATCTGGTGGAGAACCTCGAGGGGAAGGGGAAGGAAGGCTTCTGTATGTACCCTAGATTTCTACAGATGATCATTGATCAGAAGCTTCCCTCCCTACCGAAGGAGAAGGAGGACGCTGTTACCTCGAGGTCATGGACGACACGACTCTTGGACGGATGAAGGTTTACAGGGGGAAGCAGGTGAAGCCCCCTGTCAGGAGGTTGTTTGGGCATCTGGCCCGGGCTGATTACGTGGCGCCAGCGAAGAGGAAGTGGCGCCACGAGGACAGTGACTCAGATGTGGAGCACATTGCTCTATACCAGAGACAGACTCTGATGATGATGATAGCGGCGATGCCGGGGATGACATGCCTGCCCCATCTAGAGGCACAGATACAGACGTTATTCCCCCGGGGTCAGCCACTGCTGCCGGAGAGGTCGCAGAGATGGCCGGCTTCCATCAGGAGTTTGTCGCTGGTGACATTGAGGAGGAGGAGTCAGACGAGGAGCCCCTCACCAGGACTGTGGGAAGCAAAGTTTTCCCACAGACCACGGGCTTAAGGTGGTTCGGTGAGCACCCAAGGGACTCCTCGGAGAGAGATACTGACCCTAACTACGTTCCGGGGTCAGGTAGCAGAGTTGCAGGGGGAGCATCTACCTCCTCCGGGACTAGGAGGAAGCGGATGGCTCAACCACATGGGTTGAAGAAGAAGAAGCGTCGTTTGACCTTCGTGACTACCACCACACCCACCACCCTACCACCACACTAACTGACCATTCCACCCATCACCACAGGCCACCACAGCCACTACTCCTACTACCCACCACATCCACCACTCTACCTACCACCTCTATCCCATCCATCACCAGACCATTCACCCCTACTTCACCACCATCAGCTCACCGACCCATATTCACCACAGCCTGCACTGCCACCACCACCACACATCAGCTGGACCGTCAGCCCAGCCCTCACAGGTTCATGGATTCACTCTACCTCACATTGGGGTAGAGGAGCAGCTCTCAGCGCTTAAACCGTATGGTTATGCGTCTGCTTGCTGCTGACGAGGAGAAGGCGGCCAGATCCCGCCAGCTGACCGACTTGGCTGCTGCCCAATCTCAGCAATTGGCAGAGCAAGCTCGGGTCATAGACCAGCAGAGAGTTGAGGTGTCCCAACTCCAGAGATATTCAGGCTCAGTCCGTCAAACGTATTGAGGAGTTGGAGACGACCAACAAGACGATCATGCTGAGGCTGAAGGGGTCGAAGGATGAGCCCTGAAGCTAAGGAGGGTGACGGAGATGACGGAGATGATGATGATGAAATGATGATGATGATGAGGAAGATGATGATGATGAGGAGACGGAAGAAGAGAGGACAGAAGGACATGATGATGATGACGAGGCAGAAGGAGGGGATGCGGCTGCATCTGCCTCTGCTCAGGTCAGGAGCGCAGATCCAAACGTCGACAAACCAGTCATCCACTACTTCTGCTCCTCCGAGCGACACCCCACAGATTCAAGACCAAAGTACTGATTAGACGTTTTATGTATTTATTTACTTTGTACTTGAATCATGTAATGAAAAACAAATGTATTAAATGTTTATATATATTAAGTTAATGTATGTCTGTTTGATTAATTACTAATGATTTATGTGTTGAATGTTTATCTCAAACAGATCCAAACTTTCAAAGGGATGAGTTTGACTTTACTCCCCTTCAAATGGTCAAGACTCAGTTAACCATGATTCTTGACCTACAAGGGATAGTAAGACGGTCTGTGAGTTATACCCCTGAAGAAGGGGAGATAATTCATGACCTGTCTGATGAGCAAATAGCAGAAATGTTCAAACTCAATCCCGATGAACTAGTGAAGGACGCTCCAACAGTTGATTCAACCAGTGATGAGGAACTGAATGATATTGATGAAGTTGAGGTTGAAGACATCACTGCAGAAGAGTATCCTCAGTACGCTGACGCCGAGGGAAATGTGGTCCCCAATTTGGGTGAATCCCTAGTCAGTGATACCTTTGAGGTACTTGACAAGATGGAGCAAGAAGCAGAAAAGACTGAAGGAACAGCCCAAGCCTCCAATGCAGACGTAGATATTCGCAAGGCTGAATGGGCTGCCTGTTTTGAAGAAGTACGAGCCCAGCGGGCTGCACCAAAGAGAGATGCCTACACCAAGCTCTACAAAGTCAAGAAACACCATAAGGTGTCGGGCAGGATTATCTCTTGGGCTTATTTTGAAGACCTTAACGCTTATGCAGTTAAGAGGGAGCAGGGCATAGAGTACTTCAGGTTCCCACATGATCTGAAGACTCTACCTGGTTTTGAGCTCAACCAGCTGGCTAAACTAAAGCTGCTGTATGCCGACCCGAGAAAGATGTCAGGCTGGTTTGAGGCTGCCCTGAGGAAAGAGTACCACACCAGGTGGGTCAACTTCAAACCTCAACAACCTACGAGGTATATCAGACGTTCTGAAGTTGATCCCATAACTGGAAAGCCAAAGATAGTGCTGAAGTGGAGTCCCCGCGAACAATGTCAAGAATCCCTCTAAGGGAAATGCCACAGGACTTCACTCCCCACTTCAAATGGTGGTACTACGATTGGAGAACAGCTGAAGCGGTCATAGTCCTAAACAGAGAGGGCAAAATGGATACATCAGGGTATTCGACCCAATGTGGCTAACCAACTTGTCTGCTAATGATGTCTATACATTATACAAGTGGCCACTGTTCTATGACACGCAAGATATTGTACAAGCCCTCCAATTCCAAAATGTCATAAGACTCTGTTTGCTTTTGAGATACACGCAGGAGTCACTAAAGAGGAGAAGTACAAGAAGTTTAAGGAGGTGATGCAGAAGACAAGCGAATAGATAGATCTAGGTCCAAGGGGGAGTTTGTTGATACATGTATGTCCCTAGATCATGATTTGTAATGTAATGAACTTGTCTGTCTGATTATGATGTAATGGTAATCGATTAATGAAATGATATGAATTGGTTGTTACTTGTAATGTTTAATATTTCATTAATGAGTTGTGATTAATTGATTGGGTTTATGAATGTTTGAATGAGTGCACATTAAGTTATATTAAATAGAACATTCAAACTTAACTTAATGAAGTTCTCATGCGGATGGCCCATGCGAATGGACCACACGCATGAATACTTCATACGATTGACTCAATCGCACGACTGAACCAGGAGACTGGATCAGTCGTATGATTGACACATAAGATTGACTCAATCGCACGACTGAACACTCAGTCGTGCGGATGAATCAACCGCATGGTTCAATCGCACGACTGAACCATACTTATGGCCCAGTCGCACGATTGAACAATACTAACCTATAAATAGACCCAATTCGTGGGAAAACAAAAGCATTCATCCCATTACGACTCCAGACGTACCCTAGCCGTCCAGAAGCCTCCCAAATCGTTCTCCAAGTTCATAGAACACATCAGATCGGTTCCTAATCGATTTCTGACGTTGATATCAATTCTTGATTGATTCATCGTGTGTTCTCACTGATTGGATCGCCAATCAAATAGGATTCCGCACTATTTGAGTTGGTTTAACACGCAATCACTCGGTATTTCGTTCAAATACCAGGTCCTAACATCTAACCTTAGACAGAATGAAATGCTTATAAAGTTGGATATAAATGACTTCATTCTCAAGTTGCGTGAAGAAGCTCTTAGGATGAAGTATAGAGCTCAGAAGTCTGCGTACACATAAAATCCAGCTTTATATAACGCCACGCCTCAAGCTAAGACATCTGGAGCACCTCTCCAGACAGCATTTGTGTCTAGCTCGTCAGGTCCTTCACATGCTTCTCCTTCTGGATCAGACACGTCAGGGTCATCTTGTACCCACTATATTGGATCAGAAGCAAGTGCTACCAAATTGAAGACCGAGAACCTCGGTAATGTACCGTGGAAGTAGCACGAGAGCATATGGATCTTCTAGCCGCAGTGGTTCATTCATATGATGGACTTGTTGCTGGGAAGATTGGAAACTGCCATCTAGCAGATGAGGACTACGAGCAGGTAGATGAAATGGAGCTTGAAAGAATGGATATAATGTGGGCCTTAGCTAGCGCTGTCCGAAGGGCGAAGAAGTTTGTTAAGAAGACAGGACAGAACTTGATAGCTACTAAGGATACCACATTTGGCTTTGACAAGAGCAAAGTGACCTGCTTCAACTGTGGAGAGAAGGGGCACTTCAAGAGAGAATGTGTCAAGCCAAAGAAGACGGGTAATGGGAACCCGTTCTCATCCTTTACTCGCCAAGACAAGCAAGCCTCCAGTTCTACTTCATCAAACAAGGACCCAAAAGCCTTGACTGCTCATGATGATGAAGGACAGGATTGGAGTTTTAGGTTTGTCTCACCAGAATCTAACATTGCCAGTGTTGAAGATATTGATGATGATTCTGCGAGTGAAGGTGATCTAGCAGTTGAAATAGCGATGTCACATAGTGAAGAAACAACTGCAGCTAAGGTCAGTTACAAACCAAAGGAGGAGACTTCCACGTCAGAGACAGAAAAGTCAGAATCACCAGAACCAGAGACGTCTGATGCTGCGTTGATGGCTAACTCTTCTGAACCAACACAGGTAAGTACAACTGACCAAATGTTTAATAATCATGCTTGTTCTGATTGTGATATGTTTAGGAATAGCATTGATGAAAAATTTGCTAGGTTATTAGATCACAATGATAACTTAGTAAAAGATTTACAACTGTGCACTGAGGCCAATAGAGTTCTAAAACAAAATGAGCATAGTTATAAAGAAAAGATAGACCTATTGACTAAACAGCTTAGGGAAACCGAAGTAGTTGCCTTTAACCAAGCAAATGACATTAGGTACTATCTAAACTCCCTAGAGGACACTAAGAAGCAAAAGGCAGTTCTAGAAGTAGAAGTTAATTCACTTAAAACAGAAACTGCATAGTTGGACTAGTTCTTCACACATAGTTCAACACTTAGTGAGAGAAAGGAATAACGGGGAGGGATTAGGCTACAAAGTGGTTCCACCACCACCTGAGACCTTGATGAACACCAAGTCTAAACCAGTAAACAACAACCCCATCAAGGATCATGTGGTGACTACTCCTCTTGTTACTGATCCAGACACATCATGTTTATCTACTGAATCTGGACAGAAACAAAAGGAGGCCACTTCAAAGGCAAAGGGTAAATTGCCTTGTGTTAATCTGGAAAATGAATTTGAAAAAGTTAACTTAAAGTCAGGGTCAAACAGAGTCAAATCAGAACCTAAAAGGACTTCAAACGTTAATTTTTCACATGCTACAAGTCAAAAACCAGTTAACCAAAAAGTGGAACACGTTAAACAGGTTAAAACAGTTAAATTTGTTAAACCAGAGAAAACATCAAACATGCAAGAGTCAAAACCTAAAGTGATTGATGTTACTAGAGTGTCACGCATTTCTCCACAAAGAAAGTCTACTTATAAAGTTGATAGCAGATCATGCTACAACTGTGGAGAATGTGGACATATTGCTTCCTATTGTCCTTTCTATCAGACACCTAGGAAGAAGATTGATCTTCAGGACTCTAGACCTAGGTCTTCTAAGAGGAGTTCTCTAACTCCACCTAGAAGATCTAGTGAACCTAAAGTCCAACCTGTAAGCCAGACGACTGTTTATCATAAACAGGCATTGCACAAATCTGGCTTATGGAAAGAGAAGTCATCCTGTGTGTCTGATACTGATGACAAGAAGGAATCTGAGCTACCCTCACCCTCTAAGGGTCAATGGGTAGAGTTTATGATGTGTGATGCCTCTGGGAAACCCAAGACAGTAAAGGCTTGGGTTCCTAACCTAAACTAATACATTTACTTGATATGTGCAGGGTGTTCGATACAGCGCTGAGACTAACACGTGGATTATAGACAGCGGAGCATCCAGGCACATGACAGGAAATAGAGCCCTTTTATCAAACGTCAAACAAATAAAAGGAGGGCATGTTTCCTTTGCAGGAAACAAGGGAGGATACATCACAGCACAGGGAGAAGTGGGAAATCAGAAAGTTAAGTTTGATAAGGTGAACTACGTTCAACAACTTCAGAATAACTTACTTTCTGTTTCCCAAATCTGTGATAAAGGATTTAAAGTCATCTTCGACAACAAGAAGTGTTACGTGCTGAAGAAAGACTACATGATCCCAGAGGACCAAGTTCTGATGACTGCTTCAAGATATAAAGACCTTTATGTCTTGGATCTGTCAACAGCTGCTACAACGGATCATGAGGTTCAGTGCTTTCTATCTAAAGCTACTGAGAAGGACTCAATCTCCTGGCATAGGAGAATGGGACACATTAGTCAAAGGAAGATGAATCATTTGATTCAGAAGGATTTAGTGAGAGGAGTAAATGTCAAGAACTTCCAACTTCCTGACTTTTGTGTAGCTTGCAAGAAAGGCAAACAGACAAAGAAGTCTCATAAGGAAAAGAAAGTTCATTCAATAGAACTTCCTCTTGAACTTCTTCACATGGATCTGTTTGGTCCAGTCAGTACAAGGAGCATTGCAGGCGATTTGTACTGTTTTGTGGTCACTGATGACTACTCAAGGTTCACTTGGGTAATGTTTCTGAAATCCAAATCAGAAACATTTGAGTCATTCAAGGAATTAGTAACCACACTGGAATCTCTCTACAAGCTAAAAGTTAGACAAGTACGCTCAGACAACGGGACAGAATTCAAGAATCAATGGATGGAGGCATACTGCAAGGAAAAGGGAATTGTTCATCAATTCACTTCTGCCTACACGCCTCAGATGAATGGTGTTGCTGAGAGAAAGAACAGAAGCTTGATAGAGACTGCACGGACTATGCTGGCTGACTCGAAACTGCCTATCCAATTCTGGAATGAGGCAGTAGCAAATGCATGTACACTTCTGAAGAAGCGAGTTTACACTTCTGAAGAAGACACAAGAAGGAAAATTCAGCGAGAAGGCAGATGAAGGAATCTTTCTAGGATACAACATACCGAATAAGCGAGTTTACAATAACTCAACGGGTCTTGTAGAAGTGTGGTGTAATGTCGACGTTCAGAGATATACCACACCACCTACAGGCAAAGGACCTGCATACTTCTTCGATTATGATGGATTCTTCAAGTCCTTCAACATACCTCTCTCTCCCTCGGATGATGAGTTAGCTACTAGGATGATGTATGATATTCTGAATACACCATCTAGCACACAGGGAGAATCATCTACTCAGTCAGGGGGAGTAGTCGACGACAGTGACTCCTCCTCTGAAGATGAAACTGAAGCAGATGACCAGAACAGTCAGGAGGAACAGGTTCCAGTTCCTGAAAGTCCACAAGCATCTACGAGTGATGCACCTTCGACTTCGGAACCTCAAACTCCAACTACCTCAGATGCAGAACAAATGTTCATAATCTCGGTTCTGAGGTGGCTGTTCCTACTACTCCAGGATCACGACTAAACGTCTATCATCCCCTTGACAATGTTATTGGGGATGTCAGATCAGGAGTACAAACCCGAAATCAGCTATACTCAGCTGATTACGCCTCGGTTATGGAGAAAGGTTACATTCATGATGGTGCTTATCGATGTTTTGTCTCGCAGGTTGAGCCAAAATATGTCAGTGAAGCACTAAATGATGAGGCGTGGGTGAGTGCCATGCAAGAAGAACTTCTGCAGTTTAAGAAGTTAGGTGTATGGACTCTGGTTGATAGACCTAAAGGTGCTAAAGTCATTGGCACCAAATGGGTACTAAAATGCAAGAAGGATGACCAAGGAGTCATTATCAGGAACAAAGCTCGACTGGTGGTTCAAGGTTTTCGCCAAGTCGAGGGGATTGACTATAATGAGGTGTTTGCACCCGTGGCAAGGATGGAAGCCATTCGTATCTTCCTTGCCTATGCATCGTACATGAAGATCAAAGTCTACCAATTAGATGTGAAGAGTGCATTCCTTCATGGGGAAATCAGGGAAACAGTCTATGTAAGTCAACCCGAGGGATTTGAAGATCCTTATCATCGGGATAGAGTTTACAAGCTCGACAAAGCTTTATATGGGCTTCATCAAGCTCCTCGAGCTTGGTATGAGAAACTCTCGACTCATCTTGTGAAACACGGCTTTCGCAGGGGAGTCATTGACTGTACACTGTTTATTAAGGAAAAGGATGGCGACCTACTGCTTGTACAGATATATGTTGATGACATAATCTTCGGGTCAAAGAACGAAGAGTTATGTAAAGAGTTTGAAGCAGTAATGAAGAAAGAGTTTGAGATGAGTGCTATGGGGGAGATGAAGTTCTTTCTCGGGTTACAGGTGGATCAAACACCTAATGGAATCTTTCTACATCAGACCAAGTATGTAGGAGACATTCTCAGTCGCTTTGACATGGAGAATGCTTCTGCTGCTGGGACTCCACTTGCTACGAATCATGATATAGCACCTGATGAGAATGGAGATCTAGTAGATGCCACTATGTACCGAGGAATGATTGGATCCCTCATGTATCTCACTGCCTCAAGACCTGATATTATGTATGCTACATGTCTATGTTCTAGATATCAGGCTAAACCAAAGGTCAACCATCTGATCGGGGTCAAGAGGATTTTTCGTTATCTGAAGGGTACACCCACACTTGGATTGTGGTATCCTCATGATGATGACTTTGAGCTTACCGCGTATAGTGACTCGGATTACGGGGGCTGCAAGATGAACTACAAGTCTACATCAGCGGGGTGTCAATTCTTTGGGAGAAGATTAGTTACCTGGCAGTGTAAGAAGCAGACATCGGTTGCATTGTCAACCTGTGAAGCCGAATATGTTGCTGCTGCAAGTTGCTGTTCACAAATCATCTGGATTCAACAGCAAATGCGGGATTACGGTTTAAAATTCTCATCTACTCCTATTTTTGTTGATAACTCTGCTGCAATTGCAGTAACTAAAAATCCGGTCCAACATCCTAAGACCAAACACATCGGTATTAAATACCATTTCATAAGAGATTGCTTTGAAAAGAACTTAATTGATGTGGTTAAAATTAATACTGATTTTCAACGCGCTGACCTCTATACTAAAGCCTTTGATAAACCACGTTTTCAATATTTGCTAGAGGTCAACGGCGTTAAAAAGAAAAGTGAGGTAATTCCTGATGATGACAATGTGTAGTCCGATGTAGTTTAGTTAAAGTTTATTTTATTTAATTTTATTTGTCTATTTGATTTTATTTTATTTAAACTCATGTTATTTTGCTGTTTATTAAAATCCTAAAATAATTAAACCAGAAATGATTTTAGTATTTTAGGGGGAGAATATGTCAGCAAGTTAACATTAAAAAAAAAAAAATATGAGGGAGAAGGAGTAGCTAGCTGAAATAAGGTAGATTGTGTCTGTGATACCGATTCAATACCTTTGGAAAATGATAGTACACAGGAACAAATCAAGAGGGACTTTAAAATTTAAGTTTTGGAAGATGCAAAAGTTCAAAGTATAAATCTGTGTAGTCTAAGCAATATAAAAGGAAAGATGATAGAAAACTGGCAACTCCTAAGGTGACACAAAGAAAGTAGACTTAGAGGCTGCTAGACCATAAATGATATGTTGGTAGATTCAACACAATAGACAATTAGACCTGATTGGTGATCTCAAGATCAAACTAAGTTGTTCAACTGACTGTGGGTTTCCATCTTATCACTGGTTAACACAATCAACAATATTCCAATAAGGGGTAATGAGCAATTAAACGCCACAAATGTGTGCGGATGACCATAATTAGAGCAAAGCAAGAAAAAAATGAAAGACAAATGCAATAAAGCTAATGACTTATGTTGTTGGTGCATTTTGTGTAAAATAAAATAAGCTGCTCTAACAAGGAGATAGGTTGTGTGCCTCTCTGCTGTGCGATGGCACTGACCTGAGGATAAGCATAACCTAGATATTCTAGAATTCATTGTTGTTTGCCGCCTCTCTGCTGTGCGATGGCACTGACCTGAGGACAGGCTTCTCTTTGAAAGCTCTAAGAATAGTCTCTTCTTGTAATAATACCCGTAGACCGCTCAAAAGCTCCTGAGGAATGTTGATTACCATATAAGTGTGGGATCCACAAATGTTAGTTGAAATAATTAAACCTAAATAAGTCACCAGTCTGTGTCAAAAGTCTGTGTATGGATTTAAGTGGACAAACATACTGACAATCATTGTGGCTACATTCTCAAAGGTTAAATCAATGTGAAAATCTAAGAGTTTCAGTATGATTCCTTAAGTTGCTAACGACTCTGGATGAACACCGAGAATTGAGCATCAAAGTTTTAATAACTAGTCCCAAATGATTTGAATTGCCTGTATGATTCCAAAAATTGAATTGATCCAGATATGATCAATCTAAGTTGAAGCTATCTACTCCCGAACCAAATCCCGTAGATATCAATCTCTGGATTTATCTCTCACAAAAAGCCAAAAATATGTCTGTTTATGTAATTAGTTTAAAGTCTTAAATTAGTTAGTCGTTTTAAGTTTTAATTTGAGTCAAGTGTCGGGCTACATCAGGAAAATCAGAAGGAATCAACTCACTAAAAGGGTCATGTCTGAGATGACCATATGTGCTTTGAAAGGTTAAATTAGTCACGTCTGAGTTGACAAAGTGTTTTTAAAAGGGTCACGTCTGAGGTGACCAAAGTGGTTACAAGGATCACGTCTGAGGTGATCAAAGTGTTTTCAAGATAAAAGGATCATGTCTGAGATGATCAAAGACTCATAACGTTAATTTAATTAATCTAAAAGAGTTTAAAAGTAAATTGGTAAAAATGGCAAAAATTAACTAAGTATGACCCATTCGCACGAATGGACCATACGTATGGACTAACCATACGAATGAAGTCCATTCGCACGAATGAACTATGAGTATGGACCATCCAACCGAATGGTTCATACGATTAGTCCAGTCGGAGGCTTAAGTGCGAACGAGTGAGTCAGTCGCACGACTGAACTTCAGTCGGACGACTGGAGAAGGGCGACTGACCCAATCGCACGACTGAGTCCCACTCGCACGACTGAAAGGTGCGTATGAACTCAGTCGCACGATTGGATCTAGGGTTGGTATAAATAGAGGTGGAGTCGGTCGCAGAGACTCATCACCCTCAAATCGCCCCTAAATCGCACTCCCTACCGTTACTCTGCCAAAATTTGATTTGCCCTAGTTTTACCTCTTATTGTGATTCACTGACTTTCGACATTCATCATACAGGTAGTTTGAAGTCTTCTTTCATTAAAAACAGAAAGATTGTAACCCTAATTGGGATTGTTCGACTGTGAAACGTGAACCGAGACAAGAAAGCCCTAATAACCTATGAAAACCAAGCAAAATGTTAAAATTAAGTTAAATAGGTTATTAGTAACGAGAATGCGACTCTAATGAACCGGTTAATTAAGTTAAAAGACTTAGTTTGTGAAGTTTCGAACGATTGGCGACTGAACAACTGAGACAGACGACTGGTCGTCCGGATGAACTTCAGTCGCACGACTGAAGGGAGCGATTCACTGAACCGCACGACTGAACTATGCGAATGAGACTCAGTCGCACGACTGGTGTAACCGCATAAGAGTACATGCGCATGAGCCAGTCGCACACTCAGTCGTGCGCATGAGGTCATTCGCACGTCTGAACCTCAATCGCACTGTTCAGTCGCACGACTGTCTTCAGTCGTACAACTTCAATCGCATGACAGAGATTTTATTCAAAGTCTAAGTGTTTCATTATACTCTTAGCCAACGGAACTAATGTTTATATTGTTATGTGTTACAGATGGCGAGTCGATGGAACATGAGCACCAAGCACAACATATGTGCTCATCTGGATTTGACATCCAGGAACGCAGCTGACTTCACAGGCATTATTACATTTCTGCTGAGATCCAGGATCGCTCATGCTATATCTACTCCATGCACGCCATATAGATCAGTGCAGCAGGCCTTCTGGGAAGGCGCGACTGTTGATAGATCCTCTGAGCCTCATTGCATCAGGAGTACGATTTTTGGTGAGGCTATCACTGTATCAGAGGAGGATCTGAGGATTGTTCTACAGCTTGGGGACGATGCTGATTGTCCTACTCGTCTACACCCCCTCACTGTCAGAGGATGTTTCATGAGAGCCAAGTACTCTGGGGACATCAATGCTGGGGTACTCAACAAGAGTAACCTCTGTCCCCAGTTTAAGTATCTTGCGCACGTGCTGCTAAAGTGTATAGCTTCCAGGAAGGGAGGTTTGATGAGCTTTCCGACCAGATCCAGAACGCGTATGTTGCGTTGGTGCTGAACCACCCGTTCAGCTTCTCCAAGATGATATTCACCTACCTGGTGGAGAACATCGAGGGGAAAGGGAAGGAAGGCTTCTGTATGTACCAGATTTATGCAGATGATCATTGACCAGAAGCTTCCCTCCCTGCCGAAGGAGAAGGAGGATGCTGTTGTTCTTGAGGTTATGGACGACACTACACTAGGCCGGATGAAGGTATACAGGGGGAAGCAGGTGAAGCCCCCTGTCAGGAGGTTGTTTGGGCATCTGGCCCGTGCTGATTATGTGGCGCCAGCCAAGAGAAAGTGGCGCCACGATGACAGTGATTCGGATGTTGAGCACATTGCTATACCAGATACTGACTCTGGATGATGATAGCGGCGACGCCGGGGATGATATGCCTGCTCCATCTAGAGGCACTGATTCAGACGTTATTCCCCCGGGGTCAGCCACTGCCGGAGAGGTCGCTGAGATGGCCGGTTTCCATCAGGAGTTTGTGGCTGGTGATCTAGAGGAGGAGGAGTCAGATGAGGAGCCCCTCACCAGGACTGTGGGAAGTAAAGTTGTTCCCACAGACCACGGGCTTAGGGTGGTTGGTGAACACCCTCGGGACTCCTCAGCGAGAGAGAGACTGACCCGAACTATGTTCCGGGCTCAGTGGGCAGAGCTGCAGGGGGAGCATCCACTTCCACCGGGACTAGGAGGAAGCGGATGGCTCAACCCCATGGTTGAAGAAGAAGAAGCGTCGCCTGACCTTCGTCACTACTGCTGCCACTACTTCCACCACCACAGCTACCACTACCACCACCACTGATATACCACCCATCACCACAGCCACCACATCCACTACTTCCACTACCACATCCACCACCTTACCTACCACCACTGTATCCTTCCCATCCATCACCAGACCATTCACACCTACTGCACCAGCACCAGCCCACCGACCCATATTCACCACTGCCACTGCCACCACCACCACACATCATGCTGGACCTTCAGCCCAGCCTTCACATGCTTATGGATTTACTCTACCTCACATCGGGGTAGAGGAGCAGCTCTCAGCGCTTAACCGTATGGTGATGCGTCTGCTTGCTGCAGATGAGGAGAAGGCGGCGCAGATCCGCCAGCTGACCGACCTGACTGCTGCCCAGTCTCAGCAAATGGCAGAGCAGGCTCGGGTGATTGACCAGCAGAGAGTCGAGGTGTCCCAACTCCAGGACCAGCAGGCCCAGTCCGTCAAACGTATAGAGGAGTTGGAGACGACCAACAAGACGATTATGCTGCGGTTAAAGGGGTCGAAGGATGAGCCCCTGAAGCTAAAGGAGGGTGACGGGGATGATGGAGATGGTGATGATGAAGATGATGATGATGATGAGGAAGATGATGATGATGAGGAAGAGACTAAGGAAGACAGGACAGAAGGTCGAGATGATGATGACGAGGCAGAAGGAGGGGATGCGACTGCATCGGCCTCTGCTTCTGGTCAAGAGCGAAGATCTAAGCATCGACAGGACCAGTCATCCACCACTTCTGCTCCTCCGAGCGACACGCCCCAGATTCAAGACAAAAGTACAGATTAGATGTCTTATGTATTTATTTATTTTGTATTTGAATCATGTAATGAAAAACAAGTGTGTTAAATGTTTATATATTAAGTTAATATAAGTCTGTTTGATTAATTACTAATGGTTTATGTGTTGAATGTTTATATCAAACAGATCCAAACTTTCAAAGGGATGAGTTTGACTTTGCTCCCCTTCAAATGGTCAAGACTCAATTAACCATGATTCTTGACCTACAAGGGATTGTGAGACGGTCTGTGAGTTATACCCCTGAAGAAGGGGAAATAATTCATGACCTATCTGATGAGCAACTGGCAGAGATGTTCAGACTCAATCCCGATGAAATAGTCAAGGACGCTCCAACAGTTGATTCAACCAGTGATGAGGAACTTAATGACATTGATGAAGTTGAGGTTGAAGACATTACTGCAGAAGAGTACCCTCAGTATGCTGACGCCGAGGGAAATGTGGTCCCCAATCTGGGTGAATCCCTAGTCAGTGATACGTTTGAGGTACTAGACAAGATGGAGCAGGAAACTGAAAAGACTGAAGAAACAGCCCAAGCCTCCAATGATGACGTAGATATTCGCAAGGCTGAGTGGGCTGCCTGTTTTGAAGAAGTAAGAGCCCAGCGTGCTGCACCAAAGAAAGATGCCTACACCAAGCTCTACAGAGTCAAGAAACACCATAAGGTGTCAGGCAGGATTATCTCATGGGCTTATTTTGATGACCTTAACGCTTATGCAGTTAAGAGGGAGCAGGGCATAGAGTACTTCAGGTTCCCACATGATCTGAAGACTCTACCTGGTTTTGAGCTCAACCAGCTGGCTAAGCTAAAGTTGCTGTATGCTGACCCAAGAAAGATGTCAGGCTGGTTTGAGGCTGCCCTGAAGAAGGAGTACCACACCAGATGGGTTAACTTCAGACCACAACAGCCTACGAGGTATATAAGAAGGTCTGAGGTTGATGCCATTACTGGCAAACCCAAGATTGTGCTGAAGTGGAGTCCTCCGCGCACTATGTCAAGAATCCCTCTAAGGGAAATGCCACAGGACTTCACTCCACACTTCAAATGGTGGTACTATGATTGGAGAACCGCTGAAGCTGTCATAGTGTTGAATAAAGAGGGCCAAATGGATACTATCAGGGTATTCGACCCAATGTGGCTAACCAACTTGTCTGCTAATGATGTCTATACATTATACAAGTGGCCACTGTTCTATGACACACAAGACATTGTACAAGCCCTCCAGTTCCAAAACGTTATACGACTTTGCTTTGCGTTTGAGATACACGCAGGAGTCACTAAAGAGGAGAAGTACAAGAAGTATAAGGAGGTGATGCAGAAGACAAGAGATTAGATAGATCTAGGTCCAAGGGGGAGTTTGTTGAAGCATGTATGTCCCTAGATCATGAGTTGTAATGTAATGAATCTTGTCTGTCTGATTATGATGTAATAGTATCAATAATGAAATGATATGAATTGGTTGTTACTTGTGATGTTTAATATTTCATTAATGAGTCGTGATTGAATTGATTGGGTTTATGAATGTTTGAATGAGTGCACATTATATTATATTAAATAAAACATTCAAACTTAACTTAATGAAGTTCTCATGCGAATGGCCCATGCGAATGGACCACACGCATGAATAACTTCATACGATTGACTCAATCGCACGACTGAATCAGGAGACTGGATCAGTCGTATGATTGACACATAAGATTGACTCAATCGCACGACTGAACACTCAGTCGTGCGGATGAATCAACCGCATGGTTCAATCGCACGACTGAACCATACTTATGGCCCAGTCGCACGATTGAACAATACTAACCTATAAATAGACCCAATTCGTGGAAAAACGAAAGCATTCATCCCATTACGATTCCAGACGTACCCTAGCCGTCCAGAAGCCTCCCAAATCGTTCTCCAAGTTCACAGAACACATCAGATCGATTCCTAATCGATTTCTGACGTTGATTTCAATTCTTGATTGATTCATCGTGTGTTCTCACTGATTGGATCGCCAATCAAATAGGATTCCGCACTATTTGAGTTGGTTTAACACGCTAATCACTCGGTATTTCGTTCAAATACCAGGTCCTAACAAGATCTCATCTCCAAGTTATAGGACCTGTATCTATTACCTTTAGCAATGCATTCAGGAGTACAGAGATGTTCTAATACCTTGGCTTCATCATGATCTGCCATTAGTGCTTGGTTTGGAGAATCATCTTCCACCTGAAAGCTCAAGTCAAAACCTCCTTCTTCAACAGCAACAACAGCTTGTTGCTTTGGCTACTCATTCCGAGGGGCTTTCTTAGTGTAGTTTGGTCTGGTTTGTGCTTGGCCACCATTTGTTTTAGGTGCCTTACATTCTCTAGCAAAGTGGCCCATCAGTTTACAGTTGTAACACTTGACTTTGCTTTTGCCCAAGCCAAACTTTCCACTGGTTGCATTGCTTGGAAAACTCATTCCAGTTCTCTTGTAGAACTTCTTGGCTCTATGAGTGAGAAGAGCCATTTGCTGGACTATTTCCATATATTCCAGATCATCTGGATGGATACAATCCAAGTCTTCAAGAGTAAAAAGAGAGTTGCCACAGCTTTCATAAGAAGACACAAAGGCTTGAGAAGAGCTTGTCTCTTGGAATGGGCTTCCTTGAGTGTAGTTCTCCGTGGGTGTCTCTGGGAAAGTGATGAAAGGACCCTTTGGTGAATTGTCAGGGTAGCATATGAGATGATGTTGGGGTTCTATGCTATCCCTTTCAACCACATGCAAGGCTGAACCCAATTGATTGTTGGAGTTGCCAGATGAACCTTGCATGTTCATCTCCATCTGGTAACCACTGAGAATCCCATATAACTCTGTCAAAGTAAGAGTTTTGAGATTTTCAGTCCTCTTGATCACCACACAATAGTGTGTCCATTGCCTAGGAAGTGAGGACATGAACTTCCTTACAATGTCTCTATTCTCAGAAGGAACTCCTCTATCCACAAGGGTATCCACTATCTCAACATACCTGAAGTATTGCTGAGTCATGGTTTCACCTGTTTTGAAGGTGAAGTTTTCAAACTGCTACTTCAGGAGATCCTTCTTTTTCTCCTTGGCTTCAGAGGAGCCTTCATACATCAGTTTTAGTGCATCCCACAGCTGTTTAGCTGTTTTGCACTTCTTGAAACCTCTGTACACAGAGTTTGGAAGGGCAGTTTGAAGAGCTGTCATGGCTTTTCTGTCAATCTCTACTCTATTCTTATCTTCATCAGAGTAGTTAGCCACATCTTCGGGGATCATACCAGCACCAGTAGCAGAAGGAGTGCTGGGTATGAAAGGTCCATTTTCAACAGAACATTCTTGAGTCTAGAGACCTGATGAAACCTTCCATCTCATACACCGGGTATCAAAGTCATCAAGAGTGATCAGTGGGGACTTGTTCATGGTTCCAGTTTCCATATCACTCTTGGAAATGGTTTCCATTTGAAAAGTTTAGTATTTGTGTGTGTGAGGGATCTTAAGATGGTGAGATCTTATATCAAGAGCCTGAAATGCTCTGATACCAATTGCAGGACCGGTGAAGGGTGGTCACTTACAACACAACAACACAAAGAGGAGATTAACCAAACTTAATCAAACAGTAAACTGGATTAACCACAAGAATGATACTAAGAACACAAGTAATAAGTAAGAGACAGAACAAGAGAACACAAGAGATTGGGTTTCAAGGATGCAGTATATTGCTTTCTCAAGTTCTATTACAAGTGTTACAAAGCATAAAGAAAAATACAAGAGCATGGAATACTTATACTACAACCTACACCCGACTATACTTTGAAAGCCAGCTGGATACAATTGACTAGACACAAACAAAATCAATTGTAGAGTCAAAAGGCATATCTGCCTTTTGACTTGTGACTATGACATGCTATAGCTCACATCTAAATATATTACAAAAAGGATAAAAGTACATAAAGTAGAAAGCATGGACTCAAGACCTCAATGTTCAGTTACCAAAAGCATGGACCTTTCACCAACTCATGTAAGTTGGTGACTTTACAGAGTTGCAGCGGAAAGGTGGTCCAGATTTATGGTAAAGTACATCAGATAAAGGCATATCTCTAAAAGTTTTCGGAAGAAATCAGTCTTCACTAATTGGCTTCGGAAGATTTTGTCTTTGAAGCTTCGGAAGACTTCACTTTTGGCTTCGGAAGATATTGGTCTTGGCTTTGGAAGATTTTACACTTAGAATATTTCTAGTGCATGATGTAAAACTTCCGAAGCATTTCTACTTCAGTTCTTTAGTGCATGTTTGTAGAGAGACTTTGGATGTTTTGCCTGCATCAGACTTATAGGAATCCTTACACTTGTGTGTATTCATCTGAGTACTTTTGAGATGTATTGGCTTATCAGATTGATTGCTTGTTAAGTTACACCACTCACACCTGATGGTAATGTGATTAATCATGAGATTTGTTACAAGCATCATATCACTTCTTTGTTATGAGTCATCATTGACTTGAAGTGCTGAGATATCCTTTGTTGTAAGTCATTACAGACCTGGATTTTCTCTTTGATGCAAAAGATGCAAATATGCACAATCTATTCAAATGGATAGTTAGAGCTGATCAAATGGTTATCCATGATCATTCTCTATTAATTTAAGTAACATGAACTCTGGTTATACATATGTTTCAGGTAGCATGTTGCGTATGTGTTCTTACTTGCATGTCTTGATGATAGTTGAGCTCTCTAAGTCTCTGTATGATTTACATCATGTCATATCTAAATTTACCCTAATCAATCCAAGAATTGAAAAAGTAAGTGAGTTGATATTTAGTCAAAAACACTCATTTTCCGTCCTTAGATCTTGTGTCTCCTTTGCTGTGATATCACTGACCTGGAACACACTTGATCAGGATTTATTCATTGTCTATGACTATTCATATGTTTTTTATTTTAATGTGCTGATATTCATTGATATGATCTCACTCCAGACACTAATTCTTTTGTTTATATTAGATTTTGATTCTACTTTCATTTTGATTTTATGCATGTTTTCTGTGTGTGAAGGCAATGTAACAATGAGATGGGTGATCTTATTATGTTACCTTAGGAAACTTATAAGTTGTTCAAACTTAAAAGTTTAGGGGGAGTAATAAATGGAAGAGTTTTTCTCAGAAAATCAAAATCAAAGTTAAAATGTTGAATTGAAAGGATGATGCTATATGTTCAAAGTGTATGTGAGTTTGATAATGTAACTTTTGAAAATGATAATATGAACCTATATAAATTTGCAAGTGGAAATGCTTCTTTCAAAAGTTGAAAAATAGATATTTGATTTTGTTTTGAGACTAAAATGAAGGGAAAGATAAACTTTTAAAAAATTAAACAACAAGTGAAGATTTAAAATTGTTAAAAATTAAAATTGAGTGTGCAAAATGTAAAAAGTTCAAATTTGAGGGACTAAAAGGTAAATTTTAGGAAATTAAAAAAACATGCTTAAAATGTTTAAAGATTAGTATGAAATATTACTAATATGTTTAAACAGTGTGCATGTGAAGAATTTTGAAAAACACAAGTGTAATACTCATGAAAGCCAACTCAAAGTCAACTCATGCGCCTAAATAGTGTTCACACGTCTTAATAGGAGCATGGTGAACTTTCAGGAATTATACAAGTGTTTGGGCGTTTTTCATATTCCCATGCGCCTAAACAGTTGTAATAAGTCCATGAGTTTAACCAAGTGTTTGGGCGTTTTACACAAACCCATGCGCTTAAACAGTGATAATGAGTCTGATTTTAACCAAGTGTTGGACGTTTTAAATGTCTCATGCGTCTATACAATGTTGAAAATTTCAAGAATTACAAATGTTAGACATTTCAGAAACTTCATGCGGCTGTACAGTGCAAATGCACCTGAACAGTTCTCATGCGTCTGAGTCAATACGCACAAACAGTGCTTATGAGTCTAAAATTTCACTTAATATAAATTGAACACTTACACTTGTTTCTCATTCACACTAATTTTTTTTTTCAAAAATACAGGAGATGTATAAAAAGAAGCCAATGTTCAAGATCAAGGAAGAACCTGAAGATTTCTTTGAGTGATGAAGATAGAAGATAGAAGATAAAAGCTGAAAATGAAATAGAAGATGAAAGATAAAGCTGAAGAAAAGATAAAAAGAAAACAAGATTGATGATTTTGAAGACCGAAGACCATGTAAATCTTAGGGGGAGTATTGTTAGTTCTATAGAAAGATTAACATGTTGTCTTTATGTGTCTTTTTACTATTTGTAATAGTATAGGGACTAGTTTTGTAATTTTGTTAGTTCCTTGTGTTTCATTATAAATAGCTTAGACTTGTAGGTAAAGAGACGAGAGTAGTGACGAACAACAGATTCATAACTGCTTACTTACTTTGTAATTGTCTTTGCTTGATATTAATGAAACTATGAATTTTGTTGATATCTTGCTTGATTTGATTACTTTGTTTGTATTTTCTTTGAATTGTGTTCATACATCATCACAGATTGGTACAGTTGATCCTATCAAATGGTATCAGAGCTCCCATTTGATCCTATCAGATGCGTGAGTCAAACGTTAAGATACAAGACCGTATCAGGATCTACAACTGGTTTCAGAGCATTAGGCTTTAATTTTATAGATGTTTGATTCGTTTCGTGTTGGATTTTATCAAGTTTGTAGCTTCTTCTTCATTCATCTTCTTCCTTAAGGTTTTGATGTTCAATTTAGACATAATTTAAACAAATCATTGGTTGAACTTATCGAATAGAAACATTCTTCGCATGTTCTTGATTAATCCTATCAGTGGATTTGGTCAATCTCAATCATATCAATGAGTTCTAGTGATTTTTAGGTGTTCAAATCAACTTTGAGCTTTAAGGTTTGAAGTATCAGGCTAAAAAGTCGTTCAAACACATAACTACAATGAAATTGGTGTAATAGACTCACTAAGCAAAATTATCCAGGCCAAGCAAATCTTGCAAGGCAAAATTATGTACTTTTGCTTTTTATAAAAGTAAAACTACACATGTGTTAGGCAAATTGACACATGTGGTAATCAGCATAGTTAGGCAAGGTTGTGCATTTCAATTGAAATTGTTGGGATTACAAACGGTTTCAGCTTATGTTTCAAATAGAATTTCAAACATTTTTAAAGATGACATATCAATTGAACTTTTCCACATACAACACTTTCTCGCTAGTAGAAACATGCAGAAATGATCCAATATTGCAATGTTTGGTACTTGGAACGAAAACTACTAGCGATGGTGCCAACCTATAACATCAATGTAAAAAGGTTGGTGGTGGTTCTTGGTGGCTCGCTATGAAAGGTGGGGGGTGCAACAACTATAAGGTGTAGGAATTAAGGTTTCCCCTAATCATTTTATACGAACTTGTAATATTTACTATTTGCTCCCTCGGCTAATTAACGATTAATACCCTTGGCAATCAACCTTTACTTACCAACAACCCGTGTGGTTTGTTTATCATTATTTAATTAAATAAACACATAAAGATTAAAATTTTAACCATCAAAATTTAAACCATTTATTCCTTTATATTTAATTATTTCATTAGTTAATAAATGCATGATTATATCTCTAAATGATCAAACATCAATAATTTAATTTTCATTTTGTGAACCAAAATGTGTAACAATTATATATTATTCTTTTGTTGACCAAAATGTAATTCTTTGAATTGTAACATTATAGCAACGTTGATATAATCGATGATCACATATCTAATATCCAATTGACTTCCACTTGGACGATTCTTCAACTAATTGCCATAACGTAGATAGTGATGGACACATAGCTGCATCTTAGTGCCCCTAGAAAGATATGATGTTTTATAGTCGTTACTATTTTCTTGTGCTCAAGTAACATCTTACTTAAGGGGGCGTTTGGTTGGAATGAATGACTGGAATGGAATTGAGAAACTAGTATAATTTTCAAGTAAAATTATGTTTGAGTGGGTAATGAAATATAAAACCCAAGGGAATGTTTCACCTCAAATACCCTTGGTTGTGGGATTTCAAATTCCCATTCTAGGTGGAAGGATTTTGAAATCCCACAACCAAGGGAATTTGAGGTGAAATATTCACTTGGGTTTACTTTTAATTGCTCACTCAAACACGATTTTACTTTAAAATTATACTAGTTTCTCAATTTCACTCCTCTCAACCAAACGCCCTCTTATAGTTATGGTAACATTATCTATTTATCCTTTCCGTGTAGGACATTCGTTGAACATAAGATATGAATTTTATTTCATCCTTATATTATTCTTGTTCTTTTCTTGAATTCCAAGTGGTCTAACAAACTACTCTTAGTTTAGGTGTGACCATGTGTTTTACGCTAATTCAAACCAACGTGAGCGCCAATATGTCTAACCCCATTATTAAAGGAGCACAAAATACATTTGACTACATACAACTCCCACTTAACCTCATATGTATTCCCAACCGTTACCATTATAACTGCCTTTTACGAAACAACATTATATAAGATTAAAGAACAACCTTTTGTCAAAGTTAGTTCAAATATGTGCCTCGGGTTGAAGAACAAATTCATCGTACCATATTCAAAAGTTCATATGATTTAGATCAATGATGAACTTTTTGAAGGCGACATGTGTCCGATATCATTCTCTAATGAATATCTATGTACATTAATTGGTCCCTGTTGGATCAACTAAAGCTGGTGCAACCAAAACAAAAACTTAGACAATTTTGGTGCAACTGATGAAGAACTTCTGAAGGCAAATGCTGAGCTTCCGAAGGTCAAGTCTGAAAGAGCTTCCGAAGAGAAATTCCAAGTTCCGAATACAAAGTCTTCCTTCTTCCGAAGTTCAACACTTAGAAGAAATCAAGACAATTACTTCCGAAGTATGAAGGCTGAAGAATGTCTCAAGCCTCAGAAAGAAGTAGCCTCTTCCGAAGTATAAATGGCTTCTGAAGAACTTGTTCTTTCGAAGCCAATTAACCTTCGGAAGAACCTACTAAGAACCAGTGGACATAAGTATGGTCCTTCTGACACTCCGCTACAAATCTCTGAGATACTGCATGGTGCTTTCCCACACCCCTGTAGTTGACCATACTTTATTCCCCTGTTCATTCTTTATCGGTTAGTACATTTACCAACTTTAGTTGGTGACAAAAGGTAAGTCATGGACATGTCATGACTACCATATGTTAGATAATAATTTATCTAAGATTCCTTATCTTTAGCAATGTAGTATTTTCTTTAGTCATAGGTTTCCAGCTGGTATTAAAGTATATTAGGCTGTACGTGATAGTATATATAGTTTCTTATTGTAACTCATGTAATATGCTTGTAAGAGTCTTGTAATACTTTGAGTTAAGAAGTAATATATACAAGTACATTGAAAATTATCTTCTTGTGTTTTGATTGCTTAGTATATTATTATCAACTCTTAGAGGGACTTTGCATCATCTAACCGAGTGTGATTCAGTGAGTTTGAGGGACAAGATAAGTGTTGAGTGACAAAACCCGATCCTGCAATTTTTAGGCTCTTGATTGTGAGATCTTACCATCCAAATAAACCTTTTCTTCACTCATTCTTTCACCACACTCAAAAATGTCCCTCAATCAAAAGTCTGAATGTGAACTGGAGACGATGACCAAAGCACCTATCATCACCCCTGAAAACTTCAAATCATGGAGCAGATGTATTGAAGGCTTCATCAGATATCAAGACAGCAAAATATGGGAATCTATCACCAATGTCCCTTACAAGCCAAAGGTTGCAGCACCAGGTGCAAATGGTGCTATGATAGAGAAGGCGGTAGAAGATTACTCTGATGAATACAACAAACGAATGGACATCGACAACAAAGTTATGACTATTCTCATGTCTTCCATACCCAACTCTATCATGGTAGGCTTTGAGAAAGAACTCTTTGATGCTTTGACTCAGATGTATTCAAGCTCTAATGACTCTAAGAAAGATTCCCTGAAGCAACAGTCTGAAAACTTTACTTATATTGCTGGAGAGAGCATTAGGGAGCAATACTTCAGGTATATGAATCTTATCTCTTCACTTCAGTCGATGGGAGTGTCTCCTGAAATGAGAGATATCTCAAAAAAATTCATGAGTGTTCTCCCAAATGAGTGTACGTTCTACTGTGTCTCTATCAAGAGGACAAAAAATTTGAACTCCCTCACCATGATGAACTATATGACATCCTTGATGGATACCATTTAGAGATGGAGAGCAAGAAAGGCCATCGTGTGAGCAGACCCTCAAGCCTTCCTGCTATCAACGCTTTAATGGTTGCTAAAGGCTCAGGACCCCCAACCTCAGCAGTATCTGACTTACTCCCAGCAGCCATCATATTCTTCTGGGCCATACATTATATTCCCTGAGACTCCAAGGTCTTAACAGGCTCAACCAAGTCCCTTCCAGGACAGTTGTGCTTTTGTCTCAGGAAATGGACATTCTAGTTATTTTCAGCTTTGCTTTGATGATCTAGAATGTTTTAGCCCAGATGATGTCGAGTACATGGACATTGTCCAACAGATGGCTCTGTTAACTTACAAGGCGAAGAAGTTATTCAAAAGAATTGGAAGAAAATTTCCCCAAAACCAAACTATAGCAAGTTTGGGTTTGAGAAAGCAAAGGCCAAGTGTTAAAACTGTAACCAGCTAGGCCACTTTGCAAGGGAATGCAAGGCTCCCAAATCCAACCCGGGATCCACTCAAGCCTCAACACATCCAACCACACCTAAAGTTAAATTGTATCAGGACTACAGTATGGAAATTAAATCTGATATTGAGTCTTTAAATATCCTAAAATCTGATTTTAAAAGGGCTAAATCTGACTATTAAAAGAAAATTAAAGAGTTAGAGAAAAATGTGTCCTTGTTAAAACATGAACATTCCAACTACAAGACTCAAATCAAAGATTTAATCTCCAAATTGACTGAGGCTCAAGCCCAACTTATCATAGTTGAGGCTCAAGCAAGGAAGCATGCTATCTCTGAGCAAAATTTTCAAGCTATTCTTGCATCATCCTCTCACTCAAAACTTTGTTATCAAAACAAAGGTGGGTTGGGAACCAATGAAATTTCTCCACCACTCTTATGAGTCTATTAGACAACCAAGATGTGGGACTAAAGAGCAAGAGGTTACATCTGCTAACCCACCTTCTCTTGAGTTAAAAAGTGATGCAACTATAGAGACCATCATAAGGAAGGACCAGGTTAATCAACTTATTTCCACCAGTGATAACCAACCCCTGACCACCAAAGCCAGAAGAAACCGAGCTAAGGAAGCCAAAAAAACTATCAAGAAAATGGTTGTGTCCAAGCTAAAGATTGACCTTAAACAAAAAGGTGTATTCATTTCAGCTGGATTCCAAGTGGTGGGAAACTCTGATCTAAGAAAAGAGTATAGTACCAGCACTCCTGTCCTGCCGAAGGATCAAAAGTTAAAAGGAAAGACTGTTGATGAAAGCAAGAAATGCAAGAAACAACATTCACATCCCTCAAAGGTTAACATTGCATGCATAATGTGTGGTCTGCAAAACCACATGGCTAAAGATTGTTACTACAATCCTGCAAGCACACATTATGCAAATAATGTTAAGAAAGAAGCAGTCAAGGAGGGTTTTACATTTGGACCTTATCACATAGTTCAAGTGATGATGAAGGGAAAGCTTGTTTCCGAAGCAAAGTTTCTTTCGGAAGAAACTCATTCTTTCGAAGGGAAAATAGCTTCAGAAGACAAGGCTAAGAAAATTCAAAAGATCAAGAGAGTTCCCTTAAAACCTTCCGTGAAGAAGACTGCTTCGGAAGAAAAGGTGGTGAAAGCTTCTTCCGAGAACAAAGAAGCCTTGGAAGTATGCAATGCTGCTCAAGCTTCAACAAGCTCATCTACACTAATCAGCCAAGGGATGGAATGGAAGACCAGACAAGATGTTGCAGCCCAATCCTCTTCGTCAAAGACATCCATTGAACCCTCATGCATACATTTTGGTTCAATTATGTCATCATCATTGGAAGAACCCAAGACCAACAAGGCTTGGGTTTCCAATAAAAACTAACCTTCTCACCTTATGTACAGGGACATCCATATGACAAGAATGACAATGTATGGATTGTGAACCGTGGATGCTCTAGGCACATGACAGGAAACAGATCTCTTCTTCAACAATTTCAACATTTTGATGGAGGTCCTTCTCAGTTTGGAGGTGAGGCCGAAGGATATATTTCTGGCAGAGGGAGTATATCCAATGGCAATTTAAAAGTAGATAAAGTAAACTTTTTCAAACAGCTTGAACATATTCTTTTAAGTGTTTCTCAGTTTTGTGATCAAAAGCACCAAATGCTTTTCACAGAACATGAGTGCATTATCCTCAAACCCAGGATGACAATTCCTCAGGAATTGGTGCTTCTTAGATCTCCCAGGAAAGGGGATATGTACAAGCTGGATATGAACAATGCTTCCCCACTGGGTGAAGTATCATGCTTTCTTTCCAAAGCTGATGGTGATGAGTCAACTCTATGGCATAAATGAATTTGTCATGTCAATTTTAAAACCATGAATAAATTGGTTAAAAATAACTTGGTACACGATTTGCCTAAAAAGGAATTTTTCTGCAAGGATAACTGTGTTGCATGTCTGAAAGGAAAGCAACATAGAGCATCTTATAAATCCAAAATAGTTAACTCTATCACCACTCCATTACACTTATTACACATGGATCTATTTGGTTCTACAAGTATAATGAGCATTGGAAGGAAATCATACTGCCTTGTGATTGTTGATGATTTTACAAGATTTACATGGGTATTTCTTTTAAAAAACTAAAGATAAAACTGCTGAAATTTTAAAATCTTTTATTTTTAAAATAGAAAATCAAATTGATCACAAGGCTAAGATAATTAGAAGTAATCAAGGGACTGAGTTTAAGAATCAAGTTTCTTGACTCATTTTGTAACTCAAAAAGGATTGCCAGACAATACAGTGCTCCTAGAACTCCTCAACAAAATGGTGTTGCTGAGAGGAGAAATATGACACTTATTGAGGTGGCTCAATCTATGTTAGCTGATTCAAAGCTGCCTCTAACATTCTGGGCAGAGGCAGTCAGCACTGCATGCTATGTGCAGAACAAGATTCTTGTAGTTAAGTCACATGGAAAAACCCCTTATGAGCTATGGAACAAGAGGCCACCGTTCATTGGCTTTCTTAGGTCCTTTGGCAGCAGGTGTACTATACTTAACACAAAGGACAATTTGGCAAAATTTACTGAAAAGTTAGATGATGCTATCTTTATTGGATATTCCTCCAACTCTATTGCTTATAGAGTTTATAACATTAAAAATCAACAATTTGAGGAATCATCCGACATTGTTGTTAATGAGCACACTCCTTGTGTTAGGTGGAATGGCCCTGATCATATTTTTTATTAGAATTATTTCCAAACTATTCTAAACCATCTTGTGAGAAATTTTAGTTGGAATAGGTACTCAAAGTGATTCTGATGATGACCAACTATTTGAGTTACCCAGACCTTTTCCAAGTTCTGCAAGAGTTGCTGAAAATCAAGCTCTCACAATTGGTAGATCTGATAGCATAAGTATCTCAGGAACCAGTGGAGCTTCAACAAGTTGTCAACAAAGTGGGCCTCAAAACTCACCCAGTGACAATGTGCAACACCAAGCTAATGAAACTAGCATTTTGAAGGAACAGGCAACTGTTAATGCTGCTTCACAGCTATCTGATGCTGATGTTGTTTCTCCTTCATTCAATCAGTCCTCATTGAATGAGTGTGAAACATCAGCTGGACCAAGTGTTCAAAACTTTAAGCCAAACCTTTCCAATCTGGATCTATCCATGCAACAGGATGTGATCGCTAGGCTCAGAATTCACAACACTCATCCAGCTGAAAACATCATTGGAGATGTCTCTGAAGGTGTGAGAACAAGAGGACAAACTCATAATGGGAATGTCTGCCTGTACTCATGCTTTTTATCTCAGATGGAACCCAAGAAGGTAGAAGAAGCCTTGAAAGATAGTAGCTGGGTTAAATCAATACAAGAAGAATTGCTTCAATTCAAAAGACAAAAGGTTTGGAACCTATGTCCGCTACCATCCGGTCAAGTACCAATGGCACTAAATGGGTTTTTAGAAACAAGACAGATGATAGAGGCTTGATTATCAAGAACAAGACAAGACTGGTAGTTCAAGAACACACTCATGAAGAAGGAGTTGATTACACTAATGTCTTTGCACCAGTTCCAAGACTTGAGGTAGTCAGGATCTTTCTTGCTTATGCTGCATCCAAGAATTTTACTGTCTACCAACTTGATGTCAAGTGTGCCTTTCTATATGGGGATATAGATAGGGAAGTCTATGTATGCCAGCCTCCAGGATTTGAAGACCCATAGCACCCAACTATGTGTGCAAACTGGATAAAGCTCTCTATGGGCTGCACCAGACACCTAGGCTGTGGTATGAGACTTTGTCTCATTTTCTCATAAAGAATGGATACACCAGAGGTACCATTGACAAGACTATATTCATTAAAAGTCTAGGAAAGACATCTTGCTTGTACAAGTCTATGTTAATGACATCATATTTGGTTCCTCAAATGACCACATGTGCAAAGACATTAAGAGCATCATGAAGAAGAAGTTTGAGATGAGTTCCATGGGAAAAATGGACTTTTTCCTTGGAATTCAGGTAAAACAGATGAAGGAAGGGTTCTTTATCAATCAATCCAAATATGTCAATGACATTTTAGAAAGATTTAATATGAAAGAATGTAAGCCAGCCAAGACACATATACCCAAAAATCACAATCTTTGTCCTGACTCTGAGGGGGAGGATACTGATCAACATTAGTATAGGGCAATTATTGGTTCTCTGATGTATCTCACAACAAGTAGACCTGATATTATGTTTGCAACATGCATTTGTGCAAGATATCAGGCTGCTCCAAAGGTGTCTCACCTAGTTGCTGCCAAGAGAATCCTCAGATACCGCAAAGGAGCACCTAAACTGTGTCTTTAGTATCCAAGGAATAGCAATTTTAATCTCTATGACTATTCTGATAGTGACTATGGTGGCTACAATATTAACAAGAAATCAACATCAGGAGGATGTCAATTTCTTGGTGGAAGAATCATCTCATGACAATGCAAGAAGCAATCCTGCGTTTCAACATCTACTACTGAAGCTTAATACATTGCTGCTTCTAGTTGCTGTGCTCAGCTATTGTGGATTAAAAACAAGATGATAGATATGGATTCAATTTCATGAGTACTCCTATCCACATTGACAACAACAGTGCTATCTCCATTACACAAAATCCTGTAAAGCACTCCAAGACAAAGCAAATTGATATCAGGTATCATTTCATTAGAGATATTCATGAGAAAAATTTAATTAAACTAATCAAAGTTGATTCAAATGAACAATATGCTGATTTGTTCACCAAAGTATTTGATGAACAAAGATTCAAGTATCTTATTACAACTATTGGGATGATAAATATTGATTAGTCTATCTCATTTGAAAAACCTTTTCAAAATGTGTCTTCTCTTTGTCATAAACAATCTAAGCCCTGTTACACAAGGTATTTCTTTAAAATTTGTTAAGTATGAGTTCTTCCAAAGAGAAATTAACCCTCAGAAGATGTTTTATGTATCTTCCGAAGGAAAATTCCTTCAAGTTATTTTCATCTTCCGAAGAGTTTTTAGCTTCGAAAGAGCATTTGATGGTATATCAAATCTCCTTTCGAAGCTCGAAAACTTCTTCATACAGAAGACCTTCTTACTCACGGAAGTAAATTTCTCTTAGGACAAATTGACCTTCGAAAGTAAATTTGGCTTCAGAAGAAGATTACCTTCGGAAATGTTTTATACTCGGCAGCAAGCTTTACTGTGTAACATAAATATTTTGGGTCCCACTCTGTAAAAAGAAAATATTTTATTAATGATGTCGGAATATTTAAATGGATTTAACCTTACCGCCCTTGTCACATTATAGCCCAAACCATCTTTTCACCTTATCCAACCCCAAATCCCCATTTCACCCATTTAAATAACCCCGACTCACTTCTTTAATCTTTTTACTGATTCTACTACCCAAAGCTTCCTTTGTCTTCAATTTACCCAAATTCAAACTCATATCTCTACAACTTTTCCCAAAAATGGCACTAAACCCTCAGCACAACCAAGTCTCACTCCTTGACTCTTCCAAGGATGCTGACTTCTCTGAAATCATCTCCTTTTTAACCCAATTCACCTATTCACTTCCCTAACCATTAACCCCACTATTTATTCGAACCACATGGCCAAATTTTAGGGGAATGCTTAAATTGAAACCCTGAACGGAGTAGGGTTCTTAGGTTGAGCATCTGTGGTTAGGAATTGATCATATCTGAATAGATCATCAGGGAGCATCTAGAGCTTCATGATGAAGGCTCTCCTACAGAGTTCCCCAAAGCAGACCTAGATGACACATATACCCAAATGGGATATGGTGGTGATGTGAGTAGGTCCACTATGTACAAGTTTAACTTCTCCTACAACTGAAAGTTCCTGCTTCACATAGTCCTTCACTGCTAGTCAAACAAGCTAAATCCCATATGAACTAGGATGCCTAGTTTATGGGTTAGTAAAAGGCCTCCGATTCAATTATTCAAAGTTTGTGCTGACCAATCTGATGGGGAACCTTCAAAGGGAAACATTTTACATGTATCCCCGGTTCATTTAGCACATCATTAACTGTGAGCTGGACGAGCAAGCTTGTCTGTGCAGCTGCTCTGCCTGTCCCTCACATGAGTTGGGCCATCTTTAAAGTGCCGAAGAAGATGTCCACCAACTTTGCCAGAAGACACACTGAGCTTCTTCTAGGTATGACTGAGTGCATAGCTCCTGGTGACATCCCTGTTAACCCCACAGGTGATGAACCCACACCAACAATAACCCTCATGATACAAAATCTACATTCCCACCCCATCAAAATTACATATCAGAGACGATCCAAATGAACAATTGTTCAATCTTCTCTGATTGAACAAGTCCCCCTGTTTAATCCAAAAAGGTTAGAGTGGAAACATGGGCTCCCACTCAGTCTGAGGTCACACCTTCCTTAACTATTGACCTCAATATGGGTATTGAGTCTCCTCAGTCTCAATCCCATGATTCCCAAACCTTAGCTGAAAACCCTCAGGATGAGTCTCTATACTCTCCTGAGCAGCCAAAAAGGGACAACCCTCTCAAAGGCTCAATGCCATTAGACATTGATCAAAGTCCCAGGTCATTAGGTATAACTTCCATATCCTTTACCGACCTATTGATAGGAACTGATGAGGAGATTATGTCTCTTCAAGGCAATGAAGTTGATACACAACACCCTTTTAATGATCAACTGAGCCTAGAGAGACCTCTTATCTCTAGCCCCCATTAGCAAGCCCAAACTAAGGTGAGTCCCACTGGTGTGGAGGGGACTCATGTAGATTCAGCTGCCACTACTAAAGGAGCCTCATTGGACCTTCAGGACAGTGGTAACATCTCTGAGACTGAATCTACGGCAACCATGCCCTTTGATGACTCTAAAAGAGACATCATTAGGCAAGGGAAATCAGGATACTGAGAAACCACATCTGGTGGTGAGGATGAATGTACCAGGTATGCCTCATCTCCCCATGATTCTTCAAAAGAAGATGAGGGAAGTCTGCAACTCACCATAAGAGACCTACTTTCTAAAGTCTCAAACCTTGAATCCAGGGTTAAGACTTTAGAGGATAGGTCTGCCACTCAGCAACTTGAGATTGAAAGTCTCAAGGCCAAACTAGCTGAGAAACAGACTGAGAGATCTGTTAGGCATGTACCAATTCAGGTCTCCTTGACCTCTTCCTCTAGCTCATCAAGCTCTCAAGATGATGCTACCAAAAAGGGAGAGAGTGTTCAGAGACAAATAGATGAGGAACCACAAAGTTTAGCTCTTTCAATATTAACTTCAATATATTCTGCTCAGCAAGCAACAATTTTCCCTGAGCCTCCTCCAATCATTCTTCAAGTGGACCCAAGGATGCTCAAAGATCTAAACAGGTTCTTTTCCAAGTTCCTGATGGGATCTTCTTTGGAGCAGCCAAGTCCAGATGTTGTTGTGGTATACTTTGGAGCTGAAGAGCTTCAAAGGTTGAATGCACCTTCTACCACTGTCCAAGAAGTTGGTCAACCTAAGGTCCACATTGAACCTGAGATTGAATTCGAAAAGGAAATGAAGACCAATAGCTCTGCAATTGAAACAGTTGGGACAGAAAGTGCAAACCCACAAACTTCCGAAGCTGAAGTCAAGGCCTTAGAAGAATTTATTCAAACTTTCGAAGCTGAGATTGAAGCTGCGGAAGGGTTATTTTCTCTATCTGATGATCTAATTGTCACAGATGCAATTCTTGAACTAGCATCTGAGGTAAATAGTGAGGACTTTCTCAACCTACCCCTCACTCAAACACCATCATTACCACATGCTCCAATCTTCACCTCTCAACCTAAAACCTCTACACAAGAACCTCCCAAGTCTCAAACTTTCGAAGACACCAAAGGGAAGAGGAAGATGACTATGGAAGAACTTCAAGAGGAAGAAAGGTTAGAAAAGCTGAAAAGAAAAGGTAGACTCCCCACTGGGAAACTACTAGCTGCAAGTAGCAAAGTAGCTGTAGCCAACCAGGAGGCTATCAATAATAGAAGGAGGGTGGAGATCATTGACAGGCTTGTCAATCTTGGAGCTGTTGGTGAAGATGTACTCCTGGTACCACTAGAGGAGCTGATTGATAGGATCAAATGTACCAATCTGTGATAAAAATTCAATGAAATTCACACAAAGTAATCAAATCAAAACAAGATATCAACAAAATTCAAGTTTTCATTAATATCAAGTTCAGACAATTACAAAGTATGAAAGCAGGTTCGAATACAATTCTTAGTTGCCTACTACCTGTAAGTCTAAACTATTTATAATGAAAACAAAAAGTAAAGGAACTAACTAATTACACAAATAGTCCTTATACTATTACAAAATATTAAAAGACAACTAAAGACAACATGTTAATCTTTTTAAGAGCACTAACAATACTCCCCCTAAGATTGACATGGTCTTCTGTCTTCAAGATCTTCAATCTTTGTCTTCTTTGTCTTTTCTTTCATCTTCAACTTTATCTTCATCCTTCATCTTCAACTCTTTATCTTCATCCTTCAAAGAAATCTTCAGGTTCTTCTTTGACTTTAAACATTGGCTTCTGTTTATACATCTCTAACTCTTTCAAAGCATTCGAAATTGTAGACTTGAATTTACTTGCAAGAATGCCCTGTTCTGGTTTAGATTCATTCGTCTTAATTTCCATCTGGTTCATTCTCTCCAAAGTATCTTTTGACAAACATGAGATATCAATGTTAGCATACAACTCAATAGGCTTTGAACTTTCCTTTGAGTATACTTCCAATACTCCTTTTCTTGATATTCTCATGAATTCAATATCTTTAATATCCTTCTAGACAATGTAGGCATAAGCAAGAGCCTTCCTTAGAGATATTCTTTCCATAGCTGCATTCATCATATTATAGAATAGATCGACCCAGTTCCCGTTCTTTTCCGGTGCACTCGCTTTATATCTCCGACACACAAGGAAGGACGCGGTGGGAAGGAAATGGAAATGAAATACTTCTTGTCTTGCTCTGCTACTTCAGGAGATACTTTCTCAAATTTTTGTACTGACAAAAACGAGATATAACTCGGATGTAAAAGCTTTAGCTCAAAAACTCCAAACAATGTAATCATGTCCTCATCCCATCTTTCTAGATTTCGGACCAACTTAAGCTCAAACGTCTCAGTGTTATAAAACCATCTGAGAATTGGCTTGGAGTTTTGATTACCATCTATTACTTTAAGGCCAGGAGTTGTAACCTTCTCAAAATACTTGTCATGAAATTCAATCATATAATGTTCCTCCTCAAATTGTAATCCCTTAAGCTTTTTATTATTCCTCATAATAACAAAATACTCCTTATCCTCTTGCTCACATCTTGTATCAAGAAAATTACTTGATCGATCCAATCCTCTTCTTAAAAATTCTACAAACATCTTGCCACATTTTGAATCAGACGGATTGATCAGAGGTAACCTATTCAGCTCTTTCAAGTCTTGCACTGGAAGTTTTATTATGGTAGAGTAAAAGTGATATAAATCACACACAACATTTACTCTTTTTATAAAGAACGCATCAAATACTTCATCATACTTCCATGCAATGATTTTTACTTGATTGGTAAAGTCAGGAGCAATCATAGCATTCAGCAGTTCAGCAACTGATTGTCCTCTTTGCAATACGTTTCTTACCAAATCTCCTGTTGATCTTGAATTGTCAAAGATATGCCTTTGTTCAGTAGAAGTTTTATAAGCTTGTCTTTCTAGATCAGGAAACATTTCAATCAACTCTTTCCTGTGAACATGAGCATCAGCAAATCTTGACATCTGTTTAATCTCCTGTGGCTTTAGCATTTTTGTTCTCTTTGTTATTTCAAGATACTGAGGATTATCTGTATCAAGTACTATCATTTTCTTCAATTGTTTTGCAGTCTCTTGAAAACTTCTAACAAGGTTTCTCAGTGATACAGATTGTAGCCTTTTTAGTTTCCTCAAAGGGTAGTTTCTAGATTGCAACCATGATCTAAGAGCAGGAATACTCATATCTTCTCGATCAAGATGGTGCAATTCAGAGCTGGACAGTTCTTCTACATTAATCACTTCTTTTGCTCCTGTCCATTTACCATGCTCAACAACTATCTCATTTAGATCTACTGGTGCTACTGACTCTGCTGTAATACATTTCTCATATTCATCGTTGATCCGAGAAACAGTCAGTCCATCCAAATATACACGATTGTATTTCATCTTCACAAGATAATTATATCTTTCTTCAAAGTCCTGAGGTACTTCATCTTGTTCATGAATATGTTCTTGTGAAGAGAAATGTGATACAAATTGAGCTTCATCAATGTCTTCATCATCTAGAACTTCATCATACCAATCGTCGTTATATACTTCCTCTATATCTTCTAAAGCTTCAATATGTTCTTGAACATTTTGTTCTTCAACAGTTTCTTCAGTTCTTGGCATTTTAGAAGATGATTCAGTTATACATATATCTTCTACTTCATCCACTTTCCTTTTTCCTTTTATCTGCTCAAGATTTTCCTCAACATTTATCTCAGTACTTATTTCTTGTACTGGTGAGATAGGCTTCTGAGCTTCCTTTTCTTTTAGCAAATCTTCTTTGAGCTTTTCATGTTCTTCAGTTAGTTTCTTAAATTTCTCCTCAAGAATATCATAATCTTTGATCATAACTTCAAAATTCTTGATCACATCTTCTTTATCTTTAGCAAACCTCACAATCTTTTCATCTTTTGAGGCATTTTCTTCAGTCAGCTTTAAGTTTTCATCCTTAAGCTTTTGAATTTCTTTTTCAAGAGATATGTTTATCTCTTTCATCTTTTCATTCTCCAATCTCAACTCTTCAAGCTCCTTTTCTTTACTCAGATTTTCATCTTTCAATCTTTCCAACTCATCAATATCCACTATCTCCTCTGTTTGTACAGACACATTGTGTGTTGTATTCAGAGGAATTTCTTCTACTCCTTCATTAAAATCAACTTCAAATACTGGATTGTATAGTATATCATTCATAAAATCAAAATCAAAGGTTTGATTTTGTGAATTAATTTCCTGTACAGCTTCCTCATGAATCTCATCAACATTTCCTTCATCCATAATTTGTGTTTCATCAACAGTATCATCATGAATATCACCAATATTAGTTTCATCAATCACATTTTGAGGTTCATCTCCACTATCTTCCTCATTTCTTTCTTCAGTTTCTTCTTGATGTGCTTCAGTAGCATCATCATTTCTATCATCATCATCATTATCATCACTTCCTTCACTTGATGAGCTTTCAGAAGATTCATCTTCATTTTCTTCAGCATCATATTAGTATCATCATTTTCATTGTCTTCATCATCATCTTCTTCTGATGAACTTTCAGTAACATCATATTCACTTTCTTCCTCAACTTCTACATCCTCAATCAGATCATTTGGATCTATTGGTTTTTCTTCAGACAGATGAAAATGTTGCTGATTAATGTCTACTTCATTCATTGCTACATTCCTGATATAATCAAAAACTGGAATATTTTGAGCACCAGTTATCATTGCCAGTCTTTTGTAAACAGCATCTGACATATGCTCTAACTGTAGCTTTTCACCAGTAACTCCTTCAGCATACAAATCAGGATTTGCTTCATTAATGAGCAATTGGAGGAATCTAGGATACATCAAATACTTATTCCTCACTCCTCTTTCAAGGTTATAAATGAAACCATTCATTATCCATTTAGCCATATTGAATCTTCTATTTGTGGCTAAGGCAATAATTGGAGATGCAATGTCTACAGGAAATGAATCCCAACCAGCACTTCTTTTAGACATGCAGTGTTGAAAGATATAGCATAACAACTTCCAATGCTTAAATACTCGAGCTCTGAAAAATTGCTTTTTGGGAAAGTGATCTGGATGACCCATTTGTAGAAAAACCTCTCTACATTCATTAAAGGTATATTCTGATAAGTCTTCAGGGTCATTATCACCAAGTCTTAAAGCTATTCTGATAGCTTCTTCAGATACTTCAAGCATTCTTTCTGTAGTAATAAAAGCTCTTAGCACTTTGTTTCCTTCATCATCTCTTTCAACTTGAGCAGTTCTTCAGAATCTCTTAATCATTCTTCCATTGATCATTGGTCTTGCACACATAGCAAAGACATATTTTGTACTGAGCAGAAATCTAATAATTTCTTCATATCCAATGGCTTCTCTTGTTTCATCATTTAAGTATGCAGCCACATTATGCTTTGGCTCAAACTTTAATTCTGCCATCTGCAAAATACAAAGAAATTATTATAAGAAAATTGAATATTGATTTATGAAATTTATTCCTACATATGACTTAGCAGTCTTAATTTATAACTTTTTCATTTTAATTTGACTTATTATTTTGACTTTTTATTTTGACTTTTGAAATGACTTTTTATTTTTACTTTTACATTGAGATTTCAAGATGTAACATAAATCTTTATTCATTTTGAATTCATTATCTAACATTTCAATTTTGATTTACATCTTTTTAAAAAAAATATTTTATTTTATTTTTATTTTTATTCAAATTTTTGACTGTGTGTTCATCTTCTTCATAATCCGACTGCTTTAACACTCATCAATTCATTTTCAATTTCAGATTAATCACACTACATCAACATACTCGCAAACTGATTTTTATCAATAATCCAGTGTCAATTTTAGATATGATTCACATTTGATTAGTTAAACTTGAATTATATAGGGTTCGAACGCACAAATAGCATTCAAACGCCTATGTCAATACTCTGATTTAACCAACCATTTACAGATTTGAATAACAAACTTACGTTTATAAATCCAAATACTATCTATAATCAACAGGATTTGATGTAATCTCAGATGAAGTGAGAGTATGAATATACGTGATAGTCGGAGTATCAGGGGTTTTGTCTGAGTGATTTTGAGTGAGAATGAAGAAATGAGCATAAGTGTTCAATTTATATTAAGTGAAATTTTAGGCGCATGAGCCCTGTTTGGGCGTCAGAAACCCTAAAATTCACTAACTTTAGACGCATGAACACTGTTTGTGTGTTTTTACTTAGACGCATGTGAACTGTTCAGACGCATAAGCCCTGTTTAGGCGCTTTTGCACTGTTCAGTCGCATGGACCTTTTGATACGTCTAACACTTGTAATTTTCAAACTTATCAACTGTGTAGACGCATGAGACATGTCAAACATCTAACACTTAGTCAAAATCAAACTCATTGTTTAGGCGCATGGGATTATTACAAACGCCCAACACTTAATTAAAATTATGGACTTGTAACAACTGTTTAGGCGCATGGAATGTGTCAAACGCCCAACACTTGTAAAATTTCATAGATTTATTACAACTGTTTAGACGCATGGAAATGATTCAAACGTCCAAACACTTGTATAATTTCAGAAAATTTCAACATGCTCCTATTAAGAGGTATGTGCACTGTTTAGGTGCATGAGTTGACTTTGTGTTGACTTTCAGTTGACTTTGACTTTGAGTTAACCTTCATGATTTAAACACTTGTGATTTCCAATTTCTTCACCTGCACACTTGATTAAAAATATTAGTAATATTTCATACTAATTTTTTAAAACATTTAAAGCATAATTTTGAATTTTTTAAACTTTTTCTTTTTAGTCCCCCAATTTTGAACTTTTTGCATTTTGCACTTTCAATTCACAAAATTTTATTTTCTTTTGATTTTTAAATTTATTTTGTCCCTTTATTTTAATCTCAACTATTTTCATCTAACTTTCAACTTATGACAGAAACATTTCCATTTGAAAATTTATGTAAGTTCATATTATATTTTTCAAAATTTACATTTTCAATTAACACAAATACTTTGAACATATAGCATCATCCTTTCAATTCAACATTTTGATTTTGATTTGTGATTTAATTATTTTCTGAGAACAACTCTTTCATTTATTTCTCCCCCTACACTTTTAAGTTTGAAAAACTTATAAGTTTCTTAGGAAATATAATAAGATCACACATCACATTGTGACATTGCCTTCACACACAAAAACATGCATAAAAGCAAAATAAAATCAGAATCAAAATCTAATATAACCAAAAGAATTAATGTCTGCAATGAGATCATATTAATGAAGATCAGCACATTAAAATAAAATAAATATGGATAGTCATAGACAATGAATAAATCCTGATCAAGTGTGTTCCAGGTCAGTGATATCACAGCAAAGGAGACACAAGATCTAAGTACAGACAATGAGTGTTTTTAACAAATTATCAACTCACTTACTTTTTCAATTCTTGGATTGATTAGGGTTTATTTAGATATGACATGATGTAAAACATACAGAGACTAAGAGAGCTCAACCATCATCATGATATGCAAGAAAGAACACATACTCAACTTATTACCTGAAACATATGTATCACCAGAGTTCATGTTACTTAAATTAATAGAGAATGATCATGGATAACCATTTGATCAGCTCTGACTATTCATTTGAATAGTTTGTGCATATTGGCATCTTTTGCATCAAGGGAGTTCACATATGATTTATAAGACCAATCGATTCTACTAAATACTCAAACCGTCCTGGTAGGAAGGCTTTAGTAAATAGATCTGCCAATTGTTTTTCTGTTGCAATTTGGATCAATATGATTAATCCTTTTTCAGAGTTATCTCTAAGAAAATGATATCGAATTTCGATATGTTTTGTTTTTGAGTGTTGAACAGGATTAGCTGTTATGAACATAGCAGCTGTGTTATCTATGTAAATTGGTGTTTTAAGAAAATTGAACCCATAATCCAGTAGTTGATTTTGCAACCAAAGGATTTGAGAACATCCTGTTGAGGAAGCAATGTACTCAGCTTCTGCAGTTGAAACAGATACATTTGTTTGTTTCTTACATTGCCACGAGACTAATCGAGGACCAAGAAATTGACACCCACCCGAAGCAGATTTTCTATCTTGACAGCATCCACCATAATCACTATCTGTATATCCATATAATTCAAAGTTACCTTCGTAAGGATACCAAAGCCCTAAGGCTGGTTTACCTTTGAGATACCTGAATATCCTTTTGACAGCAATTAAGTGAGATTCTTTCGGGTCTGATTGATACCTGGCACATACACAAACAACATACATAATGTCTGGTCTAGATGCAGTAAGATACATCAAAGAGCCAATCATTGAACTGTATAAAGTTTGATCAATAGATTTTCCTTTTGGTTCAGGTTCAATCTTGGTGTTAACATCTGCTGGAGTTCGTATGGACTGATAGTCTTGCAACTTGAATTTCTTCAAGAGTTTGTCAACAAACTTCTCTTGATTGATGAAGATTCCATCTTCAGTTTGCTTGACTTGAAGTCCAAGAAAGAAGTTAATCTCTCCCATAGAACTCATCTGGAACCTAGATTTCATGATTTCTTCAAATTCATTGCACAATTTGGGACTAGTAGAACCGAATATGATGTCATCAACATACACTTATACACATAAAAGATCATTATTATCCTTCTTTATGAATAAAGTTGGATCAATTTTCCCTCTTGTGTATCCATGTTGGATTAAGTGTTGTGATAACGTCTAATACCAAATTCTAGGGGCTTGATGAAGTCCATATACTCGATGTGGAAATTGTGCATCCTCAAAGCCTGGAGGTTGCTTCACCAACACATAGTCAGTGATAGGACCATATAGAAATGCACCCTTTACATCCATTTGATACACCTTGAATTTCATGAATGAAGCATAAGCCAGAAAAACTTGAATTGATTCAAGTCTTGCAACTGGTGCAAACACCTCATCATAATCTATTCCTTCTTCCTGTGTGTATCCTTGTGCAACAAGTCTCGCTTTGTTCCTTATTACAACACCATGGTCATCAGTCTTATTTCTGAATAGCCATTTCGTGCCTATTGCATTTTCTCCTTCAGGTAAATCCACCAAATTCCACACTTCTTGTTTACGGAATTGAATTAATTCTTCTTGCATGGCTTCAATCCAACCATTGTCCTTTAATGCTTCAGTGACATTTTTAGGAACAATTTGAGAAAGAAAACAAGAGTATAAGCACACGTTTGCTTGTTCGGATTTACTCCTTGTTGTTCTCTCATTTAATGGACCAATAATCTGAGAAATTGGATGATTCTTGTGAAAACGAGATGTTGGAATCTCATCACATTGAACATTAACATCCAGATTTGTTTGGTACAAGTTGGAAAGCTCATGTATCAAATTAGAACAATGTGGATTGAAGTTTGGAACTTGAGTCGATGAGTTGATAAAGTAATCAAAGTTACCAGTATCAACTACATCTCTAGAGATGGATGATGTTCCAGACTCAGGTATCACAAACTCGTTACCATCACTAGGAACATTTTGTGATCTTTCCTGATCATTTGAAGCTGAATGACCTGAAACTGTATTATCATGAATTTGTATTGTTAAATCCTTGACGAATGATAAAAATGGGTAGTCTGAGCTAGAATTATCTGTGTCATCAGAATCTGAATCCTCACTAAAAGATCCAAGATCTCCTCTTGAGTTCCTCTTACCTGTAGAATCAAGACAATTTGGTTGATTAAACAAGTTAGATTGAAAAGAGTTTGATAATAAATCTAAGTCAAATAACCATGCAGGACCATTTGAAACTGATGGAAAAGAGTTTTCCAAAAATTTAACGTTGAATGTTTCAAGAATTATATTTGTCCTAGAGTTATAAACTCGATAGGCTTTTGAAACAGATGAATATCCAACGAAAAATCCATTATCAGCTTTTTCTTAAAATTTTCTAATTGATCACTTGATTTAAGAATCATAACAGGACAACCAAATGATTTTAAAAAGTTTATGTTTGGTTTCCTGCCAAACATTAACTCATATGGAGTTTTCAGTTTATCTTTCACGATTAAGATTCGATTTTGAACGAAACATGCAGTTGATATTGCTTCATCCCAAAAAGTGATAGGTATTTTTTCATCAGCTAACATCGAACGAGCAGCTTCAATCAGTGTTTTATTCTTCCTTTCAGCAACTCCATTTTGTTGAGGAGTTCTGGGAGCATTGAACTGATGAGCTATCCCTTTCTGTGCACAAAATATTTCAATGTTAGCATTTTTGAATTCTGTTCCATTATCACTTCTTATTATTTTCACTTTATTTTCTAATTGATTTTCTAATTTAATGATAAATTCTTTTAGTAAATCAGTCGTTTCAGATTTGGCATATAGAAAGAAAACCCATGAAAATCTTGTGTAGTCATCAATGATAACTAAACAATATGATTTTCGTCCAATACTCTTGACGTTTGTTGGTCCAAAAAGGTCCATATGTAACATCTGAAGAGGTTTGGATGTTGAGTTTATAGGCTTGGACTTATAAGACGCTCTGTGTTGCTTTCCCTTCAAACATGCTGAGCAGTGATCATTTGTTGCAAACTTCTTTGCTGGAAGTCCAATGACATGATTCCCTGCTACAAGCTTGTTCATATTCTTGAAATTTGAATGACCGAGACGTCTATGCCACAGCTGGCTTTCATCATTTGATGCCTTAGCAATTAGGCTTGTTGTTTAAGTTGAAGGATCAACTTGAGACATATCCAACTTGTATACATCTCTATCTCTCTCAGCTGTAACAATCACCCAATCTTTGCTTATCTTGAAACCTGGCTTCAAAACATAACAAAATGAATCATCAAATAGAACTGAATATGATTTGTCACATATTTGAGATACACTTAAAAAATTAAAGTTCAACTGTGAACAGAAGTTGACTTTATCAAAGCTTATTATCCTATTTGATATTGTTCCTTCTCCGGTTATTTTTCCTCCAGCATCACCACCAAAGGCGACGTGAGTTCCATCTTTTAACTTAAAGTCTTGTAACAAGGCAGGATTGCCTGTCATGTGTCGGCTACACCTACTATCCACATACCATATATTGAGTGGTCTTTTTGGGCGTACCTGCACAACAAGAAATTTAAGTTGAGATATCTACCCAAGCCGAGATGGTCTTGGGTTTTCCAAATTTATCAACAATTGTAAATTGTTTGTAATGGAGATTGTTCAAATCAAGTTTATTTTTAATAAATTTACCAATTTTGGAATTTTTTTGAATTATTTTTGAGAACATTCATATCGTTTGATTGATCAACTTTTGAAATGTATTTATGACTAATATTTTTATTAGTCATACTTACAGATCTAGGTATGAAATGTTCTTGCATATTTTGTTTTGATCTCACATAATTGTTCTTTGAAAACGATCTCAAACCTAGAGTAGGTTGATTAATGATTTTTTGAAATCCATTATTTTGATTTCTCAAGTATTGTGGATTAACAAATCCTTTGCTCATGTTTGATTGTGCAAAGTTTCTATTATGAGATCTATTTCTAAAGTAACAATCTACAGTGTTATGAGTCTTTTCATCACAATAAGTACAATATTTGTTGAAATAACAATCTGCTGTCGAATGATTTCTCATGTCACATATGTGACAATACTTGTTGAAGTAGCATTCAGCAGTATTGTGATTTTTCATATCACAGATTTCACAGTACTTTTGTGGTGTCACAAACAACTTTTTGTTCACTTTTGACATTGACACAATGTTTGATTTTGGTGTCAAATAGTTATTCATTTGTCTTTCATTTTTCACTGTTTGAATTTGTGTCAATTTATTATGCATTTGTTTGACATGAACTTCCTTCTTTAATGTATTCGGAACAAATCTTTTTGCTACAGCGGAAGTCTTTGAATCTGAACTAGATTTCAGACCAGAGTATGTTTTGTTCAAAAAATTTGCTTTGTTATTTTGAAGAGAATTCATATTCAACAGACCAGCTGACACAAATTTTATTGGTTTATATTTTGATGTTTGATTTGTTGTTTTAATCAAATTTTCTAAACTTTTGATTTGTTCAGATGTTGCTTTTGATGATTTCTTTCTTCTTCTTTGATTCTTTGATTTTGAAGAACTTGGTTTGTTTTCAGATTGAACATCATCCGAAGAAGATTCCTTTTCTGATTGAACTTGTTTCAGATTAGTGGTGTTTGAATCTTTTGATGTACCTATCTGTTGTTTATCTTTGCTTTGTACTTTCACTTCTTCTATTACATCATGAGTTTGATCAGAAGTGTTCTGTTTTGGTTGTTTTGGTTCATATGATTTTACTTTATTGGATGGCCATTTTTGATCTTTTTTTGATCTTTTTCAACAAACACTTGAACATTTTCTTTTTCTTCTTCTTCATTTTTGGTTTTGATCTGGAAGGCTTTAAGTTTAGCTTTATTCTCAGGAGAATGATCATGAGTATTAAAGTTCTCTGGTAGTGTGTTTGAGATTGATTCAAGCATAGGTTCATGAGTAAAACCTAATCCTGCTTTTTGTTTCTCTTTTCTTTCACTTACCAGTTTCTCTACTATCATTTTTGAACTTTTTACTTTTGCCAGATCCATTTGAGTAGCAGCATGTGCTATTTTTTCCTGTTCAAGATTCTTTGTGATCTCTTCTAATTGTTTAGAAACAATTTCTAAATCTTTTATTGTTTTGTTCCATGAATTTTGGAGAGAGATAATCTTTTGATCTGCAATTTTATGATCAGATTTAAGTTTGCTATGCATAGATTCTTCTTGTTTTAGTTTCTCACAGATTTTGAATGAGTAATTTCTGTAGTGTTCAACATGTTCATAACATGATTGGGTGCAAAGTTTTTCTCTCACTTCTGATGGGATTTCAGGAAATTTTGTAGCTGTGGTTTCAGTTTTTGAAGTTGAAGAGTCAACCTTTGGTTGATCAGACTGTGCCATTAGAGCTACTTCATCTGTATCCTCCTTAGGATCAGACTTGTCACTCCAGTCATAGTCATCTTCCTCTTCATCGCTTTCCACTTTTGGGTCATTGTTTTCTGACCAATCTTCTCCTTGAATTTCTTCAATAAGAGATAAACTTGATGTTAATTCATTTGTAAACTGTTCTGCATATGCACTCCAATCATAACCATCTTTTATGCTGACTACTAGAGCTTTCTTTGTTTCATCAGATGATTTGGTTTCTTCTTTGAGCTCAGGTGTAGGAAGACTTTGATAAGGCTTTTGAAAAGTCTTCTGAGCTTGTTGAAATCTTTGATTGCTTGAGCTTGATTGACCATTTCCTCCATTGTTCCTTGGAGCTTTGCATTCTCTTGAGAAGTGTCCATAGTTGTTACAGTTAAAACATCTAGATTTTGACTTGTCAAATCCAACTGTCTTGTTTGCACTTGGCTTGTATTTCTTGTTGACATAACAATGTTTTTGAGTTCTATAGGCAATCATCACCATCTGCCAGTTTAAGTCCATCTTCTCAACATCTTCAGGATCCATCTCAAATAAATCCTGCAAAACAAAATCTAGTTGAGTTAATCGGCTACCTTGGTATGCTTGAAAACTGGCCATAAACGCAGTGAATGCAGTTTTGGATTCTTCATCTTCTAATAGGATATTAATTACATCTTTAACTTTGCTAGATTTAGCAGAGTTAGATGATGAAGAAGTCTCTGTTTGAACATTTGATGATTGAGTCTGTGGTTTAGGAGGAGGTTGAGAATGAGACTGAGTTGTATAAGCAGGTGCACTAGTAAATGATGAGTCAGTGAAAAATCCTGCTCCAACAAACATATCTCCCTCTTCTTCAGAACTTTTCTCACTCTTTGCCATGAATGCATTCTCTATTGTGGTTGCAGGAGAAGCAACAAACTGATATTGTGACATTGATGCTGCTCTATCATTGTTTCTTGAGCTTTCATCAATCTCCACTGATTCTATTTTTGCAATAAGAAGATCTAGATCCATTGGAAACTTCTCAGTATGCTTTAGTAGGGTTACAGTTTGTTTCCATGATGATGGTAAAGCATTGAGTAGTCTGAGATTTAAATCTTCAAGATCAGGTTTGATACCAGATGTTGACATCTCTATTGTGAGTTGAACAAATCTATTCATCATCTGATTTATTGTCTCTCTAGACACATGTTGAAACAATTCTAATTGTCTTTTCAGCTTTTGTTTCTTTAGATTTTGGATCTTTTTGCCTCCTTCACAAATAATCTTTAAGGCTTTGTATAGAGTGTATCCAGTTTGGTATGCATCTAGCCTTGTAAGAACTTCCAAAGGTAATCCTTTACACATCAATGAGTAGGCTTTAATATCATTCTTAACTCTTTTCAGATCATCTCCTTGAAGATCATCTTCTGGATATGGTTCTGGAGAATCTTTAGTGTACACAAACCCTCTGTCAGGCCCATCAGTAATAATAGGAATGTATGGTCATTTTTCTATGGATTTCCAAAGATCAGTGTCAATGGAATTAAAATGATGTTTTAGTCTAAGAGACCAGTTTTTGAAATCAGCTCTGTTTTTAAGTTTTGGAACTCTGTTTTCAGAATCTTCTGATTTCACCATTCTTATATTTTTGTTGTTTTAGATTTTTGAATTAAGAAAATAAATGCAAAAGATTTTGAGAAATTTTCATTTTTCAAAAAAAAATTCTAATTGTCAAGGTAATACGCCTGAACAGTGGTTAGACGTCCAAACAGTTGATGCGCCTGAATTGAGAAACGTCTAAGGGAATGCCTTAGAAAATTTTCCAAAACGTCCAAGGTTTATGCGCCTAAACAGTTCTAAAATGCCTGAACAGTTGTCAAGCGCCTAAATAGTTGTCGTGCGCCTAAACACTTGTAATTTTTTCTCAACAAAGATGATACTTCTGAGAATCTTCTCTTCAACAGTATTCAAACGACTGACTAAAAAGCGTCCACACAGTGTTAAAACGCCTACACAGTGTTAATGCGCCTAACACTTAGACAAATTTTCCAGTCAATTTCAGCTCATGCGCCACATTCATCATCTTCATATGAATGTAACAAACTCAAATCTTCTGAATTCTTCAAATGTTGATGAATTCAATTGAAACTTTCCAATTAAGTGAGTTTTATGCCGATTAACATTCTTCTAACATCAATTTCATTCAATTTCAACAACAAATCACTCAAGATTGATATTTTCAATCCGAAACCTTCAAACCCTTTTTCGAACACAAATTCAACAAATTGACTTGAATTTGATGAATTGAACTGCAAATTGTGATTCAGATTATGTTTCTGATGATGAAACACAACTGAAATTCACAAATTTTCAATTGAATTGTATCACAATCACAGATTCAGTGAGATTTTTGAGTTCTTAGAGTTCGACAAAACTTCAAAAATCAATCACTAACAGCTTTCCAACAGCTCTGATACCATTTGATAGGATCAAATGTACCAATCTGTGATAACAATTCAATGAAATTCACACAAAGTAATCAAATCAAAACAAGATATCAACAAAATTCATGTTTTCATTAATATCAAGTTCAGACAATTACAAAGTATGAAAGCAGGTTCGAATACAATTCTTAGTTGCCTACTACCTGTAAGTCTAAACTATTTATAATGAAAACAAAAAGTAAAGGAACTAACTAATTACACAAATAGTCCCTATACTATTACAAAATATTAAAAGACAACTAAAGACAACTAAAGACAACATGTTAATCTTTTTAAGAGCACTAACACTGATTGAGTTAGGAAAGGCAACCCTGCTGCAGATTGAGCAAAAAGAAGAAGCAACAAGGTTGGCCTTAGAGGAAGAAAGGAGGAGAAAGATAGAAAAAGCTGAATCAATAACTCAAGAGTGAAAGGATAGCCTTCCTAAGCTCTAGGGGATTCTCTCTTGAGGAATTAACTTCTCAGAACAATGACATGATCTTGTGGCTTTTTAAGAAAGAGCAAGATCAAATGGAGAAAGAGATAAAAAAAGCTGTCATGGAGAAACTGAGAGAGAGGAAGAAGAAGGAGGAAGAAGCTGGACTTGTAGCTGTCAAGAAGCTAGGTGACTGTTAGGACCTGGTATTTGAACGAAATACCGAGTGATTAGCGTGTAAACCAGATCAAATAGTGCGGAATCCTATTTGATTGGCGATCCAATCAGTGAAAACACACAAAGAATCAATCAAGAATTGAAACTAACGTTAGAAATCGATTGAGAATCGATCTAATGTGTTCTGTGAACTTGGAGAACGAATTGGGAGGCTTCTGGACGGCTAGGGTACGTCTGGAGTCGAAATAGAATGAATGCTTATGTTTTTCACGAATTGCATTGTATTTATAGGTTAGTATTGTTCATTCGGGCGGCTGGACAATAAGTATGGTTCAGTCGTGCGATTGAACCATGCGATTGATTCATCCGCACGACTGAGTGTTCAGTCGTGTGACTGAGCCAATCTTATGTGTCAATCATACGACTGATCTAGTCTCCTGGTTCAGTCGTGCGCTTGAGTCAATCGTATGAAGTTATTCATGCGTGTGGTCCATTCGCATGGGCCATGCGCATGAGAACTTCATTATGTTAAGTTTGAATGTATTAATTGATATAACATTATGTGTAACCATTCAAACAATCACAAACCTAATTAACCAATTCAATATCGACTCATTAATGAAATATTAGACATTACAAATCACAAACAATCAATATCATTTCATTAATCATTTCAAATTATATCTGAATCAGATAAACAAGATCTATTACATTTCATATCATGATCTAGGGACATACATGTATCAACAAACTCCCCCTTGGACCTAGATCTCTCTAATCTCTTGTTTTCTGTATAACCTCCTTGTATTTCTTGTACTTCTCCTCTTTTGTGACTCCCGCGTGAATCTCAAACGCGAAGCAGAGTTGTATGACATTCTGTAACTGGAGGGCTTGTACAATATCCTGCGTATCATAGAACAGTGGCCACTTGTATAAAGTATAGACATCATTAGCCGACAAGTTATCCATTTGGCCCTCTTTGTTTAGGACTATGACCGCTTTTGCTGTTCTCCAATCGTAGTACCACCACTTAAAGTGTGGAGTGAAGTCCTGTGGCATTTCCCTGAGTGGGATTCTTGACATTGTGTGCGGAGGACTCCACTTCAACACTATCTTGGGCTTGCCAGTAATGGCATCAACCTCAGACCTTCTGATATACCTAGTAGGCTGTTGGGGTCTGAAGTTAACCCATCTGGTGTGGTACTCCTTCTTTAGGGCAGCCTCAAACCAGCCTGACATCTTCCTCGGGTCAGCATACAAAAGCTTTAGCTTGGCCAGCTGGTTGAGCTCAAAACCTGGTAGAGTCTTCAGATCATGTGGGAATCTGAAGTACTCTATGCCCTTTTCCCTCTTAATTGCATATACGTTAAGATCCTCAAAATATGCCCACGCTATGATCCTGCCAGACACCTTATGTTGTTTCTTGACTCGGTAGAGTTTGGTGTAGGCATCCTGTTTCGGTGCAGCGCGTTGGGCTCTAACTTCTTCAAAACATTCAGCCCACTCAGCCTTTCGGATATCGACATCATCATTTGAGGCTTGGGCCGTTCCTTCTGCTTTCTCTGTTTCTTGCTCCATCTTGTCTAACACCTCAAAGGTATCGCTGACGAGGGATTCACCCAGATTGGGGACCACATTTCCCTCATTGTCAGCATACTGAGGGTAGTGCTCGACAGTGACATCTTCAATCTCGATCTCATCAACATCGTTGAGCTCTTCTTCACTGGTCGAGTCGCATGCCGGAGCATCTTTCACTATCTCATCTGGATTGAGCTTGAAGATCTCTGCGAGTTGCTCGTTTGATAGGTCGTGAATTATTTCCCCTTCTTCAGGGGTATAACTCACCGACCTCCTTACGATCCCTTGCAGATCAAGAATCATTGTTAGCTGAGTCTTGACCTGCTGAAGGGGAGCAACATCAAACTCATCCCTTTGGTAATTTGGATCTGTTTGATTACAACATTCAACACATCAACCATTAGTAATTAATCAAAACAGAAATGCATTAAACTTAATATAAACATTTAATACATAGTTTGCAATACATGATTCAAATACAAAAGTAAATAAATACATAAACATCTAATCTTTACTTTTGTCCTGTATCATCGGCTCATCACTTGGAGGAGCAGAGGAAGAAGCTGGTTGGTCTTGTCTGTTCTTTGACCTCCTCTCTTGACCTGAAGCAGAGGCCGATGCAGCTGCATCCCCTCCTTCTGCATCATCATCATCATCATCATCCTTCTCCTATGTCCTTTCTCCTTCAGTTTCCTCCTCCTCCTTTGTCTCATCCTCATCATCCTCATCATCATCTTCATCATCATCATCACCATCATCTCCGTCCCCCTCCTTGATCTTCAAGGGCTCCTCCTTAGATCCCTTGAGCTTTAACATGATCGTCTTCTTCGCCTCCTCCAACTCCTCTATCTTTTTGGTAGATGTGACACTATGTGCTTGGAGTTGGGCTATCTCATGGCTCTGAGCAGCCATCTGTTGGGCCTGCTCCTCTACAACTCGAGCCTGCTCTGCTATCTGGTGAGATTGTGCAGTAGTCAGGTCAGCAAGCTGGCGGATCTGAGCCGCCTTCTCCTCATCTGCAGCCAAAAGGCGCATCACCATCCGGTTAAGCACAGACAGCTGTTCCTCTACCCCGATTGGAGGTAGAGGTGATCCATAAGTATGAGAGGGATGGGCTGAGGGTCCAGCTTGGTGGGTAGTGGTGGTGGTGGTGGCTGTAGTGAAGATGGGTCTGTGAAATGGTGGAGGTGATGTGGGAGTGAAAGGTATGGTGGTAGATGGAATCTGTACAGTGATGGGAGGTGTGGTGGTGGTAGTAGTAGCTGTGGTGGCTGTGGTGGTGGATGGTATGGCTGTGGAAGTGGTAGTGGTGGTGGTAGCAGTAGAGGCTGTGGTGGTAACGAAGGTCAAACGTCACTTCTTCTTCTTCTGACCATGGGGCTGGCCATCCTTTTCCTCCTCGTCCCTGTTGAGGTGGATGCTCCCCCTACAACCCTGCTAGCTGACCCCGGTGCATAGCTCGGATCAGTAGTTGTCTCTCCTGAGTCTCTTGGGCGTTCACCAACCGCCCTTAGCCCATATTCTGTGGGAACAACTTTGCTTCCCACAGTTCGCGTTAGGGGCTCCTCATCCGACTCCTCCTCCTCCTCCGCACCAGGAACAAAATCCTGATGAAATCCAGCTGACTCGGCTACGTCTCCAGCTGGGGCAGACACTGGAGGTATAACATCACAAGCTGTGCCTCTCGGTGGACTAGGCATATCATCCCCAGCGTCTCCACTATCGTCATCGTCAGAATCATGCTCTGGGAGCAGTAGCCTCTCATCATCAGAATCACTATCCTCATGACGCCATTTGCGTCTCCCCGGTGCCACATATCTCTCGTTGGCCAGGTGGCCAATCAACCTCTTAACCTGGGGCTTCACCTGCTTGCCCCTATACACCCTCATACGACCCAAGGTCGTGTCATCCATGATCTCCAGTGCCACCGCATCATGACTCTCTTTGGGAAGTAGTGGCAGCTTCTCGTTGAAGATCAGCTGCAGAAACCGAGGGTACATACAAAACCCCTCCTTCCCCTTAGCCTCCAAGTTCTCCACCAGGTAAGAAAAGATCATACTGGAAAAGCTGAAAGGGTGGTTCAGCACCAGTGCCACGTAGGCATTCTGAATCTGGTCTGATAAGTCATCGAACCCACCCCTCCTCGAAGCAATGCACTTAAGGATCACATGCGCCAAGTACTTGTACTGGGGACACAGGTTGCTCTTGTTGAGCACACCTAGTTTATGTCCCCAGCGTACTTGATCCTGAGGAAGCAGCCTCTCACAGTCAGTGGATGTAATCTGGTGGGATGATCCGTGTCATCCCCAAACTCAAGAACTCTCTGGATGTCTGCAGCAGTAACCTCGATATCATGACCCAGAATAGAGCTCCGAATACTGTAGGGCTCACGAGAACGATCCACGGAGGCATTCTCCCACAATGCCTGGTGTAATGATCTGTAGGGCGTGCACGGTGGGGATATAGCCTTATGTATCCGGGAACGTCTAAGGAAAGCTATAATCTCTGTGAACTCGGCCCCATTCCGAGTAGTATGATCCAAGTGAGCACATATGTTGTGCTTTGGATTAATGGACCATCTATCCGCCATTTTCCTGAAACATAAGACACAGAACCATTAGTACATAATACATCTAAATTCAGTTCTAAGTGTAATGTTTAAATTCATTCTGATTCATTCGTGCGAATGAATCATGCGACTGAAGTTAGTCAGTTGTTCTTTTATGCGACTGAGCTCATTCGGGTGAATGAGACATGCGACTGAGTTCAATCTGCTGACTGAGTCTGCGATTGGTTCATTCGGCCGACTAAGCTCATTCGCATGGTTCATTCGGCCGATTGACCCAATCGCAAGATTCAATCGTGCGATTGGAGTTCATCCGGACGACCAGTCGCCTGTCCCACTGTTCAGTCGCCTGTGTTTCGAATCTTGATCAAAACAAGTGATTTAACATGGTTTACCGGTTCAATAGACTCGCAATCTCGTTACTAATAACCTATTAAACTTAATTTTAACATTTTGCATAGTTTAGGTAGGTTATTAGGTCATTTATAGTCCGTTTCTTGTTTTCATTCGAATAACACCAAATTAGGGTTTCATCTTTCAGATTTCGGTGAGATAGAACTTCAATCTACCTGTAATCAACAGCGAACGTCAGAGAATCAAAATCAAGATGAAAACAGGATCTACAGAGATTTTGGCAGAGTAACGGTATAGAGTGCGATTTGGGAGCGATTGGGAGTGATGAGTGAAATGCGATCGACTGTGTCCCTTTAAATACTGAAACTGAGTTCAATCGGCCGACTGGCCTCATTCGCTCAGTTCATTCGGGCGACTGAGGCTCAATCGTGCGATTGGCCCAGTCAGTCGCATGCAGTTGGCCGACTGAGGTTCAGTCGGTCGACTGCTCATTCGGTATCCGTTCATTCGCCTCTTCAGTTGACCGACTGAGTCTCAGTCGGTGACTGACTCATTCGCCCCCTTTCATTCGGTCGACTGGGTCATTCTGTAAGCCATTCGGGTGAATGGCTCAATCTCATGTCCAGTCGTGCGAATGGGAGCCATTCGCATGGTTGGTCCATACTCATGGTCCAATCGTGCGAATGGGTCACACTTAGTGAATTTTCTGCCATTTTGAACATTTTATTTTAAAACCCTTTTAACTTTGAAATTAACATTATGAGCTTTTGATCATCTCAGACATGATCATTTTAACTTGAAAACCTTTTGATCACCTCAGACGTGATCCTTTTAAACAATTTAGTCACCTCAGACGTGACCTTTTAAACACTTTGTCACCTCAGACGTGACTGTTTTAAACTTTTAAAAATACATGTGGTCATCTCAGACATGACCCTTTTAGTGAGTTGATCCCTTACTGATTTTCATGATGGTCCCGACAACACAACAAACTGAAATGACTAGCTAAAATTAGAAAATTAAACTAAAGAATAAAATAAGACTTTTTTTGGCTTTTTGTGAGAGATAAATCCTAAGATGGAAATCTACGGATTTGGTTCCGGAATAGGCAGCTTCAATTAGATTGACCACACCTGGACCAATTCAATTTTGGAATCATACAGGCAAGTCAAATCATTTGGGACTTGTTATCAAAATCTTTTGATGCTCAATTCTTGGTTTTCATCCAGAGTCGTTAGCAACTTTAGGAAATCATACTGGAACTCTTAGATTCCACATTGATTTGAACTTTCAAGAATTGCAGCCACAATGATTGTCAATATGTTTGTCCACTTAAATCCATACACAGACTTTTGACACAAACTGGTGATTGTTTTAGGTTTAATTATTTCAACTAACATTTGTGGATCCCACACTTATATGGTAATCAACATTCCTCAGGAGCTTTTGAGCGGTCTACGGGTATTATTACAAGAAGAGACTATTCTTAGAGCTTTCAAAGAGAAGCCAGTCCTCAGGTCAGTGCCATCGCCACAGCAGAGGCGGCAAACAACAATGAATTCTAGAATATCTAGGTTATGCTTATCCTCAGGTCAGTGCCATCGCACAGCAGAGGGCACACAACCTATCTCCTTGTTAGAGCAGCTTAATTTTATTTTGCACAAAATGCACCAACAACATAAGTCATTAGTTTGATAGCATTTGTCTTTCATTTTTCTGCTTTGCTCTATTTATGGTCATCCGCACACATTTGTGGCGTTTACATGCTCATTACCCTTATTGGAATATTGTGATTGTGTTACCAGTGATAAGATGGAAGTCCACAGTCAGTTGAACAACTTAGTTTGGTCTTGAAATCACCAGTCAGATCTAATCATCTATTATGTTGAATCTACCGACATATCATTTGTGGTCTAGCAACCTCTAGGTCTACTCTCGTTGTGTTACCTTAGGAGTTACCAGTTTTTCTATCATCTTCCTTTTATATTGCTTAGACTACACAGACTTATACTTTGAATTTTTGCATCTTTTCTAAATCAAATTTTAAAGTCCCTCTTGATTTGTTCCTGTGTACTATCATTTTCCAAAGGGTTTAAATCGGTATCACAGATACGATCTACCTTATATCAGCTATCCACTCCTTCTCCCTCGTTTTTTTTTAATAATGTTACTTGCTGACTTATTCTCCCCCTAAAATACTAAAATCATAACTGGTTTAATTATTTTAGGATTTTAATAAACATCAAAATAACATGAGTTTAATTTAAACAGACTAAAATAACAAATAAAATAAAATAAAAGGAAAAAATTAACTAAACTACATCGGACTACACATGATCATCTTCAGGAATAACATCACTTTTCTTTTTAATGCCGTTGACCTCTAACAAATATTGAAAACGTGGTTTATCAAAGGCTTTAGTATAGAGGTCAGCGCGTTGAAAATCAGTATTAATTTTTACCACATCAATTAAGTTCTTTTCAAAACAGTCTCTTATGAAATGGTATTTAATACCGATATGTTTGGTCTTAGGATGTTGGACCGGGTTTTTAGTTACTGCAATTGCAGCAGAGTTATCAACAAAAATAGGAGTAGAAGAGAACTTTAAACCGTAATCCCGCATTTGCTGTTGAATCCAAATGATTTGTGAACAGCAACTTGCAGCAGCAACATATTCGGCTTCACAGGTTGACAATGCAACCGATGTCTGCTTCTTACACTGCCAGGTAACTAATCTTCTCCCAAAGAATTGACACCCTGCTGATGTAGACTTGTAGTTCATCTTGCAGCCCCCGTAATCCGAGTCACTATACGCTGTGAGCTCAAAGTCATCATCATGAGGATACCACAACCCAAGTGTGGGTGTACCCTTCAGATAACGAAAAATCCTCTTGACCCCGATCAGATGGTTGACCTTAGGCTTGGGCCTGATATCTAGAACATAAACATGTAGCATACATGATATCAGGTCTTGAGGCTGTGAGATACATGAGGGATCCAATCATTCCTCGGTACATTGTGGCATCCACTAGATCTCCATTTTCATCAGGTGCTATATCATGATTCGTAGCAAGTGGAGTCCCAGCAGCAGAAGCATTCTCCATGTCAAAACGACTGAGAATGTCTCCTACATACTTGGTCTGATGTAGAAAGATCCCATTTGGTGTCTGATCCACCTGTAACCCGAGAAAGAACTTCATCTCCCCCATAGCACTCATCTCAAACTCTTTCTTTATAACTGCTTCAAACTCTTTGCATAACTCTTCGTTCTTTGACCGAAATTATGTCATCGACATAGATCTGTACGAGCAGTAGGTCGCCATCTTTTTCTTTAATGAACAGCGTGCAGTCAATGACTCCCCTGCGAAAGCCGTGTTTCACAAGATGAGTCGAGAGTTTTTCATACCAGGCTCTTGGAGCTTGATGAAGCCCGTATAAAGCCTTGTCGAGTTTGTAAACTCTATCCCGATGATAAGGATCTTCAAATCCCTCGGGTTGACTGACATAGACTGTTTCTCTGATTTCTCCATGAAGGAATGCACTCTTCACATCTAATTGATAGACTTTAATCTTCATGTACGATGCATAGGCAAGGAAGATACGAATGGCTTCCATCCTTGCCACGGGTGCAAACACCTCATTGTAGTCAATTCCCTCGACTTGGCGAAAACCTGAACCACCAATCGAGCTTTGTTCCTGATAATGACCCCTTGGTCATCCTTCTTGCATTTCAAGACCCATTTGGTGCCAATGACCTTAGCACCTTTAGGTCTATCAACCAGAGTCCATACACCTAACTTCTTGAACTGAAGAAGTTCTTCTTGCATGGCACTCACCCACGCCTCATCATTTAGTGCATCACTGACGTATTTTGGCTCAAACTGCGAGACAAAACACCGATAAGCACCATCATGAATGTAACCCTTCTCCATAACCGAGGCGTAATCAGCTGAGTATAGCTGATTTCGGGTTTGTACTCCTGATCTGACATCCCCAATGACATTGTCTAAGCAATGATAGACGTTTAGGCGTGATCCGGAGTAGTAGGAACAGTTAACTCAGAGCCAAGATTATGTACATTTGGTTCTGCATCTGAGGTAGTTGGAGTTTGAGGTTCCAAAGTCGAAGGTGCATCACTGTTAGATGCTTGTGGACTTTCAGTAACTGGAACCTGTTCCTCCTGACTGTTCTGGTCATCTTCTTCAGCTTCATCTTCAGAGGAGGAGTCACTGTCAACGACTACTCCCCCTGACTGAGTAGATGATTCTCCCTGTGAGATAGATGGTGTATTCAAGATATCATACATCATCCGAGTAGCTAACTCGTCATCCGAGGGAGAGAGAGGGATGTTGAAGGACTTGAAGAATCCATCATAGTCGAAAAAGTAGGTGGGTCCTTTGCCAGTAGGTGGTGTGGTATATCTCTGAACGTCAACATTACACCAAACTTCTACTAGACCCGTTGAGTTGTTGTAAACCCTCTTGTTTGGTATGTTGTATCCTAGAAAGATTCCTTCATCCGCCTTCTCGCTGAATTTACCTTCTCGTGTCTTCTTCAGAAGTGTGCACGGCGCGCCAAATGGTTCAAGATACTCCAAATTTGGTTTGCGTCTTTGTAGTAGCTCGTAACATGTCTTTCCGTGGCGCTTGACAATCAGAACTCGATTCAGTGTATAACATGCATTCGCCACTGCCTCATTCCAGAATTGGATAGGCAGGAGTCTGCTAGCATAGTCCGTGCTGTCTCTATCAAGCTTCTGTTCTTTCTCTCAGCAACGCCATTCATCTGAGGCGTGTAGGCAGAAGTGAATTGATGCACAATTCCCTTTTCCTTGCAGTAAGCCTCCATCCACTGGTTCTTGAACTCTGTCCCGTTGTCTGAGCGTACTTGTCTAACCTTCAGCTTGTAGAGAGATTCCAGTGTGGTTACTAACTCCTTGAATGACACAAACGTTTCTGATTTGGACTTCAGAAACATTACCCAAGAAAACCTTGAGTAGTCATTAGTAACCACAAAACAGTACAAGTCGCCTGCAATGCTCTTTGTACTGACTGGACCAAACAGATCCATGTGAAGAAGTTCAAGAGGAAGTTCTATTGAATGAACTTTCTTTTCCTTATGAGACTTCTTCGTCTGTTTGCCTTTCTTGCAAGCTACACAAAAGTCAAGAAGCTGGAAATTCTTGACATTAACTCCTCTCACAAGATCCTTCTGAATCAAGTGATTCATCTTCCTTTGACTAATGTGTCCCATTCTCCTATGCCAGGAGATGGAATCCTTCTCAGTAGCTTTAGATAAAAAGCACTGAACCTCATGATCCGTTGTAGCAGCTGTTGACAGATCCAAAACATAAAGGTCTTTATATCTTGAAGCAGTCATCAGAACTTGGTCCTCTAGGATCACGTAGTCTTTCTTTAGCACGTAACATTTCTTGTTGTCGAAGATGACTTTAAACCCCTTATCACAGATTTGGGAAACAGAAAGTAAGTTATTTTGAAGTTGTTGAACGTAGTTCACCTTATCAAACTTAACTTTCTGATTCCCCACTTCTCCCTGAGCTGTGATATAGCCTCCCTTGTTTCCAGCAAACGAAACATGCCCTCCTTTTATTTGCTTCACGTTTGATAGAAGAGCCCTGTTTCCTGTCATGTGCCGGGATGCTCCGCTGTCTACAATCCACGTGTTAGTCTCAGCACTGTAGCGAACACCTTGCACATACAAAGTAAAGGATTAGTTTAGGTTAGGAACCCAAGCCTTTACTGGCTTGGGTTTCCCAGAGCCATCACACATCATGAATTCCACCCATTGACCCTTAGAGGATGAGGGTAGCTCAGGTTCCTTCTTGTCATCATTATCAGACACAGAGGATGACTTCTCTTTCCATAAGCCAGATTTGTGCAAGGCCTGTTTGTGATAAACAGTCGACTGGCTGACAGGTTGAACTTTAGGTTCACTAGTTCTTCTAGGTGGAGTTAAAGAATTCCTCTTAGAAGACCTAGGTTTTGAGTCCTGAAATTCAATCTTCTTCCTAGGTGTCTGATAGTGAGGACAAAAGGAAGCAATGTGTCCACATTCTCCACAGTTATAGCACGACCTGCTATCAACTTTATGATTAAACTTTCTTTGTGGAGATATATGTGACACTCTAGTAACATCACTCAATTTAGGTTTTGACTCTGGTTCTTTTGATGTTTTCTCTGGTTTAACAAAGTTAACTGTTTTAACATGTTTAACATCTTTTTCCTTTTGGTTAACTGGTTTTTGACTTGAAACATGTGAAAGATTAATATTAGAAGTCTTTTTAGGTTCTGATTTGACTCTGTTTGACCCTGACTTTAAGTTAACCTTTTCAAATTCTTTTTCCAGATTAACACAAGGCATTTTACCCTTTGCCTTTGAAGTGGCCTCCTTTTGTTTGTTTCCAGATTCAATAGATGAACATGAGGAATCTGGATCACTAACAAGAGGAGTAGACACCACATCCTTGATGGGATTATTATTTAATGGTCTACTCTTAGTGTTCATCAAGGTCTCAGGTGGTGGTGGAACCACTTTATAACCCAATCCCTCCCCGTTGTTTCTTTCTCTCACTAAGTGTTGGACTATGTGTGATGAACTTGTCCAACTGTGCAGTTTATGTTTTAATGAGTTTACTTCATCTTCTAGAACTGCCTTTTGCTTCTTAGTGTCTTCTAGGGAGTTTAGATAGTACCTAATGTCATTAGCTTGGTTAAATGCAACTACTTCGGTTTCCCTAAGCTGTTTAGTCAAAAGGTCTATCTTTTCTTTGTAACTATGCTCATTTTGTTTTAATACTCTATTAGCCTCAGTGCACAGTTGCAAATCTTTTACTAAGTTATCATTATGATCTAATAACCTAGCAAAATTTTCATCTATGCTATTTCTAAAAGTATCACAGTCAGAACAAGCATGATTATTAAACTTTTGGTCAGTGGTACTTACCTGAGTTGGTTCAGAAGAGTTAGCCATCAACGCAACATCAGATGTCTCTGGTTCTGGTGATTCTGTCTTTTCTGTCTTTGCTGTGGTAGTCTCCTCTTCAGGCTTGTAGCTGACCTCAGTTGCAGTTGTCTCTTCAATATTTGACATCACTATCTCAACTGCTAGATCTCCTTCACTCGCGGAATCATCGTCAATGTCTTCTACACTTGCAATGTTTGATTCCCCTGGAGAGACAAACCTAAAGCTCCAATCCTATCCTTCATCATCATGAGCAGTCAAGGCTTTTGGATCCTTGCTTGATGAAGTAGAACTAGTAGCTTGCTTGTCTTGGTGAGTGAAGGACGAGAACGGGTTCCCGTTACCCGTCTTCTTTGGCTTTACACATTCTCTTTTGAAGTGCCCCTTCTCTCCACAGTTGAAGCAGGTCACTTTGCTCTTGTCAAAGCCGAATGTGGTATCCTTAGTAGCTACCAAGTTCTGTCCGGTCTTTTTAACAAACTTCTTCGCCCTCCGGACAACACTAGCTAAGGCCCACATTATGTCCATCCTCTCAAGCTCCATTTCGTCCACCTGCTCGTAGTCCTCGTCTGCCAGATGGTAGTTTCCAATCTTCCCGGCAACAAGTCCATCATAAGAATGAACCGCTGCAGCCAAAAGATCCATATGCTCTCGAGCTACTTCCACAGTCACATTACCGAGGTTCTCGGTCTTCAGTCTAGTAGCGTTAGCTTCAGATCCAATGTAGTGGGTACTAGAAGACCCCGACGTGTCTGATGATGAAGGAGAAGCATGTGAAGGACCCGATGAGCTAGACACAAATGCAGTCTGGAGAGGTGCTCCAGATGTCTTAGCTTGAGGCGTGGCATTGTACAAAGCTGGATTTTGAGTGTACGAGGACTTCTGAGCTCTGTACTTCATCCTAAGTGCTTTTTCTCGCAACTTTAGAATGAAGTCATTAATATCCAGCTTTGCCAGCATTCCATTCTGTCTCAGGTTAGACACGAATGAAGCCCACTTTTCAGGCAATCCGTCTGCAAAGTTAGTAACTTTTTCTTCCATGGTAGTAGCCACCCCATGTGTATGCAGTTCACTCATCAGATGGTAGAATCTATCTATGACATCGTCCAAACTCTCGTTTCCCATCGATGATAAGTTATCGAATTCCTTCTTTAACTCCTTAGCCTTGATTGCCTTCAACGAAGCATTCCCGTCGTACCTCTTTTCCAGCTCATCCCATAGTTTCTTGGACTTCTTATTCTCTGAGTACTGGTGGAAAATGTCTTTAGGGATAGACTGTGTAATCAATGCATAAACTCTCTTCTCTGCATTGTATTTAACTTTCTGTGCGTCTGTCATCCCTCCTAACGTAAGCTTTACTCCATCAGCTCCCATCGGTGTACTATACCCAATCTCGATGGCTTCCGACAGATTCGGATCCACTCCATTGAGGTAGATCTCAAAACGTTGTTTCGAGTGGGGAAACTCATCTAACGTTAAGAGCTTTGGTGGTTTATTGTGATTACCCACCTCACTCTCAAGCAATAGCAGGTTCTGGATCCTAGAGTCCTTCCCAGCAGTAAAGGCTGACATTTGATCTTCCATGTCGAATAACTTTAAGTCTACTAAAACAAACTGTCAACTGGTACGACTGAAGGATGCGATTGGTCTATCCGTGCGTATGAACTATGCGACTGGTTCAATCGTGCGGCTAAACTAAGCGATTGGTTCAGTCGTGCGAATGAAGCTGGTGCGTATGAACACTGCGAACGAATGGTTCAATCGTACGAATGAAGATGCGACTAGGTCCAATCGTGCGTATGGGCAATGCGAATGGAGTCCAATCGTGCGAATGGCTCACTCGTGCGACTGAAGCTGCTGTTTTGCGAAAATTTCTAGGTTAAACGTGTTTTAGCCGTAAAAATTCGAAATTTCGCAAGGTCTAATCGCCTAAGTCCGTAGAAACCAAACTTTGATGAGCAGGGAACTTCCAAGATCACTTTTGACACCAAAGATTGCGTTTTTAGTGCAAAAACGCAAACTTTTTATCAATCTTGATTGAATCACACGTAATCAAGAGCCAAAGCTCTGATACCACTTGTTAGGACCTGGTATTTGAACGAAATACCGAGTGATTAGCGTGTAAACCAGATCAAATAGTGCGGAATCCTATTTGATTGGCGATCCAATCAGTGAAAACACACGAAGAATCAATCAAGAATTGAAACTAACGTTAGAAATCGATTGAGAATCGATCTAATGTGTTCTGTGAACTTGGAGAACGAATTGGGAGGCTTCTGGACGGCTAGGGTACGTCTGGAGTAGAAATAGAATGAATGCTTACGTTTTTCACGAATTGGGTTGTATTTATAGGTTAGTATTGTTCATTCGGGCGACTGGACAATAAGTATGGTTCAGTCGTGCGATTGAACCATGCGATTGATTCATCCGCACGACTGAGTGTTCAGTCGTGCGACTGAGCCAATCTTATGTGTCAATCATACGACTGATCCAGTCTCCTGGTTCAGTCGTGCGACTGAGTCAATCGTATGAAGTTATTTATGCGTGTGGTCCATTCGCATGGGCCATGCGCATGAGAACTTCATTATGTTAAGTTTGAATGTATTAATTGATATAACATTATGTGTAACCATTCAAACAATCACAAACCTAATTAACCAATTCAATATCGACTCATTAATGAAATATTAGACATTACAAATCACAAACAATCAATATCATTTCATTAATCATTTCAAATTACATCTGAATCAGATAAACAAGATCTATTACATTTCATATCATGATCTGAAGATCATGTATAGGTTGGACTCACTTTAGTATAGTTGTTTACTTTACTTGTAATAGGACTTTTGTTAGTTTCCTTTTGTATATTCTTTATATTGTGTAGTTTTGGCAGTCCAGCAAAACTGTGAGCGAATCTATACATTCGCTCACAGTTTGCTGTTCTAGTTTACCCGGCGAACTTGTGTTCTGCCGGGCGAAACTATAGTTTCGGCATGACAGTTTCGCTGGTAGCGAAACTGTCTGCGAAACTACAACTGCTATATATACTTTTGTCAATTCTCATTGTAAGGTAAGCTTGCAAAACCCTAATCGTGGATTATTGTTGCAAGTTACCTATTCTAAGCAGTTTTTACACAGAAATAGTATTGTGCTTCATGTTATTGATTGTTATTGTTCAATTTGTTATCAAATATGTGTTAGAATTTTTTTCTATCTTCTCAATTGTTATTTTTTTAGCATGGATGTTAGATATTGAGCAATTCATCACTTCAATTGCACTGTTTTTCGATCACATGAACCAACAATATGGTATCAGAGCCATAATGCTCTTGATTTGTTGAGTTTTTGTGGTTTTTGTTCAATATCTAGTCTCAATCAATTTTCATTGGATTATAAGGTGTTTTGGACATGTAAATTGATTGAATTATGCTCGTTTTTTATTGAGGAAGATTCTACAATCATCAGATCTCAAATTCATTGAGTTTTGGATGATTTCAGATTGATTTTGAGGTGGAAAAGGGTTTTGAGATCGATCAGCGAAATTGGTGTTCTTACAGCGAAACTGTCATCATCTTTCAGCGAAATTATTAGTTATCTTGCATCAGAAGTTGTTTTCTAGAGATTCTGCGAAACTAATCCCTTGAACGAAAGTTCATCAGTGTTTGTGAACAATCAAAAAGCGAAATTGCTGCCGAATTTATTTTTGAACGAAAGTTCAAGCTTGGTTCGTGCAAAGTTAGCAGCGAAACTAAGCCAGTGGTGTCTCTCTTCAAGCGAAAGTGCTGCTGAAATTGCTAGCGAAAGTGTCAGCTTCAGCGAAATTGTCAGCGAAAGTAATTCTTCAGCGAAATTGTCATCCAAGTCATCTTTTTCTGCGAATTTGTCAGCGAAATTATAAATCTTTCTGCCGAAACTATAATGTCGAAATTAACTACTCTCACACTTACTGATCTTGAGAGTGTTGCTCCTAATAGACCTCCAAGACTCATTAATCGAGATAATTTTGAAGATTGGAAGAGATGTCTCAAAGCTTTCTTCTTCTACACTGATCATAATCAATGGGAATCGATTACTTATGGTCCTCACATACCAACGGTTACTATTGGTGATGTTGTTTCTCAGAACAAGGACCCATCTTCCTATACTGAAAGAGATCTGAAATTGATTGATCGTGATCAAAAGGCTTTTGGTGCTCTAACTCTCTGTTTAGCTCCAGACATCTACAACCGTTTTGCAGAGCATAAAAATGCTAAATCTCTTTACGATGCTTTATGTGAATTTTATGATGGTAATGCAAATTTGGTAAAAGATAAGAGTATTCAGGCTGAAAAAGAGTTCAATTCATTTGTGGGATACAAGAATGAGAGTCTGACAGATCTTACAAACCATTTCTTAACCGTCTCAAGTACTTTAAAGAAATATGATGAAAGGCTCTCCAATAGTGAACAAGTTAATAGGCTTCTCGATTCTCTTCCACCACAGTGGAGTCTTCAAGTGAGAATGCTTAAACAAGAAAGAGGTTTTACAGATTACAAGCTGATGGATATCATTAACAAGTTGAAATCTTTTGAGTTGGATATGAAAAGAAGGGAATTTAACTAGACTATGATGCCCACATCTGGTTTTTCTCAAAATGCTGCTTTGTTGTCATCCGCTGCAAACTCTCACATACAAAATCCAATTCAAGGAGAGAGCAATACAAGTAATTTCTCGAGTGGGAATAGTCATGTTGGAAGAGATTTGGGAAATTCTAAGGTCAATGCTGAAACTTCAATTCCATCAGAAACAATGGCTCTTTTTGGAATGTTTGTTCAGAGCTATGAAGCTCTTGTTGCTGGAGAACTGAAAGGTAAAGGAATGACTATGGAGGACATGTATCAGGTTGATCCTGATGATCTTGAAGAAACTGATATTTAATGGCAAATGGCGATGTTAACTTTAAGAGCTCGGAGATTTATGGAAAGAACAGGACGAAAGAACTTTGGTGGTCAATCATCTACTTCAAAACTGGGATTTGATAAGGCCAAATTGAGATGCTTTAATTGTAAACAATTGGGACATTTTAAACGTGAATGTCCATTACCAATTGTCACAGATCCTAGTAACTCTGGAGTACCAAGATTGACAGCAGAGAAAGAAAAGGAAGAAGTGAATCTAAAGAAGGAGTCGGCTTTGATTTCGAACTTTGACTGGAGTGCAGAGGTGGAAGAAACAAGAACTGAGATCAATCACGCGTTAGTTGCTGAGTTTGTGGAAAGTAATGAAGAGGTAGATGGTGAAGATGGATTTGTGTTGTTCAAGGAATTCAAAAGAGAAAACGAGTCTTTAGTAAATGGGTGTGACATCCGTCACTTTAAGGTCCGTCAATTAACGTGTTTGCCCGTCATCTATTCTATGATTGGTCATTCCTCATCTCTATTTGACTCTTTATGTGGATATCATGTATGCGTTATTATCGTTGTGTGTGTATTCGTTATGACCATGTGTTAACCTTAAAAAGACTTTTAAAACATTCATTTTTGAAAACGTCAAATATATCATTTTATAAATATAATAAATGTTTTTAATATAACCATTTCTTAAGTCATAACAACATTAAATGAACTTTTACAATTATAATAAAACATCCAATAAAGTCGTTTTTCAACCGAACCAAATTTTGGAAAACTCGGGGGTTAAGTGCAGGGACTAAACTTGTAATTTTGCAAACTTGGGCTGGGTATAAATACCCTCATACCAGCCCTAATCCTCATTATCACCATCTTCTTCTCTTCATCCTCTTCACACAAAAACACCATTCTTGCACCAAATCCAACCCGAGAGATCTTGTTTTCTTCGTCTTGACACCGTCTACAGCTTAGACTACCCCTTTCTAGCAGGTAGTTGTCTTTGGTTGTCCGTTTTCTAGCCATTTCACGGTTGTCCAAACTAGGGTTTCGGGTGTTCGGGTTCAACCCGAACACACAAGGTCGTATGGGTGCGTGTGAGGTCTCTTTGCTTGTGTATCATGTTTGTGTATGTTTGTTGAGTGTTTCTGGAGGTCCTTGTGGTGTAAAACCCGTGTTTAGAGCAGCTCGGGGGCTGCTCATCCCGACCACAGTCGCGATTCTGCAGATCAGGCGACTGGGTCATCCATGCGATTGAGCCGTGCGACTGAGTGGGTCGTGCGACTGGATCATGCGTCTGAGTCAATCGCGCGACTGAGTTGTGCGACTAGGCATGTCGTGCGACTGAGTTGTGCGACTGAGTGTCTGTATGCGATTGAGTCATGCGTGCGAATGAGTGTATGCGATTGAGTCATGCGTTTGAGTGATTGTGTGCGATTGAGTCAGGTGACCGACTGAATGTGTGCGAATGTGCGTGATTCGCACGACTGGAGTCCAATCGCACGAATGAAGGTTCAATCGTACGAAAGTAGCTAATTCGCACGATTGAAGGTTGATTCGTGCGTATGGAGGTTGAGTCGTGCGATTGGGTGTTGTGTGGTACGACTGAATGCCAGTCATAGTAATGAAGGCTCAATCGTACGAATGAAGCTGATTCGCACGATTGAGGGTTGATTCGCACGAATGGAGGTTGAGTCGTGCGTCTGACCTTGTTATGCGACTGAAATTGTTGAGTTTGATCCTTTGTGCGTAGTGTGAGTATGTCGTGTGGTGTTGAGGTAACACTAACACTATAATGCCATTGTTCGGCCACAAATATTAAAGTCAACGCGAGAAAGGGGCACAGAAACTATTTTGAACAAATTGAACTAACGCTTTACAACGATCAAATTGACTTATAACCATTGACACTTATTCAATGCTTCTTCAATAACAACGAGACTTTTACTTAAACATCATCATTAATGGCGACAATGTCTTGTACTTGGATCTACATAAGATAAAGTACGTGTGTAAGTCTGTGTGTGTTATACGCGACCCAGCCGATACGACCCGAACCGACCCATCATTTGTGACATCCGTCACTTTAAGGTCCGTCAACTAACGTGTTTGTCCTTCATCTATTCTATGTTTGGTCATTCCTCATCTTTATTTGACTCTTTATGTGGATATCATGTGTGCAATATTATCGTTGTGTGTGCATTCGTTGAAACCATGTGTTAACCTTAAAAAGACCTTTAAAACTTTCATTTTTGAAAACGTTAAATATATCATTTTATGAATATAATAAATGTTTTAATATAACCATTTCTTAAGTCATAATAACATTAAATGAACTTTTACAATTAATATAAAACACCTAACAAAGTCGTTTTTCAACCGAACAAAATTTGGGAAAACTCGGGGGTTAAGTGCAGGGACTAAACTTGTAATTTTGCAAACTTGGGCTGGGTATAAATACCCCCTTATCAGCCCTAGAAAACCCATTTCACCATCTTCTTCATCCTCATCTTCTTCACACACCAAATCTCCATTTTAGCACCAAATCCAACCCGAGAGGTCTCGTTTTCTTCGTCTTGACACCGTCTACAGCCTAGACTACTTCTTTCTAGCAGGTAGTTGTCTTTGGTTGTCCGTTTTCTAGCCTTTTCACGGCTGTCCAAACTAGGGGGTGTTCGGGTTCAACCCGAACATACAAGGTCGTATGGGTGCGTGTGAGGTCTCTTTGCTTGTGTTTTATGCTTGTGTGTGTATGTTGAGTGTTTCTGGAGGTCCTTGTGGTGTAAAACCCGTGTTTAGAGCAGCTCGGGGGCTGCTCATCCTGACCACAGTCGCGATTCTGCAGATCAGGCGACTGGGTCATCCATGCGATTGAGCCGTGCGACTGAGTGGGTCGTGCGACTGTATCATGCGTCTGAGTCAATCGCGCGACTGAGTTGTGCGACTAGGCATGTCGTGCGACTGAGTGGTGCGACTGAGTGTCTGTGTGCGATTGAGTCATGTGTGCGATTGAGTGTATGCGAATGAGTCATGCGATTGAGTGTTTGTGTGCGATTGAGTCAGGTGACCGACTGAATGTGTGCGAATGAATGTGGTTCGCACGACTGGAGTCCAATCGCACGAATGAAGGTTCAGTCGTACGAAAGTAGCTAATTCGCACGATTGAAGGTTGATTCGTGCGCATGGAAGTTGAGTCGTGCGATTGGGTGTTGTGTGGTACGACTGAAGGCCAATTATACGAATGAAGGCTCAATCGTACGAATGAAGCTGATTCGCACGATTGAGGGTTGATTCGCACGAATGGAGGTTGAGTCGTGCGTCTGACCTTGTTATGCGACTGAAATATGTTGTGTTTGACCCATTGTGCGTGGCGTGAGTATGTCGTGTGGTGTCGAGGTAACACTAACACAATTATGCCATTGTTCGGTCACAAAGATTAAAGTCAACGTGAGAAAGGGCACAGAAACTATTTCGAGCAATTTGAACTAACACTTTACAACGACCAAATTGACTTATAACTATTGACACTTATTCAATACTTCTTCAATAAACAACGAGACTTTTACTTAAACATCATCATTAATGGCGACAATGTCTTGTACTTGGATCTACATAAGGTCTAGTACGTGTGTCAGTCTGTGTGTGTTGTGTGTGACCCATCCGATACGACCCGAACCGACCCGTCATTATTGCGCGCTTATACATATATCATATCATTAATGCTATACAATAACTGTCAATAGGTGTTTGACTGTTTATTTGCATTCAACATTTGGGATAGATCGCTCATACATACTTACCACTTAACAAGTGAGTTTCGTGGCCCCTTTTACGCTTATACAATATTTCAGTCATTTACAAATTGGGGGAAAAGTATGCTTACACAACTTTTATGCTGTACAACTTACATACATTTTACATACAAGGAATCAACGTGATATTGTGTTGCAAGTACTATTTGATACATGCTTGGGTCTGTTGTGTGATTCTATCTTTGCAACTATTTAATTCCAGTGTGGGAACCGACGGTTAGGTATTGGTAGTACTACTGGGTTGACACCCCCACCCTCGTTCGATGGTATACTAGTTGGTACCATCAGTGGCCAGGAACGGGCCCTTGGGTGAATATATGCCGACAATTTCTTTGTGTACGTCGCTAGGTTTGGTTGCAAAGCTCATGTCATGTGATATTTACTTGTGTATATAACTGTATTCACGGTATTCCGACGCGCTTACTTATTACAGCATCACTTACATTTTTATTACTTAAACCTGCGAACTCACCAACAATTATGTTGACCGTTTTAAGCATATCTTTTCAGGTGATCATGCAAGTCCAGGAATCTAGGTGTGCTGCCTTAGTGGAGACCCTAGGATGCATTTTTGGGACTTAGCTCATGTTTGATAAACAATCTTTTTGAACAATGTTAACGCTTGTAAACAATTATCAACTTTTGAAACTTGTTCCCGGGTTGTGGGAATTAACATTTACATTTTCATCTTATGTGTATATGTGTTATCATTATCATGTTGCTTATGGCTATGTTGTCGTGAACATTGACTAAACACGACACAAGTCCCCTTGTTGTCGGGTGTCGTCATGACACGCATGTCATCATTTATTTATATTGCTCTCTATCGCTTACCATGTGTTATGACGATCCCGGTCTCGTTACATCCCCGTGTTTTCGCTTTTTGCGGGGGTGTGACAGATTGGTATCAGAGCCAGGTTATAGAGAATTAGGCAATACGCTTGACCTAGACTATAACCTAGGAACCTTCATGTAGATTTGCATGCTAGGACTCTGTATGCATATTATATCTCGTGTATGTGTTCCTCGCTGCTTGATTTGTTCACCTATTTGTTATGTGATCTTTCTACCCTACAAGAGAGCCCTTGTGCTCACTCTTTTATGGGAATGCTTCTATTGGATCTTCCGTTCCCTCTGCGCGCCGAGTTAGTTATCAGATCCGGGTATTAACCCGAAGAGATCATCACAGATCATGTTATTGCGCTTGACCATGGACATTGAGATTAACCCTGAGGAGGTATATGTCTGAAACCTCGAGAGATGAGGAATAGACAACCTCCGCTAGACTAAACGTGATTGTATACATGGACTTACAACTGTTGTGATGTGTGATGACAATAAGCATGATATTGACATGAAATACATGGACTTGATGGATTATTATGGATATGATGTAAAGGAAAGTCGGATGTCATGTAACCGGATCGGGCATCATTCTCGGTACATCGTGGGTGTGGTGAGAACGCTGCGGGGAACCCTATATATAAACATCACCGGTATACCGAGAATATGCTTGAAATGGGCTGCATGGTGGTCTTGACTGACCGGAACATGAACATTGGAATTTGATAAGTGGAATACATTTGTATCTTATGGTGACTAAAGCTGATATGTTACCTCTTTTATGATTAGAACATGCCGCCTCGAAGAGTTACCCGTAGCAGTAGTGGCGGGAGTGAAGCCCCAAGGGGCAGAGGCCGAGGCAGAGGCAGAGCACCAAGAGCAAACGATGCTCCTGCCAGTAACAGTCAAGGGACAGGGAACGCCGACATGGCAGCCCTGATCGCTCAGCAGTTGGCCGCACTGATTCCTACTATCGTAGCCCAAGTGAGCGACGCACTTCAACAACACCACCCTCATGGAGATGGTGGCAACGATGATGGAGCCCAAGGTGGGATAGAAACTGAGACGGGAAACGGAAACCCGACTGGAAACGAGAGCAACCAGGAAACCGGAAATGGTGGCACTGCCGGTACTGAAACTGGAGTGGTTAACGCTCGTCGGGGATGTTCGTATAAGGAGTTCGTGGCTTGTAAGCCAAGGGAATTCGACGGGAAAGGTGGGGCGATAGCCCTAACCAGGTGGTTGGAAAAGATGGAGGCAGTGATTGACATCAGTGAGTGCCTCGATAGCCAGAGGATCAAGTATGCCACTTGTTCTCTACAGGGTAAAGCCCTAACCTGGTGGAACACCCAGATTTAAGCACGAGGAAGAGAGTCTACAATGCAAATGTCAAGGGATGAATTCAAAGCTTTGATCACCGAGGAATACTGCCCTCTCAATGAGATGCAGAAGCTGGAGCATGAGTTCTGGAATCATGCTATGGTGGGGCAGGGCATGCAGCTTATACTGATCGTTTTCATGAGCTGGCAAGGTTGGTTCCGCATCTGGTTACGCCGGAATCAAAGAGGATTGAAAGGTACATTTGGGGACTCGCGCCTCAAATTAGAGCTATGGTCACAGCAGCCGCTCCTCCTACTATTCAGAGCGCAATTCTGAAAGCTGGCGCTTTGACTGATGAGATGGTTAGAACAGGGGTTTTGGGCCGAGGGGCTGAGAAGAGGAAGGATGTTGGGGAGTCGAGCCGGTCGAGTGCCGGAAGGTTTGAGAAGAGGTCTAAGCCGACCAGGAATTTTTTGGCCGTGTCTCAGGCCAGAAGAGAGTATGTGGGGCCGCACCCCAAATATGAAAGGTGCAAGTATCATCATCCCCCAGGGACGCAGTGCCGGGTGTGCGCTAACTGTAGGCGCCCGGGTCATTTAGCAAGAGATTGCAGGACTGCGCCGAATCTTGTAGCACCCGTCAACGCGGTTAACCCCGCCGGGAATGCAAGGGCTTGCTTTGAGTGTGGGAGCCCCGATCACTACAGGAATATGTGCCCCAGGCTGAATCGGGCACCGGGTCAACAGGGGAACAACCAGCAGCAGGTGTTGGCTATAGCTGGGAATCAAGACCCGGCTACTCAGGGGAATGCAGCTCGGGGACGTGCATTCGTCATTGGAGCTAATGATGCTCGTCAGGACCCGAATGTTGTCACGGGTACGTACTTACTCAATCATCACTTCGCATCCATATTATTTGATACTGGAGCAGACAATAGTTTCATATCTTCTGAGTTTGTGAAATTACTTGATTTGAGTCCTAGTAGGCTAGAAACTAGCTACTCTGTAGAAATGGCCAATGGTAGGGTTGCTCAGGCCGATGAGATTATTAGGAAGTGTTCGTTGACGCTGGAGGATCATACCTTTGAGATAGATTTGATACCCTTCGAGTTAGGGAGCTTCGATGTGATTGTGGGTATGGATTGGTTGTCGCAGAATGGAGCAGAGATTGTCTGTCGGGACAAGGTAGTACGTATCCCTATGCCAAACGGGGAAGTACTCAAGGTTCAGGGAGAACGACCGGGTAAGAGCTTAAAGCTTATTTCCTGCATGAAAGCACGCCAGAGTTTACGAAAGCAGTGCTACGCTTTTCTGGCTCATGTGGTTGAAAAGAAAGACGAAGAAAGGAAACTGGTGGATATTCCAGTGGTACGGGATTACCCAGAAGTATTCCCAGATGACTTGTCTGGTTTACCTCCTCCACGACAGGTGGAATTCCGTATTGAGTTGGTTCCTGGAGCTACACCGGTAGCGAAAACGCCATATCGGCTAGCGCCATCCGAGATGCAAGAGTTGTCTAGCCAACTACAGGAACTACTGGAGAAGGTTTTATTCGACCGAGTCATTCGCCGTGGGGAGCGCCGGTACTATTTGTCAAGAAGAAGGATGGATCGTTCCGTATGTGCATCGATTACCGTGAACTGAACAAGTTGACGGTGAAGAACCGATATCCTCTTCCCAGGATCGACGATTTATTTGACCAGTTGCAAGGAGCTTCGTATTTTTCAAAGATCGATCTTCGTTCTGGTTATCATCAACTAAGGGTTTTTTGAGGATGACATACCGAAGACTGCGTTCAGAACTCGTTATGGGCACTACGAGTTCTTGGTCATGCCGTTCGGGTTGACCAACGCACCAGCTGTGTTCATGGATCTAATGAATCGGGTGTGCAAACCTTACTGGATAAGTTCGTGATCGTGTTCATAGACGATATACTTATCTACTCCCGATCAAAAGAGGATCATGTAGAACATCTTCGGGCAATTCTGGAGCTGCTACGCAAAGAGAAACTTTTCGCCAAGTTCTCGAAGTGTGAGTTTTGGCTGCGGAAGTGAAGTTTTTGGGTCATGTGGTTAATGAGAATGGGATTCACGTAGATCCCGGCAAGATCGAAGCGGTGAAGAAATGGGATACGCCCCAGACGCCATCAGAGATACGACAATTCTTGGGATTGGCCGGTTATTATCGTCGCTTCATCGTGAACTTTTCAAAGATCGCGCAACCATTAACCCTGCTTACTCAGAAAGACAAGAAGTTTGACTGGGGATTTGCACAAGAGCAAGCGTTCCAAACGTTGAAAGAGAAGTTGTGCAACGCGCCAATACTGTCTCTCCCAGACGGAACAGATGATTTTGTGGTTTACTGCGATGCGTCACATCAAGGATTGGGATGTGTACTAATGCAGAAGGATAAGGTGATTGCCTACGCTTCGCGACAACTTAAAGTGCACGAAAAGAACTACACCACTCATGAATTTGAGTTGGGCGCTGTAGTATTTGCACTCAAGATATGGAGGCATTACTTGTATGGCACCAAATGCATCATCTTCACCGATCATAAAAGCCGTCAACATATTCTGGATCAGAAGGAACTCAACATGCGCCAACGACGTTGGGTAGAGCTTCTTAGCGACTACGATTGTGAGATCCGGTATCATCCGGGGAAAGCTAACGTGGTGGCTGATGCCTTAAGCCGTAAAGAACGTGTGAAACCACTACGTGCACGAGCATTGGGTTTGACCGTCCAAACCAACTTGAAAGCTCAGATTCAAATTGCACAGAGTGAGGCATTGAAAGAAGAAAACCTTGCGGGAGAAGAGTTCCGGGGGTTAGATAAACAGCTGATTCGCAAGGACGACGGTATTCAGTACTTCATGGATCGCATATGGGTACCCAAATGGGGAGGTGTTCGTACCTTAGTCATGGATGAAGCCCACAAGACGCGATATTCTATTCATCCTGGTGCAGACAAGATGTATCATGATCTTAAGGATCTATACTGGTGGCCAGGCATGAAGAAAGACATTGCCTTATACGTCAGCCAATGCTTGACGTGTTCGAAAGTCAAAGCTGAACATCAGAAACCATCGGGATTATTGCAACAACCTGAAATTCCCGAGTGGAAATGGGAGAACATAGCCATGGATTTCATCACCAAACTCCCTAGAACCGCAGCTGCCATGACTCGATATGGGTCATTGTTGATAGAATGACAAAGTCAGCACATTTCTTGCCTATCCGAGAAGATTACAAGATGGATAAGTTGGCGAGATTATACATCAAAGAGGTCGTGGCACGGCACGGGGTGCCAGTGTCAATCATATCCGACCGTGATAGCAGATTCACTTCACGCTTTTGGCAGACATTACAGAAAGCGATGGGCACTCGGTTAGACATGAGTACAGCCTATCACCCTCAAACAGATGGCCAAAGTGAACGCACTATACAGACGCTAGAAGACATGTTGAGAGCGTGTGTAATCGATTTTGGAGGTAGCTGGGATGCTCATCTGCCGTTGATTGAGTTCTCCTACAACAATAGCTACCATACAAGCATTGGATGTGCTCCATTTGAAGCGTTGTATGGAAGGAAATGCAGATCTCCCGTTTGTTGGGCCGAAATTGGTGAGAGTCAACTGACAGGCCCAGAGATCATCCAAGAGACAACACACAAGATTTTCCAAATCAAAGATCGACTCAAAGCCGCGCGAGATCGTCAAAAGAGCTATGCCGACAATCGTCGGAAGCCTCTAGAATTCAATGTTGGGGATCGTGTGTTACTCAAGGTTTCCCCTTGAAAAGGAGTCGTTCGATTCGGAAAGAAAGGGAAGTTAGCCCCAAGATACGTCGGACCATTTGAGATCACTGAAAGGATCGGTCCAGTGGCTTACCGGTTAAGGTTGCCACAAGAGCTTAGCGGTGTACATGATACTTTTCACGTGTCAAACCTCAAGAAGTGTTTGGCCGATGAATCCCTTCACGTGCCAATTGAGGAAATCAAGATTGATGACAAGCTTCATTTTGTTGAGGAACCCATTGAGATCATGGATCGAAAGGTCAAGCAACTGAAGCGCAGTAGGATACCTATTGTTCGCGTAAGGTGGAATTCAAAACGAGGGCCAGAGTTTACATGGGAACGTGAAGATCAGATGAAACTCAAATATCCACATCTTTTCGAGGATGACACTCTTGGACCTAACTCCAGCTGAATTTCGGGACGAAATTCTCTCAACTGGGGGATACTGTGACACCCGTCACTTTAAGGTCCGTCAATTAACGTGTTTGTCCGTCATCTATTCTATGTTTGGTCATTCCTCATCTTTGTTTGACTCTTTATTTGGATATCATGTGTGCAATATTATCGTTGTGTGTGCATTCGTTGAAACCATTTGTTAACCTTAAAAAGACCTTTAAAACTTTCATTTTTGAAAACGTTAAATATATCATTTTATGAATATAATAAATGTTTTAATATAACCATTTCTTAAGTCATAATAACATTAAATGAACTTTTACAATTAATATAAAACACCTAACAAAGTCGTTTTTCAACCGAACAAAATTTGGGAAAACTCGGGGGTTAAGTGCAGGGACTAAACTTGTAATTTTGCAAACTTGGGCTGGGTATAAATACCCCCTTATCAGCCCTAGAAAACCCATTTCACCATCTTCTTCATCCTCATCTTCTTCACACACCAAATCTCCATTTTAGCACCAAATCCAACCCGAGAGGTCTCGTTTTCTTCTTCTTAACACTGTCTACAGCCTAGACTACTTCTTTCTAGCAGGTAGTTGTCTTTGGTTGTCCGTTTTCTAGCCTTTTCACGGCTGTCCAAACTAGGGTTTCGGGTGTTCGGGTTCAACCCGTACATACAAGGTCGTATGGGTGCGTGTGAGGTCTCTTTGCTTGTGTTTTATGCTTGTGTGTGTATGTTGAGTGTTTCTGGAGGTCCTTGTGGTGTAAAACCCGTGTTTAGAGCAGCTCGGGGGCTGCTCATCCCGACCACAGTCGCGATTCTGCAGATCAGGCGACTGGGTCATCCATGCGATTGAGCCGTGCGACTAAGTGGGTCGTGCGACTGGATCATGCGTCTGAGTCAATCGCGCGACTGAGTTGTGCGACTAGGCATGTCGTGCGACTGAGTGGTGCGACTGAGTGTCTGTGTGCGATTGAGTCATGCGTGCGATTGAGTGTATGCGAATGAGTCATGCGACTGAGTGTTTGTGTGCGATTGAGTCAGGTGACCGACTGAATGTGTGCGAATGAATGTGGTTCGCACGACTGGAGTCCAATCGCACGAATGAAGGTTCAGTCATACGAAAGTAGCTAATTCGCACGATTGAAGGTTGATTCGTGCGCATGGAAGTTGAGTCGTGCGATTGGGTGTTGTGTGGTACGACTGAAGGCCAATCATACGAATGAAGGCTCAATCGTATGAATGAAGCTGATTCGCACGATTGAGGGTTGATTCGCACGAATGGAGGTTGAGTCGTGCGTCTGACCTTGTTATGCGACTGAAATATGTTGTGTTTGACCCATTGTGCGTGGCGTGAGTATGTCGTGTGGTGTCGAGGTAACACTAACACAATTATGCCATTGTTCGGCCACAAAGATTAAAGTCAACGTGAGAAAGGGCACAGAAACTATTTCGAGCAATTTGAACTAACACTTTACAACGACCAAATTGACTTATAACTATTGACACTTATTCAATACTTCTTCAATAAACAACGAGACTTTTACTTAAACATCATCATTAATGGCGACAATGTCTTGTACTTGGATCTACATAAGGTCTAGTACGTGTGTCAGTCTGTGTGTGTTGCGCGTGACCCATCCGATACGACCCGAACCGACCCGTCATTATTGCGCGCTTATACATATATCATATCATTAATGCTATACAATAACTGTCAATAGGTGTTTGACTGTTTATTTGCATTCAACATTTGGGATAGATCGCTCATACATGCTTACCACTTAACAAGTGAGTTTCGTGGCCCCTTTTTACGCTTATACAATATTTCAGTCATTTACAAATTGGGGGAAAAGTATGCTTACACAACTTTTATGCTGTACAACTTACATACATTTTACATACAAGGAATCAACGTGATACTGTGTTGCAAGTACTATTTGATACATGCTTGGGTCTGCTGTGTGGTTCTATCTTTGCAACTATTTAATTCCGGTGTGGGAACCGACGGTTAGGTATTGGTAGTACTACTGGGTTGACACCCCCACCCTCTTCGATGGTATACTAGTTGGTACCATTAGTGGCCAGGAACGGGCCCTTGGGTGAATATATGCCGACAATTTCTTTGTGTACGTCGCTAGGTTTGGTTGCAAAGCTCATGTCATGTGATATTTACTTGTGTATATAACTGTATTCACGGTATTCCGACGCGCTTACTTATTACAGCATCACTTACATTTTTATTACTTAAACCTGCGCACTCACCAACAATTATGTTGACCTTTTAAGCATATCTTTTCACGTGATCATGCAAGTCCAGGAATCTAGGTGTGCTGCCTTAGTGGAGACCCTAGGATGCATTTTTGGGACTTAGCTCATGTTTGATAAACAATCTTTTTGAACAATGTTAACGCTTGTAAACAATTATCAACCTTTGAAATTTGTTCCCGGGTTGTGGGAATTAACATTTACATTTTCATCTTATGTGTATATGTGTTATCATTATCATGTTGCTTATGGCTATGTTGTCGTGAACATTGACTAAACACGACACAAGTCCCCTTGTTGTCGGGTGTCGTCATGACACGCATGTCATCATTTATTTATATTGCTCTCTATCGCTTACCATGTGTTATGACGATCCCGGTCTCGTTACATCCCCGTGTTTCCGCTTTTAGCGGGGTGTGACATCATTATTGCGCGCTTATACATATATCATATCATTAATGCTATACAATAACTGTCAATAGGTGTTTGACTGTTTATTTGCATTCAACATTTGGGATACATCGATCATACATACTTACCACCTAACAAGTGAGTTTCGTGGCCCCTTTTTACGCTTTTACAATATTTCAATCATTTACAACATGGGGGAAAAGTATGCTTACTCATTTTCAATGCTGTACAACTTACATACATTTTACATACAAGGAATCAACGTGATACTGTGTTGCAAGTACTATTTGATACATGCTTGGGTCTGCTGTGTGGTTCTATCTTTGCAACTATTTAATTCCAGTGTGGGAACCGACGGTTAGGTATTGGTAGTACTACTGGGTTGACACCCCCACCCTCTTCGATGGTATACTAGTTGGTACCATCAGTGGCCAGGAACGGGCCCTTGGGTGAATATATGCCGACAATTTCTTTGTGTACGTCGCTAGGTTTGGTTGCAAAGCTCATGTCATGTGATATTTACTTGTGTATATAACTGTATTCACGGTATTCCGACGCGCTATTTATTACAGCATCACTTACAATTTTATTACATAAATCTGCGAGCTCACCAACATTATGTTGACCGTTTTAAGCATATCTTTTCAGGTGATCATGCAAGTCCAGGAATCTAGGTGTGCTGCCTTAGTGGAGACCCTAGGATGTATTTTTGGGACTTAGCTCATTTTGATAAACAATCTTTTGAACAATGTTAACGCTTGTAAACAATTATCAACTTTTGAAACTTGTTCCTGGGTTGTGGGAATTAACATTTACAATTTCATCTTATGTGTATATGTGTTATCATTATCATGTTGCTTATGGCTATGTTGTCGTGAACACTGACTAAACACGACACAAGTCCCCTTGTTGTCAGGTGTCGTCATGACACGCATGTCATCATTTATTTATATTGCTCTCTATCGCTTACCATGTGTTATGACGATCCCGGTCTCGTTACATCCCCGTGTTTCCGCTTTTAGCGGGGGTGTGACAATGGGAAAGAAGAAAAGGCAGATGGAAATGGGAAAGATAAAACTGCAGGCTTAAGTGAGAAAAGAAATTCAAGAGATGAGATAGGAAAGGAGAAGGATGATGTTGCTTCTACTGTTGAGGAAAAGAAATCAAGTACTGCAGTATGCATGTGTGACAAAGCTTTAGCTGCTGAAAGGATGGTAATGGGACTTCCATATGAGGTAATACAGGATATGTGTTCATCTGCTTGTAAAAGGTTATTTGGGATTTATAAGGCTAACGGTTTGTTAATTGATAATGAAAAGGATTTAAAGCGAATTAATGATGAACTTAAAATGAATGAATCAAAATATTTTGTGAAATTAAGTGAGGCTTTAAAAGAAAATGATCATTTAAAAAGAATCGTTTTGGAAAGAAATGTCGAGATTAATACATTGACTGAAAGGGTTGCTCTTGCTGAATTTGAAGCAAGCAAACTTCAGTCAAAGTTAGATAAATGGACTATTTCTGGAATGAAACATCATGATCTTTGTAAATCTCAAAGGGGAGCAAGAATTAAAAGTGGTTTGGGTTATAAAAATATACAGGTTTATCCTCCACCTAGTACATACTGTTATTCTCCTATGCCTGTTCCTCATACTTCTAACGATTTAATCAAAACAGATACTGACAGTATGTCTGCAGGTTTAGTGGGGAATAACTCTAAGTACATTCGTGAAGACTACGACTATGGACCAACTAGTGGGCTTGGATGCACTAGTTCTAGTACACCTGAAAATCAGCAGTCTGTTTTAGATCATAAGTCTAGTTTAAATTCTGTTTTTGTTTCTAGTTCAAATGTAACAGACTTGAATGTCTCATGTTCTCATGATAGTTTTATTCCGTCTTGTAATTCAGATCATGGTAGTCATGATTTTTGTTCTCATAATGAATGTAATGCATCTGATCTTTCTCCAAAAACAACTGAGCAACTTAAAACTAATTGTTTCGAAAAGTTCTTTTCTCAACCCATTCCATCTTTCACACCATTAAATATGACGTCATCTGAGAAATGTATTTCTTCTTCATCTGACACCAGTACCAGTGGTACAAGTTTTCCTGATATGTCAGATGAATCTCGTTCTAATTTTGTAAAGAAAAATTCTTGTTCAAATAAACATCAAACTCATGAGTTGTATGAGACATTCAGTGATGTTGATTCTAGTTTGTCTGAATGTGATGAGGAGATTATTATTGATCCTATTTTTACCTCATCACATCATAGACCTAGATTCAAACCTCATTGTTTCAGGTGTGGTCAAGAGGATCATCTTGTCAAAAATTGTCCTTTGATTCAAGGATCCTCTAATAGGAACTGTTTTGGAAATAAATTGACAAAATTGGTTAATAATTTCTTCTATAAAATATCTGCTTCTTTAAAAAGCAAAGTTGTTCAATCTTGAGTTCCTATTACTCATGGCTAATTGATTTGTTAATTCTTTTCAGGAGTCATCGTCAAAGATTGTAAACAGTTTATGGCATGTTGATAGCGGGTGTTCCAAACATATGACGGGATTAAAGGACTTGTTGACCAACTATCGGATTATAGATGGTGGATATGTGGCTTTTGCTGGTAATAAAAAGGGTGGAAAAATGATTGGACAAGGAGAAGTTACAAATGGTTCTCTCACTTTGGAAAAAGTCAAGTATGTTCCCGAATTTGCTTTTAATCTTCTGAGTGTTTCTCAAATTTGTGATAAAGACATTCCTGTTCTATTTAAATCTGATGAATGTCTATTTTTAAAATCAGAGATTGTCATTCCAGATGATTTGATTCTCATGCGTGCTCCAAGGAAGCATGATACGTATCTTCTCGATATGAATTCAAGCGAATCAAAGGCTACTGCAACTTGTCTTCTTTTAAAAGCATCAACCTCTGAGTCTCTCTTATGGCATCGTCGTTTAGGCCATGTTAATTTTAAGATAATTAATAAATTAGTAAAGAACAATCTTGTTAGAGGACTTCCTTCAAAAGATTTTTCTGTTAATGAAAAATGCATGGCATGTGCCAAGGGGAAACAACATAAGAAACCTCATAAGCCCAAACTTCTAAATAGCATATCTTGTCCTCTTGAGTTGTTACATACTGATTTATTTGGGCCAATTAGTGTTAAATCAATTGCTAAAAAATCCTTTTGTCTTGTTGTTACAGATGATTTCTCAAGATATTCATGGGTGAGGTTTCTTGCACACAAAGGCGAAGTTGCAGAGGAATTGCATAGATTAATTCTTTCTATCGAATCAATCAGTAAGAGAAAAGTTATGGGACTAAGAAGTGACAACGGTACTGAATTCAAAAATCAGATTCTCGATTCATTTTGTGCTCAAAAAGGGATTGTGAGACAATTTAGTCCTGCAAGAACACCCCAGCAGAATGGTATTGCCGAACGAAAGAATCGCACTCTTGTTGAAGCTGCTCGTACAATGCTGATAGAATCTTCATTACCCATTATTTTCTGGGCTGAAGCTGTAAATTGTGCATCATATGTTCTAAACCGGGTGTTAATTGTGAAAGATAAAGTGAAGACTCCTTATGAACTTTTCATAAGAGAAAGCCTCTAATTGATTTCTTTCGACCATTTGGTTGTTCTTGCACTCTTCTGAATACTCAATCTCAAAAGACAAAGTTTGGTGCTGTTTCTGATGAGTGTTACTTTGTTGGTTATTCTTCTTCGCAAAAGGCATATTGGGTTTATAACAAAAGAACACGTATCGTTCAAGAGTCGTTCTATGTTGATTGGCAGGAATCCAATCCTTCTGAAATTCGATCTGAACCAGCATGGTTCTTTGACTCCGATACTGTGTTCAATTCGTTCAATCTGCCAGTTTTCGATGATGATACATCCATTCCAAATACTCAAACAAATATTATTTCATCATCTCCATCGTCTGTTCCATCCACCACATTAGTAAATGATGTTGTTTCAACTGATGTTAGTTCTTCGTCTCCAATGACTGATCCGGCACCATCATCTGATTCTTTACCTCCTACATCTTCTCCTTTACCTGATCCAACACCTATCATCGATTCACCTTCATCTAATCTTTCACCGGCTATGGATGATACTTCTTCAACCATCTTTCCTTCTTCAAGTGATTACAAAACTTTGAAAGATCATCCACTTGACAACGTGATTATCTGTCTCTGATGCTGTTTGCGAAGTCAATCTGGTCTAATTAATGTTTGTCTTTTCTCATGCTTCATCTCTCAAATTGTCCCGATGAATGTTCATGCTGCTCTACAGGATCCTTGTTGGGTAGAGTCTATGCAATTGGAACTTCAACAGTTCAGAAATCTTAAGGTGTGGACCTTAGTTGATTTACCTCCTAACAAATATCCAATCGGTACAAAATGGGTGTTTAAGAACAAACCAGATGATCGAGGAGTAGTGGTGCGTAACAAATGTAGACTCGTTGTGCAAGGCTTTGCTCAAGAAGAAGGGATTGATTATACAGAAGTCTTTGCTCCAGTTGCTCGTCTTGAAGCAATCAGAATATTTCTCGCTCATGCTGCTCATAAACAATTTAAAGTATATCAGATGGATGTGAAGTGTGATTTTCTCTACGGAGACATTGATGAGGAGATATATGTATGTCAACTACCAGGTTTTGAGGATCCTGATTTTCCTGATAAAGTGTTTAAGCTTGATAAATCTCTGTTGATCTTCATCAAGCACCCAGAATCTGGTATGAGACTCTTACACAATATCTTCTAAGCAATGGTTTCTCTCGTGGTACCATCGATATGACTCTATTCAAAAGAGAAGTGAATGGTGAAATGATATTTGTCCAAGTTTATGTTGATGATATTATTTTTGGATCTACAAATTCTCAATTGTGTAGAGAGTTTGAAGAGGTTATGAGTCAAAGGTTTGAAATGAGTATGATGGGTGAAATGTGTTTCTTTCTTGGATTACAAGTTGAACAACAGAAAGAAGGAATTCTTATTCATCAGGAGAAGTATATAAAAGATATTTTGAAGAAATTTAAGATGGATGATGCTTCTACAGAGATGACTCCCTTTACTGCTCAGACTTGTATCACTCCAGATGATAACGGAAAACCAGTTGATCCTCATCTTTTTAGATCTATGATTGGCTCTCTCATGTATCTTACTGCAAGTCGTCTGATATCACTTTTGCTGTTGGTTACTGTGCTAGATATCAGTCGGCTCCAAAGGAATCTCTGAGAAAGCTGTCAAAAGAATATTTTGTTATCTCAAAGATCATCTCGTTTAGGATTATGGTATCCAATGGGGGAATTTTGATTTACATGCTTATTCTGATAGTGATTCTAATGGTTGCAGGTTAAACAGAAAATCTGTGTCTGGCGGATGTCAATATTTGGGAAATTGCTTGGTATCTTGGCAGAGCAAGAAACAAACTACTGTTTCTCTTTCTACAGGGGAAGCTGAATATATTGCTGCCTCAAGCTGTTGTTCTCAAGTTCTCTGGATCCAACACCAAATGATTGATTATGGAATTAATTTTCTCCATACACCTTTATTTTGTGACAATGAAGCAGCCATTGGAATTGCTAAAAATCCTATTCATCATTCCCGAACCAAGCATATCGAGACACGAATTCATGCGATTCGTGATGCTCAAAAAAAGGGTTTCATTGATATTATACCCATCGATACAAAAAATCAAAAAGCTGATCTTTTCACAAAAACTTTTGATAAACCTCGTTTTTATGAATTGATTTCTATGCTCGGGTTAATATCTTTTTAAATTTTCATTTTCTATTTCTTTTTTAAAAAAAATTAATAATAAAAATGATTTATTGAAATTATTTATTATTTGAAAATAAAAATTTGGGGGAGTAATTTCATATTCTGAGATCGGAATTTAAAATGATGAGAAATGATTGTATATTCTCTAAGTATATTTTTATACATGACCGGTGCTTCAATGAGAAATGATAGTAACTGTTACTGGATTCTGTTTCACATAAATTTTTAAGGAAAATTGATCAGATTCTTTAACGATATGCTTGATAGACTCAGCCTGACGAATAAAGTAGACAACAGCTCTATGATTAAATTAAACATCATGCTTAAGAATGTCTGGATTTACTCAATTGTTTTGGCTTGCACAAAAACTGAGTCCTGACAAAAATTGGATTGAGAATGAATCTTTCGTCCATTTTGCTTTGATATGTCATCTCCCTGAACCATAGCTGGTATATTCTTGTGTTGAGGTATTGTGTGACTGTGCTTATCTCCTCTGCTGTACGAAAGTACTGACCTGGAGTGATGATCTCCTCTGCTGTACGATAGTACTGACCTGGAGCTCTCATCAGCACATGTTTAAATGGTTATCTCCTCTGTTATACGTGAGTATAGATCTGGAGCTCTCACCATTTTGATATAATTATGTCAAATCATCTTATCGATGAGTTCCTTTCAGAATGAAATATTCTGTTTATAATCATTTGCACACTAATGCACAAGCCTTGTCTCTGGAGATTGATTCAAAATTCAAGAAATCCTGAGGTTGGGTGAGGGTTTTTACCAAATGATTGTGGGGTCCTAACATTCTAAAGCATCTAATTGAACCTTAAACAAATCATAAGCTGTTTGTTGAAAAAGGATAAGGCATGAGTTTAAGTGGACAATTATATCAGCAATCGTTATTGATTTGTTCTAATTTCAGTTGTTTCTGTGCAGATTGTGATCAGATCCTGTATTCAGTATGATCTCATTGCTGGTCGATGATTTTTGATCATCTTTATGTTCATAAATATCTAGAGAATGTGATCTCTGATTAATTTAGATCTCATTATGTGATGTGCTTCATGATAAAAAAATATATATAATAATAAAAAAATAATAATAATAATAATAAAAGGGGGTTTGGTGCCGAAACTATACTTTCGCTAATTGTTTCGCAAAGCGAAACTGCAATTTCGCTAGGTTACTAATTAGTTGTCAACTGGTTATCTCTTAGCGAAATTACAGTTTCACTGGGCGAAACTGTAAATTCGCCCTGCGAATTTATAGTTTCGCTAGCTGCGAAACTATTTGCTATTTAAGTCGTTTTTGCGAAATTTTTCTCATAATTTCGCAAAAACGATCTGTGTAGGTCTTAGGGTTTCTCCGTGACTTTATTTGGCGATTTTGCATTTTGGTTGTGTTTTGGACTGATTAATAGTGTCATTTGCTTCGCATGTGAGTTTCGAACCTTGTAACATCATTTAATCTGGTTTAAAATCATCTCCATTTAAGTGATTTGGATTTTGACTCTTCGGTGGGTTCGCTGTTCATCCAGCGAAATTGCAGACGAAAGTTCTCATCTTCTCAGCGAAACTGTAAAGTTATGCTGTCCGGGCGAACTTAACAGTTTCGCCAATTATCTTTAGTTTCGCAGAATCTGGTCTTAAACTTGCACAGTTTCGCTTGGTCATGTTTTCTTGTGAACAGCGAAATATTTTTTTGAACAGCGAAACTAATTTTTTACAGCGAAACTATGTTTGTGCTTGGAGAAATTAATAGCGAATCTTCTTTAATCTATCCTCACTTGTCGAAATTGCTTTTTGTTCAGCGAAAATAACATGTTTCAATGAGCGAAACTATTGTTTCGCTTGCCGAAACTGTTAGTTTTCATTGTCGAAACTGTTTTTGTTCAGCGAAACTATCATGTCTTAATGAGCGAAACTATTGTTTCGCTTGCCGAAACTGCTAGTTTTCTTTGTTTTAGTATTATTTTCTTATTTTCATAATTTCTAATTCACATTTAATTGTTTTCTTTATCAGGTTATCATGGCTAATCTCAAATTTGATGAGCGGAACAACATCACAGCCATTTTAGATGATACTCACCCTAAGGCAGCTGGATTTCGAGATTGTATCAGATGGCTTCAAAGATCACCTATAGCTTATGCCATATCTCATTCGCCTACTATTTATGATCTTCATATTAGAGATTTTTGGCGATCTGCAGAGTATAATACTAGAGGAGATGTACAGCGGATCACTGCCAAAGTTATTGATCATGAAGTGACGATCACTGCTGAGAATGTTTCGAGGATTCTTAGACTTGAAGATGATTCTGGAGATGAAGTAGCTATGACAGAGTCTGAGGTGTTTCAAGCTTTTAGAAGTATGGGGTATGAGGGACCAGCCTTTGGTTCAAGGAAAGAGATCAAGAAGTCATTCTTATCTAAAGAATGGAGATATATCGCTCATGTTTTTATCATGTGTCTAGATCACCGTAAAGGTGGATCCGATGGACTTAATCTTGATTGGGCTAAGGCAATGGTGCTGTGTTGTAAAGGGAGAAGGCCAATAGCTAGATTGATTTTTGCATGTATGGCAGAGAATGTGATGGCTGTAAAGAAAGACAAATGGCTGCTATACCCTCGTTTTCTTCAGATGATTTTTGATGATCTTATACCTGATGTTCCAAAACATGGAGAGATCAAGAGGCTGGTGCAGATGAATCCCTGTATTTTTGCTGACTGCTGTGCTATTCGCCACGACTTTAGTGGTAAAATCACCCATCTTTGGGAAAATATGTATCCTCCAGAATGCTGGAATTATATTAGACGGGTGGATGAGTCTGAGAGTAAAAGAGCTGAAGAAACAAGAGTACAGCAAGCTGATGCTACAAAGAAAAGGAAGAGATATGCTAAAGAAAAGGATTATGATTTTGAAGAGGATATTGATGCACAAGCTGAGGAGATCAGGGTTGAGAAAGAAAGGAGGTCTAAGAAGAAAACTGATTTTGCTGAGCCTGAGCGGCAAACCAAACATAGACATGAGGGATTTACAGCTAGAAGAGAGGCTAGTGAAAATCTTGATGAGGATGTGATACGCAACCTGAATACTTCGTTGGCTAATGAACTGAGTATGATTAAGACTAAACTTACAAATCAAGAAATCAGAGAAAGACAGAAAGATGAGGTGATTGAAGAAATGCAGAGAATGTTAGTTGATCAAAATAAACTGGTTAAGAAGTTGTTTGAGGAGATTACACAACTGAAAGTTGTAGCCGGCCTACCTAGTCAACTGACTCAATCTGAGTTAGATGATTTGACTGATACATCAAAGTACTCATTTCTGAATGTGGGTACTTCATCTAAGGTAGGAGAGGGTACTTCTGGAGCAGCAACTACTGGTGGAGGAGAGCAGGAAATTCCAAGAGAGGATGTTGGAAGGAATGATGAGGAAGATATTATTGAGGCTGGGTTTGTAAACATGCAGTTTGATTTTGAAAAAGATCTTGTTGGTGAAGAAGTTGTTGTTACAGCTACTACTGAAGGAGTATCTGATAGAGGCAAAGGGTTGGTTGATGAAGAGGAGGAAGATGAACAACTTATAGACTATGATTCAGAACCGGAGTTTTATGAAGTTGATGAGCGACCATTGATTTATGTTGCTAAGAAGGGAGAAGATGATGCAGATGTTTTTGAAATAGATAAAAATGATTGGTTGGTGAAAGAGAAGGAGGTGGAGGAAATCACTCCTTTGTTTCATAATTTGGAGGGATTAAGCAGGAAGGAAGCCGATAAGAAAATCATAAGCTGGTGTTACAATCCCAGTTTAATGATGTTCATGATCAAGAGACGGGGAGGAAATATAAGTTATATGCTTAAGAGGAAGGCTTTTAAGACCTTGCCTAAATGGGATTTGAGACGTTTAGCAACTCTACCTTTGATCAATGCTCACTTAAGTGAAAGAGCATCATTTCTTGAGAAGGAGATAAAAAATGGACTTAATGATAATTTTGAGTCTTTTGGATATATGAAAGCTGAAAGAAAGAGATCAAAGAAGGATAAAGATTGGGAGACAGGAAAAGGAAGGATTGTACTAAGAGTTAAACCTCCAAAGACTGTAATTCGGGTAAGATTGGCTGATCCTCTTCCCCAACAACTACAGGACTTTGAGAAGTGGTTTTATGACAACAATACTGGAGAGGATGTGATTAGAGCTAAACATGGAAAAGAGTTCAGAGTGTTTGATCCGATGGAGTTGTTTAGTTTTGTGATGAAGACCTTTTGGTACTATGTGAAAATCACATTAAAGCTGGGGCAGGAGAGGAAACTAGAAAAGAAGCTAGTTTGTTCATGAATGTTGCAAAGAAGATAAGGGGAGTAAGGTCGGAGGTCAAGAAGCTAGCTGAAAGGGTGAGAACTCAGGATGAGTTTGATATGGATGTTCAAGATTTGACCAGGCAGTTTGCAAAGGCTAGTGGTCATTCTGAAGAAGCTAGTGATGCAGGAAAGAACCTTGGAGGATCATTGGCTGAAGCTTCTGAGGATGTTGCTACAGAAGGTGATGAAGACAGATCAACGGCAGCAGACAAAAGTGGAGCTGACAAGTCAAATCAAGACGAGTGAAGATAGTGAGATCTAACCTAGGGGGAGTATTGAAGATCATGTATAGGTTGGACTCACTTTAGTATAGTTGTTTACTTTACTTGTAATAGGACTTTTGTTAGTTTCCTTTTGTATGTTCTTTGTATTGTGTAGTTTTGGCAGTCCAGCGAAACTATGAGCGAATCTATACATTCGCTCACAGTTTGCTGTTCTAGTTTACCCGGCGAACTTGTGTTCTGCCGGGCGAAACTATAGTTTCGGCATGACAATTTCGCTGGTAGCGAAACTGTCTGCGAAACTACAACTGCTATATATACTTTTGTCAATTCTCATTGTAAGGTAAGCTTGCAAAACCCTAATCGTGGATCATTGTTGCAAGTTACCTATTCTAAGCAGTTTTTACACAGAAATAGTATTGTGCTTCATGTTATTGATTGTTATTGTTCATTTTGTTATCAAATATGTGTTAGAATTGTCTTCTATCTTCTCAATTGTTATTGTTTAGCATGGATGTTAGATATTGAGCAATTCATCACTTCAATTGCACTGTTTTTCGATCACATGGACCAACATGATCTAGGGACATACATGTATCAAAAGTGACAAAGCCTGGATGAAAGACTATCTAAGGGCTCATGGTTTCTCTAGCAGGCAAGTGGGTCATATGTCTGAGAAGACCCGACAACGACATGTTAGTGATAATAAAGCTGACATTCGCGCAGGAAGAAGGAAAGAGATGTACATGAGAGTACAGGGGATGACTTTCAAACCAACACCTCAACCTTAACCTCAACCCGAACCAATCTATTTCCCTTTTGCCATAAAAACCGAGCCAACCACTAAGCCATACACTCCTGAACCCACACCATCAACCATACCCTTGTCCTCACCATAGCCACCTGAACTAACCATCCTCAAACCCAAAACACTCCCCAGAACCCAAACATCATTACCTACCCAACAACCACCCAAGTCACCCTCTCAGCCTTGCAAACCTCTCTGCTTAGAGGAGTTCAAGGAGATCAAGATGAAGCTCATGAAATGTACTACTTTGAGCGATATCTCTTGTGAGGAGGGGCCAGTTAAGCTAACCTATGTTGATGGCTCCTCATGTTCCCTCACTAGAGAACAATTTCTTGATCTGCCAAGAGGAACACTAGACCAGGCTGCAAAACTTTTTGGCCTCAACTCTGACTTATTAAACGAAGAAGAGAAGAAGATAAGAAGAAGGCTGGTGACTCTACTGGATTCAAAGAAAGGGGACAGAGTACCAAGTCAGCCCCTTGTACCTAGAAAGAAAATAATCCAATGGAGGTTCGAAGACTCTTCTCACAACTTGTTGTTGAGAGAGAGAATGGTGAGATGAACAGGCTTAATGCGTCATCTTTGCTATACTTAAGCAGGTTCGACATTGCTGAGTTAGCAGAGAAGTCATTCTCCAACTCCTCCAACTTTGAGATAGCTGCTCATATCAGAAATCATCTGAGCAGTCTTCATCTGGCTGAGCTAACAGCTAGGACCAAGATTGAAGAGGAGTTGAAGCTGAGAGAGAAAGATGAAAGGGAAGCATCAGCAACCAAAGGCAAAGCCTTTCTTCAAATGGTTGAAGGTCCTGAACTTGAGTCTATAGTTAGATGGGAGTATGAGTACAACTCCCATCAACTAACTCTCTTCAGAGGGACACAACAGAGGGTACATATCATTCAAAGTGACAGACTGGATCTCCTGTCCATGAATGATTTGTACAAACTTCTCAGCACCACATTTGGGAAGAACAAAGGGACAGATAAATATCTTCTTTCCCTGGTGCTAAAAGTTTTGAGAAGCAGAAACAAGTGAAGTTTTGGTAGCATCAGCCTAGGGGGAGTTTGTTGGATCAAGTAAGGCTGGTGCAACAAAACAAACACTTAGACAATTTTGGTGCAACTGATGAAGAACTTCTGAAGGCAAATGCTGAGCTTCCGAAGGTCAAGTCTGAAAGAGCTTCCGAAGAGAAACTCCAACTTTCGAAGACAAAGTCTTCCTTCTTCCAAAGTTCAACACTTAGAAGAAATCAAGACAATGACTTCCGAAGTATGAAGGCCTGAAGAATGTCTCAAGCCTCAGAAAGAAGTAGCCTCTTCCGAAGTATAAGTGGCTTCAGAAGAACTTGTTCTTCCGAAGCCAATTAACCTTCGAAAGAACCTACTAAGAACTAGTGGACATAAGTATGGTCCTTCTGACACTCCGCTGCAAATCTCTGAGATACTGCATGGTGCTTTCCCACGCCCATGTAGTTGACCATACTTTATTCCACTGTTCATTCCTTATTAGTTAGTACAGTTACCAACTTTAGCTGGTGACAAAAGGTAAGTCATGGACATGTCATGACTACCATATCTTAGATAATATTTTATCTAAGATACCTTATCTTTAGCAATGTAGTATTTGTTTTAGTCATAGGAATCTAGCTGGTATCAAAGTGTATCCGGCTGTAGGTGATAGTATATATAGTTTCTCATTGTAACTCATGTAATATGCTTGTAAGAGTCTTGTAATACTTTGAGTTGAGAAGTAATATATACAAGTACCTTGAAAATTATCTTCTTGTGTTTTGATTACTTAGTATATTATTATCAACTCTTAGATGGACTTTAAATCATCTAACAGAGTGTGATTCAGTGAGTTTGAGAGACAACATAAGTGTTGAGTGACAAAACCCGATCCTGCAGTCCCCGACTCTTTGAGCTTTCATATATACAAACCAAAAAACTATTAAATATAGTCTTACTTCATATTTGTTCCTATTAATATGATCAACTACATGCATTTAAGATTCATTATTCAATGATACTTATTCATATAAAAACCAAAACACATAAATTTATGAAGTCTTTAACTATTAAAATAAATAGTGAATGTAATTAAAAAATGCTAGATACTAATAGAGATCTAACCCACTGTCTAGTAAATCTAATCCCTATTTAATCAACATACTCTTCATGTTTAGCTTATGGTATAAGCTTAGTAAAGGGATCCGCTAGATTTTGATATGTACAAATCTTGTTTAATCTGATATACCCTCATTTCCAATGCTTTCCTGATGTAGTGGAACTACCTGAGTATGTGCTTTGCTCTAAAATATGACCATGGTTCTTTTTCCTAAGCTATGACACTAGTGTTGTCATATAATATCTGAATAGATTTTCGTATGTTGGTAATCACATTGAGATCAGCAATGAACTTCTTAATCCAAGCAACCTTATTTGTAGCATCCAATGCCATAATGTATTCTATTACTATAGTGGAATGAGCAACCACACGCTACTTTAAACTTATCTAAGTTATAACTCCACCATTCAGAATAAATACATATCTAGATTGCGATCATGAATAATCTCGATCCGTTTGGAAGCTAGCATCAATATGACACTTAACTTTTAGCTCGTCATCCACTCCTTCATATATCAAAAACATACTTTAGTTCTTTTCAAGTACTTAGATATGTTCTTCATAGAAATCTAATGAGTTTCACATTAGAGTTTTGTTGATATTTACTTGGCATACTTAATGCGAATGAAACATCAAGTCTAGTATATAACATTGCATACATGATGGAACCAATAGCAAAAGCATATGGAATCCTTTCTGTCTTTTTTATATCTTCCTTTTTTTGGACATTAAGTAATGATATTTGTGCCCTCAACAAGGTTTCTCTTTTGGTATCTTGAATTGAGCAGCTTCTAGGGATCTATTCAATATATGTACTTTGACTTAAACCAATAAGCCACATTGATCTATCTCTATAGATCTTTATTCCTAAATATATGTGGCTTCATCAAGATCTTTCATTACAAAACATATCCTTAACTAGGACTTTAGATCTTTTAGCATTGGTATGTTATTTTCAATAAATAGTATGTCATCTATGTACAAGATAAGAAACGTAATATAATTTCACTTTCCTTGTTGATGATAAAAAGAGCTAGAGTCAACTTTCCATTCAAATATGATTCAAAAACATTTATCAAAAGACTCTTTACCTTATGGAATCTAAAATTCATGTGGTTTGGAGTTTCTTAATGCAATTCTTGTTTATATGTCCAAGTTGACAATACTATAGATATATATAATTGAAATCCAATTACATACATTTTATTGGAGATGTTATATATAGTTTTATTGTTGTGGATTTTAATTTAATAGATTTCGTTATGTGGTCTTTTGTCAAAATAAAACACACCATTAAAATATATAGAAATGAAGTCATCATTATTAAAAGCATATTTAGATCCTTGTTTGTAGAAACTTGAAACTAAAATAATTTTCGTAGTTAGACTAGGTATGTAGGAAACATTTTTAAAACAAAAATAAAACATTATGAAGTAAAGAACATTCACCTCCTACTTCACTTCAAACTTTTGTCCATTGCCAACATGGAGTTCCAGGTCACCTTGTTTCAGCTTTCTAACCTCCTACAAATTATTGCAAATGTAAAAACCACATCAGTGTCAAACACCGAATATTTGCTTGAGAATAGAAGATTTCAATAAAATATATACCTGAGGTTCATGTATTAGAAGAAGTTTTATAATTGAGCTCATTCATGTACTTTGGACAATTCCTCTTCTAGTGCTTGACTTTATAACAATGAAAGCATTTGGGATCTTTCAGAGACTTTTTCTTTGTGGCAACTTCCCAACCCATGCCCTTGCCTTTCACGCTCTTTTTACCCTTTCCTTTGGCATTAGATTTCCTAACTCCATCCTCTTTGATCATTAGCATTGAACTAGGTTTATTTGAACTTGTTATGTTCATCTTAGTATTTTTAAGCATCAGATGCAACTCTATGGTGGTCTCGTTTAATGCAATCATATTATAGTTCATGATGAGCTGGTCATAAGGTTTGACAATGAGTTAAGGATAATATCCCCAACTCATTGCTTAATGCAACATTAAGATGTGCTAGGTGATCAATGCAACCCTTTATTTTCAACACATGTATGATGACAAAAGAATCTCTTGCATTCTTGTAGTAACAAAATGATCTCATCACTTCGAAATGCTTATGATGACTTTAACTGCTCAATCATATTGAAGGCAGGTATGTTTTCCGGGTTCTTTTAAAGTTTTGGAATCATTATAGCTAGCATGTTACAAGAGACTTTTATAGAGTCATCTACAAGATTTTCCCAATTCATACTGGTAGCACTCGTTTTGGTAGTAGACTCTTCTTGTATAGATCCTTTGAGAACATACATCTTGTTCTTTTTTCTTTACCCTGAGAATAATTTTTATGTTTCTAAACCAATCCATGAAGTTGGAGTTGTTAAGTTTCTTCTTTTCAAGGAAGATAAAGAGGAGACGAGATTTGATTCAGTAGACATCTATAAAAATCAAAAGAAAATGTTAGTGAATAATATACCCCAACTACACCCACTTTGTAACGCCCGGAATAAAGTCGAAACGAGCCAATTAATAATAATGGGCCTAGCTGGGATCATATAAAAGAAAATAAGCGGGGGATGGAGTATGGACCGACTAGACTTCGTGGGTTATGTGATCGACGAGTTTAAAGCCCCGGGAACGCCCGGTACATACAAACGGATCAGCTTGAGCCACTCTCATTTGCAACTCAACACCAATTTCTAGAGAGAGATTGTAGAGAGAGAAAGTGGAGAGAAGTGATGATTCAAGGCTCGATTGATCAAGAGATTGAAGGTTGGTGTTCGTGGGCATCCAAACAACAAGAAAAAACCAAGAATCTAGGTAAGAAACTGTCACACCCTCAAAATCCACGTGCGGAGTTTTACCGCGAGGCGTGTGAACAAACAAGGATCACAGTCAATAGTTACTCAGAACGACTCTATATGCCACATTTAAAATAAAACCAACCAAAGTTCAAACTTTAAAACCATGCGGAAGCGTTTTGTAAATAAGACAAACCCAAAGTATAAAAATGCATAATATGGCAAAACACGCGCCAACCCAAATGATTAAACACTCATAAATAAAAACCAATAATGATGTCTTTAAAATAGAGTCTTAGAATGCATGTTGGACCCGTGCAGTGCTCCTAATGGCAAGGGAAGTTAACGGCATGAGAATAGCATACTAAAATGTCAACACAATGGTTGGTGAGTTCAAGAGTTTGCGTTTATCATAAATATTAACAATTGTATAACATAAGAAGTGCATTGAAATAGATAGCTAGTCTATATTCACATGTATTAACAATAGTGATTTCGCGATCGAAGCTGACTGTGTTGCGTTTGTTGCCTCCCGTCACGACTTACCAGGTCGTGACGAATGTTTGTGTATAGGACAATATTGCACCCGCTTGACCTCTAGTCTCACGGGTGGGGCTCGTCAGACCCAGTAGTACTACCCAAGATTCCCCGCTAGTTATCATTATTAACAATCCGAAAGTGTGAGGACCTTCCATGGTATTAAGCACTATCTTAAAACATACACAACTTATAATAATAATAAAATAGCGTTTGAGTACGAGTATGCTACCTCCCCTAGAAGAAGGTTTATAAAATAAGGGGCATGAACTCACCTGGTGTGTAATGATAATGAATAAAGAGACTCGTGATAGGTGCAAAGACAACCCTTCAAAGGTTACCTAGAACACACAAGTACATAAGTACGTGTACACAGAGAAACTTAATAATCCTAGATTAACCTAGTTGACCCGTTTGACCCGTTGGTGACATATTAGTTGAAATATAGTTTAATCATATAAGATAACTTAACATACAAGAGTATCATGCAATTTATCCATGCGTATCACATTATCAACCTAGGTTCTACCTAAGTCATCATGCCACATTAGATCATCATACACTTATGCAAATCTCAAACAATCAACATGCTAATATATATATGAATACATCACAACAAATAATTCATACGCGAAGACTAATCATGCACCACATGCCATGTGAAGCCACTCACGACTTCACATCCTAAACCCTGCCAATCCTACTAAGTAGGGGCCTTAGATTCGCACGCGTGTATGACAATCATAATCACATTCATTCATTTAGTTCATTCCAACCAACATACACAGTGACCATCAATTCCAATCCCAAACATAATCTCCTAATCACTAACTGTAGGATCGGGTTTGTCACTTAAACACTTGGATTTCTCTCAAACTAACTTAAATAACACTCAAATCAGATGAAGTAGAGTCTTTTATAAGAGTTGATAATAATATAATAAGTAACAAAGAACACACAGAAATAATTTTCAAGGCACTTGTATATATTACTTCTCAACTCAAAGTATTACAAGACTCTTACAAGCATAGAACATGAGTTACAATGAGAAACTATATATACTAGATCCTACAGCCGGATATACTTTGATACCAGCTAGAAACCTAAGACTAAAGCATATACTACAATGCTAAAGTTAAGGTATCTTAGATAAAATATTATCTAAGATATGGTAGTCATGAAATGTCCATGACTTACCTTTTGTCACCAACTAAAGATGGCATTTGTACTAACTTATACAGGTAAACAGTGGAATAAAGTATGGTCAACTACATGGCTTTTGAGAAAACGCCATGAAGTATCTCAGAGGTCTGCAGCGGAGTGTCAGGGAGACCATACTTATGTTCACTAGATAATAGTAGTGTCTTCCGAAGGTAAGTTGGCTTCAGAAGAACAAGTTCTTCCAAAGCCACTTATACTTCAGAAGAGGCTTCTATACTTCCAAGGCTAGAGGACTTCTATACTTCGGAAGTTGACTTCTGATCTATCATTCTAAGTCTTGATCTTCGGAAGTAAGTTCTTTGTCTTCAGAAGTTGGAGTTTTCCTTCGGAAGCTAGTTTTACACTTTGTCTTCAGAAGAACTCCTTTTTCCTTTGGAAGTTCCATACTCAGCTTCGGAAGTCCTTTATTAGTTGTACCAAAATATTTTAAGTGATTTGGTTTTGGTTGCACCAGTCTTTCTAGATCTAACTGTAGGACCGTTTAAGGGCTTGAACAAATTACAACACAACAACACAATGAGGAGAGCAACTAAACTTTGATCAAACAGTGAACTGGACTAACCAAGTATGATACTAAGAACACAAGTAAAGTAATGAGACAGAACAAGAGAGTTGGGTTTCAAGGAGGCAGTATATTACTTTCTCAAGTTCTTTTACAAGTGTTACAAAGCATAAAGAAAGATACAAGAACTTGAAATACTTATACTACAACCTACAGCCGGCTATACTTTGAAAGCCAGCTGGATACAATTGACTAGACACTAACAAAATCAATTGTAGAATCAAAAGGCATATCTGCCTTTTGACCTTGTGACTATGACATGCCATAGCTCACATCCTTATCTATTACAAAAAGGATAAAGTACATAAAGTAGAAAGTTACAGAGTCAAGACCTCAATGTACAGTTACCAAAAGCATGGACCTTTTCACCAACTCATGTAAGTTGGTGACTTTACAGAGATGCAGCGGAAAGGTGCTTTATGGAATAGTACATCAGATAAAGCATGTGTACTAAAAGTCTTCGGAAGAAATCTGTCTTCATAGGTTGAAGCTTCGGAAGACTTTGTCTCTGAGGCTTCGGAAGACTTCATGTTTGGCTTCGGAAGATATTGGTCTTGGCTTCGGAAGATTTTACACTTAGAGTATTTTCTAGTGCATTGTGTAAAACTTCCGAAGCATTCTTTACTTCAGTACTTAGTGCATGTTGCAGAGGAACATTGGATGTTTTGGGTTGCATCAGACTTAGGAATCCTTACACTAACAAACTCCCCCTAGGCTGATGCTACCAAAACACTTAGAAGATCTTCAGATGTTGGTGGTCTTCAGTACAATCATGACCATTCCTTTCTTCATTAGATGGTCAGGATCATCAAGACTTTCATAGTATCTTCTCATCTCAAAGAGATCATGCAGGGGTAAGTTGATTATGTCTTGCCAGGAGTAGACATTCTCAACACCTTGATCTCTGATTACATGCCATCTTTCTGGATTGGTAGAGTAAGTCCAGGACAAGATGGGTGTCTCAGTTGTTAGAGGAGCCACTTGCATTGGAGTTGATTGGGCTGCCTCATCATGCACTTCCTCAGGTTGATCTGACTCAGCCTAAGGTTTAGAGGTAGATGACTTAGGCTTCTTCTTCTTTGTCTTTGGTTTAGAAGCCATTCTCTTCTTCCTCTTAGATGACTTTAACTGAGAAGACTGGTCTGCAACACCTTGTTGATCATTATTGTCTTTCTCAGTTGGGTGTTCCTCCCTCATAGGTTCAGAAGGAGAGGGAGTTTGACCCTGCCTTGGATTAGAAGATGAAGCTTGCTGAGGCTCAGCTGGAGGTCCTGGTTGAGGTGTCTCAGGTTGTTCAAACTTAACCTCCACTTCAAGTGGGACTTGACTTGGAAGAGAGTGCAAGTCAATCAATTCACCACTCTTAATCTTCTGCTTGATCACCCTTATGTGCTCATCCATTGTGGATAAAGACATAGGGCCAAGTCTCCTTCCGGAGAATCCATATAGCTTCAAGAAGCTCATCATCCTTTGTCTATCAGCAGACTTCTTCACACTCTTTTGGATGATGGCTCTTACTTTGCAGCTTCTTCCCTTAGCTTCCTTTTGGTTGTTTTTCTTTCTTTGACTAGCTCAAGTTCAAGTTGCTTTAGGTACTCAAACTCAATGAAGTCATAGGACAGGGGAAGAAGTGCATCTGCCTGATAGAAGCCTGTGACACTCAGGTAGTTGTTCATCTTGATCCTATCTTCTTCTTTATATACCTGAGGTTCTTGTGGAGCCACATCTTCCTGTACAGGACTTTCTTGAACTGGAGAGAGAGTGGGAGCATGCTTGTAGAGTCTTTTCTGTCTCCTCTCCTCTTTGAATTGGAGAAGTAGCCTTGCATCCTCTTTTTCTTTCATCTCTCTTGACACTTCCATGTCAGCCAGTTCATTCAGTTCTTCTAAGGGGAGGGAGATGATTTCATCAATATCATAGTTCCAGGTCTGTAAATAGGTAATCCTGACTGCCCTCAACTCATCATCTTGAGTATTTGGTCTGGGAGCAGCCCTGATTGCAGCTTGCATAAAGCTAGATGACCCAGAGGAACTTTCTCCCCTTAGCTTCCTTTTCCTCTCTCTCTCTTCCTCCTCAATTTCCTCAGGAGTCATTATCCTTTTCCATTTGTCACCAACAGACCTTTGTGACTCAGGGTGGATAGAGGCTTGGCCTTCATTGCTTGGTGTAGCTTCCATGCTCTGGCCAGAGAGAGGCTGAGAAACACCTTCACCAGCAGGTGTCTCAGAAGGAGTTTGAACCTCTGCAGCAGTTGTTGATGATGAGACAGGGGTCTCAGGTTCTGCCACTGGACCTTCAGTCAAGGTTTCCCCTATTAAACTAATCTTAGGGTCCACCTCAACAGCCAGTTGACCGATGAGATTGCCTGATTACCTAAGTCTCCTTCTTAGAGTGAACTCTGCAAGGATCCTATCTTGGATTCTTTGAGCCAATCTGTCAGCTTGTCTTGAGTTGCTTGGGTTGACAAGTGGCATGTTGACTAGATCCAATCTTTCATAGAAGATCAGGATTTGAAAATCAAAAACTTCTTGTTGCCCTTGAACTCTGTGAAGGATAAGGGCTCTTCTGTCAGCATCATATCTCCACCTTATGATGTAGTTTGAAGTTCCTTATGGTGGAGATGATACAGCCCTTGGTATACCTTCCTCAAAGAGATCCTGATGATAGAGTCTATAGAGTCCACATTAATGTGAACTTGAGGAAGTTGCTGAGAATGCACAACAGCAAGTGAGGATGGTGAGTCCTCTATGTCCATTCTCTGTGAAGAACTCCCAGGTTCTGTGGTTGCAATAACTTTCTCCCCCTTTTTGGTAGCATCACCCACTTGCATAGGTGAGCTGGAGGATAAGTCAATCACTTCCACAGGTTCTTGTGTTCCTGGTTGAGCTCTCCTTAAAGGTCTCCCAGCTAGTTTTTCCTTTAGATATGAAATCTGAAGTTGCTGATCATTGACCCTGTTTTGTAAGGTAGTCACCTGAGATTCAAGGTGACTAACCTTAGAGACTAAATAGGAGCATGTTTTTGACAGTTTCTGCACCTTTAGTCTCAAATTCCCATCTTCTTCATCAGAAGAATCATTGGGGGATGAGATGATTGGACCAAAGTCCTCTCTCTCACCACCAGCTTGAGGTTCTTGGCTGCTGGTTTTCCTCTGCTCACTAGCAACCTCAGTGAGATGCCAGTGGGCTGAGTTGCCATGGTTGAGGTCTTAATAATGTAATCACTTTCAAAAGTGAGAGCCTCTTCCATATGGACATCCTGAACATGTTCAGAAGTGTCCACCTCAGTAACAGGTGACTGATGTGGGATAGACTGAGGAGAGTCAGAGGTACTCATCTCTCTTTGAGTAGGGGAGGAGAAGAGAGACTCATGGTACTCACTGAATCCTAAGTCTTCATCAGTATAGAAGGATAGGTTGGGAATTGGTTGGTTGAGATCTAAAGGCTGGGGATGGTAACTGTCCCCTGAAGGTTGTTCACTTGAGTGTTGAGACTCAGAGTGAAGGCTTAAGGCTGTTGGGCTTGTGAGCTCATCAGGGTGAGCATGAGGAACCTCAGCCCTGATAGGTGAAGAAATGGGAGTGGTTTGCTCCTCAGGGGAAGTGGGAGCTCTAGTGTCCACTTCCTCCTGTAAGGTTGAGTATATGGGGACCTGCACAGACTCAATAGCCTGAGCAGGGGTTCGTTTGGATTTTCTTTGGTAGGTGAGGGTGATTTGTGGTCTTTTTAGAGGTAAGCATAAACGAGGTGTGGGTTCAACACTAGCTTGTGTTGCTAGGTTGTCACCTTGAGCAATGAGCTCTAACATTTTGGGGACTAGGGCTGTTTCTACCCCTGAGAAGCCTACAGTTGGCTTCTTCATTATTTTAAAGATGCCGGGCTTCATCTGTCCCAATTTAAGAATATTACTTGTTTCCCTCAACTGTGAGCCCAGTTCACAGTTGAGAATGTGTTGAACATATCTAGGAAACATGTAATACTCTAAGGAGTCCAAGTTTGCAAGTAAATTAGTATAAACAAATTGAGAATACCTGAACTTGACCCCCTGAACCATTCCATGAACTATAAAGGAGAGATCCTCAGAATCTGGTCCCATCCACCATGCTTGTTTGATAAGCTGTGGATAACCACATGGAGCAGGTATTTCCACTTGGATGAGACCTTCCTTTCCTGAAGGTCTTTACAGAGAAATCTCCCTCATAGCCCATCTGCTCAAAGGAATGATTAACAGCTTCCTTTGGAAAGGACAACTCACCTTCTTCATCATCCAGCTGCAAATGATGGTTAATGATGGCCGGAGTGATGAAGATTGTCCTCCCTTGCACTGTGGCAACAGTGCCTTCTCCCCATCCATAATGACCTCTTGGCAGGTCTTCCAGAATTCAAGCAAGTGATCCTCATACAGAGTAGGATCAATGGTTAGGGAGGTGAAATAGTTGGATAGAGTTAAGAATTGGCAAATCTCTGAGAAACTTGCATCTTTCTCAGAGCTTAACAGAGCAACTTGATTGTGTTGCCTGTGAAGTTGCATGGAGAAATCTGGGTTGTTTCTGCGGTTAAGGTTGGCCATTTCAGAAGCTTAAGGGTGAAGAAAGGTAGAAAGCAAAGGCGGTTTAGAGAATTAGGTTTGAGAAATAGTGGAATTGAGGAAGATAGTGAGAAAGAGGGGGAACCGTTGGGTATTTATGTGAAAAGGGATTTGAACCAAAGTTAATGAAAGAGGATAAACTTTGAAATCCGGAAGTCGGTCCCACCTCTGAAAAAGTAGTTTACTTTTGCTCAAAAAGTAGTTTTCTTGGAATTCGAAAAGCTTCCGAAGGTAAATTGTCTTCGGAAGTTTTAATGAAAAAGCTTCCGAAGCTAAAATGGCTTCGGAAATTTTCCTGAGAGTCTTGAAAATTTATGCTTCGGAAGAGAAATAAACACTTGGATGCTTTGTATAAGAATCAACAAAGCTTCCGAGAGTTAATTTTGCTTCGGAAGGAAAAAGTCCTTAAAAACAAATAAGTGTCTGAGATAAGAATTTAAGCTTCGGAAGATAGATTTAGACTTCTTCCGAAGGTAAAATTTCTTAGACAGTTATTTATTTTGAAGACATGATTTTCTTCCGAAGATAAAATTTTATCTTCCGAAGTATCAGAAAATTTTCAAGAATCTAAGGAAAGTCTTCAAAAAGAATTTTACATCCAAAGAAAACATGAGCTTATGAAAGTGATGAACTAGACAACTTAGGACACACATATTTTAAAAGAAATAATTAGAATTAGTTTTAAGAAAAAGTCTACTCAAAGTTAATCATCCCAATAGCTGATATCAGATATTTAAATCTCTGTTCATCAAAAGCTTTTGTGAACAGATCAGCATATTGTTCATCTGTATGAACTTTGACTAGTTTAATTAATCCCTTTTCATAGTTATCTCTTATTAAATGATACCTGATGTTGATGTGTTTGGTCCTTGAGTGCTGCACAGGGTTCTCAGTGATAGAGATAGCACTATTGTTGTCTATGTGGATAGGAGTCTCTTTGAAGTTAAATCCATAGTCCAGCATCTGATTTTGAATCCAAAGCACTTGAGCACAGCAGCTTGCAGCAGCAATGTATTCAGCCTCAGCAGTTGATGCAGACACACAGGATTGTTTCTTGCATTGCCATGAGACAACCCTTCCACCAAGGAATTGACACCCCCAGATGTAGACTTTGCAGTCATGTTGCAACCACCATAATCACTATCTGTATAAGCATACAGATTGAAATTATGATTCTTTGGATACCATAGACCAAGTGTTGAAGCACCTTTGAGGTATCTTAAAATCCTTTTCACAGTGATTAAGTGAGACATCTTAGGGTTGGCTTGATATCTTGCACAAATACATGTAGCAAACATGATATCAGGCCTGCTAGCTGTAAGATACATAAGAGACCCAATCATAGCCCTGTATAAATGTTCATCTACACACTCCCCCTCAAGATCAGGTCCAAGGGAGTGGTTTCTGGCTATGGGTGTCTTAGCAATCTTACAATCAGTCATGTTGAACCTCTTGAGTATGTCTTGAACATACTTTGACTGACTTATGAAGATGCCATCTTCAACCTGCTTCACTTGAATTCCCAGAAAGAAATTGAGTTCTCCCATTGAACTCATTTCAAATCTGTCTTTCATCAGCTTCTCAAAGTCTTTGCAGAGCTTTGGATTAGTTGAACCAAAGATGATGTCATCTACATATACTTGAACCAGCAATAAGTCATTTCCCTGTCCTTTGATGAAGAGAGTTCCATCTATAGTACCTCTCCTGTATCCATGTTTACAAAGATACTCAGACAGTGTCTCATACCACTTTCTGGGTGCCTGATGCAGCCCATAAAGAGCTTTGTCAAGCTTGCAGACATAATCAGGATGATCAGGGTCTACAAAACCAGGTGGCTGTTTGACATAAACCTCTTCATCAATCACTCCATATAAGAAAGCACACTTTACATCAAGTTGAAAGACCTTGAAGTTCTTGGATGCAGCAAATGCCAGGAATATCCTAACAGCTTCTAATCTTGCTACAGGAGCAAAGACATCAGTGTAGTCAATCCCTTCTTCTTGTGTGTATCCTTGAACAACTAGTCTTGCCTTGTTCTTGATGATGATTCCTCTATCATCCTTCTTATTCCTAAAAACCCATTTGGTTCCAATGGTAGTCTTCCCATGAGGAAGAGGACAAAGGTTCCAAACTTTCTGCCTTTTGAATTGAAGCAGCTCTTGTTGCATAGCTTCAACCCAACTTCCATCCTTTAGAGCTTCATCAACTTTCTTTGGCTCTATCTGAGATAAGAAACAAGAGTGAAGACAAACATTTGCTTCATGGGTTTGTCCTCTTGTTCTTACCCCTGTGACAACATCTCCAATGATGTTTGTGGTGGGGTGAGACTTGTGGATCCTTAGCTGAGGGATCACAGCAAGTTGCTGAGAAAGATCCAAATTTGAGAAATTTAGATCTGGCATAGATGATTCACCCTCCACATTACCACACTTATCAAGATTAACTTGATCCAATGAGTGTGTGACATCATTGATGTTGTCATCTATGGTGTGGTTATTAGCATCAAGGAATTCCTGATCACTATCACCATCACCATTGTTGTCTTCTACAATTGAGGTATCTTTATCTGGTTGAGGAGCCTCTGAGCTGGAATTTGAAGGCATACCAGATGTATCAGCTGAATTTGTCATTGTAGTGCTGATAGAGACCTCATTTGCTGAAGTAGTTCCAACTGGAGCTGAAGATGTATGAGTTGAGGGTCTTCCTAGCTCAAATCTTGGATCAGGATCACCTGTATTTAGATTTTCTGCAGATCCTGAAACATTCTCACAAGATTTGTTAAAACAGTTGGTAACTAAATCAAGATCAAATAGCCAATCAGGACCAGAACCAGCCACACAGGGTGTGTGTTCATTGAAAGTCACATTGGCTGACTCCTCAACAATTCTAGTTCTGAGATTGTATACTCTATAAGCCTTAGCTTGAGAAGAGTATCCAATGAAGTGTCCATCATCTGATTTCTCAGCAAACTTGGCAATTTGATCCTTGGTATTCAAGATGGTGCAGGGACATCCAAATGACCTGAGAAAACCAATGAAAGGTTTCCTCTTGTGCCAAAGTTCATAAGGAGTCTTACCATGTGTCTTAACTACTAAAACTCTGTTTTGCACATAGCAAGCAGTATTAACTGCCTCTGCCCAGAAGGTGATGGGCAGTTTAGAGTCAGACAACATAGTTCTTGCAGCTTCAATAAGTGTCCTGTTTCTCCTCTCAGCAACTCCGTTTTGCTGAGGAGTCCTGGGAGCACTATATTGTCTTGTAATACCTTTTTCATCACAAAATGTATCAAGGATTTGGTTCTTGAATTCAGTTCCTTGATCACATCTTATGGTTTTGACCTTGTGATCACTTTGATTCTCAACTTTTAAGATGAAATTCTTCAGAATCTCAGGGGTTTCATCCTTAGTTCTAAGAAAGAAAACCCAAGTGAATCTTGTAAAATCATCTGTGATCACTAAACAATAAGAGGTCCTTCCTAGACTCATTACACTGGTGGGGCCAAAGAGATCCATATGTAACAAGTGTAGGGGAGTAGTGATGGAGTTCCTTTCCTTAGGCTTGTGAGATACCTTATGTTGCTTCCCTTTCAGGCATGCAACACAATGATCATCACTTGTAAACTCTTTCTTTGGCATTCCAGTTACCAGATCATGTTTAATTAATTTATTCATGTTCTTAAAGTTTACATGGCACATTCTTTTATGCCATAGGAAAGACTCATCACTATTTGCTTTAGATAGAAAGCATGAAACTTCTCCAGAGGGAGATGTTTCTTGCAAATCCATCTTGTACATGTTCCCTTTCCTGGGGGCTCTGAGCAGGATATGCTCATGAGGAATGACCACTCCAGGCTTGAGAACAATGCACTCATGCTCAGTAAAGAGCATGTTATGACTCTGATCACAAAATTGGGATACACTCAGAAGATTGTACCCAAGCTCCTTAACAAAGTTTACCTTCTCAATGCTGAGCTTACCATTTGTGACCTTGCCCCTTCCTGAAATGTAACCACCTTCATCTCCTCCAAAAGCAACTGGTCCTCCATCAATTCTCTCAAAATTATGGAGTAGAGACCTATTGCCTGTCATGTGCCTGGAACAACCACTTATCCAGACATTCCTAAGTGTAATAGAAGGTAATGCAACAGTAATAGATCCTATGGTTGTACTATGGGGATCTTCAGCTGTTGTTGATGGAGAAACTTCAGTCATTTGGTCTTTCTTAGACTTCCACACCACCTTTGGAGTCTTGGACTTGACCTTCAAAACCTTAGAAGCTTTTGGGACTTCACAAGTTTTGATGACTGAACCTTCGGAAGATTCTACAGTCACTGCAGCAGACTTCAGTGCTTCGGAAGAACTCCTTTCTTCCGAGACCAATTTTACTTCCGAAGGTAATTTTCCATTTACCTTCTTCTTTGATTTGGAGCTTCCGAAGGAAACAGACTTTCCTTCCGAAGCTTGAATCTTCTTGAGACTCTTTGAAGTCTTTGTATTGGTCATGTGGATAGTACTTTTAGGATTGTATGGGCAATCCTTAGCAATGTGAGAAGTACTTTCACACATGACACATAACATTTTCTTCTTCAAAGAGTCTCCTTTTGAGAGCAAGACTGGCTTTGGTCACATCCCTTCTCCACCTTCATCTTGGTAGATGCTGAGACAGTTCTTTTGGGCTGTGAACTGTTCTTGGAGTTTGATGGTCCAGGCTGTGCAGCAGTGGTACACAGCAGCTCAGTCTTCTTCTTTGCACTGAGATGATTTGAACAAGAACCAGACTCTTAGCTGAGGAGTCTTGGTTGATGTCTTCAGTCCTTACTACTTTGAAACCTGCAGAGATAAAAACTTGTTTCTGCTTAGCATCAAAAGTAGCCTTGATCTCTTGAGCCTTCTTTGCTTTCCTCTTGCTCTTCCTGATCAAGTTCTTTCTCTTGGACTTGGTCATCACAGTAGATTTCTTCTCCTCAGAAGGATAGTGGCCCTTGGAAGAATCCTCTTCTTCACTCTTCTCAGAGGAATTCTTCACTATCACTTCTTCATCCTCCTCACTTATAGGATCTATGAGAGGAAGCTCATCTTCACAAGTTCCACACCTAGGAGATCTTACAGACAAGATTGTGTGTGGAGGAGCTATCTCATTTGATCCCAGTCCCTGTCTATTTTGATAGCACACTTTGTTGTGCAGGGATGAGGATATCATGTTCTTGAAGGTCTCTTCTTCAAGAACACTCTTCTCTGCCTTGGCTTTGCTGATCACAAGCTCAGCCTGGCACTCAGTCAACTTAGTTATGAGATCCTGGATTTGAGTTCTAAAATCTGTATGTTCATGTTTTAGTACTGAAATGGTTTTCTCCAAGTCCTCTATCTTTAACTTGTAATCATTTTCAGACTTTCTAAAATCAGATTTTAATATGTTTAATGACTCAAGATCAGATCTCATCTCTAAGTTGTAGGACCTGTATCTATTTACTTTAGCAATGCATTCAGGAGTACAGAGATGTTCCAATACCTTGGCTTCATCATGGTCTGCCATCAGTGCTTGGTTTGGAGAAGCATCTTCCACCTGAAAGCTCCAGTCAAAGCCTCCCTCTTCAACAGCAACAGCAGCATGTTGCTTTGGCTTCTCATTCTGAGGGGCTTTGTCAGTGTAGTTTGGTCTGGGTTGTGTTTGGCCCCCATTTGTTTTAGGTGCCTTACACTCCCTAGCAAAGTGGCCCATCAGGTTACAGTTGTAACACTTGACTTTGCTTTTATCCAGCCCAAACTTTCCACTGGTTGCATTGCTTGGAAACCTTCTTCCTGTTCTCTTGTAGAACTTCTTGGCTCTGTGAGTGAGGAGAGCCATCTGCTGAACTATCTCCATGTATTCCAGGTCATCTGGATGGATACAGTCCAGGTCTTCAAGAGTGAAGAGAGAGTTCCCACAGCTTTCATCAGTAGACACAAAGGCTTGAGAAGAACTTGTCTCTTGGAATGGGCTTCCTTGAGTAAAGTTCTCCCTTGGTGTCTCCGGGAAGGTGATGAAAGGACCCTTTTGTGAGTTGTCAGGGTAGCATATGAGATGATGTTGGGGTTCTATGCTATCCCTTTCAACCACATGAAGGGCTGAACCCATTTGATTGTTGGAGTTGCCAGATGAACCTTGCATGTTCATCTCCATCTGGTATCCACTGAGAATCCCATATAACTCTGTCAGAGTAAGAGTTTTGAGGTTCTCAGTCCTCTTGATCACCACACAATAGTGTGTCCATTGCCTAGGAAGTGAGGACATGAACTTCCTTACAATGTCCCTGTTCTCAAGAGGAACTCCTCCATCCACTAGGGTATCCACTATCTCAACATACCTGAAGTATTGTTGAGTCATGGTTTCACATGCTTTGAAGGTGAAGTTTTCAAACTGTGCTTCAGGAGATCCTTCTTGTTCTCCTTGGCTTCAGAGGAGCCTTCATACATCAGCTTCAGTGCATCCCACAGCTGTTTAGCTGTTTTGCACTTCTTAAAACCTCTGTATACAGAGTTTGGGAGAGCAGTCTGAAGAGCAGTCATGGCCTTCCTATCGATCTCTACTCTTTTTCTATCTTCATCAGAGTAGTTGGCCACATCTTTTGGAATCATACCAGCACCAGTAGCAGAAGGAGTGCTGGGTATGAAAGGTCCATTCTCAACAGATTCCCACATTCTTGAATCAAGAGACCTGATGAAACCTTCCATTCTCATACACCAGGTGTCAAAATCATCAAGAGTGAACAGTGGGGATTTGTTCATGGTTCCAGTCTCCATATCAGTCTTTGAGAGGGATGCCATTTGGAGAGTTTAGTTTTTTGTGTGTGTGAGGGATCTTAAGATGGTGAGATCTTATATCAAGAGCCTGGAATGCTCTGATACCAATTGCAGGACCGTTTAAGGGCTTGAACAAATTACAACACAACAACACAATGAGGAGAGCAACTAAACTTTGATCAAACAGTGAACTGGATTAACCAAGTATGATACTAAGAACACAAGTAAAGTAATGAGACAGAACAAGAGAGTTGGGTTTCAAGGAGGCAGTATATTGCTTTCTCAAGTTCTTTTACAAGTGTTACAAAGCATAAAGAAAGATACAAGAACTTGAAATACTTATACTACAACCTACAGCCGGCTATACTTTGAAAGCCAGCTGGATACAATTGACTAGACACTAACAAAATCAATTGTAGGATCAAAAGGCATATCTGCCTTTTGACCTTGCGACTATGACATGCCATAGCTCACATCCTTATCTATTACAAAAAGGATAAAGTACATAAAGTAGAAAGTTACAGACTCAAGACCTCAATGTACAGTTACCAAAAGCATGGGCCTTTTCACCAACTCATGTAAGTTGGTGACTTTACAGAGATGAAGCGGAAAGGTGCTTTATGGAACAGTACATCAGATAAAGCATGTGTACTAAAAGTCTTCGGAAGAAATCTGTCTTCATAGGTTAAGCTTCGGAAGACTTTGTCTCTAAGGCTTCGGAAGACTTCATGTTTGGCTTCGGAAGATATTGGTCTTGGCTTCGGAAGATTTTACACTTAGAGTATTTTCTAGTGCATTGTGTAAAACTTCCGAAGCATTCTTTACTTCAGTACTTAGTGCATGTTGCAGAGACACATTGGATGTTTTGGGTTGCATCAGACTTAAGGAATCCTTACACTAACAAACTCCCTCTAGGCTGATGCTACCAAAACCTCACTTGTTTCTGCTTCTCAAAGCTTTCAACACCAGGGACAAAAGACATTTGTCTGGTTCTTTGTTCTTCCCTGAAGTGGTGCTGAGAAGCTTGTACAAGTCATTAGTGGATAGGAGATCCAGTCTATCACTCTGAATGACATGTACCCTCTGTTGCGTCCCCCTGAAAAGAGTTAGTTGATGGGAGTTATAGTCATACTCCCATCTAACTATGGATTCAAGTTCAGGACCTTCAACCATTTGTAGAAAGGCTTTGCCTTTGGTTGTTGATCCCTTCCTTTTCTCCTCCACTCTCAGTTTCAACTCTTCTTCAACCTTGGTCCTAGCAGTTAGCTCGGCCATATGAAGACTGCCTAGATGATTTTTGATATTAGCAGCTACATCATAGTTTGAAGGGTTGGAGAATGGCTTCTCTGCTAACTCAGCAATATCAAATCTGCTTAACTGTAGCAAAGATGAGGCTCTTAGCCTGTTGAGCTCTCCATTCTCTCTTTCAACAACAAAGTTGTGAGAAGAGTCTTCGAACCTCCACTGGATGATCTTCTTCCTAGGTGCAAGAGGTTGTCTTGGCACCCGATCACCTTTCTTGGTATCCAGCAGAGTCACCAGCCTTCTCCTTAACTTCTTTTCTTCCTTATTTAAAGTGTCTGAATTGAGGCCAAGAAGATTTGCAGCTTGGTTCAATGTTCCTCTAGGTAGATCAAGAAATTGATCTCTAGTGAGGGAACATGAGGATCCATCAACATAAGTCAAATTGACTTAATCCTCCTCACAGGAGATGTCGCTCAGGGTTGTGCAATTGATGAGCTTTGTCTTGATTGCCTTGAACTCCTCTAAGGGGAGATATTTAGAAGGCTGAGGGGATGGTTTGAGGGGTTGTTGGGTAGGTTGAGGTGTTTGGGTTCTGGCTAGTGTTTTGGGTTGGAGGATGGGTAGTTTAGGTGGTTGAGGTTAAGAGGTTGGTAGGGGTGATGGTGTAGGTTCAGGGGTGTATGTTTCAGTGGTTGGTTTAGTTTTGATGGGGAATGGAAAGGGAATTGGTTCAGGTTGTGGTTGGGTTTGAAGTTGGAGTTGAGTAGTTGGTTTGAAAATCATCCCCTGTCCCCTTCTGTACATCTCCTTCCTCTTCCCCAAGAGAATGTCAGCCTTTATGTCATTGACATGTCGCTGGAGGGTCTTTTCAGACATAGGACCCACCTGCCTGCCAGAAAAGTCATGAGTCCGGATATAGCTCTTCATCCAGGCCTTCTCACCTATCTTTTTGGCAGCAGCTAGTCCTGCTTCCTCTTCCTTCTTCTTCTTCAGCATTAGCTTTTCCCTGGCAGCTTTCTTCCACTCTTTCCTCCAGTTGATCTTACTCTTGTTGAAAATCCATAGAATCGTATCATTGTTGTGTGGAGATAATTTCTTCTAGAGAGAAACCTCTGGAGGTTAGGAAGTTATCCTTTCCTTCCCGAGCTGCTGATCAGCTTCTCTTTCTTTCTTTCCTCTCCCTTTCTTTCTTCTTCTAAGGCCAACCTTGCTCTGCCTTCTTCTCTTTGCTGTTTTTGCAGCAAAGTTTTGTCTTTTCCAGCTTAACTAACTCCTCTAGTGGTAGCAGGAGTACATCTTCACTCGCAGCTCCTAGATTGACAAGTCTATCAATGATCTCTACTCTTCTTCAATTGTTGACTGCCTCCTGGTTGGCTGCAGCTTCTTTGCTACTGGCAGCTAGCAGTTTTCCAGTTGGAAGCCTACCTTTTCTTTTGAGTTTTTATAACCTTTCTTCCTCCTGAAGCTCTTCCTAGTCATCTTCCTCTTTCCTTTGATGTCTTCGGAAGTGCTAGACTTTGAGGGTTCTTGGATGGAAGGTTCAGGTTGAGTAGTAGAGATGGAAGCTGGAGTTAGTGCTATTGTTTTGAGCTAGGGTTGGTGAGAAAATCCTCCCTATTAACCTCAGATGCAAGTTCTAGGATTGCATCTATGACTATAGATCATTGGATAAGGAGAATAGTCCTTCCATAACTGCAATCTCAGCTCGGAAGATTGGAATTGTTCTTCCGAGGCTTTGACTTGTGCTTCGGAAGTCTGTGAGAATGCACTATCTATCCCAACTGTCTCAGTTGCTGGGCCATCTGTCCTTGTTTCCCCTTCGAAGTTAATCTCAGGTTCCACTTGGACCTTAGGTTGACCACTTCCTCATAGTGGTAGAAGGTGCATTTAACCTCTGAAGCTCTTGAGCTCCGAAGTAAATCACAGACAGGTCAGGACTTGGCTGTTCATGAGAGATTCCAACAGAAACTTGTTGAAGAACCTGTTGAGATCTTGGAGCATCCTTTGATCCACTTGAATTACAACTGGAGGAGGCTCATGAAAAACCAAAGCTTGTTGCATAGGGTATTTTGAACTTAAGGAAGTGAGAGCTTGACTTTGTGGTTCCTTTTGTCTTTAGCTTTGTCCCTGAACACTCTCCCCCTTTTTGGTAGCAGCATCATCTTGAGAGCATGAGGAGCTGGAGGAAGAGGTCAATGAGACCTGAATTGGTACGTGCCTAACAGACCTCTCAATCTGTTTCTCAGCTAGTTTGGCCTTGAGATTTTCAATCTCAAGTTGCTGAGTGGCGGACCTATCCTCTAAAGTCCTAACCTTAGATTCAAGATTTGAGACTTTAGATAGTAGGTCTTCAATGGTGAGTTGCACTCTTCCCTCATCTTCTTTTGAAGAATCATGGGGAGATGAGGTAACATACCTAGTATGTTCATCCTCACCACCAGATGTAGTTTCTTGGCGCCCTGGTTTCCCTTGCTCAATGATGTCTCTTTCAGAGTCATCAAAGGGCATGGTTGTCGTAGATTCAGTCTCAGTAATGTTACCACTGTCTTGAGGGTCCATTGAGGCTCCTTGAGTAGTGGCAGCTGAATCTACATGAGTCCCCTCCACATCAGAGGGACTCACCTTAGTAAAGGCTTGCTGATGGGGGCTAGAGATAAGAGATCTCTCTGGGCTCTGTTGATCCTTGAGAGGGTGGTGGTGATCAACTTCATTGCACTGAAGAGACATAATCTCTTCATCAGCTCCTATTAGTAGGTCAATAAAGGATATATAAGTGAAGCCTAATGACCCGAGACTTTGATCAATGTCTAAAGGCATTGGGCCTATGGTGGGGCGTCCCTTTTTGGCTGCTCAGGGGAGTATAAAGACTCTCCCTGAGGGTTTTCACAGCTTGGGTTTCGGGCTCATGGGTCTGAGATTGAGGAGAACTCAAAACCCATATTGAGGTTAATTGTGAAGGATGGTTGGACCCTCAGGCTGAGTGGAAGCCTATTGTTCCATCCACTCTAGCCTTTTTGGATAGAACAGGGGAGCTTGTTCAATTAGAGAAGATTGAACAAGGGTTTGTTCGGGGCGTCTTTGATAAGTGATAGTGATAGGGTGAGAAGGTAGATTTGGCAATGTGAGGGTAGTTGCTGGTGTGGGTTCATCACTTGTGAGGTTAACAAGGATGTCACCAGGAGCCATTGGCTCAGTCATACCTGTAAGAAGTGCAGTATATCTTCCAGTGAAGTTGGTGGACACTCTCTTCAAAGTCTTGAAGATGGTAGGCCTCATTTTAGGAACAATCAGAGCATTTGCATAAACAAGCTTACTCTGGTCCAGCTCACAATTGATTATGTGCTGAAGAAACCTGGGATACATGAAGAATGTGTCCCGTTGAAGGTTTCCCAAAGATTGGTCAGCACAAATCTTGAGTAGTTAAAGTGGAGGCTTCTCACCAAACCGTGAACTAGGCACCCAAGTTCATATGAGATTGATCCCATCCCCCAGATTTGTTGGACAAGCAATGAAGAACTACATGCAGCAGGAACTTCCAACTGTAAGAGAAGTTAACTTGTAAACGGTTGACCTGCTCACATCTCCACCATATCCCATTTCGATATAAGTGTTGTCCAAATCTGCCTTGGGGAACTCTGTAGGAGCGCCCTCATCATGAAGCTTGAGATGCTCCCTGATGAGTTGTTCAGAATTAACCAACTCCTGGCCATAGATGTTCGATCTTATTACACGAACCCCATTTAGGGTTTCAATCTGACCATTTGCCCAAAATTCAGACATATGATTTGAGTAAACCATAGGATTAACAGTCAGGGCAGTGTAATAAGAGGATTGGGTTAGAAATGAGATGAAATCTGAGAAGTCGGCATCCATTGAAGAATCAAGGAGTGCGACTTGGTTGTCGCTCAGGGTTGTGCAATTGATGAGCTTTGTCTTGATTGCCTTGACTCCTTTCAGGGGAGATGTTTAGAAGGCTGAGGGGATGGTTTGAGAGGTTGTTGGATAGGTTGTGGTGTTTGGTTCTTGCTAGTGTTTTGGTTGGAGGATAGGTAGTTTAGGTGGTTGATTGAAGAGGTTGGTAAGGGTGAGTGTATAGGTTCAAGGGTGTAAGGTTCAGTGGTTTTCAGTTTTGATGGGGAATGGAAAAGGATTGGTTTAGGCTGTGGTTGGGTTTGAGGTTGGGGTTGAGTAGTTGATTTGAAGATCATCCCCTGTCCCCTTCTGTACATCTCCTTTCTCTTCCCCGAGCGAATGTCAGCCTTCTTGTCACTAACATGTCGCTGGAGGGTCTTTTTTCAGACATAGGACCCACCTTCCTGCCAGAGAAGCCATGAGCCCGGAGATAGTTTTACATCCAGGCCTTTTCACCTATCTTCTTGGCAGCAGCTAGTCCTGCTTCTTCTTCTTCTTCTTCCTCTTCAGCATCAGCTTTTCCTTGGCAGCTTTCTTTTTCTCTTTCTCCATTTGATCTTGCTCTTTGTTGAAGAGCCATAAGATCGTATCATTGTTGTGTGGAGATAGTTCTACTAGAGAGAAACCCCTGGACGTTAGGAAACTTATCCTTTCCCTCCTTAGCTGCTGATCAGCTTCTCTTTCTTTCCTCTCCCCTTTCTTCCTCTAAGGCCAACCTTGCTACTTCTTTTTGTTGTTTTTGCAGCAAAGATGCCTTTTCCAGCTCAACTAACTCCTCTAGTGGTAGCAGGAGTACATCTTCACTCACGCTCCTAAACTGACAAGTCTGTCAATGATTTCCACCCTTCTTCTATTGTTGACCGCCTCCTGGTTGGCTGCAGCTGCGCTTTGCTACTGGCAGCTAGCAGTTTTTCCAGTTGGAAGTCTACCTTTTCTTTTGAGCTTTTCTAACCTTTCCTCTTGAAGCTCTTCCTTAGTTATCTTTCTCTTTCCTTTGATGTCTTCGGAAGTGCTAGACTTTGGGGTTCTTGGATGGAAGGTTCAGGTTGAGTAGTGGAAATGGAAGCTGGAGTTAATGCTGATGTTTGAGCTAGGGGTTGGTGAGAAAATCCTCCCTATTAACCTCAGATACAAGTTCTAGGATGCATCTTTGACCATTAGATCATCGGATAAGGAGAATAGTCCTTCCGCAGCTGCAATCTCAGCTTCGGAAGATTGAAATTGTTCTTCCGGGGCTTTGACATGTGCTTCGGAAGTCTGTGAGAATGCACTATCTGTCCCAACTGTCTCAGTTGCTGGGCCATCAGTCCTTGTTTCCCCTCAAAGTTAATCTCAGTTCCACTTGGACCTTAGGTTAACCAACTTCCTCAATAGTGGTAGAAGGTGCATTTAACCTCTGAAGCTCTTGAGCTCCGAAGTAGATCAGAAACAGATCAGGACTTGGCTGTTCAATAAGAGATTCCAACAGGAATTGTTGAAGAACCTATTGAGATCTTGGAGCATCCTTTGATCCATTTGAATTACAATTGGAGGAGGCTCAGGAAAAACTAAAGCTTGTTGCATAGGATATTTTGAGCTTAGGGAAGTGAGAGCTTGACTTTGTGGCTCCTTTTGTCTTTGGCTTTGTCCCTGAACACTCTCCCCCTTTTTGGTAGCATCATCCTGAGAGCTTGATGAGCTAGAGGAAGAGGTCAAAGAGACCTGAATTTGTACGTGCCTAACAGACCTCTCAATCTGTTTCTCAGCTAGTTTGGCCTTGAGATTTTCAATCTCAAGTTGCTGAGTGGCAGACCTATCCTCTAAAGTCCTAACCTTAGATTCAAGATTTGAGACTTTAGAAAGTAGGTCTTCAATGGTGAGTTGCAGTCTTCCCTCATCTTCTTTTGAAGAATCACGGGGAGATGAGGTAACATACCTTGTATGTTCATCCTCACCACCAGATGTGGTTTCTTGGCGCCCTGGTTTCCCTTGCTCAATGATGTCTCTTTCAGAGTCATCAAAGGGCATGGTTGCCGTAGATTCAGTCTCAGTAATGTTACCACTGTCCTGAGGATCCCTTGAGGCTCCTTCTGTAGTTACAATTAAATCTACATGAGTCCCTCCATATCAGTGGGACTCACCTTAGTAAAGGTTTGCTGATGGGGGCTAGAGATAAGAGATCTCTTTGGGTTCTGTTGATCCTTGAGAGGGTGTTGTGGATCAACTTCATTGCCCTGAAGAGACATAATCTCTTCATCAGCTCTGATTAATAGGTCAGTAAAGGATATGGAAGTAAAACCTAGTGACCTGGGACTTTGATCAATGTTTAAAGGCATTGAGCCTGTGATAGGACTGTCCCTTTTTTACTGCTCAGGGGAGTATAAAGACTCTCCCTGAGGGTTTTCAGCTTGGATTTCGGGCTCAGGGGTCTAACACTGAGGAGACTCAAGACCTATATTGAGGTCAATTGTGAAGGATGGTGGACCTCAGGCTGAGTGGGAGCCCATTGTTCCACTCTAGCCTTTTTGGGTAGAACATGAGGAGCTTGTTCAATCAGAGAAGATTGAACAAGGGTTCGTTTGGGGCATCTTTGATAAGTGATGGTAATGGGTGGAGAAGGTAGATTTGGCAAAGTGAGGGTAGTTGCTGGTGTGGGTTCATCACCTGTGGGGTTAACAGGGATGTCACCAGGAGCCATTGGCTCAATCATACCTGGAAGAAGTGCAGTATCTCTTCCGGTGAAGTTGGTGGACACTCTCTTCAAAGTTTTGAAGATGGTCGGCCTCATTTGAGGAACAATCAGAGCAGCTGCGCAGACAAGCTTGCTCTGGTCTAGCTCACAATTGATTATGTGCTGGAGAAACCTGGGATACATGAAGAATGTGTCTCGTTGAAGGTTCCCATGAGATGGTCAGCACAAATCTTGAGTAGTTGAAGCGGACGCTTCTCACCAAACAATGAACTAGGCACCCAAGTTCATATGGATTTGGTCCCATCCCCAGATTTGTTGGACAAGAAGTGAAGAACTATATGCAGCAGGAACTTCCAGTTGTAAGAGAAGTTGAATTTGTAGACAGTTGACCTGCTAACATCTCCACCATATCCCATTTGGATATAAGTGTTGTCCAAGTCGGTGACATCCGTCACCAAAAGGTCCGTAAAATTAACGTGGATTCTGTTAACTTTTCTTCGCTCGATCATTCCTCATCTTTATAAGCTATTCGTGTGGATATTATACTTGCTTTATCATCTTTATGCTTGCGTTCTTATCATTAACAATACTATCCTTAAACTTTTACAATTTTCGTCATCGTTATCACTAAATATACTATTTGAAGATCATGATAGGTTGGACTCACTTTAGTATAGATGTTTACTTTTCAATGTAATAGGACTTGTGTTAGTTTCAGTTTGTATTTTGATAGTTATAGCAGTTTTGGCAGTCCAGCGAAACTGTGAGCGAATCTATAGTTTCGCTCACAGTTTGCTGTTTTGGTTCACCCGGCGAACTTATGTTCTGCCGGGCGAAACTGTAGTTTCGGCATGACAGTTTCGCTTGTAGCGAAACTGTCAGCGAAACTATGACTGCTATATATAGTTTTGTTATTTCATTTTGCATGATAAGTTTGCAAAACCCAAAACGTGGAATTCTGTTGCAAACTATCATTCTCAAGCAGTTGCTTATTGAAATACATTGTGCTTATTGATATTGAGTGAGTTAGTTCATTTGCATTTCAAATATGTCTTGATTCTTCTTATTCTACTTAATTGTTTGTTATTGTGCTTATATAAGTGATATTGATCAAACTATTCAATCAATTGTACTGTTCATCGATCATATGGACCAACAATATGGTATCAGAGCCTTAGTGCTCTTGATTTGTTGAGTTTTGGTGGTTTTGGTCAATATCTAGGTTCAATCAATTTTCATCGAATTATCAGCTGTTTTTGGGATGGAAATTGATTGAATTATGCTTGTTCTTCATTGAGGAAGATTCTACAATCATCAGATCTCAAATTCATTGAGTTTTGGATGATTTTGGATTGATTTTAAGGTGAAAAAGGGTTTTCAGATCGACGAGCGAAATTACAGTTCTTACAGCGAAACTGCGATCTTCATTCAGCGAAACTATGGTTTATTTTGGATCTGAAGTTGTTTTTTAGAATTTCAGCGAAAGTATCTCTTTGAACGAAAGTTCAGCAGTGTTTTTGATCAAGTATCAAGCGAAAGTGCTGCCGAAACTATATCTGAACGAAAGTTCAAGCTTGTTTCCTGCGAAATTAGCAGCGAAACTAAGCAATTGTTGTCTTTGATTCAAGCGAAAGTGCTGCTGAAATTTCAAGAGAAAGTGTCTGAGTTTGCGAAAGTATTTGTTGTAGCGAAACTATTAAGCAGGCTTACTTTCTCAGCGAAGTTGTTAGCGAATTTGTCAGCGAACTTACCAGCGAAATTACCAAACTTTCTGCGAAATTATCATGTCAAAACTAACTACTCTCACACTTGCGGATCTTGAAAGTGTTGCTCCTAATAGACCTCCAAGACTCATTAATGGAGATAATTTTGAAGATTGGAAGAGATGTCTCAAGGCTTTCTTTTTCTATACAGATCATAATCAATGGGAATCGATTATTTCAGGTCCTCATATACCTACGGTTACAGTTGGTGATGTCGTTTCTCAGAATAAAGATCCATCTTCTTATACTGAAAGAGATCTGAAACTGATTGATCGTGATCAAAAAGCATTTGGTGCTCTAACTCTCTGCTTGGCTCCTGACATCTACAATCGTTTTGCAGAGCATAAAAATGCTAAATCCCTTTATGATGCTCTCTGTGAATTCTTTGATGGGAATGCAGATCTGGTGAAAGACAAGAGTATTCAAGCTGAAAAGGAGTTTAACTCGTTTGTAGGATATAAGAATGAAAGTTTGACAGATCTTACAAATCGATTCTTAACTGTCTCAAGCACTCTGAAGAAATATGATGAAAGACTCTCCAACAGCGAACAAGTTAACAGACTTCTCGATTCTCTTCCACCACAATGGAGTCTTCAAGTGAGGATGCTCAAACAAGAAAGAGGTTTTACAGATTACAAGCTGATGGATATCATTAATAAATTGAAATCTTTTGAGTTGGATATGAAAAGAAGAGAATTTAACCAGACTATGATGCCCACACCTGGTTTTTCTCAAAATGCTGCTTTATTGTCATCCGCTGCAAACTCTCACATTCAGAATCCAATTCAAGGAGGGAGCAATTCAAGTAATTTCTCAAGTGGTAGTAATCATGTTGGAAAGGAATTGGGAAATTCTAAGGTGAATGCTGAAACTACTATTCCATCAGAAACAATGGCTCTTTTTGGAATGTTTGTTCAGAGCTATGAAGCTCTTGTTGCTGGTGAGTTGAAGGGTAAAGGAATGACTATGGAGGATATGTATCAAGTTGATCCTGATGATTTGGAAGAGACTGACATTCAATGGCAAATGGCAATGTTAACTTTAAGAGCTCGGAGGTTTATGGAAAGAACGGGAAGAAAGAACTTCGGTGGTCAATCATCAACCTCAAAACTAGGATTTGACAAGTCAAAACTGAGATGCTTCAACTGTAAACAATTGGGACATTTTAAACGTGAATGTCCATTACCAATTGTAACAGATCCTAGTAACACTGGAGTGCCAAGATTGACAGAGAAAGTAAAGGAAGAGGGAAATTCGAAAAAGGAGTCAGCCTTGATTTCTAATTTTGACTGGAGTGCAGAGGTAGAAGAAACCAGATCTGAAATAAATCATGCTTTAGTTGCTGAGATTGTGAAAAGTGATGAGATGGAAGTTGAGAAAGATGAGTTTGTGCTGTTTAAAGAATTCAAAGGAGAGAATGAATCTTCAGTAAAAGAGAAAGAAGAGAAAGATGATGGAGAGAAGAAAGAGAAAGCTACAGATTCAAAAGCTGTGAAAGGAAAAGAGAAGGATGATGCGGCCGCTACTGTTGAGGAAAGGAAATCGAGTACTCCAGTATGCATGTGCGATAAAGCTTTAGCTGCCGAAAAGATGGTAATGGGACTTCCTTATGAGGTAATACAGGATATGTGTTCATCTGCTTGCAAAATTAGACTTTTTGGGGTTTATAAGGCTAATCGTTTGTTAATTGATAATGAAAAGGATTTAAAACGAATTAATGATGAACTTAAATTGAATGAATCAAAATATTTTGTGAAATTAAATGAGGCTTTAAAAGAAACTGATCATTTAAAAAGAATTGTTTTGGAAAGGAATGTAGAGATTAATACTTTGACTGAACGAGTTGCTCTGGCTGAATTTGAAGCAAGCAAACTTCAGTCAAAGTTAGATAAATGGACTATTTCTGGAATGAAACATGATGATCTTTGTAAATCTCAACGGGGAGCAAGAATTAAAACTGGTTTGGGTTATGAAAATGTACAGGTTTATCCTCCTCCTAGTACATATTGTTATTCTCCTATGCCTGTTCCTCATCCTTCTAATGATTTAATCAAATCAGATACTGATAGTATGTCTGCAGGTTTAGTTGGGAATAACTCTAAGTACATTCGTGAAGACTACGACTATGGACCAACTAGTGGGCTTGGATGCACTAGTTCTAGTACACCTGAAAAATTGCAGTCTGTTTTAGATAATAAGTCTAGTTTAAATTCAGTATTTGTTTCTAGTTCAAATGTAACAGACTTGAATGTCTCATGTTCTCCTGATTGTTCTATTTCATCTTGTAATTCAAATCTTAATAGTGATGATTTTTGTTCTGGTTTTGAATTGAATGAATCTGATGTTTCACCAAAAGAATCTGAGGTTTCACATAACACAACTGAGCAACTTAAAACTAATTCTTTTGAAAAGTTCTTTTCTCAACCTATTCCATCTTTTATACCATTAAATATGACATCTTCAGAAAAATGCAGTTCTCCTTCTTCTGAAACTAGTACCAATGGTACGAGTTTTACTGATTTCTCAAAAGAATCAAGCTATGATTTTGTAAAGAATAATTCTGAGTCAAATAAACAAAAACATCATGAGATGTATGAGACATTCAGTGATGTTGATTCTAGTTTGTCTGAATGTGATGAGGAGATTATTATTGATCCTATTTTTACCTCATCACATCATCGATCTAGATTCAAACATCATTGTTTCAGGTGTGGTGAAGAGGATCATCTTATCAAAAATTGCCCTTTGATTGAAAGATCCTCTAATAGAAATTGTTTTGGGAATAAATTGACAAAATTGGTTAATAATTTCTTTCATAAAAAATCAGCTTCTTTGAAAACAAAGGTTGTTCAATCTTGGGTTCCTATTACTCCTGGCTAAATGATTTGTTTATTCATTTCAGGGATCTTCTTCAAAGAGTGTAAACAGTCTGTGGCATGTTGATAGCGGCTGTTCCAAACACATGACTGGATTAAAAGATTTGTTGACTAATTATCGAATTATCAATGGAGGATATGTGGCATTTGCTGGAGACAAGAAGGGTGGAAAAATGATTGGACAAGGAGAAGTTACTAATGGCTCTCTTACTCTTGAAAAAGTCAACCATGTTCCTGAATTGGCATTTAATCTTCTGAGCGTCTCTCAAATTTGTGATAAAGATATTCCAGTTCTATTTAAATCTGACGAGTGTTTATTTTTGAAATCAGAGATAGCTGTTCCAGAAGATTTAATTCTCATGCGTGCTCCAAGGAAACACGATACATATCTTCTTGATATGAATTCTAATGAGTCAAAAGCTACTGCAACTTGTCTTCTTTCAAAAGCATCAACATCTGAGTCACTCTTGTGGCATCGTCGATTGGGCCATGTCAATTTTAAGATAATTAATAAATTAGTAAAGAACAATCTTGTTAGAGGACTTCCTTTAAAAGATTTCTCTGTGTCTGAAAAATGCATGGCATGTGCCAAAGGGAAACAACATAAGAAATCTCATAAGCCTAAACTTTTAAATAGCATATCAAGTCCTCTAGAGTTGTTACATACTGATTTATTTGGGCCAATTAGTGTTAAATCCATTGCTAAAAAGTCTTTCTGTCTTGTTGTTACAGATGATTTTTCACGTTATTCATGGGTGAGATTTCTTGCTCACAAAAGTGAAGTTGCTGAGGAACTGCAGAAATTAATCATTTCAATTGAATCAGTCAGTAAGAAAAGAGTTATGGGATTAAGAAGTGACAATGGCACTGAATTTAAAAATCAGATTCTTGATTCATTTTGTGCTCAAAAAGGGATCGTGAGACAATTTAGTGCTGCAAGAACACCCCAGCAGAACGGAGTTGCAGAAAGAAAGAATCGTACTCTTGTGGAAGCTGCTCGTACAATGTTGATAGAATCATCACTACCTGTCATTTTCTGGGCTGAAGCTGTTAATTGTGCTTCTTATGTTTTAAACAGAGTGCTAATTGTGAAAGACAAAGTGAAGACTCCTTATGAACTTTTTCATAAGAGGAAGCCACTAATTGATTTCTTTCGCCCATTTGGATGTTCTTGTACGCTTCTGAATACTCAAGCTCAAAAGACTAAGTTTGGGGCTGTTTCTGATGAATGTTACTTTGTTGGATATTCTTCTTCACAAAAGGCATATCGAGTTTACAACAAAAGAACACGTATTGTTCAAGAGTCCTTTTATGTTGATTGGCAAGAATCAAATCCTACTGAAGTTAAATCTGAACCTGCATGGTTCTTTGATTCTGATACTGTGTTCAATTCATTCAATTTGCCAGTTTTCGATGATGATATGTCAAGTCCTTGTACTCAAACGAATATTATTCCATCATCTTCATCGTTGTTTCATCAATTCCACAAGTAACTGATGCTGTTTCAATTGATGTCAGCTCATCGTCTCCGATGCCTGATCAAGCACCATTATCTGATTCTTTATCACCTACATCTCTTAACTCACCTGATTCATCACCTGACATTGTTCCATCTTCACCTTCATCTACTCTTTCTCCGGCGGCTGATACTTCTTCAACTATCTTTCCTTCTTCTGGAGATTATAAAACTTTGAAAGATCATCCACTTGATAATGTAATTGGATCTGTTTCTGATGGTGTTCGTACTCGAAGTCAATCTGGTCTGATTAATGTTTGTCTTTTCTCATGCTTCATCTCTCAAATTGTTCCTAAAATGTTCATGCTGCTTTACAAGATCCGTGTTGGGTAGAGTCTATGCAATTGGAACTTCAACAGTTCAGGAAACTTAAGGTTTGGACTTTAGTTGATTTACCTCCCAACAAGTATCCAATTGGTACAAAATGGGTATTCAAGAACAAACCAGATGATCGGGGCGTGGTGGTGCGAAACAAATCTAGACTTGTCGTGCAAGGCTTTGCTCAAGAAGAAGGTATTGATTATACAGAAGTCTTTGCTCCAGTTGCTCGTCTTGAAGCAATCCGTATATTTCTTGCTCATGCTGCTCATAAACAATTCAAAGTGTACCAGATGGATGTGAAATGTGCTTTTCTCTATGGCGACATTGATGAAGAAATATATGTGTGTCAACCACCAGGCTTTGAAGATCCTGATTTTCCTGATAAAGTGTATAAACTTGATAAATCTTTGTATGGACTTCATCAAGCACCCAGAATCTGGTATGAGACTCTTACACAATATCTTTTAAGCAATGGTTATTCTCGTGGTACCATTGATATGACCTTATTTAAAAAGGAGGTGAATGGTGAAATGATCTTTGTTCAAGTATATGTCGATGATATTATTTTTGGATCTACAAACTCTAAGTTGTGTAGAGAGTTTGAAGAAGTGATGAGCCAACGGTTTGAAATGAGCATGATGGGAGAAATGTGCTTCTTTCTTGGTTTGCAAGTTGAACAACAGAAAGACGGAATTCTTATTCATCAAGAGAAGTACATTAAAGATATTCTGAAGAAATTTAAAATGGATGATGCGTCTACTGAATTGACCCCCTTTACTGCTCAGACGTGTCTCACTCCAGACGAGAATGGAAAACCAGTTGATCCTCATCTTTTTCGTTCTATGATTGGCTCTCTCATGTATCTTACTGCAAGTCGTCCTGATATCACTTTTGCTGTTGGTTACTGTGCTAGATATCAGTCGGCTCCAAAGGAATCTCATGAGAAAGCTGTCAAACGAATTTTTCGTTATCTCAAAGGATCATCTCGTCTCGGACTGTGGTATCCATATGGTGGAAATTTTGATTTACATGCTTATTCTGACAGTGATTCCAATGGTTGCAGGTTAAACAGAAAATCTGTGTCTGGAGGATGTCAATATTTGGGTAATTGTCTGGTATCTTGGCAGAGCAAGAAACAAACAACAGTTTCTCTTTCTACAGGGGAAGCTGAATATATTGCTGCATCTAGCTGCTGCTCTCAAATTCTCTGGATACAACACCAAATGATTGATTATGGAATCAATTTCCTTCATACACCTTTATTCTGTGATAATGAGGCTGCCATTGGAATCGCTAAAAATCCTATTCATCATTCTCGCACAAAGCATATTGAAACCCGAATTCATGCGATTCGTGATGCTCAAGAGAAGGGTTTCATTAATATTATTCCCATTGACACTAAAAATCAAAAGGCTGATCTTTTCACAAAAACGTTTGACAAACCTCGTTTTTATGAATTGATTTCTATGCTTGGGTTAATATCTTTTTAAATTTTTATTTTCTATTTCTTTGATAATAATTTAAAAAAAAAAACAATAAAAACAAAAATAAAATTTTTTAGTTCCAATTTTTCTATAATTATTGACATATGAAAATAAAAATTTGGGGGAGTAATATCAGTATTTTGAGATCGGATTTAACATGATGAGAAATGATTGTATATTCTCTAAATATTTCTTATCTACATGACCAGTAATTCTATGAGAAATGATAGTAACTGTCTCTAGATTCTGTTTCATAATAAAAAAAAATATAAGGAAATGGATCAAATTCTTTGACGATATGCTTGATAGACTCAGCCTGATGAATGAAGTAGACAGCAGCTTTATGGTTAAATTAAACTTTAAGCTTAAGAATGCCTGGATTTACTCATTCATTTTGGATTGAACAAAAACTGAGTCCTGACAAAAATGGATTGAGAATGAATCTTTCGTTCATTGTGCTTTGTTAGTCATCATTCTCTGCTGTTTTATTTTTGTGTTAAGATGTCTTGTGTCTGTGCTTATCTCCTTTGCTGTACGAAAGTACTGACCTGGAGTGATGATCTCCTCTGCTGTACGGTAGTACTGACCTGGAGCTCTCATCAGCACATGTTCAAATGGTTATCTCCTCTGTTATACGTGAGTATAGATCTGGAGCTCTCACCATTTTGATATAATTATGTCAAATCATCTTATCGATGAATTTCTCTCAGAATGAAATATTTTGTGTAGAATCTTTATATACTTTTTCAAAAGTTTGCTTTATGAAGATTGATTCATAATTCAATAAATCCTGAGGTTGGGTGAGGGTTTTTACCAAATGATTGTGGGGTCTTAGCATTCTAAAGCATCTAATCGAACCTTAAATGAATCATAAGCTGTTGATTGAAAAAGGATAAGGCATGAGTTTAAAGTGGATAATTATATCAGCAATCGTTATTGATTTGTTCTAATTTCTGTGATTTCTGTGCAGATTGTGATCAGATCTTGTTTTCAGTATGATCTCATGACTGGTAGATGATTTTTTAATCATCATTATGTTCTAAAATATTTAGAGAATGTGATCTCTGATTATTTTAGATCTCATTATGTGATGTGCTTCCCTTGAGTATTATTGATAATAAAATAAAAAAAAAATAATAATAATAAAAAAAAAAAATAATAATAAAAAATAAAAATAAAAAATAAAAAAATAATAATAATAATAAAAAAAATAAATAAAAAAAATAAATAAAAAATAAATAAAAAATAAAAAAATAAAAATAAAAAATAATAATAAAAATAAATAAAATTTTGGTGCGAAATTATTCTTTCGCTGACTGTTTCGCTAAGCGAAACTGCAATTTCGCTAGGTTAGCTTATAAGTTGTTAACCAGTTATCTTTTAGCGAAATTACAGTTTCACTGAGCGAAACTGTACATTCGCTTGACGAATTTATAGTTTCGCTGCCAGCGAAACTATTGACTATATAAGTCAACTTTGTGAAATTTTCTTCATAACTTCGCAAGTCTGATTCAAGTTGACAGTTAGGGTTTTTAGGCTACTTTCACGGCGATATTGATTTGAAATTGGTTTTTAGACCGATTTTGAGTGATATTATCTTCAGATGTGAGTTTCGAACTTGAATTGAGCATTTAATCTGGATTATATCTTTGTTCTGTGAAGCGATTTGGATTTGTCGCTTCGGTGGTTTCGCTGTTCGTTCAGCGAAACTACCGAAGTTTCAGCGAAATTGAACGAAAGTTCACTGTTTCTCAGCGAAACTGTAAAGTTATGCTGTCCGAGCGAACTTAACAGTTTCGGCACATCTTATCTAATTTCGCAAAGGCTAATCCTTATTTCACAGTTTCGTCTATAATTTCTCAAGTCAGCGAAACTAATTTGTAACAGCGAATCTAAGTTAATTTCTGGTGAAACTAGTTGCGAAACTACTTTGAATCATTCTAATCTTGTAAAAAATCCTTTTTGTTCTGCGAAATTAACAAGTTTCTATGAGCGAAACTATAGTTTCGCTTGTCGAAACTGTTTGATTTCCTTGACGAAATTGTCTTTAATTCAGCGAATCAATCATGTATTAGTGAGCGAAACTGTTGTTTCGCATGCCGAAATTAATTATTTTTTGTTTGTATCTTATTTTTCTTATTTTCAGTATTTCTTATTCAAATTTATTTGTTGATCTTTTCAGATTATTATGGCGAATCTAAAGTTTGACGAGAGGAATAATATTACTGCGATATTAGATGATACTTTGCCTAAAGCGGCCGGATTTCGAGATTGTATTCGATGGCTCCAACGATCACCCATTGCATATGCTATTTCTCATTCTCCCACTATATATGATCTTCACATTAGAGATTTTTGGAGGTCAGCGGAATACAACACCGGAGGAGATGTTCAGAGGATCACAGCTAGGGTACTTGCTCATGATATATCTATTACTGCTGAAGATGTGTCGAGGATTCTTAGACTGGACGATGATACTGGTAATGAGGTTGATATGACAGAATCTGAAGTATTCCAATCTTTCCGGCAAATGGGATATGAGGGACCAGTTTTTGGGTCGAGGAAAGAGATTAAAAAGTCATTTCTATCTAAAGAATGGAGATATATAGCTCACGTGTTTATTATGTGCTTAGATCACCGTAAGGGTGGATCAGATGGACTCAATCTTGACTGGGCCAAAGCAATGGTGATATGCTGCAAAGGAGAGAAGGCAAATATTGCTAGATTGATTTTCGCTTGTATGGCAGAAAACGTGATGGCAGTGAAAAAGGATAAATGGTTGTTATATCCTCGTTTTATTCAGATGATGATTGATGATTTGATTCCAGATGTTCCTAAACATGGTGAAGTTAAGAGATTGGTTCAGATGAACCCTCGGATATTTGCAGATTGCTGTGCTATACGCCATGATTTCAGCGGTAAAATAACCCATCTCTGGGAGAACATGTATCCACCAGAGCGATGGAATTACATCAGACGAGTGGATGAGTCTGAAAATAAAAGAGCTGAGGAAACACGGGTGAAACAAGCTGATGCAGCTAAGAAACGAAAGAGATATGCAAAGGAGAAAGACTATGATTTTGAAGAAGACATTGATACACAAGCTGAAGAGATAAGGGTGGAGAAGGAACGAAGGTCTAAAAAGAGGACTGACTTTGTAGAACCTGAACGGAGATCAAAACATAGACATGAGGGTTACACAGCTGGGAAAGAAGCAAGTGCTGGTCTTGATGAGGATATGATTCGTGGTCTAAATACTTCATTGGCTAATGAGTTAAGTATGATAAAGACCAAACTGATGAATCAAGAGATTCGGGAACAACAGAAAGATGAGATCATGGATGGAATGAAGAAGATGTTGATTGATCAAAACAGCTTGATTAAGAAGTTATTTGAAGAGATCTCACAGATGAAGACTGCTGCTGGCCTACCCAGTCAACTAACTCAATCGGAGTTAGATGATATGACTGATTTATCTAAGTACCCATTCTTGAATGTTGGTACCTCATCAAAGGTAGGAGAGGGCACCTCTGGAGCAGCTGATCCTGAAACAAGAGAACAAGAGATTCCAAGAGAAGAGGATGAAGTGGCTGGTAGAAATGATGAAGATGAGATAGTTGAAGCTGAGTTTGTGAATCTACAGTTTGACTTTGATAAAGATATTGTGGGAGAAGAAGTGATTGTTAAAGCTACTCATGAGGAGACATCAGATAAAGGTAAAAGTTTGATTGATGAAGAAGAAGAGGAGGATGAGCAGTTGATTGATTATGATTCTGAGCCGGAATTCTATGAAGTAGATGAAAGACCTCTTGTGTATGTGGCTAAGAAGGGAGAGGATGAGAATGATGTGTTTGAAATGGATAAAAGTGATTGGTTGATAAAAGAGAAGGAGGCTGAAGAACTCACCCCTCTGTTTCAAAATTTAGAGGGTTTGAACAGAAAGGAAGCTGACAAGAAGATAATCAGCTGGTGTTATAATCCTTTCTTGAAGATGTTTTTGATTAAAAGACGAGGAGGCAATATCAGTTACATGCTCAAGAGGAAGGCGTTTAAGACCTTGCCTAAGTGGGATCTGAGACGATTAGCTACATTGCCTTTGATTAATGCTAATTTAAGTGAAAGGGCAGAATTTCTGGAGAAGGAGATTAAAAATGGTCTAAATGATAATTTTGAATCATTTGGTTTTATGAAGGCTGAACGAAAGAGATCCAAGAAAGACAAAGACTGGGAGACAGGGAAAGGGAGAATTGTGCTGAGAGTTAAACCGCCTAAGACTGTGAACAGAGTAAGACTGGCTGATCCTCTTCCTCCTCGTTTACAGGACTTTGAGAAGTGGTTCTATGATAATAACACCGGGGAGGCTGTGATTAGAGTTAAACAAGGAAGAGAATTTAGGGTGTTTGACCCAATGGAGTTATTCAGCTTTTGTGATGAAGATCTTTTGATTCTATGTGAAAATCATATAAAGGCGGGGGCAGGTGAGGAAACAAGGAAGGAGGCAAGCTTGTTTATGAATGTGGCGAATAAAATAAGGGGAGTTCGGGCAGAGGTGAAAAGTTTGGCTGAAAAGGTGAGAGCACAAGATGATCTGGCTATGGATATTCAAGACTTAACTAGGCAGTTTGCTGAAGCTAGTGGTCATTCACATGAAGCTGATGAGGCAGGAACTAATCTTGGAGAATCAGTGGCTGAAGCTTCTCAAGACATTGCTGCAGGAGGAGCTGAAGACAGATCTACAGCAGCTGAGGAAACGGGAGCTGAAGAGCCGAACGAAGAGCAGTGAAGACAGTGAGGTCCAACCTAGGGGGAGTATTGAAGATCATGATAGGTTGGACTCACTTTAGTATAGATGTTTACTTTTCAATGTAATAGGACTTGTGTTAGTTTCAGTTTGTATTTTGATAGTTATAACAGTTTTGGCAGTCCAGCGAAACTGTGAGCGAATCTATAGTTTCGCTCACAGTTTGCTGTTTTGGTTCACCCGGCGAACTTATGTTCTGCCGGGCGAAACTGTAGTTTCGGCATGACAGTTTCGCTTGTAGCGAAACTGTCAGCGAAACTATGACTGCTATATATAGTTTTGTTATTTCATTTTGCATGATAAGTTTGCAAAACCCAAAACGTGGAATTATGTTGCAAACTATTATTCTCAAGCAGTTGCTTATTGAAATACATTGTGCTTATTGATATTGAGTGAGTTAGTTCATTTGCATTTCAAATATGTCTTGATTCTTCTTATTCTACTATTAATTGTTTGTTATTGTGCTTATATAAGTGATATTGATCAAACTATTCAATCAATTGTACTGTTTATCGATCATATGGACCAACACCATTTTTATATATAATATTATTATCATTAATAAAACCATTTTTAAGTTACAAATATCATAAATACATTTTTATCATTAATATAACTAGCCTAATAAAGTTGTTTTCAACCGAAACAAATTTGGGAACTCGGGGGCTAAGTGCAGGGACCAAATGTGATATTTTGCCAAACTAGGGCTGGGTATAAATACCCATATTCCAGCCCTAGCCACCATTTCATCTCTTCTTCTTTATTTTCTTCTTCTTCACCTTTTCTCCTCCTCCTTGCACCAAAACCGCCCATTTTTGTCGCGATTTCACCGGCAAGACCTCGGCTACAGCTGAGTCTACTCCATTCTTGCAGGTAGACGATCTTGGTCGTCCCTTTTCTTGCTTGTTTACGGCTGTCCATTTAGGGTTTCGGGTGTTCGGGGCCAACCCGAGCACATGAGGTCGTGTGGGTGCGTGTGATGTCTTTCTGCGTGTTCTTCTTGTTTGGGTGTGTTTGAAATGTGTTTCTGGAAGTCCTTGTGGCGTGAATCTCGTGCACGGAGCAGCCAAAGGCTGCTCTGCACTTTCTGCAGTCGCGAACCTGCTGTTCAGGCGACTGGGTCGACCATGCGACTGAGCCGTGCGACTGGGTGAGTCGTGCGACTGAGCCATGCGTCTGTGTCTATCATGCGACTGAGTTGTGCGACTGGGTGTGTCGTGCGACTGTGTGTATGCGTGCGATTGAGTCATGCGAGCGAATGAATGTGTGCGATTGAGTCATGCGAGCGAATGAATGTGTGCGATTGAGTCATGCGAGCGAATGAATGTGTGTGATTGAGTCATGCGACCGAATGAATGTGTGCGATTGTGCGTATATCGCACGGCTGAATGCCAGTCGTACGAATGGAGGTTCAATTGTACGAATGAAGCTAATTCGTACGAATGAAGGTCGATTCGTGCGTATGGATGTTGAATCATGCGATTGGGTTGTAACAACCGATTATTTATTATTCTAAAGCCGACGAAGGAAGAAAAAAAATAAAGTCCAAAGTCGAGGGACCAAACTCGCCAACGAAAGAAAGTCGGGTGAGTAGGAGTTTATAAGGGAGAGGGCAGACCTTACCCTCTGCCCCACACTCACAAATCAGCCAAGAAGAGAGAAAGAAGAGAGAAAGAAGAAGAAAAGAGGAAATGTGTCGGTTCGGGTTGGCTCGAGTGGCCAAAATCGTTGAGGAGCGAGTCAAATCGAAGCCCTTATCGTTGTGCTCATTTGTGTGAGTTCTAGGACCCCACTTTTACTTGTTTTCAACCGATTTTGGGGCTGGAAAGCATCGAAAACCCGTTTTTGTATTTGTGTGTTTATGACCCATTTTGGTGTGTTGCGTGTGATGCGCTTAGAGTATGTTTCCGGGCTTGTGTGTGCTTGTATGGTGTTGTGGTATGCATTCCTAAGGTCTAAGATGATTGATTTAGGCTTAGAATGGGTTTGGATGAGCTTGGAGGCCGAAAATGGCACATTGGGTTCGGGATGAACTCCATTCTGCATCAGCTAGGGCTAGGCGACCGAATGGAGGCCATATGGCCGATTGAGAGGTGATTGGGATTCATTCGCACGATTGAGGGCTCATTCGCACGACTAAGCTTTCATTCACACGATTGGGAGTCCAGTTGCATGGGGAGTCATACGACTGAGGGTCCAGTCTCATAGGTGCTTAGTCGCATGAGTCCATTCGCATGTGGTCAGTCGCATAGGTGCTCATTCGCATTAGTTCCATCCGCATATGGTCCATACGCACGACTGTGTGTTCATTCGCATAGATGCTCATCCGCATGAGTCCAATCGCATGATGTTCAGTCGCATAGAGGCCATGCGACTGAAGGGTGTCCATACGCCCGAATAGGGCTGTGGCACTCGAAGGAAAGTGTAGTTCGACTTCTGACTTTCGGGGGAAAGTGCAGATGTAAGTTTTGACGTAAAGGTTCCCGTAAGAGCATGTAAGATGACTGTTATGACCTTAGAGAGTATGTTGGGCATGATGATGATGATGTTGCATGTTTATGCATGTTATGCATGTATGATGTTGCCCTGTATGATGATGATGTCTGTGTATGATATGTTCCTTATTATGATGTATGTTTATCTTTCTTGTGGCTTTACGTGTCGTTTTAATAAATGAATGAAGTATTATGTAACGTAAAGTGAAAGATAATGAAAGAGGAACATGAAGTAAGAATGCATGCATTATTGAATGATTAATGAACGAAGGAAAGGCTTGCAAGCACATATATGAGGTGAGCAACCCTGTTGTTGCAAGAGACTCGGATAGCGTGCAATCGTTGAGATTTCCCATGAGGTGAGCAACCCTGTTGTTGCGAGAGACTCGGATAGCATGCTATCGTTGATGTTGCCATGAGGTGAGCAACCCTGTTGTTGCAAGAGACTTGGATAGCGTGCTATCGTTGATATTGGCAATGAGGTGAGCAACCCTATGGTTGCAACAGACTCGGATAGCGTGCAATCGTTGAGATTGCTAATGAGGTGAGCGACCCTGTTGTCGCAACAAACTCGGAAGAACGAACGTATGAAACGAACGAAAGTTAACGAATGTAATGAAAGATAATAATGATATTATCTGTGTATACGTATGATGAATGATCGCATGAGAAAAGGAATAGTTTTTAATGAAAGTAAAGTATGTTTTAATATAAAACTAGAACTCATTCAGCAATGCTGACTTTTTATATGTTTTCCAGTTGGCAGGTAATGATTGCTGAGGATGGCACCGCGAGGCTACTCGGCTCTTTTGGGATGGCATTCTTTTGATTAATGTTTTTGCATTGTAATGCGAACAAACTGTTTTGTAATGAATGTTGTATTAACTTGCAAAAGCATTTATATAGAAATGAAAGCTTATTTTAATGTTCTGCTGTGATGCTTATGAAATATGAATGTAAATATATGTTTTATGTGCGATGAATGACCAACTGTAGGCGTCCCGGGAACGGGGCCTTACAAGTTGGTATCAGAGCCAAAGTTTAAGTGAAACGGGTAAATTTTCAAAATAAACCTTAACTTAAACTGAGAATGGGACGAAAAGGGAATGGGATGCCAATCTGAGTAGTTGCGTGCCATCAGGTATTTTCATAAAGTTAACCGGTTTTATGTGCGCATGGTATGTGGTTATGTGTTGTATGTAGATTTAAATACTGATGTAGTCAGGACAGGTAATGCTTGGGGTATGAAGAGTAAAGTAAATGGCTAATCACAACTGGCCACTGTAATTAGGGACTTACTATACTTGACATAAACTAAGATGTTTCCTTAAATGAAAGTGTTGGTGTTTGAATCTTTCAGTGTGATATAGAGAATGGCTGGTGGTAGATCCTCTAAAGCTTCTAGGGGTGGAGGTTGTGGTGGGCCTGATGCTGATCTGCGACCTAAAAGAGGAAGGCCTAGAGTGGAGAAGGTGGTTCCTGAAGAACCTGAGACCCCTCGTCCGGAGGCTGGGGATGAGAGTGCAAACTTGAGGGCCTCGGTAAAGGAGGCTGTTGTTGAAGAAGTACATCAGGTCATGCAGACAATCTTACCGTCTGTGGTGACCGAAGTCATCAAGGCTGTGAAAGAGGGAGAAAGAAAGGAGAGAAATAGGGCCCCGGGGGAGCGGGAGCAACCGGAGCCTGAAACGATTTTCTCTGATAATGAGGAAGAGGAAGAAGATGAGCCCGTGCAAGAGGTGGTACGAGGCTGTCACTATGGGGCGTTTATGAGATGCAAGCCCCCAACTTTTGATGGAAACGGCACTGCTGCTGCCGCTCACTGGTGGGTCAGGGAAATGGAGGCTGTTCTTGATATCAACGAATGCCGTGAAGACCAGAAGGTGAAGTTCGCTACCCACTCTTTTGTGGATTCGGCTCTGTGTTGGTGGGACAACATTGTCCAAGCCGAGGGTAGCAGGGCCATTGGGAGGATGAGATGGTCTGAGCTGAAAAAGTTGGTGATTGAGGAGTTTTGTCCTCATCGGGAATTGGACAAGGTCGAAAGGGAGTTCTTGCAACTGGAGGCGGGAACCATGACACACCAACAGTACACCATAAAATTCAACGAGATGGCACGTCTTGTGCCGGATCAGGTGACACCTCTGTCTCGAAAGATCAAAAGGTATATTGAGGGTTTGCCAGCGGATATTCGTAGGCACATGATCGCTGCCCGGCCGAGCACGTTTAGGTCGGCGGTGGATTTGGCGGGGAGACTGTATGATGAGAGAACGGTGGTGGTGACTGAAGGTGGCAAGAAGAGCGGTGGTGATCGAAACTGGCAGAGGAAGAGGTTTGGTCGGGTTGATGACTCGACGGGTAATAAGAAGGCACGGGTGGATGACCGCCGTGTGGTCACGTCGAGTGCGGGATCGAGAAGGTGTGGCAAGTGTGGAAGGGAGCATAGTGGGGAGTGCAGGTTTGGGTCGAACTTGTGCTTCAAATGTGGGAAGGCGGGGCACATGGCAAAGGGCTGTCGTATGGTCCGATGCTATAACTGTGGTGAAGAGGGTCATATGAGAAAGGATTGTAAGAGGCCGACGGCTGAGAGCTCCGGGGCGAAGAAGACAGGAGGTGAAGGACCGAGGGCGAGCGCCAGGGCATTCACCATGACACAGGAGGAAGCTAGGACGGACCCTGATGTCGTGTCTGGTACGTTCTTGGTGAACCAAACTTTAGCTTCTGTGTTATTTGATTCGGGTGCTAGTAAAAGTTTTATTTCTGTTGCTTTCTATGCTAAGCTGCCCGTTAGTAGTAGACGTGTTGATGCGCCCTTTGATGTAGAAATTGCCATAGGTAAGTCTACTAGGATTTCTAAGATGATAGAGAACTGTGATGTGGAGCTAGAGGGTCATAAGTTTCCAGTTAGACCGTTTGTGATGACCTTAGGTGGTTTCGATTTGGTTCTTGGGATGGATTGGTTAGCGGACTACGAGGCAAACATTGTGTGTCGCAAGAAGATGATTCAGTTGTCAGCGCCTGACGGGAGTTCGGTAATGGTTTATGATGATCTGGTCACGATGATTCCGAAAGTAATTTCGATGGCGGTGGCGGGAAAGTGTATGAGGCATGGATGTAGCTTACTTGGCCTATGTAAAGGATGTGGATACACCAACACCACAACTAATCGATGTACCGATTGTGTGTGACTTTCCAGACGTGTTCCCAGAAGACTTATCAGGAGCGCCACGTGACAGAGAGATCAAGTTTCAGATTGATCTGATACTGGGTGCCCAACCTGTTGCCAAGGCACCGTATCGTTTGGCTCCGACAGAGATGAAAGAGTTGATGGAGCAGTTGCAAGAGCTACTTGATAAGGGGTTCTGTTAGTGCTCTAGAAAGATTAACATGTTGTCTTTAGATGTATTTTTAATATTTTGTAATAGTATAGGGACTAGTTTTGTAATTAGTTAGTTCTTTTTTTATTATAAATAGCTTAGACTTACAGGTAGTAGGTAACTAGTTGAATTCGAACCTGCTTACATACTTTGTAATTTGTCTTTGCTTGATATTAATGAAACTATGAATTTTGTTGATATCTTGCTTGATTTGATTACTTTGTTTGTATTTCATTGAATTGTGTTCATACATCATCACAGATTGGTACATTTGATCCTATCAAATGGTATCAGAGCTGTTGGTAAGCTGTTAGTGAGTAATTTTTGAAGTTCTCGAACTCAAAAATTTCATTGAATCTGTGATTGATATACAATTCAATTGAAAATTTGTGAATTTCAGATGTGTTTCATCATCAGAAACATGATTTGAATCACAATTAGCAGTTAAATTCATCAAATTCAAGTTAATTTGTTGAATTTGTGTTCGAAAAAGGTTTATATTTTTCGGACTGAAAATCTAAAAATTGATTGATTTGTTGTTGATATTGAAAGAAATTGATGTTAGAAGAATGATTATCGGTATAAAACATGCTTAATTGGAAAGTTTCAATCCAATTCATCAACATTTGAAGAATTTCAGAAGATTTGAGTTAGTTACATTCATATGAACATGATGAATGTGGCGCATGAGTTGAGATTGGCTGAAAAATTTGTCTAAGTGTTAGGCGTTTGACTACTGTTTAGGCGCATTAACACTGTGTGGATGTTTTTTAGTTCAGACGTTTGACTATTGTTGAAGAGAAAAAGGCCAGACGCATCATCTTTGTTGAGACAGATTATAAGTGTTTAGACGTTTGACAACTGTTGAGGCGCTTTACAACTGTTTAGGCGCATTTCAACTATTTAGGCGCATGGAAACTGTGTAGGCTTTCAACTGTTCAGGCGTTTTAAAACTGTTTGGTCGCATCAACTTGGGCGTTTTGAAAAATTTTCCAAGGCATTCCCTTAGACGTTTCTCAACTCAGGCGCATCAACAGTTTGGGACTATAATCACTGTTCAGGCGTATCACCTTTGACACCTAGAATTTTTTTTAAAAAGGAAAATTTTTCAAAAACTTTTGCATTTAATTGTCTTAATTCAAAATCTAAAACAGCAAAAATATAAGAATGGTAAAATCAAAAGATTCTGAAAATAGAGTTCCAAAACTTAAAAATAGAGCTGATTTCAAAAATTGGTCTCTTAGGCTAAAACAACATTTTAATTCCATTGACACTGATCTTTGGAAATCTATAGAAAAAGGACCATACACTCCTATAATCACTCATGGGCCTGACAGAGGGTTTGTTTATACTAAAGATTCTCCAGAACCCTATCCTGAAGATGGTCTTCAAGGAGATGATTTGAAAAGAGTAAAGAATGATATCAAAGCACATTCCTTGATGTGTAAAGGACTACCTTTGGAAGTTCTTGTAATGCTTGATGCATATCAAACTGGATACACCTTATATAAAGCCTTAAAGTCCATTTGTGAAGGAGGCAAGGAGATTCAAAATCTCAAGAAACAAAAGTTGAAAAGACAATTAGAATTATTGCAACATTTGTTTGGAGAAACCATAAATCAAATGATGAACAGATTTGTTCAACTTACAACTGAGATGTCTACAGCTGGTATTAAGCCTGATCTTGAAGATCTAAATCTTAGACTACTCAATGCTTTACCCTCATCATGGAAACAAACAGTAACCTTACTAAAGCATATTGAGAAGTTCCTTATGGATCTAGATCTACTTATTGCCAAGATAGAGTCAGTAGAGATTGATGAAAGCTCAAGGAACAATGATAGAGCAACATCAATGTCTCAGTATCAGTTTGTTGCTTCTCCTGCAACCATTATTGAGAATGCATTTATGGAAAAAGTGAGAAAAGTACAGAAGAAGAGGGAGATTTGTTTGTTGGAGCAGGATTTTTCACTGACTCATCATTTACCAGTGCTCCTGCTTATACAACTCAGTCTCATTCTCAATCTCCTCCTAAATCTCAGTCTCACACATCTAATGTCCAAACAGAGACTTCTTCATCTAACTCTACTAAATCTAGCAAAGTTAAAGATGTGATAAACATCCTATTAGAGGATGAAGAGTCTAAAACTGCATTCACTGCATTTATGGCTAGTTTTCAAGCATATCAAGGTAGCCATTTAACTCAATTAGATTTTGTTTTGCAGGATTTGTTTGAGATGGATCCTGAATATGTTGAAGAGATGGACTTAAACTGGCAAATGGTGATGATTGCTTACAGGACACAAAAACATTCATATTTCAACAGGAAGTACAAGCCAAGTGCTAACAAAACTATTGGGTTTGACAAGTCAAAATCTAGATGTGTTAACTATAATAGTTATGGAAACCTCTCCAGAGAATGCAAAGCTCCAAGGAATAATGGAGGAAGTGCTCAATCAAGTTCTAGCAATCAAAGGTTTCAACCAGCTCAGAAGACTTTTCAAAAGCCTTATCAAAGTCTTCCTATGCTTGAGCTTAAAGATGAAACAAAATCATCTGATGAAATCAAGAAAGCTTTAGTAGTCAGCATTAAAGATGGTTATGATTGGAGTGCATATGCAGATCAGTTTACTAATGATTTAACATCAAGTTTATCTCTTATTGCAGAAATTCAAGGAGAAGATTGGTCAGAAAATAATGATCCAAAGGTGGAAAGTGAGAATGAAGAAGATGACTATGATTGGAGTGACAAGTCTGATCCTAAGGAGGATACAGATGATGTAGCTCTAATGGCACAGTCTGATCAACCAAAGGTTGACACTTCATCTTCAAAATCTGAAACCATATCTCCAAAATTCCCTGAAATCCCATCTAAAGTGAGAAAAACTCTGCACTAAATCATGCTATGAAGATGTTGAATACTATAGAAACTACTCATTCTAAATCTATGAGAAGCTAAAACAAGAAGATTCTATGCAGAGCAAACTAAAATCTGATCATAAAACAGCAGATCAAAAGATTATTGTAAAGATTCCTGAAGTCTGATGCAACCCAAAACAGCTTAAGTGTCTCAGCAACATGCACTAAGTACTGAAGTGAAGAATGCTTCGGAAGTTTTACACAAAGCATTAGAAAATACTCTAAGTGTAAAATCTTCCGAAGCCAAGACCAATATCTTCCGAAGCCAAATATGAAGTCTTCCGAAGCTTCAGAGACAAAGTCTTCCGAAGCCTCATCCTATGAAGACAGATTTCTTCCGAAGACTTTTAGTACACATGCTTTATCTGATGTACTGTTCCATAAAGCACCTTTTCCGCTGCATCTCTGTAAAGTCACCAACTTACATGAGTTGGTGAAAAGGGCCTTGCTTTTGGTAACTGTACATTGAGGTCTTGAGTATTCAACTTTCCACTTTATGTACTTTATCCTTTTTGTATTGTATAAGGATGTGAGCTATGGCATGTCATAGTCACAAGGTCAAAAGGCAGATATGCCTTTTGATCCTACAATTGATTTTGTTAGTGTCTAGTCAATTGTATCCAGCTGGCTTTCAAAGTATGGCCGGCTGTAGGTTGTAGTATAAGTATTTCAAGTTCTTGTATCTTTTCTTTATGCTTTGTAACACTTGTAAAAGAACTTGAGAAAGCAATATACTGCCTCCTTGAAACCCAACTCTCTTGTTCTGTCTCTTTACTTTACTTGTGTTCTTTGTATCACTTTGGTTACCCAGTTCACTGTTTGATTAGAGCTTAGTTATTCTCCTCATTGTGTTGTTGTGTTGTAATTGTGGTCAAGCCCTTAAACGGTCCTGCAATTGGTATCAGAGCTTTCCAGGCTCTTGATATAAGATCTAACCATCTTAAGATCCCTCACACACACAAAAGCTAAACTCTTCAAATGGCTGCCATCTCTAAGACTGATATGGAGACTGGAACCATGAACAAATCCCCACTGATCACTCTTGATGATTTTGACACCTGGTGCATGAGGATGGAAGGCTTCATCAGGTCTCTTGATTCAAGAATGTGGGAATCTGTTGAGAATGGACCTTTCATACCCAGCACCCCCTCTGCTACTGGTGCTGGTATGATTCCTAAAGATGTGGCCAACTACTCAGATGAAGATAGAAAAAGAGTAGAGATTGATAGGAAGGCCATGACTGCTCTTCAGACTGCTCTCCCAAACTCTGTATACAGAGGCTTCAAGAAGTGCAAGACAGCCAAACAGCTGTGGGATGCACTGAAGCTGATGTATGAAGGCTCCTCTGAAGCCAAGGAGAACAAGAAAGATCTTCTGAAGCAGCAGTTTGAAAATTTCACCTTCAAAGCAGGTGAGACCATGACTCAACAATACTTCAGGTATGTTGAGATTGTGGATACCCTAGTGGATGGAGGAGTTCCTCTTGAGAACAGGGACATTGTAAGGAAGTTCATGTCCTCACTTCCTAGGCAATGGACACACTATTGTGTGGTGATCAAGAGGACTGAGAACCTTAAGACTCTTACTCTTACAGAGTTGTATGGATTCTCAGTGGATACCAGATGGAGATGAACATGCAAGGTTCATCTGGCAACTCCAACAATCAAATGGGTTCAGCCCTTCATGTGGTTGAAAGGGACAGCATAGAACCTCAACATCATCTCTTATGCTACCCTGACAACTCACAAAAGGGTCCTTTCATCACCTTCCCGGAGACACCAAGGGAGAACTTTACTCAAGGAAGCCCATTCCAAGAGACAAGTTCTTCTCAAGCCTTTGTGTCTGCAGATGAAAGCTGTGGGAATTATCTCTTCACTCTTGAAGACCTGGACTGTATCCATCCAGATGACCTGGAATACATGGAGATAGTTCAGCAGATGGCTCTCCTCACTCACAGAGCCAAGAAGTTCTACAAGAGGACAGGAAGAAGATTTCCAAGCAATGCTACCAGCAGTAAGTTTGGGCTGGATAAAAGCAAAGTTAAGTGTTACAACTGTAACCTTATGGGTCACTTTGCCAGGGAGTGTAAGGCACCTAAAGCAAATGGGGGCCAAACACAACCCAGACCAAACTTTACTGACAAAGCTCCTCAAGCTGAGAAGACAAAGCAACATGCTGCTGTTGCTGTTGAAGAAGGAGGCTTTGACTGGAGTTTTCAGGTGGAGGATGCTTCTCCAAACCAAGCACTGATGGCTGACCATGATGAAGCCAAGGTATTGGAACATCTTTGCTCCCCTGAATGCATTGCTAAAGTAAATAGATACAGGTCCTATAACCTAGAGATGAGATCTGATCTTGAGTCATTAAACATATTAAAATCTGATTTTAGAAAGTCTGAAAATGATTACAAGTTAAAGATAGAAGACTTGGAGAAAACCATTTCAGTACTAAAACATGAACATACAGATTTCAGAACTCAGATCCAAGATCTCATCACTAAGTTAACTGAGTGCCAGGCTGAGCTTGTGATCAGCAAAGCCAAGGCAGAAAGAGTGTTCTTGAAGAAGAGACCTTCAAGAACATGATATCCTCATCCCTGCACAACAAGGTTTGTTATCAAAATAGACAGGGACTAGGATCAAATGAGATAGCTCCTCCACACACAATCTTGTCTGTAAGATCTCCTAGGTGTGGAACTTGTGAAGATGAGCTTCCTCTCATAGATCCTGTAAGTGAGGATGATGAAGAAGTGATAGTGAAGAATTCCTCTGAGAAGAGTGAAGAAGAGGATTCTTCCAAGGGCCACTATCCTTCTGAGGAGAAGAAATCAACTGTGATGACCAAGTCCAAAAGAAAGAACTTGATCAGAAAGAGCAAAAGAAAGGCAAAGAAGGCTCAAGAAATCAAGGCTACTTTTGATGCTAAGCAGAAACAAGTTTTTATCTCTGCAGGTTTCAAAGTAGTAAGGACTGAAGACATCAACCAAGACTCCTTAGCTAAGAGTCATGGTTCTTGTTCAAATCATCTCAGTGCCAAGAAGAAGACTGAGCTGCTGTGTACCACTGCTGCACAGCCTGGACCATCAAACTCCAAGAACAGTTCACAGCCCAAAGGAACTGTCTCAGCATCTACCAAGATGAAGGTGGAGAGGGGATGTGACCAAAGTCAGTCTTGCTCTCAAAGGGAGACTTCTTTGAAGAAGAAAATGTTATGTGTCATGTGTGAAAGTACTTCTCACATTGCTAAGGATTGCCCATACAATCCTAAAAGTACTGTCCACATGACTAAAACAAAGACTTCAAAGAGTCTCAAGAATCTCAAGCTTCGGAAGGAAAGTCTGTTTCCTTCGGAAGCTCCAAATCAAAGAAGGAGGTAAGTGGAAAATTACCTTCGGAAGCAAAGTTGGTCTCGGAAGAAAGGAGTTCTTCCGAAGCACTAAAGTCTGCTGCAGTGACTGTAGACTCTTCCGAAGGATCAGTCATCAAAACTTATGAAGTTCTAAAAGCTTCTAAGGTTTTGAAGGTCAAGTCCAAGACTCCAAAGGTGGTGTGGAAGTCTAAGAAAGACCAAATGACTGAGGTTTCTCCATCAACAACAGCTGAAGATCCCCATAGTACAACCATAGGATCTATTACTGTTGCATTACCTTCTATTACTGTTAATGAGCCCAAGACAAGTAAGGCTTGGGTTTCCAAATGTAACTAATCATCTTCTCTGTGCAGGAACAGCTCAAGACCAACAGGAATGTCTGGATAATTGACAGTGGCTGTTCCAGGCACATGACAGGCAATAGGTCTCTACTCCATAATTTTGAGAGAATTGATGGAGGACCAGTTGCTTTTGGAGGAGATGAAGGTGGTTACATTTCTGGAAGGGGCAAGGTCACAAATGGTAAGCTCAGCATTGAGAAGGTAAACTTTGTTAAGGAGCTTGGGTACAATCTTCTGAGTGTATCCCAATTTTGTGATCAGAGTCATAACATGCTCTTTACTGAGCATGAGTGCATTGTTCTCAAACCTGGTGTGGTCATTCCTCATGAGCATATCCTGCTCAGAGCCCCCAGGAAAGGGAACATGTACAAGATGGATTTGCAAGAAACATCTCCCTCAGGAGAAGTTTCATGCTTTCTATCTAAAGCAAATAGTGATGAGTCTTTCCTATGGCATAAAAGAATGTGCCATGTAAACTTTAAGAACATGAATAAATTAATTAAACATGATCTGGTAACTGGAATGCCAAAGAAAGAGTTTACTAGTGATGATCATTGTGTGGCATGCCTGAAAGGGAAGCAACACAAAGTATCTCACAAGCCTAAGGAAAAGAACTCCATCACTACTCCCCTACACTTGTTACATATGGATCTCTTTGGCCCCACCAGTGTAATGAGTTTAGGAAGGACCTCTTACTGTCTGGTGATCACAGATGATTTTACAAGATTCACTTGGGTCTTCTTCCTTAGAACTAAGGATGAAACCCCTGAGATTCTGAAGAATTTCATCTTAAAAGTTGAGAATCAATGTGATCACAAGGTCAAAACCATAAGATGTGATCAAGGAACTGAATTCAAGAACCAAATCCTTGATGCATTTTGTGATGAAAAAGGTATTACAAGACAATATAGTGCTCCCAGGACTCCTCAGCAAAATGGAGTTGCTGAAAGGAGAAACAGGACACTTATTGAAGCTGCAAGAACTATGTTGTCTGACTCTAAACTGCCTATCACCTTCTGGGCAGAGGCAGTCAATACTGCTTGCTATGTGCAAAACAGAGTTTTAGTAGTTAAGACACATGGTAAGACTCCTTATGAACTTTGGCACAAGAGGAAACCTTTCATTGGTTTTCTCAGGTCATTTGGATGTCCCTGCACCATCTTGAATACCAAAGATCAAATTGCCAAGTTTGCTGAGAAATCAGATGATGGACATTTCATTGGATACTCTTCTCAAGCTAAAGCTTATAGAGTATACAATCTCAGAACTAGAATTGTTGAGGAGTCAGCCAATGTGACTTTCAATGAGCACACTCCCTGTGTGGCTGGTTCTGGTCCGGATTGGCTGTTTGATCTTGATTTAGTTACCAACTGTTTTAACAAATCTTGTGAGCATGTTTCAGGATCTGCAGAAAATCTAAATACAGGTGATCCTGATCCAAGATTTGAGCTAGGAAGATCTTCAACTCATACATCTTCAGCTCCAGTTGGAACTACTTCAGCAAATGAGGTTTCTATCAGCACAACAATGACAAATTCAGCTGATACATCTGGCATGCCTTCAAATTCCAGCTCAGAGGCCTCTCAACCAGATAAAGATACCTCACTTGTAGAAGACAACAATGGTGATGGTGATAGTGATCAGGAATTCCTTGATGCTAATAACCACACCATAGATGACAACATCAATGATGTCTCACACTCATTGGATCAAGTTAATCTTGATAAGTGTGATAATGTGGAGGGTGAATCTTCAGGACCAGATTTAAATTTCTCAAATTTAGATCTTTCCCAGCAACTTGCTGTGATCCCTCAGCTAAGGATCCACAAGTCTCACCCCACCACAAACATCATTGGAGATGTTGTCACAGGGGTAAGAACAAGAGGACAAACCCATGAAGCAAATGTTTGTCTTCACTCTTGTTTCTTATCTCAGATAGAGCCCAAGAAAGTTGATGAAGCTCTAAAGGATGGAAGTTGGGTTGAAGCTATGCAACAAGAGCTGCTTCAATTCAAAAGGCAGAAAGTTTGGAACCTTTGTCCTCTTCCTCATGGGAAGACTACCATTGGAACCAAATGGGTTTTTAGAAACAAGAAGGATGATAGGGGAATCATCATCAAGAACAAGGCAAGACTAGTTGTTCAAGGATACACACAAGAAGAAGGGATTGACTACACTGATGTCTTTGCTCCTGTAGCAAGACTAGAAGCTGTTAGGATATTCCTGGCATTTGCTGCATCCAAGAACTTCAAGGTCTACCAACTTGATGTAAAGTGTGCTTTCTTATATGGAGTGATTGATGAGGAGGTTTATGTCAAACAGCCACCTGGTTTTGTAGACCCTGATCATCCTGATTATGTCTGCAAGCTTGACAAAGCTCTTTATGGGCTGCATCAGGCACCCAGGAAGTGGTATGAGACACTATCTAAGTATCTCTGCAAGCATGGATACAGAAGAGGTACTATAGATGGAACCCTCTTCATCAAAGGACAGGGAAATGACTTATTGCTGGTTCAAGTATATGTTGATGACATCATCTTTGGTTCAACTAATCCAAAGCTCTGCAAAGACTTTGAGAAGCTGATGAAGGACAGATTTGAGATGAGTTCAATGGGAGAACTCAACTTCTTTCTGGGAATTCAAGTGAAGCAGGTTGAAGATGGCATCTTCATAAGTCAGTCAAAGTATGTTCAAGACATACTCAAGAGGTTCAATATGACTGATTGTAAGATTGCTAAGACACCCATAGCCAGAAACCACTCCCTTGGTCCAGATCTTGAGGGGGAGTGTGTAGATGAGCACTTATACAGGGCTATGATTGGGTCTCTTATGTATCTTACAGCTAGCAGGCCTGATATCATGTTTGCTACATGTATTTGTGCAAGATATCAAGCCAACCCTAAGATGTCTCACTTAATCACTGTGAAAAGGATTTTAAGATACCTCAAAGGTGCTTCAACACTTGGTCTATGGTATCCAAAGAATCCAAATTTCAATCTGTATGCCTATACAGATAGTGATTATGGTGGTTGCAATATGACTGCAAAGTCTACATCTGGGGGATGTCAATTCCTTGGTGGAAGGGTGGTCTCATGGCAATGCAAGAAACAATCCTGTGTGTCTGCATCAACTGCTGAGGCTGAATACATTGCTGCTGCAAGCTGCTGTGCTCAAGTGCTTTGGATTCAAAATCAGATGCTGGACTATGGATTTAACTTCAAAGAGACTCCTATCCACATAGACAACAATAGTGCTATCTCTATCACTGAGAACCCTGTGCAGCACTCAAGGACCAAACACATCAACATCAGGTATCATTTAATAAGAGATAACTATGAAAAAGGATTAATTAAACTAGTCAAAGTTCATACAGATGAACAATATGCTGATCTGTTCACCAAAGCTTTTGATGAACAGAGATTTAAGTATCTGATATCAGCTATTGGGATGATTAACTTTGAGTAGACTTTTTATTAAAACTAATTCTAATTATTTCTTCTTAAAATATGTGTGTCCTAAGTTGTCTAGTTCATCACTTTCATAAGCTCATGTTTTCTTTGGATGTAAAATTCTTTTTGAAGACTTTCCTTAGATTCTTGAAAATTTCTGATACTTCGGAAGATAAGATTTTATCTTCGGAAGAAAAACATGTCTTTAAAATAAATAACTGTCTAAGAGATTTTACCTTCGGAAGAAGTAAAATTCATCTTCCGAAGCTTAAAATTCTTATCTCAGACACTTATCTATTTTCAAGAACCTTTTCCTTCCGAAGCAAAATTAACCTTCGGAAGCTTTGTTTATTTTCATACAAAGCATTCAAGGGTTTATTTCTCTTCCGAAGCATAAATTATCAAGACTCTCAGGAAAATCTTCCGAAGCCATTTTAGCTTCGGAAGCTTTTTAAATCAAAACTTCCGAAGACAAATAAACTTCGGAAGCTTTTCGAATTCCAAGAAAACTACTTTTTGAGCAAAAGTAAACTACTTTTCAGAGGTGGGACCGACTTTCGGATTTCAAAGTTTATCCTCTTTCATTAACTTTGGTTCAAATCCCTTTTCATATAAATACCCAACGGTTCCCCCTCTTTCCCACTATCTTCCTCAATTCTACTGTTTCTCTAACCTAATTCTCTAAACCGCCTTTGCTTTCTACCTTTCTTCACCCTTAAGCTTCTAAAATGGCCAACCTTAACCGCAGAAACAACCCTGATTTCTCCATGCAACTACACAGGCAACATAATCAAGTTGCTCTGTTAAGCTCTGAGAAAGATGCAAGTTTCTCAGAGATTTGCCAATTCTTGACTCTGTCAAACTACTTCACCTCCCTGACCATTGATCCTCCTCTATATGAGGATCAGTTGCTTGAATTCTGGAAGACCTGCCAAGAGGTCATTATGGATGGGGAGAAGGCACTGTCTGCCACAGTGCAAGGGAGGACAGTCTTCATCACTCCGGCCATCATTAACCAACATCTACAGCTGGATGATGAAGAAGGTGAGGTGTCCTTCCCAAAAGAAGCTGTTAAATCATTCTTTTGAGCAGATGGGCTATGAGGGAGATTTCTCTGTAAAGACCTTTAGGAAAGGGAAGGTCTCATCCCAATGGAAATTCCTGCTCCATGTGGTTATCCACAGCTTGTCAAACAAGCATGGTGGATGGGACCAGATTCCTGAGGATCTCTCCTTCATAGTTCATGGAATGGTTCAAGGGGTCAAGTTCAGGTATTCACAATTTGTTTATACTAATTTACTTGCAAACTTAGACTCCTTAGAGTATTACATGTTTCCTAGATATGTTCAACACATTCTCAACTGTGAACTGGGCTCACAGTTGAGGGAAACAGGTAATATTCTTAAATTGGGACAGATGAAGCCCGGCATCTTTAAAATAATGAAGAAGCCAACTGTAGGCTTCTCTGGGGTAGAAACAGCCCTAGTCCCAAAAATGTTAGAGCTCATTGCTCAAGGTGACAACCTAGCAACACAAGCTAGTGTTGAACCCACACCTCTTTTGTCCCTACCATTAAAAAGACCAGAAATCACCCTCACCTACCAAAGAAAATCCAAACGAACCCCTGCTCAGACTATTGAGTCTGTGCAGGCCCCCAAATACTCAACCTTACAGGAAGAAGTGGACACTAGAGCTCCCACTTCTCCTGAGGAGCAAACCACTCCCATTTTTCACCTATCAGGGCTGAGGTTCCTCAAGCTCACCCTGATGAGCTCAATAGCCCAACAACCTTAAGCCTTCACTCTGAGTCTCAACACTCAAGTGGACAACCTTCAGGGGACAGCTACCATCCCCAGCCTTTGGATCTCAACCAACCAATTCCCAACCTATCCTTTTACACTGATGAAGACTTAGGATTCAGTGAGTACCATGAGTCTCTCTTCTCCTCCCCTACTCAAAGAGAGATGAGTACCTCTGACTCTCCTCAGTCTATCCCCCATCAGTCACCTGTTACTGAGGTGGACACTTCTGAACCTGTTCAGGATGTCCATATGGAAGAGGCTCTCACTTTTGAAAGTGATTACATCATTAAGACCTCAACCATGGCAACTCAGCCCATTGGCATCTCAACTGAGGCTGCCAGTGAGCAGAGGAAAACCAGCAGCCAAGAAACTCAAGCTGGTGGTGAGAGAGAGGACTTTGGTCCAATCATCTCATCCCCCAATGAATCTTCTGATGAAGATGAGGGGAATTTGAGACTAAAGGTGCAAAAACTGTCAAAAACATGCACCTACTTAGTCTCTAAGGTTAGTCACTTGGAATCTCAGGTGACTACCTTACAAAACAGGGTCAATGATCAGCAACTCCAGATTTCATATCTGCAGGAAAAACTAGCTGGGAGACCTTTAAGGAGAGCTCAACCAGGAACACAAGAACCTGTGGAAGTGATTGACTTATCCTCCAGCTCACCTATGCAAGTGGGTGATGCTACCAAAAAGGGGGAGAAAGTTGTTACAACCACAGAACCTGGGAGTTCTTCAGAGAGAATGGACATAGAGGACTCACCATCCTCACTTGCTGTTGTGCATTCTCAGCAACTTCCTCAAGTTCACATTAATGTGGACTCTATAGACTCTCTCATCAGGAGTCTCTTTGAGGAAGGCATACCAAGGGCTGTCTCATCTCCACCACTGGGAACTAGCAATCAAATCATAAGGTGGAGGTATGATGATGACAGAAGAGCCCTCATACTTCAAAGAGTTCAAGGCCAACAAGAAGTTTTTCAATTCCAAAGCCTGAGCTTTTATGAAAGACTGGATTTAGTCAACCTGCCACTTGTCAATCCAAGCAATTCAAGACAAGCTGACAGGCTGGCTCAAAGAATCCAAGACAGGATCATGGCAGAGTTCTCTCTAAGAAGGAGACTTAGGGAATCAGGCAATGTCATCGGTCAACTGGATGTTGAGGTGGACCCTAAGATTAGTTTCATAGGGGAAACCTTGACTGAAGGCCCAGTGACAGAACCTGAGACCCCTGTCTCATCATCAACAACTGCTGCTGAGGTCCAAACTCCATCTGAGACACCTGCTGGTGAAGGTGTTTCTCAGCCTCTCTCTGGCCAGAGCATGGAAGCTACTCCAAGCAATGAAGGCCAAGCTTCAATCCACCCTGAGTCACAAAGGTCTGTTGGTGACAAAGGGAAAAGGATAATGACTCCTGAGGAAATTGAGGAGGAAGAGAGAGAGAGGAAAAGGAGACTAAGGGGAGAAAGTTCCACTGGGTCATCTAGCTTCATGCAAGCTGCAATCAGGGCTGCCCCCAGACCAAATACTCAGGATGATGAGTTAAGGGCAGTCAGGATTACCTACTTACAGACCAGGAACTATGACATTGATGAGATCATCTCCCTCCCCTTAGAAGAACTAAATGAACTGGCTGACAGAGAAGTGTCAAGAGAGTTGAAGGAGAAAGAGGATGCAATGATACTTCTCCAACTCAAAGAGGAGAAGAGACAGAAAAGACTTTACAAGCATGCTCCTACTCTCTCACCAGTTCAAGAAAGTCCTGCACAGGAAGATGTGGCTCCACAAGAACCTCAGGTAGATAAAGAGGAAGATAGGATCAAGATGATCAACTACCTGAGTGCCACAGGCTTCTATCAGGCAGATGCACTTCTCCCTTTGTCCTATGACTTCATTGAGTTCGAGTACTAAAGCAACTTGAGCTTGAGTTAGTCAAGGAAAGAAAGACAACCAAAAGGAAACTAAGGGAAGAAGCTGCAAAGTCAAGGGCCACCATTCAAAAGAATGCAAAGAAGTCTGCTGACAGACAAAGAATGGTGAGCTTCTTGAAGCTGTATGGATTCTCCGGAAGGAGACTTGGCCCCATGTCTCTATCCACTATGGATGAGCATATTAGGGTGATCAAGCAGAAGATTAAGAGTGGAGAACTTATTGACTTGCACTCTCTTCCAAGTCAAGTCCCACCTGAAGTGGAGGTCAAGTTTGAACAACCAGAGACACCTCAACCAGCACCTCCAGCTGAGCCCCAGCAAGCTTCATCTTCTGATCCTAGGCAGGGTCAAACTCCCTCTCCTTCTGAACCTGTGAGGGAGGAACACCCAACTGAGAAAGACACTGATGATCAACATGGTGCTGCAGACCAGTCTTCTCAGTTAAAGACAACCAAGAGGAAGAAGAGGATGGCTTCTAAACCAAAGACAAAGAAGAAGAAGCCAAAGTCATCTACCTCTGCACCTCAGGCTGAATCAGATCAACCTGAGGAAGTGCATGATGAGGCAGCCCAATCAACTCCTATTCAAGTGGCTCCTCTAACTAGTGAGACACCCATCTTATCCTGGACATACTCTACCAATCCAGAGAGATGGACTGTTATCAGAGATCAAGGTGTTGAGAATGTCTACTCATGGCAAGACATAATCAACTTACCTCTGCATGATCTCTTTGAGATGAGAAGATACTATGAAAGTCTTGATGATCCTGACCATCTCATGAAGAAAGGAATGGTCCTGATTGTACTGAAGACTACCAACATTTGAAGATCTTCTAAGTGTTTTGGTAGCATCAGCCTAGGGGGAGTTTGTAAGGATTCCTGAAGTCTGATGCAACCCAAAACAGCTAAGTGTCTCAGCAACATGCACTAAGTACTGAAGTGAAGAATGCTTCGGAAGTTTTACACAAAGCATTAGAAAATACTCTAAGTGTAAAATCTTCCGAAGCCAAGACCAATATCTTCCGAAGCCAAACATGAAGTCTTCCGAAGCTTCAGAGACAAAGTCTTCCGAAGCCTCATCCTATGAAGACAGATTTCTTCCGAAGACTTTTAGTACACATGCTTTATCTGATGTACTGTTCCATAAAGCACCTTTTCCGCTGCATCTCTGTAAAGTCACCAACTTACATGAGTTGGTGAAAAGGGCCTTGCTTTTGGTAACTGTACATTGAGGTCTTGAGTATTCAACTTTCCACTTTATGTACTTTATCCTTTTTGTATTGTATAAGGATGTGAGCTATGGCATGTCATAGTCACAAGGTCAAAAGGCAGATATGCCTTTTGATCCTACAATTGATTTTGTTAGTGTCTAGTCAATTGTATCCAGCTGGCTTTCAAAGTATGGCCGGCTGTAGGTTGTAGTATAAGTATTTCAAGTTCTTGTATCTTTTCTTTATGCTTTGTAACACTTGTAAAAGAACTTGAGAAAGCAATATACTGCCTCCTTGAAACCCAACTCTCTTGTTCTGTCTCTTTACTTTACTTGTGTTCTTTGTATCACTTTGGTTACCCAGTTCACTGTTTGATTAGAGCTTAGTTATTCTCCTCATTGTGTTGTTGTGTTGTAATTGTGGTCAAGCCCTTAAACGGTCCTGCAATTATCTCTCTTCAAACTTCATGGAACAAAACTATAAAAAGATTTAGAAATTGTTTCTAAACAATTGGAAGAGATGACCAAAAATCTTGAACAGAAGAAGATAGCACATGCTGCTACTCAAATGGATCTGGCTAAAGTAAAAAGTTCAAAAATGATTGTAGAAAAACTGGTAAGTGAAAGAAAAGATAAACAAAAAGCATGGTTAGGTTTCACTCATGAACCTATGCCTGAATCTATTACAAACACTCTACCAGAGAACTTCAATACACATGATCATTCTCCTGAGAATAAAGCTAAACTTAAAGCTTTCCAGATCAAAAACAAGAATTCAGAAGAAGAAAAGGAAAATGTACAAGTGTTTGTTGAAAATGATCAAGAAACAATTAAAAATGGTCATCCAATCAAGATAAAATCTTATAAACCAAAACAAACAAAACAAACCACTTCTGATCAAATTCATGTTGTATTAGAAGAAGTGAAAGTTCAAAGCAAAGAAAAAGACAACAGGTAGGAACATCAGAAGATTCAAACACTATGAATCTGAAACAAGTTCAATTGAAAAGGAATCTTCTTCTGACGATGTTCAATCTTAAAGTAAACCATGTTCTTCTAAATCAAAGAATGAAAGAAGAAGAAAGAAATCATCAAAAACAACATCTGAACAAAACAAAAGTTCAGAAAATTTGATCAAAGCAACAAATCAAGCAACAAAACTTAAACCGATAAAATTTGTGTCAGCTGGTTTGTTAAATATGAATTCTCTTCAAAACAACAAAGTAAATATTATGAACAAATCTCACTCTGATCTGAAATCAAGTTCAAATTCTAAGACTTCCGCTGTAGCAAAAAGATTTGTCCCTAATGCATTCAAGAAGGAAGTTCATGTTAAACAAATGCAAAATAATTTGACACAAAATCAAACTGTGAAAAATAAAAGACAAAAGATTAACTATTTGACACCAAAATCAAACATTGTGTTAATGTCAAAAGTTAACAAAAAGTTGTCTTTAACTCCACAAAAGTACTGTAAAATTTGTGACATGAAAAATCACAATATTGTTGAGTGCTATTTCAACAAGTACTGTCACATATGTGTCATGAAAAACCATTCTACAGCAAATTGTTATTTTAACAAATATTGTACTTATTGTGATGAAAAGACTCACAATACTGCAAATTGTTATTTTAGAAATAGATCTCTTACTAGAGGATTTGCAAAATCAAACATGAGCAAAGGTTATGTTAATCCTCAATATTTGAGAAATCAAACTGATGGATTTCAAAAATTTTCTAATCAACCTTCTTTAGGTTTGAGATCTTTTTCAAAGAACAATTATGTGAGATCTAAACAAAATGTGCAAGAATAATTCATACCAAGATCTGTAAGAATGACTAATAAAAATGTTAGTCATCAACATTTCAAAAATTGATCAATCAAATGATATGAATGTTCTCAAAAATAAATCAAACAGTTTTCAAAACAATTTCCAAAATAAAATTGGCAAATTCATCAAGAATAAACCTGATTTGAATAATCTTCATTACAAACAATTTACAATTGTTGATAAATTTGGAAAACCCAAGACCATCTCGGCTTGGGTAGATATCTCAACTTAATTTTCTTGTTGTGCAGGTACGCCCAAAAAGACCACTCAATACATGGTATGTGGATAGTGGGTGTAGCCGGCATATGATAGGCAATCCTGCCTTGTTACAAGATTTTAAGTTAAAAGATGGAACACACGTCTCCTTTGGTGGTGATGCTGGAGGAAAAATAACCGGAGAAGGAACAGTATCAAATGGGATAATAAGCTTTGATAAAGTCAACTTTTGTTCACAGTTGAACTTTGATCTTTTAAGTGTATCTCAAATATGTGATAAATCATACCCTGTTCTATTTGATGATTCATTCTGTTATGTTTTGAAGCCAGGTTTTAAGATAAGCAAAGATTGGGTGATTGTTACAGCTAAAAGAGATAGAGATGTATACAAGCTGGATATATCTCAAGTTGATCCTTCAACTGAAACAACATGCCTAATTGCTAAGGCATCAAATGATGAAAGCCAGCTTTGGCATAGACGTCTCGGACATTCAAATTGCAAGAATATGAACAAGCTTGTAGCAGGAAATCATGTCATTGGACTTCCATCTTAGAAGTTTGCAACAACTGATCACTGCTCAGCATGTTTGAAGGGAAAGCAACACAGAGCGTCTTATAAGTCCAAGCTCATAAACTCAACATCCAAACCTCTTCAAATGTTACATATGGACCTTTTTGGACCAACAAATGTCAAGAGTATTGGACGAAAATCATATTGTTTAGTTATCATTGATGACTATACAAGATTTTCATGGGTTTTCTTTCTATATGCCAAATCTGAAACGGCTGATTTACTAAAAGAATTTATCATTAAAGTTGAAAATCAATTAGAAAATAAAGTGAAAATAATAAGAAGTGATAATGGAACGGAATTAAAAATGATAACATTAAAATGTTTTGTGCACAGAAAGGGATAGCTCATCAGTTCAGTGCTCCCAGAACTCCTCAACAAAATGGAGTTGCTAAAAGGAAGAATAGAACACTGATTGAAGCTGCTCGTTCTATGTTAGCTGATGCAAGAATTCCTATCACTTTTTGGGATGAAGTTATATCAACTGCGTGTTTCGTTCAGAACATAATCTTAATTGTGAAAGATAAAATGAAAACTCCATATGACTTAATGTTTGGTAGGAAACCAAACATAAACTTTCTAAAATCATTTGGTTGTCCTATTATTCTTAATTCAAATGATCAATTAGGAAAATTTGAAGCAAAATCTAATAATGGACTTTTCGTTGGATACTCATCTGTTTCAAAAGCCTATCGAGTGTACAACTCTAGGACAAATATAATTCTTGAAACATTCAAAGTTAAATTTCTAGAAAATTCTTTTCCATCAGTTTCAAATGTTCCTGCATGGTTATTTGATTTAAATTCATTATCAAACTTTCTTTAATCTAACTTGTTTAATCAATCAAATTGTCTTGATTCTACAGGTAAGAAGAACTCTAGAGGAGATCTTGGATCTTTCAGTGAGGATTCAGATTCTGATAACCCAGATAATTCTAGTTTAGACTACCCATTTTTATAATTTGTCAAGGACTCAACAATATAATTCGATGACAATAATCATGAAACAGTTCCAGATCATTCAGTTTCATTTGATCAGGAAGGATCACAACATATTCCTAATGATGGTAATGAGTTTGTGATACCTGAGTCTGGAACATCATCCATCTCTGGTGATGTAGTTGATACTGGTAACTTTGATTACTTTATTAACTCACCGACTCAAGTTCAAAACTTCAATCCACATTCTTCTACTTTGTTACATGAGCTTTCCAACTTGAACCAAACAAATCTAGATGTTAATGTTCAATGTGATGAGATTCCAACATCTCGTATTCACAAGAATCATCCAATTTCTCAGATTATTGGTCCATTGAATGAGAGAACAACAAGGAGTAAATCAGAACAAGCAAACGTGTGCTTATACTCTTGTTTTCTTTATCAAATTGTTCCTAAAAATGTTACCGAAGCATTAAAGGACAATGGTCGGATAGAAGCCATGCAAGAAGAATTACTTCAATTTCGCAAACAAGAAGTGTGGAATTTGGTGGATCTACCTGAAGGAGAAAATACTATAGGCACGAAATGGTTATTTTGAAATAAGATTGATGATCGTGATGTTGTAATAAGGAACAAAGCGAGACTTGTTGCACAAGGATACACACAGGAAGAAGGAATAGATTATGATGAAGTGTTTGCACCGGTTGCAAGACTTGAATCCATTCGAGTTTTCCTGGCTTATGCTTCATTCATGAAATTTAAGGTGTATCAAATGGATGTAAAGGGTGCATTTCTATATGGTCCTATCACTGACGATGTGTTTGTGAAGCAACCTCCGGGCTTTGAGGATTCAGAATTTCCACATCGAGAATATAAGCTGAGTAAAGCTTTATATGGACTTCATCAAGCCCCTAGAATTTGGTATGAGACGTTATCACAACACTTAATCCAACATGGATACACAAGAGGGAAAATTGATCCAACTTTATTCATAAAGAAGGATAATGATGATCTCTTATGTGTACAAGTGTACGTTGATGACATCATATTTGGTTCTACCAGTCCAAAATTGTGCAATGAAGTTGAAGAAATCATGAAATCACGGTTCCAAATGAGTTCTGTGGGAGAGATTAATTTCTTCCTTGGACTTCAAGTCAAGCAAACTGACGATGGAATTTTCATCAATCAAGAGAAGTTTGTTGACAAGCTCTTGAAGAAATTTAAGTTGCAAGACTGTCAGTCCATACGAACTCCAACAGATGTTAACACCAAGATTGAACCTGATCCAAAAGGAAAATCTATTGACCAAATGTTATGCAGATCAATGATTGGTTCTTTGATGTATCTTACTGCATCTAGACCAGACATTATGTATGCAATTTGTGTTTGTGCTAGGTGTCAATCAGACCCGAAAGAATCTCACTTAATTGCCGTCAAAAGGATATTCAGGTATCTCAAAGGTAAACCAGCCTTAGGGCTTTGGTATCCTTATGAGGGTAACTTTGAACTACATGGATATACAGATAATGATTATGGTGGATGTTGTCAAGATAGAAAATCTACTTCGGGTGGGTGTCATTTTCTTGGTCCCTGATTAGTCTCATGGCAATGTAAGAAACAAACAAATGTCTCTATTTCAACTGCAGAAGCTGAGTACATTGCTGCATCAGCAGGATGTTCTCAAATCCTCTGGTTGTAAAATCAACTACTGGATTATGGGTTCAATTTTCTTAAAACACCAATTTACATTGATAACACTGCTGCTATGTTCATAACAGCTAATCCTGTTCAACATTCAAAAACAAAACATATTGAAATTCGATGTTATTTTCTCAGAGATAACTCTAAAAAAGGATTAATCATATTGATTCAAATTGCAACACAAAAACAATTGGCAGATCTATTTACGAAAGCCTTCCTACCAGGACGGTTTAAGTATTTAGTAGAGTCAATTGGTCTTATAAATCATATGTGAACTCTCTAAATCAAAAGATCATAATAAGTGATCCTCTCATTGAAAATTGTATGTTTATATTTTGTGTGTGTGTGATTCTTGTTTCCTTAGAAAATCAAATACAAAAAAAAATATAAATCAAAACTACAAAAATAGAGTCTCTTTCTAATTATTAGTTTACATTTTTTAGAAAGGAATATTGCAGGACCGTTTAAGGGCTTAAACACAATTACAACACAACAACACAATGAGGAGATTAACTAAACTTTAATCAAACAGTGAACTGGGATAACCAAAGTGATACAAAGAACACAAGTAAAGCAAGAGACAGAACAAGAGAGTATGGGTTTCAAGGAGGCAGTATATTGCTTTCTCAAGTTCTTTTACAAGTGTTACAAAGCATAAAGAAAGATACAAGAACTTGAAATACTTATACTACAACCTACAGCCGGCTATACTTTGAAAGCCAGCTGGATACAATTGACTAGACACTAACAAAATCAATTGTAGGATCAAAAGGCATATCTGCCTTTTGACCTTGTGACTATGACATGCCATAGCTCACATCCTTATACATTACAAAAAGGATAAAGTACATAAAGTGGAAAGTTACAGACTCAAGACCTCAATGTACAGTTACCAAAAGCATGGACCTTTTCACCAACTCATGTAAGTTGGTGACTTTACAGAGATGCAGCGGAAAAGGTGCTTTATGGAACAGTACATCAGATAAAGCATGTGTACTAAAAGTCTTCGGAAGAAATCTGTCTTCATAGGTTGAAGCTTCGGAAGACTTTGTCTCTGAAGCTTCGGAAGACTTCATGTTTGGCTTCGGAAGATATTGGTCTTGGCTTCGGAAGATTTTACACTTAGAGTATTTTCTAATGCATTGTGTAAAACTTCCGAAGCATTCTTCACTTCAGTACTTAGTGCATGTTGCTGAGACACTTAGGATGTTTTGGGTTGCATCAGACTTAAGGAATCCTTACAAACTCCCCCTAGGCTGATGCTACCAAAACACTTAGAAGATCTTCAAATGTTGGTAGTCTTCAGTACAATCAAGACCATTCCTTTCTTCATTAGATGGTCAGGATCATCAAGACTCTCATAGTATCTTCTCATCTCAAAGAGATCATGCAGAGGTAAGTTGATTATGTCTTGCCATGAGTAGACATTCTCAACACCTTGATCTCTGATAACATTCCATCTTTCTGGATTGGTAGAGTAAGTCCAGGACAAGATGGGTGTCTCAGTAGTTAGAGGAGCCACTTGAATAGGAGTTGATTGGGCTGCCTCATCATGCACTTCCTCAGGTTGATCTGATTCAGCCTGAGGTGCAGAGGTAGATGACTTTGGCTTCTTCTTTTAGTCTTTGGTTTAGAAGCCATCCTCTTCTTCCTCTTGGATGTCTTTAACTGAGAAGACTGGTCTGCAGCACCATGTTGATCATCAGTGTCTTTCTCAGTTGGGTGTTCCTCCCTCACAGGTTCAGAAGGAGAGGGAGTTTGACCCTGCCTAGGATCAGAAGATGAAGCTTGCTGAGGCTCAGCTGGAGGTGCTGGTTGAGGTGTCTCTGGTTGTTCAAACTTGACCTCCACTTCAGGTGGGACTTGACTTGGAAGAGAGTGCAAGTCAATGAGTTCTCCACTTTTAATCTTCTGCTTGATCACCCTAATATGCTCATCCATAGTGGATAGAGACATGGGGCCAAGTCTCCTTCCGGAGAATCCATATAGCTTCAAGAAGCTCACCATTCTTTGTCTGTCAGCAGACTTCTTTGCATTCTTTTGAATGATGGCTCTTGACTTTGCAGCTTCTTCCCTTAGCTTCCTTTTGGTTGTTTTTCTTTCTTTGACTAGCTCAAGCTCAAGTTGCTTTAGGTACTCGAACTCAATGAAGTCATAGGACAGGGGAAGAAGTGCATCTGCCTGATAGAAGCCTGTGGCACTCAGGTAGTTGATCATCTTGATCCTATCTTCTTCTTTATCTACCTGAGGTTCTTGTGGAGCCACATCTTCTGTGCAGGACTTTCTTGAACTGGTGAGAGAGTGGGAGCATGCTTGTAAAGTCTTTTCTGTCTCTTCTCCTCTTTGAATTGGAGAAGTAGCCTTGCATCCTCTTTCTCCTTCATCTCTCTTGACACTTCCATGTCAGCCAGTTCATTTAACTCTTCTAAGGGGAGGGAGATGATTTCATCAATATCATAGTTCCTGGTCTGTAAGTAGGTAATCCTGACTGCCCTTAACTCATCATCTTGAGTATTTGGTCTGGGGGCAGCCCTGATTGCAGCTTGCATGAAGCTAGATGACCCAGTAGAACTTTCTCCCCTTAGTCTCCTTTTCCTCTCTCTCTCTTCCTCCTCAATTTCCTCAGGAGTCATTATCCTTTTCCCTTTGTCACCAACAGACCTTTGTGACTCAGGGTGGATTGAGGCTTGGCCTTCATTGCTTGGTGTAGCTTCCATGCTCTGGCCAGAGAGAGGCTGAGAAACACCTTCACCAGCAGGTGTCTCAGATGGAGTTTGGACCTCTGCAGCAGTTGTTGATGATGAGACAGGGGTCTCAGGTTCTGCCACTGGGCCTTCAGTCAAGGTTTCCCCTATGAAACTAATCTTAGGGTCCACCTCAACATCCAGTTGACCGATGACATTGCCTGATTGCCTAAGTCTCCTTCTTAGAGTGAACTCTGCAAGGATCCTGTCTTGGATTCTTTGAGCCAGCCTGTCAGCTTGTCTTGAATTGCTTGGATTGACAAGTGGCAAGTTGACTAAATCCAGTCTTTCATAGAAGCTCAGGCTTTGGAATTGAAAAACTTCTTGTTGGCCTTGAACTCTGTGAAGTATAAGGGCTCTTCTGTCATCATCATACCTCCACCTTATGATGTAGTTGCCAGTTCCTTGTGGTGGAGATGAGACAGCCCTTGGTATACCTTCCTCAAAGAGACTCCTGATGAGTGAGTCTATAGAGTCCACATTAATGTGAACTTGAGGAAGTTGCTGAGAATGCACAACAGCAAGTGAGGATGGTGAGTCCTCTATGTCCATTCTCTCTGAAGAACTCCCAGGTTCTGTGGTTGTAATAACTTTCTCCCCCTTTTTGGTAGCATCACCCACTTGCATAGGTGAGCTGGAGGATAAGTCAATCACTTCCACAGGTTCTTGTGTTCCTGGTTGAGCTCTCCTTAAAGGTCTCCCAGCTAGTTTTTCCTGCAGATATGAAATCTGAAGTTGCTGATCATTGACCCTGTTTTGCAAGGTAGTCACCTGAGATTCCAAGTGACTAACCTTAGAGACTAAATAGGTGCATGTTTTTGACAATTTCTGCACCTTTAGTCTCAAATTCCCCTCATCTTCATCAGAAGAATCATTGGGGGATGAGATGATTGGACCAAAGTCCTCTCTCTCACCACCAGCTTGAGTTTCTTGGCTGCTGGTTTTCCTCTGCTCACTGGCAGCCTCAGTTGAGATGCCAGTGGGCTGAGTTGCCATGGTTGAGGTCTTAATGATGTAATCACTTTCAAAAGTGAGAGCCTCTTCCATATGGACATCCTGAACAGGTTCAGAAGTGTCCACCTCAGTAATAGGTGACTGATGTGGGATAGACTGAGGAGAGTCAGAGGTACTCATCTCTCTTTGAGTAGGGGAGGAGAAGAGAGACTCATGGTACTCACTGAATCCTAAGTCTTCATCAGTGTAGAAGGATAGGTTGGGAATTGGTTGGTTGAGATCCAAAGGCTGGGGATGGTAGCTGTCCCCTGAAGGTTGTTCACTTGAGTGTTGAGACTCAGAGTGAAGGCTTAAGGCTGTTGGGCTAGTGAGCTCATCAGGGTGAGCTTGAGGAACCTCAGCCCTGATAGGTGAAGTAATGGGAGTGGTTTGCTCCTCAGGAGAAGTGGGAGCTCTAGTGTCCACTTCTTCCTGTAAGGTTGAGTATATGGGGGCCTGCACAGACTCAATAGCCTGAGCAGGGGTTCGTTTGGATTTTCTTTGGTAGGTGAGGGTGATTTCTGGTCTTTTTAGAGGTAAGGATAAAAGAGGTGTGGGTTCAACACTAGCTTGTGTTGCTAGGTTGTCACCTTGAGCAATGAGCTCTAACATTTTTGGGACTAGGGCTGTTTCTACCCCTGAGAAGCCTACAGTTGGCTTCTTCATTATTTTAAAGATGCCGGGCTTCATCTGTCCCAATTTAAGAATATTACTTGTTTCCCTCAACTGTGAGCCCAGTTCACAGTTGAGAATGTGTTGAACATATCTAGGAAACATGTAATACTCTAAGGAGTCTAAGTTTGCAAGTAAATTAGTATAAACAAATTGTGAATACCTGAACTTGACCCCCTGAACCATTCCATGAACTATAAAGGAGAGATCCTCAGGAATCTGGTCCCATCCACCATGCTTGTTTGATAAGCTGTGGATAACCACATGGAGCAGGATTTCCACTGGGATGAGACCTTCCCTTTCCTGAAGGTCTTTACAGAGAAATCTCCCTCATAGCCCATCTGCTCAAAGGAATGATTAACAGCTTCCTTTGGGAAGGACACCTCACCTTCTTCATCATCCAGCTGCAAATGTTGGTTAATGATGGCCGGAGTGATGAAGATTGTCCTCCCTTGCACTGTGGCAGACAGTGCCTTCTCCCCATCCATAATGACCTCTTGGCAGGTCTTCCAGAATTCAAGCAAGTGATCCTCATATAGAGTAGGATCAATGGTCAGGGAGGTGAAATAGTTTGACAGAGTCAAGAATTGGCAAATCTCTGAGAAACTTGCATCTTTCTCAGAGCTTAACAGAGCAACTTGATTATGTTGCCTGTGAAGTTGCATGGAGAAATCTGGGTTGTTTCTGCGGTTAAGGTTGGCCATTTCAGAAGCTTAAGGGTGAAGAAAGGTAGAAAGCAAAGGCGGTTTAGAGAATTAGGTTAGAGGAAAAGTAGAATTGAGGAAGATAGTGGGAAAGAGGGGGAACCGTTGGGTATTTATGTGAAAAGGGATTTGAACCAAAGTTAATGAAAGAGGATAAACTTTGAAATCCGGAAGTCGGTCCCACCTCTGAAAAGGTAGTTTACTTTTGCTCAAAAAGTAGTTTTCTTGGAATTCGAAAAGCTTCCGAAGGTAATTTGTCTTCGGAAGTTTTGATTTAAAAAGCTTCCGAAGCTAAAATGGCTTCGGAAGATTTTCCTGAGAGTCTTGAAGATTTATGCTTCGGAAGAGAAATAAACCCTTGGATGCTTTGTATAGGAATAAACAAAGCTTCCGAAGGTTAATTTTGCTTCGGAAGGAAAGGTCCTTTAAAATAAATAAGTGTCTGAGATAAGAATTTTAAGCTTCGGAAGATGAATTTGACTTCTTCCGAAGGTAAAATCTCTTAGACAGTTATTTATTTTGAAGACATGTTTTTCTTCCGAAGATAAAATTTTATCTTCCGAAGTATCAAAAATTTTCAAGAATCTAAGGAAAGTCTTCAAAAAGAATTTTACATCCAAAGAAAACATGAGCTTATGAAAGTGATGAACTAGACAACTTAGGACACACATATTTTAAGAAGAAATAATTAGAATTAGTTTTAAGAAAAAGTCTACTCAAAGTTAATCATCCCAATAGCTGATATCAGATACTTAAATCTCTGTTCATCAAAAGCTTTTGTGAACAGATCAGCATATTGTTCATCTGTATGAACTTTGACTAGTTTAATTAATCCCTTTTCATAGTTATCTCTTATTAAATGATACCTGATGTTGATGTGTTTGGTCCTTGAGTGCTGCACAGGGTTCTCAGTGATAGAGATAGCACTATTGTTGTCTATGTGGATAGGAGTCTCTTTGAAGTTAAATCCATAGTCCAGCATCTGATTTTGAATCCAAAGCACTTGAGCACAGCAGCTTGCAGCAGCAATGTATTCAGCCTCAGCAGTTGATGCAGACACACAGGATTGTTTCTTGCATTGCCATGAGACAACCCTTCCACCAAGGAATTGACATCCCCCAGATGTAGACTTTGCAGTCATGTTGCAACCACCATAATCACTATCTGTATAGGCATACAGATTGAAATTAGGATTCTTTGGATACCATAGACCAAGTGTTGAAGCACCTTTGAGGTATCTTAAAATCCTTTTCACAGTGATTAAGTGAGACATCTTAGGGTTGGCTTGATATCTTGCACAAATACATGTAGCAAACATGATATCAGGCCTGCTAGCTGTAAGATACATAAGAGACCCAATCATAGCCCTGTATAAGTGTTCATCTACACACTCCCCCTCAAGATCTGGACCAAGGGAGTGGTTTCTGGCTATGGGTGTCTTAGCAATCTTACAATCAGTCATGTTGAACCTCTTGAGTATGTCTTGAACATACTTTGACTGACTTATGAAGATGCCATCTTCAACCTGCTTCACTTGAATTCCCAGAAAGAAGTTGAGTTCTCCCATTGAACTCATCTCAAATCTGTCTTTCATCAGCTTCTCAAAGTCTTTGCAGAGCTTTGGATTAGTTGAACCAAAGATGATGTCATCTACATATACTTGAACCAGCAATAAGTCATTTCCCTGTCCTTTGATGAAGAGAGTTCCATCTATAGTACCTCTCCTGTATCCATGTTTACAAGAGATACTCAGATAGTGTCTCATACCACTTCCTGGGTGCCTGATGCAGCCCATAAAGAGCTTTGTCAAGCTTGCAGACATAATCAGGATGATCAGGGTCTACAAAACCAGGTGGCTGTTTGACATAAACCTCCTCATCAATCACTCCATATAAGAAAGCACACTTTACATCAAGTTGGTAGACCTTGAAGTTCTTGGATGCAGCAAATGCCAGGAATATCCTAACAGCTTCTAGTCTTGCTACAGGAGCAAAGACATCAGTGTAGTCAATCCCTTCTTCTTGTGTGTATCCTTGAACAACTAGTCTTGCCTTGTTCTTGATGATGATTCCTCTATCATCCTTCTTATTCCTAAAAACCCATTTGGTTCCAATGGTAGTCTTCCCATGAGGAAGAGGACAAAGGTTCCAAACTTTCTGCCTTTTGAATTGAAGCAGCTCTTGTTGCATAGCTTCAACCCAACTTCCATCCTTTAGAGCTTCATCAACTTTCTTGGGCTCTATCTGAGATAAGAAACAAGAGTGAAGACAAACATTTGCTTCATGGGTTTGTCCTCTTGTTCTTACCCCTGTGACAACATCTCCAATGATGTTTGTGGTGGGGTGAGACTTGTGGATCCTTAGCTGAGGGATCACAGCAAGTTGCTGAGAAAGATCCAAATTTGAGAAATTTAGATCTGGCCTGGAAGATTCACCCTCCACATTATCACACTTATCAAGATTAACTTGATCCAATGAGTGTGTGACATCATTGATGTTGTCATCTATGGTATGGTTATTAGCATCAAGAAATTCCTGATCACTATCACCATCACCATTGTTGTCTTCTACAAGTGAGGTGTCTTTATCTGGTTGAGAGGCCTCTGAGCTGGAATTTGAAGGCATGCCAGATGTATCAGCTGAATTTGTCATTGTTGTGCTGATAGAAACCTCATTTGCTGAAGTAGTTCCAACTGGAGCTGAAGATGTATGAGTTGAGGGTCTTCCTAGCTCAAATCTTGGATCAGGATCACCTGTATTTAAATTTTCTGCAGATCCTGAAACATGCTCACAAGATTTGTTAAAACAGTTGGTAACTAAATCAAGATCAAACAGCCAATCCGGACCAGAACCAGCCACACAGGGTGTGTGCTCATTGAAAGTCACATTGGCTGACTCCTCAACAATTCTAGTTCTGAGATTGTATACTCTATAAGCTTTAGCTTGGGAAGAGTATCCAATGAAGTGTCCATCATCTGATTTCTCAGCAAACTTGGCAATTTGATCTTTGGTATTCAAGATGGTGCAGGGACATCCAAATGACCTGAGAAAACCAATGAAAGGTTTCCTCTTGTGCCAAAGTTCATAAGGAGTCTTACCATGTGTCTTAACTACTAAAACTCTGTTTTGCACATAGCAAGCAGTATTAACTGCCTCTGCCCAGAAGGTGATAGGCAGTTTAGAGTCAGACAACATAGTTCTTGCAGCTTCAATAAGTGTCCTGTTTCTCCTCTCAGCAACTCCGTTTGCTGAGGAGTCCTGGGAGCACTAAATTGTCTTGTAATACCTTTTTCATCACAAAATGTATCAAGGATTTGGTTCTTGAGTCATTCCTTGATCACATCTTATGGTTTTGACCTTGTGATCACATTGATTCTCAATTTTTTAAGATGAAATTCTTCAGAATCTCAGGGGTTTCAATCCTTAGTTCTAAGGAAGACCCAAGTGAATCTTGTAAAATCATCTGTGATCACCAAACAATAAGAGGTCCTTCCTAAACTCATTACACTGGTGGGGCAAAGAGATCCATATGTAACAAGTGGGGGAGTAGTGATGGAGTTTTTTTCCTTAGGCTTGTGAGATACCTTGTGTTGCTTCCCTTTCACAATGATCATCACTTGTAAACTCTTTCTTTGGCATTCCAGTTACCAGATCATGTTTAATTAATTTATTCATGTTCTTAAAGTTTACATGGCACATTCTTTTATGCCATAGGAAAGACTCATTACTATTTGCTTTAGATAGAAAGCATGAAACTTCTCCAGAGGGATGTTTCTTGCAAATCAATCTTGTACATGTTCCCTTTCCTGGGGGCTCTGAGCAGGATATGCTCATGAGGAATGACCACACCAGGTTTGAGAACAATGCACTCATGCTCAGTAAAGAGCATGTTATGACTCTGATCACAAAATTGGGATACACTCAGAAGATTGTACCCAAGCTCCTTAACATAGTTTACCTTCTCAATGCTGAACTTACCATTTGTGACCTTGCCCCTTCCAGAAATGTAACCACCTTCATCTCCTCCAAAAGCAACTGGTCCTCCATCAATTCTCTCAAAATTATGGAGTAGAGACCTATTGCCTGTCATATGCCTGGAACAGCCACTGTCAATTATCCAGACATTCCTGTTTGTCTTGAGCTGTTCCTGCACAAAGAAAATGATTAGTTACATTTGGAAACCCAAGCCTTACTTGTCTTGGGCTCATTAAGAGTGATAGAAGGTAATGCAACAGTAATAGATCCTATGGTTGTACTATGGGGATCTTCAGCTGTTGTTGGTGGAGAAACCTCAGTCATTTGGTCTTTCTTAGACTTCCACACCACCTTTGGAGTCTTGGACTTGACCTTCAAAACCTTAGAAGCCTTTGGAACTTCACAAGTTTTGATGACTGAACCTTCGGAAGAATCTACAGTCACTGCAGCAGACTTCAGTGCTTCGGAAGAACTCCTTTCTTCCGAGACCAACTTTGCTTCCGAAGGTAATTTTCCATTTACCTTCTTCTTTGATTTGGAGCTTCCGAAGGAAACAAACTTTCCTTCCGAAGCTTGAGACTTCTTGATACTCTTTGAAGTCTTTGTGTTGGTCATGTGGATGGTACTTTTAAGATTGTATGGGCAATCCTTAGCAATGTGAGAAGTACTTTCACACATGACACATAACATTTTCTTCTTCAAAGAAGTCTCCTTTTGAGAGCAAGACTGGCTTTGGTCACATCCCTTCTCCACCTTCATCTTGGTATATGCTGAGACAGTTCTTTTGGGCTGTGAACTGTTCTTGGAGTTTGATGGTCCAGGCTGTGCAGCAGTGGTACACAGCAGCTCAGTCTTTTTCTTTGCACTGAGATGATTTGAACAAGAACCATGACTCTTAGCTGAGGAGTCTTGGTTGATGTCTTCAGTCCTTACTACTTTGAAACCTGCAGAGATAAACACTTGTTTCTGCTTAGCATCAATAGTAGCCTTGATTTCTTGAGCCTTCTTTGCTTTCCCTTTGCTCTTCCTGATCAAGTTCTTTCTCTTGGACTTGGTCATCACAGTTGATTTCTTCTCCTCAGAAGGATGGTGGCCCTTGGAAGAATCCTCTTCTTCACTCTTCTCAGAGGAATTCTTCACTATCACTTCTTCATCATCCTCACTTATAGGATCTATGAGAGGAAGCTCATCTTCACAAGTTCCACACCTAGGAGATCTTACAGACAAGATTGTGTGTGGAGGAGCTATCTCATTTTATCCCAGTCCCTGTCTATTTTGATAACAAACTTTATTGTGCAGGGATGAGGATATCATGTTCTTGAATGTCTCTTCTTCAAGAACACTTTTCTCTGCCTTGGCTTTGCTGATCACAAGCTCAGCCTGGCACTCAGTCAACTTAGTAATGAGATCTTGGATCTGAGTTCTAAAATCTGTATGTTCATGTTTTAGTACTGAAATGGTTTTCTCCAAGTCCTCTATCTTTAACTTGTAATCATTTTCAGACTTTCTAAAATCAGATTTTAATATGTTTAATGACTATAGATCAGATCTCATCTCTAAGTTGTAGGACCTGTATCTATTTACTTTAGCAATGCATTTAGGAGAGCAGAGATGTTCCAATACCTTGGCTTCATCATGGTCAGCCATCAGTGCTTGGTTTGGAGAAGCATCTTCCACCTGAAAGCTCCAGTCAAAGCCTCCCTCTTCAACAGCAACAGCAGCATGTTGCTTTGTCTTTTCAGCCTGAGGGGCTTTGTCAGTGTAGTTTGGTCTGGGTTGTGTTTGGCCCCCATTTGCTTTAGGTGCCTTACACTCCCTAGCAAAGTGACCCATAAGGTTACAGTTGTAACACTTTACTTTGCTTTTATCCAGCCCAAACTTACACTGGTAGCATTGCTTGGAAATCTTTTTCCTGTCCTCTTGTAGAACTTCTTGGCTCTGTGAGTGAGGAGAGCCATCTGCTGAACTATCTCCATGTATTCCAGATCATCTAGATGGATACAGTCCAAGTCTTCAACAGTGAAGAGATAATTCCCACAGCTTTCATCAGTAGACACAAAGGCTTGAGAAGAACTTGTCTCTTGGAATGGGCTTCCTTGAGTAAAGTTCTCCCTTGGTGTCTCCGGAAAGGTGATAAAAGGACCCTTTTGTGAGTTTTCAGGGTATCATATGAGATGATGTTGGGGTTCTATGCTGTCCCTTTCAACCAAATGAAGGGCTGAACCCATTTGATTGTTGGAGTTGCCAGATGAACCTTGCCTGTTCTCAGTAAGAGTTTTAAGGTTCTCAGTCCTCTTGATCACCACACAATAGTGTGTCCATTGCCTAGGAAGTGAGGACATGAACTTCCTTACAATGTCCCTGTTCTCAAGAGGAACTCCTCCATCCACTAGGGTATCCACAATCTCAACATACCTGAAGTATTGTTGGGTCATGGTTTCACCTGCTTTGAAGGTGAAATTCTCAAACTGCTGCTTCAGAAGATCTTTCTTGTTCTCCTTGGATTCAGAGGAGCCTTCATACATCAGCTTCAGTGCATCCCACAGCTGTTTGGCTGTCTTGCACTTCTTAAAACCTCTGTATACAGAGTTTGGGAGAGCAGTCTGAAGAGCAGTCATGGCCTTCCTGTCAATCTCTACTCTTTTTCTATCTTCATCTGAGTAGTTGGCCACATCTTTAGGAATCATACCAGCACCAGTAGCAGAGGGGGTGCTGGGTATGAAAGGTCCATTCTCAACAGATTCCCACATTCTTGAATCAAGAGACCTGATGAAGCCTTCCATCCTCATGCACCAGGTGTCAAAATCATCAAGAGTGATCAGTGGGGATTTGTTCATGGTTCCAGTCTCCATATCAGTCTTTGAGATGGAAGCCATTTGAAGAGTTTAGTTTTTGTGTGTGTGAGGGATCTTAAGATGGTTAGATCTTATATCAAGAGCCTGGAATGCTCTGATACCAATTGCAGGACCGTTTAAGGGCTTAAACACAATTACAACACAACAACACAATGAGGAGATTAACTAAACTTTAATCAAACAGTGAACTGGGATAACCAAAGTGATACAAATAACACAAGTAAAGCAAGAGACAGAACAAGAGAGTATGGGTTTCAAGGAGGCAGTATATTGCTTTCTCAAGTTCTTTTACAGGTGTTACAAAGCATAAAGAAAGATACAAGAACTTGAAATACTTATACTACAACCTACAGCCGGCTATACTTTGAAAGCCAGCTGGATACAATTGACTAGACACTAACAAAATCAATTGTAGGATCAAAAGGCATATCTGCCTTTTGACCTTGTGACTATGACATGCCATAGCTCACATCCTTATACATTACAAAAAGGATAAAGTACATAAAGTGGAAAGTTACAGACTCAAGACCTCAATGTACAGTTACCAAAAGCATGGACCTTTTCACCAACTCATGTAAGTTGGTGACTTTACAGAGATGCAGCGGAAAGGTGCTTTATGGAACAGTACATCAGATAAAGCATGTGTACTAAAAGTCTTCGGAAGAAATCTGTCTTCATAGGTTGAAGCTTCGGAAGACTTTGTCTCTGAAGCTTCAGAAGACTTCATGTTTGGCTTCGGAAGATATTGGTCTTGGCTTCGGAAGATTTTTCACTTAGAGTATTTTCTAATGCATTGTGTACAACTTCCGAAGCATTCTTCACTTCAGTACTTAGTGCATGTTGCTGAGACACTTAGGATGTTTTGGGTTGCATCAGACTTAAGGAATCCTTACAAATATGTTATGCAATATGTGAGAAATGATAGTACATTAGTGAGATCAGTTGCATACTTCACTCATTAATAAAGTCTGACATGATCAGATATGATGTGTAGACAATATCTGACTATTATACTGAAAAAGTAAATTCTTGTGATCACACTAAATCTTAATGCTTGTGTGTATTCATCTGAGTACTTTTGAGTTGTTTTGGCTTATCAGATTGATTGATTGTTAAGTTACATTACTCACACCTATTGATAATGTGTTTAATCATGAGATTTGTTACAAAGCATCATATCACTTCTCTGTTATGACTCATCATAGACCTGAAGTGCTGAGATATCCTTTGTTGTAAGTGATTACAGACCTGGATTCTCTCTTTGATGCAAAAGATGCCAATGTGCACAAACTATTCAAATGAATAGTTAGATCTGATCAAATGGTTATCCATGATCTTTCTCTATTAATTTAAGTAACATGAACTCTGATGATACATATGTTTCAGGTAATAAGTTGAGTATGTGTTCTTTCTTGCATGTCATGATGATGGTTGAGCTCTCTTAGTCTCTGTATGATTTACATCATGTCATATCTAAAGCTACCCTAATCAATCCAAGAATTGAAAAAGTAAGTGAGTTGATAATTTGTCAAAAAGACTCATTGTCTGTCCTTAGATCTTGTGTCTCCTTTGCTGTGATATCACTGACCTGGAACACACTTGATCAGGATTTATTCATTGTCTATGACTATTCACATTTTTTTTTATTTTAATGTGTTGATCTTCATTAATATGATCTCACTGCAGACATTAATTCTTTTGTTTATATTAGATTTTGATTCTGCTTTCATTTTGATTTTATGCATGTTTTTTTTGTGTGTGAAGGCAATGTCACAATGAAATGTGTGATCTTATTATCTTACCTAGGAAACTTATAAGTTTTTTAAACTTAAAAGTTTAGGGGGAGTAATAAATGGAAAAATTGTTCTCAGAAAATAATCAAAATCAAAATTAAAATGTTGAATTGAAAGGATGATGCTATATGTTCAAAGTATATGTGTATTTGAAAATGTGAGTTTTGAAATAATAATTGACCTATATAAATTTGCAAGTTTGCAAGTGAAAAGGCTTTTGTCAAAAGTTTAAAATTAAATGATAATTGATTTTATGTTGAGACTAAAATGAAGGGACAAAATAAATTTTAAAAATAAAAAGAAAATAAAAATTTGTGAATTGAGAGTGCAAAATGCAAAAAGTTCAACATTAAGGGACTAAAAGGTAAAATTTTGAAAAATTCAAAATTATGCTTAAAATGTTTAAATATTAGTATGAAATATTACTAATATGTTTAAACAGTGTGCAAGTAAAGAATTTGGAAAACACAAGTGTAAGACTCATGAAAGTCAACTCATGCGCCTAAACAGTGTGCATGCGTCTAACTAGGAGCATGAGAAAGTTTCAGGAATTATACAAGTGTTTGGGCATTTGTCACATTTTCATGCGTCTAAACGGTTGTAATGAGTCCATGGAATTAAACAAGTGTTTGGGCGTTTTTCACATTCCCATGCGCATAAATAGTTGTACTAAGTCCATGAGTTTAATCAAGTGTTGGGCGTTATTCATAAACCCATGCGCCCAAACAGTGAATGTGTCTGACTTTAACCAAGTGTTAGACATTTGAAATGTCTCATGCGTCTATATAGTTGAAAAGTTTCAAAGTTACAAGTGTTAGACGTTTCAGGAACTCCATGCGACTGAACAGTGCAAAAGCGCCTAAACAACGCTTATGCGTCTGAACAGTTATCATGCCTCTGAGTCAAAACGCACAAACAGTGCTCATGCGTCTCAAAAGTTAGTGAATTTTAGGGTTCCATACGCACAAACAGGGCTCATGGGTCTAAAATTTCACTTGATATAAATTGAACACTTACACTTGTTTTCTCATTCACACTCAAAATTTTCAAAAGACAAACCCCTGAACTGTCGACTATCAGTCATCATCAAACTCTCAGTTTATCTGTGATTTCATCAAATCCTGTTGATTGTAGATATTATTTGGATCTATAAATGTAAGTTTGTGATTCAAATCAGTAAATTTTGGTTAAATCATGATGATAGGTATAGGCGTTTGAATGCTATTTGGGCGTTCGAACATCATAGCCTCCAAAGTTTAACTAATCAAATCTTAATCATATCTAAAATTGACTCTGGATTGTTGATAAGTATCAGATTGCGAGTAATTTGATGTAAAGTTCATCAACTGAAAGTGCAAATGATATTGATAATAGCACGATCAGGTTGTTCATTGATGGAAGACGAAGAAGATGAACAGGCGGATGTAAATTTTGAATAAAAATAAAAATAAAATAAAAATAAAAATTTTTTTCTCAAAAAGTAAATAAATCAGAATTCAAATGTTTGATAATAAATTCAAAATGAATAAATTTTAATGTTCCACAAATTAAAATCATAATTCAAAAGTTAATGTTATAAGTAAAAATTGCCAAGTCATATGTTGAAATTGAAACTCATTAATCAATATTTCAATGTTCTCATAATATTTTCTCTATGTTTTGCAGATGGCAGAATTGAAGTTTGAGCCAAAACATAATGTTGTTGCATACTTAAATGATGAAAACAGAGAAGCCATTGGATATGAAGAGATTATTCGATTTTTGCTTAGAACAAAATATGTCTATGCAATGTGTGCAAGACCAATGATTAATGGAAGATTGATCAAAAGATTTTAGAGAACTGCAGAAGTAGAAAGAGATGAAGAAGGGAATAAAGTTCTAAGAGCTTCTATTACATCAGACAGAATGATTGAAGTTTCTAAACAAGCAATCAGAATAGCTCTAAAACTTGGTGAAAATGACCCAGAAGATTTGTCTGAATATATCTTTAATGAATGTAGAGATGTATTTCTACAAACGGGTCATCCTGATCACTTCCCTAAGAAGCAATTCTTCAAAGCACGAGTATATAAACATTGGAAGCTGTTGTGCTATATATTTCAACATTGCATGTCTAAACGAAGTGTTGCTTGGGATTCGTTCCCAGTAGACATTACATCTCCTATTATTGCTTTAGCCACAAACAGAAGATTCAACATGGCTAGGTGGATAATGAATGGATTCATATTTAATCTTGAAAGAGGAAAGAGAAATAAATACTTGATGTATCCAAGATTTCTCCAATTGCTTGTTAATGAAGAGAATCCAGATCTGTATGCTGAAGGAGTTACAGGAGATAAGCTGCAATCAGAGCATATGTCAGAAGCTGTGTATAAAAGACTGGCAATGATTACTGGTGCTCAAAATATTCCAGTATTTGAATATATCCGGAATGTATCTATGAAGGAAGTAGATCTCAATCAACAACACTATCATCTATCTGAAGATGAACCAATAGATCTAAATGATCTCATTGAGGATGTTGAAGATGATGAAGAAAGTGAGGATGAAACTACTGAAAGCTCTTCAGATGAAGAAAATGATGATAACAATGAAGATGATGATAATAATGATGATGATGAAGAAAGTGAGGATGAAGCTCCTGAAAGCTCATCAGATGAAGAAAATGATGATAATAATGATGATGATGATGGTAATGATGGTGCAACTGAAGCATATCAAGAAGAAAATGATGAAAGAAATGAGGATGATATTGTCAATGAACCTCAAAACTTGGATGAAGAAACCAATGATGCTGATATTCATGATGATGTTGTACATGAAAGAGATTCACAAAATCAAACCTTTGATTTTGATTTTATGACTGATATGTTATATGATCCAGTTTTTGAAACTGAAGTGAATGAGGAAGTTGAAGAAATTCTTGTTAGTACGACACACCATGTGTCTGTACAAACAGAGGAGACAATAGATATTGATGAGATGGAGAAATTGAATAAAGAAAATCTGATTAAAGAGAGAGAAATTGAAGAGTTGAAAGTTGAAAATGAAAGGATGAAAGAGATGAATATATCTCTTGAAAAAGAAATTCAAAAGCTAAAGGATGAAAATTTGAAGTTGACTGAAGAAATGCATTGAAAGATGAAAAGATTGTGAGTTATGCCAAAGATAAAGAAGATGTCATCAAGAAATTTGAAGTAATGATAAAGGACTATGACATTCTTGAAGAGAAGTTCAAGAAACTAGCAGAAGAAAATGAAAAACTAAAAGATGAATTACTGAAGGAAAAAGAAGCTCAAAAGCCTATCTCGCCAGATCAAGTGATAAGTGCTGAGATGAGTGTTGAAGAAAATCTTGAGCAGCTCAAAGGCAAAAGAAAAATTAATGAAGTAGCAGATACAAATCTAACTGAATCATCTTCCAAAGTACAAAGAACAGAAGAAAATGTTGAAGAACAAAACGTTCAAGAACATATTGAAGCATTAGAAGATATTGAAGAAGTGTATAATGATGATTGGTATGATGAAGTTTTGGATGATGAAGATATTGATAAAGCTCAACTTGTATCACATTTCTCTTCACAAGAACAAACTCAAGAACAAGACGACATTCCACAAGACTTTGAAGACAGATATAACTATCTGGTGAAGATGAAATACAATCGAGTATTTTTGGATGGACAGACTGTTTCTCAAATAAATGATGAATATGAGAAATACATTTCTGCAGAGTCAGTTGCACCAGTTGATCCAAATGAGATTGTGATTGAGCATGGTGAATGGAATAGAGCAAAAGAGAGTATTAATGTAAAAGAACTATCAAGCTTTGAGCTGCACCATCCTGATCCAGATGATATGAGTATTCAAGCTTTAAGATCATGGTTGCAAGCTAGAAATTACCCATGGAGAAAACTAAAAAGATTACAATCTGTATCATTGAGGAATCTTGTCAAAAGTTTTCAAGAAACAGAGAAACAATCGAAGAAGATGATTATACTTGATACAGATAATCCTCAATATCTTGAAAGTACAAAAAGAACAAGAATGTTTAAGCCACAAGAGATCAAACAAATAGCAAGAAAGACAGATGCACATGCTCACAGAAAAGAGTTGATTGAAATGTTTGCTGATCCAGAAAGACAAGCATACAAAGCCTCATCTGAACAAAGGCAAATTTTTGATAATTCAAGATCAACTGGAGACTTGGTAAGAAATGTACTACAAAGAGGACAATCGGTTGCTGAATTGCTAAATGCTATGATTGCTCCTGAGTTTACAAACCAAGTAAAGATTATAGCATGGAAGTATGATGAAGTATTTGATGCATTTTTGATAAAAAGAGTAAATGCAGTATGTGATGTATATCATTTTTACTCTAGTATCATAAAACTTCCAGTGCAAGATCTGAAATAGCTAAATAGATATCCATCTGATTCGAAACGTGGCAAGATGATGGTAGAATTATTAAGAAGAGGATTGGATAGATCAAGTAATTTTCTTAAAACAAGATGTGATCAAGAGGATAAAGAGTACTTTGTTACTTTGAAGAAGAATAAAACGCTCAAAGGATTACAGTCTGAAGAGGAACATTCAATGATAGAATTTTGTGACAAGTATTTTGAAAAGGTCATAACTCTATGTCTGAAACTGATTGATGGTAATCAAAACTCAAAGCCAATTCTCAGATGGTTTTATAACACTGAGACTTTTGAGCTTAAGTTGGTCCGAAATCTCGAACGATGGGATGATATGATTACTTTATTTGGAGTTTTTGAACTAAAGCTTTTACATCCTAGCAATATATCATTTTTGTCTGTACAAAAGTTTGAAAAAGTATCTCCAGAGATAGCAGAGCAAGACAAGAAGTAATTCATTTCTATCATCAATGCGATGAATGCTGCTATGGAAAGAATATCTTTGAGAAAAGCTCTTGCTTATGCTAATATTGTAAAGAAAGATATAAAAGACATTGAATTCATGAGAATTTCAAGGAAAGGAGTATTAGAAGTATACTCAAAGGAAAGTCAAAATCCTATTGAGTTATATGCTAATATTGATATCTCATGTCTTTCAAAAGATACATTGGAAAGAATGAACAAGATGGAGAATAAGACAAATAAAGCAAAACCAGAACAAGGCATTCTTGCTAGCAAATTCAAGTCTGCTATTTCAAATGCTTTGAAGGAACTAGAGATGTACAAACAAAAGCCAATGTTCAAGATCAAGGAAGAATAAGAAGATTTCTTTGAGTTATAAAGATAAGAGTTGAAGATAAAAGCTGAAGATGGAAGATGAAGAAAAGAAAAAGAAGACAATGTAAGAAGATTTTGAAGACCGAAGACCATGTAAATCTTAGGGGGAGTATTGTTAGTGCTCTAAAAAGATTAACATGTTGTCTTTAGATGTCTTTTTAATACTTTGTAATAGTATAGGGACTAGTTTCGTAATTAGTTAGTTCCTTTTTGTTTCATTATAAATAGCTTAGACTTACAGGTAGTAGGTAACTAGTTGAATTCGAACATGCTTACATACTTTGTAATTTGTCTTTGCTTGATACTAATAAAACTATGAATTTTGTTGATATCTTGCTTGATTTGATTACTTTGTTTGTATTTCATTGAATTGTGTTCATACATCATCACAGATTGGTACATTTGATCTATCAGGTTCATTAGACCGAGTATCTCCCCTTGGGGTGCCCCGATCCTGTTTGTAAAGAAGAAGGACGGTAGTATGAGAATGTGTATTGACTACCTTGAGCTGAACAAGTTGACGATAAAGAACCGATACCCCTTCCCAAGAATAGATGATATGTTCGATCAACTCCAAGGTGCTAGTTGGTTTTCAAGGATAGATCTTTGATCTGGTTACCATCAGCTAAAGGTGAAAGAGAAGGATGTTCCTAAAACAACTTTTCGTACGCGCTATGGTCACTACGAGTTTCTTGTCATGTCCTTTGGTTTGACCAACGCGCCAGCTGCTTTTATGGATTTGATGAACCGTGTGTGTCGTCCGATGCTGGATAAATCAGTGATTGTGTTTATTGATGATATCCTGATCTATTCGAGGAGCGAGATTGAGCATGCCGGTCACATTTGGGAGGTTCTGGAGACGCTGGAAGTGAGAAGTTGTATGCTAAATTCTCCAAGTGCGCGTTCTGGTTGCGCGAAGTTCAATTCTTGGGTCATGTGGTGAATCCCGACGGGATTATGGTGGACCCGGCAAAGGTGGAGGCGGTTACGCAATGGAAGTCACCAAAAACGCCATCCGAGATTCGTAGATTCTTGGGTTTGGCGGGCTACTACAGAAGATTTATCCAAGACTTCTCTAAGATTGCTTCTCCACTGACTAAGTTGACCCGGAAAGATGTAAAGTTTGTATAGGGTCAGGCTTAAGAGAAGGCGTTTGAAGAATTGAACGCGAGATTGACTCAAGCTCCTGTTCTATCATTACCCGATGGAAGTGAAGATATGGTGGTTTATTCTGATGCTTCCTACTCGGGGTTGGGGTGTGTGTTAATGTAGAGAGGAAAGGTTATAGCATATGCATCCCGACAATTAAAGGTTCATGAGGTCAATTATCCTACTCATGACCTGGAGCTAGCAGCCGTGGTCTTTGCACTAAAGATTTGGAGGCACTGTCTTTACGGGACGAAGTGCACCATTTTCACTGACCAAAAGAGCCTGAAGTACTTCTTCGAGCAGAAGCATCTGAACATGAGGCAGAGACGGTGGTTTGAACTTATAAAGGATTATGATTGTGAGATCCACTACCATCCGGGCAAGGCCAATGTGGTGGCTGATGCCCTTAGCCGGAAGGAGAGGCCCGAGCCGATTCGGGTGAAAGCATATCAACTGATCATTACCTCTGATGTAATGAAGCAAGTTAAAGAGTTGCAGGATGAGGCCCTGAAAGAAGATCATCTTAACTCTGAAAGAATGAGAGGTCTGGTTGGGGAATTGGATGAAAACACACTCGGTGTTAGAACCCGATTTGGACATGTGTGGATTCCTCATTTTGGGGATTTACGCGTGAAGATAATGGATGAAGCTCACAAGACTCGATACTCCATTCATTCAGGTGCTACTAAAATGTACCAAGATATGAAGAAGGATTATTGGTGGCCGGGTATGAAGCGTGATGTGGTGGAGTATGTGAGTAAGTGCCTTACTTGCTTACAGGTGAAGGCCGAGCATCAGAAGCCGTATGGGAAGATCCAACCTTTGGATATACCGGAGTGGAAGTGGGAGCACATCACCATGGATTTCATTACGAAGCTGGCGCGTACCCCGAAAGGGTACGATGCCATATGGGTGATAGTTGACCGTTTGACGAAGAGTGCTCACTTCCTACCGATCCGCGAGACATGTTCATCTGAGAGGTTGGCTGACCTGTTCATCAAGGAAATTGTAACTCGTCATGGTGTGCCGGTGTCTATCGTGTCTGATCGTGACACCCGGTTTACCTCTAAATTTTGGAAGAAATTCCACGACGCCATGGGGACGAGGTTACATATTAGCACGGCTTATCATCCCCAAACTGATGGTCAGTCGAAAAGGACCATTCAGACATTGGAAGACATGCTTCGGGCATGTGTGATTGATTTTGGGGGAAGTTAGGATGACCACCTACCATTAGCCGAATTCTCATACAACAACAGCTACCATGCCAGCATTGGTATGCCACCATATGAGATGCTATACGGTAGGAGATGCAGAACACCCGTTTGTTGGGGTGATATTGGTCAGAAGAAATTGGGGAACGTCGAGGTAATCGAGGCTATGACTGAGAAGCTTGAGAAGATTAAAGCCTTCATGAAGGCACCCAAAGGCAGACAGAAGTCGTATGCTGATAAACGACGCAGGACGATTGAGTTCCAGGTGGGTGACCGGGTTATGTTGAAGGTCTCACCTTGGAAGGGTATCATCTGCTTTCGAAAGCGGGGTAAGTTGAGCCCAAGGTATATAGGCCCTTTCCGAATCATTACTCTAGTAGGAGAGGTGGCCTATAGATTGGAGTTACCGGATGAGTTAAGTGGAATTCACCCGACATTCCATGTATCTCATCTAAGGAAGTGCTTGGTAGATGAAGATATGATTGTTTCATTGGAAGATATCAAAGTAGACGAAAGGCTCAATTACGTGGAGTAACCAGTGGCAATCATCGATAGAAAAGAGAAAAGACTGAGAAATAAAGTGGTTCCTCTTGTGCGTGTGTTACTCCAGGATACACACTTGAATCAAATAACATGAAGAATTATGGATCAAACAATAATAATCACAATAAAACCCCTTTGATCTATATTGATTGCATATAATTTGTACAAAGTGGAAACCCAATCAATTGGTCATTCAACCATTAACCTAATTCTAATTACAATTAGGCTATTTATAGTCTAATTTAAGTTTCCATATTTACACATAACCCCCTAGACTATATATTTAGACTAAAACATGACTCAAAGAAAGTAAAATATATTTTGTTCACACAAAATATATTTATTACAATAAAACTCCTAGTCATCTAAATCTTCAACGTCTCGTCTCGGTTCCTCGTCTCGAACGTGTCAGGTTTGACTTTTGTTGACTTTGACCGTGACGTTGACTTTGGTTGACTTTTACTGTGTTGATAATATAGACTATCTTTTACAGCTCCAACAATACTCCCCCTTAGTCTATCATTATCAACGTCTTCAAACGAAATCAGCATCGAGAAGTCAACAATAGAAAGATCTTCAATTTGAATCTTTCTGAATCTGATGAGAAAGATTTTTCATCTCATAAGCTCCCTCTATTTATATGCTCCCCCTTTTCAAGTGCAAGCTTTACAAGGATATTGGAACAGGTTTCTCAAATCTCTAATCTTGAGTGCTTCAGAAGATGTAGGAGGAGGATTCCTAGCTCGGTATTTTCTACAAACTTGAGGAACAGGCTCTCTGATCAGGTACACTGCTTAACTGATGATCGGCCATCACTTAAAGCAAAAACCTGAAACACATTCTCAAACACAATCTCAACATTTCTAATTAGATCATTTCATTTTAACAAAATAAACTCGTGTTTATTTGTGTGTGAAAAACAAGCGATCCAGTGTTCGTTTGTGCTCAATTTCTATAAAATGCATGAAAACTAATAAAATGTAATCAGCATAATATGGAAGACCTAAAAGAATATTGAAATGAAAATTTATTATAATTTTTTATTATATACATAAATTATAACATTTTTTTATCCATATATATATATATATATATATATATATATATATATATATATATATATATATATATATATATATATATATATATATCTATATCTATATAGATATATATATCTATCTCTATCTATAGATATATATATCTCTCTATCTCTCTCTATCTCTCTATATCTATATATATATCTATATATATATATATATATATATCTCTATCTATGTTTTTGTTTTTGTTTTTTTTTTTTTTTTGTTGTTGTTTTTTTTACTTGTTTTTTTTTAAACCGAAAACTGAATCGATCATGAGATCATATACTGAAGATATACTTTAGCACAAAGACGAATTTAATCATCGACAAGCAATGAGATCACACTGACAACTGAATCTAATCACAGTCTTTAAATGATTTTGAAATTCTCAAACAGATCAATAACGATTGCTGATATGTTTGTCCACTTAAACTCATGCCCTATCTTTTTCAACAAGCAGTAAATGATTCATTAAGGTTCGATTAAATGCTTTAGAATGCTAGGACCGCACAATCATTTGGCAAAAACCCTCACCCAACCTCAGGATTTCTTGAATTTCATAACGATCTTTACAGAGCAAGGCTTGTGCATTAGTGTGCAAGTGATTATCGACAGAATATTGCATTTTGTGATGAATTCATCGTTTAGATGATTTGACACAACTTAGACCAAAATGGTGAGAGCTCCAGGTCTATACTTACGTATAACAAAGGAGATGACCATTTAATCATGTGCCGATGAGAGCTCCAGGCCAGTACTATCGTACAGCAGAGGAGATCATCACTCCAGGTCAGTACTTCTGTACAGCAGAGGAGATTAGCACAAATAGAAGACACATAAATACACCAGACATGGCTCAAAGATATGACATATATGATTTGTATCATGATGGGTGAAAGATCAATTCTCAATCCAATTATTGTCGGGACTCAGTTTTTGTGCAGGCCAAAAGGATTGCGTAAATCCAGACATCCTTAATCATGATGTTTTAATTTAAATCATTATGCTGCTGTCTACTTTATTCTTCAGGCTGAGTCTACCAAGCATATCATTAAAAAATCTATTTGTTTTATATTATTTGCAATTAAAAATAAGATGTAAATCAGATAACAACATCAGTTACTATCATTTCTCATTTTAAAATGCAAATCATGTAAAAACAAACATTTCAAGAAGATATACAATCATTTCTCAATCATCTCGAATCAAATTCTCAGTACACTTTTCATTTTTATTTACTTATACTCTCCCTCTAAATTTTTATTTTTTTATTATTATTTTTAATTTTTTATAAAACTGTACAAAAATAAAAATTTATCAAAGAAGGTCTTCCAAACTACGCTAATATGATGATAAAAAATGAATACTCAAGAAATATGCAGTGATTGTGAAGTGAGAACTGTGATTGTGTAGATAAAAATCCAGATTTAGGATAAAATACCATGACCTTAACCTGTTTGTTCCGCCTCAAATTTGAATTAGGAACAATCTCTGTCAGTAAACCGGATTACTAACAGTCCTCCTGAATTGTTCCTGCACTCATTAACAAATTAGTTAGAAAGGGGAACCTAGGCCATCGTAGTCCTGGAAGTTCCTTTTTCATCAAGATAAGTAACAAGCTTCTGCACACAACCGTTTAAACAATCAGGGATTGTTGTATCCTTCTTTTTAATTTGCCAAATTTGTTTCGGTTCAATTAACTTGGATTTGAATGAACTAAATTTGGAAATCATTTTCCGTTTAAGATCAGAAGGAAAAAAATTTGGTTTTGAAGCTTTGGTCATTTTCATCTTTGTATCATGTGAAACCGGTTTCACATGAAAAGGTTTGGATGGAGGGTTTTTCATCCAACCATTCAAAGATGTGTGCTTTTTAGCTCTTGATCCAGAGAAGCAACCCGTGTTGCCTTTACCATCTGGAACATTCTTTGTAGACTTACTGCTGGAGAAGCAATTCGTTTTGCCTTTACCATCCTTAGCAAACCATTGAGGACATTTCTTTACTACATGACCTTCTTTTCCACACTCAAAACAAGCCTTGAATGGCTTTTGATGCTTGACTGAACCGTGTAATGCAGGTGGGAATGAGGATTGCTTTGAGCTTGTAGCAGATTCTTGCTTGTTTTGGCATTTGCTATGTTGAACAGGGAATGAGATCTTCACTGATTGAGTGGGATGCTTTGCAATTGGAGAAGAGATCCGTATTGGTCTTGATTTAGCTTTTGGAAGCTTTTGTGACTTGACAATGTTAGGAGACATCTTGATCTGTGAGGAACCAACACGCACCTCTGTGATTGATTCATCATCTGAGCTTGTCCAGTCTCGTATACACAGATCTTTCTCCAACGGATCTTGATTGACAAGAATAGGATGTGTTGTTGTTGGAACTTGATGATTAGGTGATTTCAGATTTATCTCTTCTTTCACAACCCTGACAGGCTCAAAAGTTGGAATTTCACCTGCTTTAAACTTATCAAAGAAGTTAGAAGAAATAGTAGATATAGATTTACAAACAACCGGGACTGAACAATCGTTAGCTTGACTGTCAGGATTCGATTTATTGTATCCCATACCAGATGTAGAATCATAATCATCTCGCACCTCTTTAAGATTCACACCGCTCAAACCTGCATGCAAACTACTATTAGATTGTTCAAACAAATCATTTTTAGGATGAGGTTTGGGAATTGGTGAATAACATAAAGTAGAAGGAGGTGGAACTGAATTAAATACAGTTTCACTATCAGATTTATATCCAATCCCATGTTTCACCCTCACCCCTTGTTGTTTAGCAATAAGCTCATCCTTTTTCATGTGTGAAAGGGTCCATTTATCAAGCTTTGTTTGAAGCTGAGTTGTTTCAAATTGAGCTAAAACAACCCTTTCTCTCAGAATATTAATTTCAACGTTACGCTCCAAAATGGTTCTTCTTAAAAGATCATTTTCAGCCAATGCTTCATTAAGTTTTCTTGAAAAAGCAATTTCATTTTTCTTTAATTCTTGATTGATTGTTTTTAATTCTTTTTCATTTTCCAATAACAATCTGTTTGCCTTATAAATCCCAAATAACCGGATTTTGCATGACGAAGAACACATATCCTGAACAGTCTCACAAGGAAGACCCATGATAGTTCGTTCTGCAGCTAAGCTCTTTTCATAGTTGCAAACCCTTGTGATTTCTTGTTGTTCATCTTCTTTGACCTTCAGCATCTCTTCAACCTCAAATTCTTTCTTTCTTTTATCAGCTTTTCCAATCTTATCATCATCGGTTCTCACAAACTCCGGTTTAGTATCATTGTCGACTCTCAGAGCTTCATAGTTCTCTTCAACAGTTTCTCTAGATTCAAAATTTAAATCCGAATCAGTTCTCAATAACTTCAACTTTTCAATCATCTCTGTTTTGTAATCAAGTATGCTTGTTACAGAAGAGACAAGATCAGTATTAAGCGCGTTAGTTTGATGTGGGAACACGGCTTGTCGAAATTCGTTTCTTTGGATATCTAGCTCGAGAGATTTTAGTCTGTTGATCATATCCATAAGTTTTGTGTCGACATAACCTCTTTCTTGCTTCAGCATTTTAACTTGATGATTCCATTCGGATGGAAGAGACTCGAGAAGCTTTTGAATTTGTTCATGATTACTGAGATCAGGCACATGCTTCTTTAGATTATTTGCTACTTTTAAAAATCGATCAATTAAATCTGACAATTTTTCTTTCTTTGTACCTGCAAAAGAGTCAAACCGGCTTTGTGCCGTTGTGAGATTATCTGATTTAAAGTCTTCTGAAGATGACATGATTGTAAAAATTTTGAACAATTAAACGCCCCAAAATATTTTTCCCAAAAATTATAAAATAATTCTCCCCCGGGAAAAATATTTTTTTTTTAAATGTCACGCTAGAAAATCTTAGCAACTGGGGTCAAGCTGCCAGGTCAGCTTGTTTTTTTTTATAAATCTTGCAAAATCGGTGAAAATTTCTTTATCGCGTTTGTTTTTTTTTTTAATGAATTCTTTCTTTGATTATTAATGAGCCCAACTTTGTTATAAAAAATATATCCAACCCAATTATAAACTTGTAATTAGCCCAACTGTTAAAACTCATACAAATTATTAGCCCAATTCGTTAGCCCAATTTTACTAAATTGTTAGCCCAATTTCTTTGAAAGATCCATCCCAATAACAACTTCCAATCTTACACAACCCAACCCAACCCATTAACAACTTTCAAACCCTAACCCTAAAAACACTAACACAAAAACAAAACACTTCAAACACAACACATGAGACCAAGGGAAACTCAGACAACCTTTCCCCTCCTAGGCATCCGACGACTAATCTCCTAGGGTTCCGGCGACTGCCGCATTTCCGGCGAGTCTCCGGTAGGCAAATGGCGGCGAGTGAAAGGTATCTACAGTGAGATCTTGGTGAGCTGATCACGGCGGTGGTGATGGTGTGCCCCAAAAGCTACTTGCGAGTTACTAAGAACTCTCCCGTCGGAGATCAAATCGCAAGGCTGCGGGATGAACGAGATCTGTTTAGCGCCACAATCCGCCATCACGTCGCCGGAGCAACGGTTTTCTCGGCGGTTATCGGGAACTCATGCGGGTTTTCTAGATGTCGCCGGAAACAAAGGCTACGAGACGCCGGCGTATGATTCAGGTTCCGATGCCGATGATTCGTTCTGTAATAGCTATTCTGCTTAGTCGAATTACGGAATTAGAAGGTGAGTTCAGAAAGCTTCAGATCGAACAAGAGGTGAACAGATCGAATAACACCGAGATTGCAGATAAAGAAGAGATTCGTGATTTGAAATCGAAGCTTGAAATGTACGAATCGTTACAATATGATGGTGATGATGATAAAAAGGTTGAGGATGAAGATGTAAAAGAGTCCGAGAAAGTCCCATGTGTTCTGCATTTGGATTCTCTCAGAGGCAGTCATCCTTTTTGGTTTATACATGATGGTCTAAAATGGTTTTTGTGTGTTTAGATTTTTTGTTATAATTTCGCAGAAAGAAGATTTAGATTCGCAGAATATTTTTAATTTCGCAGCATATATTTTATAATTTTGCAGGTTGATTTTTTTTTATAATTTCGCTGATATTATTATTTTTTTTTTAAATTCGCAGATTAAATTTTGCTGGAAATCTATAGTTTCGCCGGAATTTTTTGCAGTATCGCCGGAATTTTTTGCAGTTTCGCCGGAATTACAGTTTCGCCGGAATTTCGCCGGACGAAACTGTAATTTCGCCGGAAACTTTGAACTTTCGTTCAGAATGGTGCTAAATTCGCTGGATGAAGATGTTGAAGCTCAAGAACACCAAGAACACAGACACTAGTGTGTGTGAGAGAAACGTCTTCAGATCTGAATTTTTCTTTCAATTTCTTGTATAAAATATGTTGTAGATCAGGAATATCAGTTGTATATCTTCAAATTTGTAGTAAATTGTTGTAGATCTGCTGAATTGATTGTGCTTGGGATGAGATTTAAATTTTTAGATCTACTTTCTCTCTCTAGAAACCCAGTTTCTCTCTCTAAAAATTGATGAACATCTTCAAAATCAGCAACAATTCTTCAATGCATTTGATCCAAAATGGCTCTGATACCAAATTGTTACTCCAGGATACACACTTGAATCAAATAACATGAAGAATTATGGATCAAACAATGATAATCACAATAAAACCCCTTTGATCTATATTGATTGCATATAATTTGTACAAAGTGGAAACCCAATCAATTGGTCATTCAACCATTAACCTAATTCTAATTACAATTAGGCTATTTATAGTCTAATTTAAGTTTCCATATTTACACATAACCCCCTAGACTATATATTTAGACTAAAACATGACTCAAAGAAAGTAAAATATATTTTGTTCACACAAAATATATTTATTACAATAAAACTCCTAGTCATCTAAATCTTCAACGTCTCGTCTCGGTTCCTCGTCTCGAACGTGTCGGGTTTGAATTTTGTTGACTTTGACCGTGACGTTGACTTTGGTTGACTTTTACTGTGTTGATAATATAGACTATCTTTTACAGCTCCAACAACGTGTACAGTGGAAGCACAGGAAGGGATCCGAGTCAACGTGGGAGACTGAAGAAGAGATGAGACAGCATTATCCACGTTTGTTCGAAGAATAACAGGTTTCGGGGACGAAACCTATTTAAGGGGGGTGGACTTGTAACACCCGGTTATTTATTATTTTGAAGCCGACGAAGGAAGAAAAGAAATAAAGTCCAAAGTCGATGGACCAAACTCGCCAACAAAAGAAAGTCGGGTGAGTGGGAGTATATTAGGGAGAGGGCAGCCCTTACCCTCTCCCCCACACTCACAAATCAGTCAAGAAGAGAGAAAGAAGAGAGAAAGAAGAAGAAAAGAGGAAACGTGTCGGTTCCGGTTGGTTCGAGTGGCCAAAATTGTTGAGGAGCGAGTCAAATCGAAGTCCTTGTCGTTGTGCTCGTTTGTGTGAGTTCTAGACCCCACTTTTACTTGCTTTCAACCGATTTTAGGGCTGGAAAGCATCAAAAACCCATTTTTGTATGTGTGTGTTTATGACCCATTTGGGTGTGTTGCGTATGATGCGTTTAGAGTATGTTTCCGGGCTTGTGTGTGCTTGTATGGTGTTGTGGTACGCATTCCTAAGGTCTGAGATGGTTTGAGTAGCTTAGAAGGTGGTTTGGATGCAGCTTGGAGGCCGAAAAATGGCCCAGACTAGGTCGGGATGAACTTCGTTCTGCATCAGCTAGGGCTAGGCGACCGAATGGAGGCCATACGGCCGATTGAGAGGCGATTGGGATTCATTCGCATGATTGAGGGTTCATTCGCACGACTAAGGTTTCATTCGCACGACTAAGGTTTCATTCGCACGATTGGGAGTCCAGACGCATGGGGAGTCATACGACTAAGGGTCAGTCGTATAGGTGCTTACTCGCATGAGTCCATTCGCATGAGGTCAGTCGCATTGGTGCTCATTCTCATTAGTTCCATCCGCATAAGTTCCATACGCACGACTGGGTGTTCATTCGCATAGATGTTCATCCGCATGAGTCCAATCGCATGATTTTCAGTCGCATAGAGGCCATGCGACTGAAGGGTGTCCATACGCCCGAATAGGGCTGTGGCACTCGAAGGAAAGTGTAGTTCGACTTCTGACTTTCGGGGCCGGCCCAGAATAACCTCAACCTTTTAAACTGAAATAAAAAAGTGCAGATGTAAGTTTTGACGTAAAGGTTCCCGTAAGAGCATGTAAGATGACTGCTATGACCTTAGAGAGTATGTTGGGCATGATGATGATTATGTTGCATGTTTATGCATGTTATGCATGTATGATGTTTCCCTGTATGATGATGATGTTGTGTATGATATGTTCTTTATTATGAAGTATGTTTATCTTTCTTGTGGCTTTACGTGTCGTGTTAATAAATGAATGAAGTATTATGTAACGTAAAGTGAAAGATATGAAAGAGGAACATGAAGTAAGAATGCATGCATTATTGAATGATTAATGAACGAAGGAAAGGCTTGCAAGCACATATATGAGGTGAGCAACCCTGTTGTTGCAAGAGACTCGGATAGCGTGCAATCGTTGAGATTGCCCAGGAGGTGAGCAACCCTGTTGTTATGAGAGACTCGGATAGCGTGCTATCGTTGATGTTGCCATGAGGTGAGCAACCCTGTTGTTGAAAGAGACTCGGATAGCGTGCTATCGTTGAGATTGGCAATGAGGTGAGCAACCCTATGGTTGCAACAGACCCGGATAGCGTGCAATCGTTGAGATTGCTAATGAGATGAGCGACCCTGTCGTCGCAACAGACTCGGAAGAACGAACATATGAAACGAACGAAAGTTAACGAATGTAATGAAAGATAATAATGATATTATCTGTGTATACGTATGATGAATGATCGCATGAGAAAAGGAATAGTTTTTAATGAAAGTAAAGTATGTTTTAATATAAAATTAGAACTCACTAAGCAACGCTGACTTTTTATATATTTTCCAGTTGGCAGGTAATGATTGCCGAGGATGGCACCGCGAGGCTACTCAGCTCTTTTGGGATGGCATTCTTTTGATTAATGTTTTTGCATTGTAATGCACACAAACTGTTTTGTAATGAATGTTGTATTAACTTGCAAAAGCATTTATATAGAAATGAAAGCTTATTTTAATGTTCCGCTGCGATGCTTATGAAATATGAATGTAAATATATGTTTTATGTGCGATGAATGACCAACTGTAGGCGTCCCGGGAACGGGGCCTTACAGGGTGTGTGTGTGGTACGACTAAATGCTGAGTGTGCTTGCACGAATGAAAGTTCAATCGTACGAATGAAGCTAATTCATACGAATGAGGGTTGATTCGTGCGGATGGAGTGTTGAGTCGTGCGTCTGGTCCTGTCGTGCGACTGAAGTTGCTGTGTGTGAGTTCCTTCTTGTGTGGTGTGTGTGTATGTCATGTGATGTTAAGGTGACATCGACACGGTTGCCATTGCTGAGGACAACGTTAAATTCGACACTATCAAACTTACTAATGTTATTCCAAATCAAATCAACTTAACATTTTACAATTATCAACAACCGATTTGTAACTACTAATATTTACCAAATACTTCTTTAATAACAATGGAACTCTTACGCAAATATCATCAGCAATGACGACGATTTCTAGTACTTGGATCTACATGAGATCTAATACGTGTGTCTGTGTGTGTTTTTACACGCGACCGAACCGATACAACCCGAACCAGACCGAACGTTACTATTTTCTTTATACATATCATTAATGCTTAATAATAACTGTCAATAGGTGTTTGACCGTTCATTGCATACAACATTTGGAAACTTTGATCATTCATACTTACCACCTAACAAGTGAGTTTCGTGGCCCCTTTTTATGCTTATACAACATTTCAATCATTTACAAAATTGGGGGAAAAGTATGCTCACCCATTTTCAATGTTGTACAACTTACATACAATTTACATACTTGGAATCAACGTGTTACTGTTTTGTGAGTACTTATCTTATAAATGCTTGAGTTCGCTGTGTGGTACTTTCTTTGCAACTATTTAATTCCAGTGTGGGAACTGACGGATAGGTATTGGTAGTACTACTGGGTTGACACCCCCATCCTTGTTTGTTGGTATACTAGTTAGTACCAACAGTGGCCTGGAAAGGGCGGGCCTTGGGTGAATATATTCCGACAAGATCTGTGTGTACGTCATTAGGTTTGGTTGCCAAAGCTTATTATCATTGTGATTTACTGCTTATAACTGTATTCACGGTATTCCACAACATTTACTATACAGCATCAATTACTTATTTACTATTTAAACCTGCGAGCTCACCAACAATTTTGTTGACCATTTTGAGCATATTTTCAGGTGACAATGCTAATTGAGGATCTAGGTGCGCTGCCTTAGTGGAGACCCTAGGATGCATTTTGAGACTAAACATATTTTACAAACATTCATTTTGGAATCATTGTTGTAGTCTCATTAAACAATATCATTCTTTGATACTTTTTTCGAGTTGTGGGAATTATATTACAATTGTTACTACTTTGACTATGTGAATCATTTAAGATGTTTATGGTTATGACTATGTTTTCATGACATGCTTTATCATCATTTATGTGATATCATTCCTTTGTGTCGGGTGTCGTCATGACATGCTTTATCATCATTTATTATATTGCATCTCTATTGTTTACCATGTGTTATGACGATCCCGTCTCGTTACGTCCCCGTGTTTCCGCTTTTAGCGGGGGTGTGACAAAATCTGCTTTGGGGAATTCTGTAAGAGCGCCCTCATCATGAAGCTCTAGATGCTCCCTGATGATTTGTTCAGAAATGACCAACTCCTAGCCACAGATGCTCGATCTTATGACACGAACCCCATTTAGGGTTTCAATCTGACCGTTTGCCTAAAATTCAGACATATGATTTGAGTAAACCGTGGGGTTAATAATCAGGGAAGTAGTGTAGTAAGAAGATTGGGTTAGAAAGGAGATGATATCTGAGATGTCGGCATCCCTTGAAGAGTCAAGGAGTGCGACTTGGTTGTGCTGAGGGTTAAGTGCCATTTGAGAAAGTTACAAGAAGATAGTTTGGAATTGGGTCAATTGAAGATGAAGAAAGCTTTTAAGGCAGTAATTTGTTTAAAAAGGATGAAAGTGATTAGCCGGAGGTATTTAAACGGGTGGAATGGCGGTTTAAAGGAGGTTTGGATAAGATGATGGGAGGTTTTAGTGGATGATGTGACATGGGCGGTAAGGTTAGTCCATTTAAATAATCTGACATCATTAACAAAATCTTTACTTTTTACAGAGTGGGGCCCAAAAGATTTCCGTTACACAGTAAAATCTTTCGTCTGAGTATAAAGCATTTCCGAAGGTAATATTCTTCCGAAGGCAAAGTTACTTCCGAAGGTAAAGTTTTTACTTCCGAGAGTATATGTTGCTTTCCAAATGGAGAATGTTACAAGCTTCGGAAGTAGATCTGATATGAAATCAATCGCTCTTCCAAGACTTAACAATTCTTCCGAGAAGAAAATTATCCTGGGAGGAATTGCTTTGGAAGATATGGAAAATATCTTCCGAGGGTTATTCCTCTTTGGAAGAATTCATAGTTAGATAAAATTTTAGAGAAAGACCTTTTGTAACAGGGCTTAGATTGTTTTGACATAAAACTTTACACATTAAATTTTTTTCAAATGAGATAGACTAATCAAGGTTTATCATCCCAATTGCTGTAATGAGATATTTAAACCTTTGTTCATCAAAGGCTTTGGTGAACAAGTCAACGTATTGTTCAGTTAAATCAACTTTGATTAGTTTGATAAGATTTTTCTCATGAATATCTCGAATGAAATGATACCTGATATCGATATGTTTAGTTTTGGAGTGCTTCACTGGATTTTCAGTAATGGAGATAGCACTGTTGTTGTCAATGTGGATAGGAGTGCTCATGAAGTTGAATCCGTAGTCTATCATCTGGTTTTGAATCCATAGCAGCTGAGCACAGCAACTAGCAGCAGCAATATATTCAGCTTCAGCAGTTGATGTAGAGACACGATTACTTCTTGCTTGCCATGAGATGATCCTTCCACCAAGAAATTGACATCCACCAGATGTTGATTTCTTGTTGATATTGCAGCCACCATAATCACTGTTAGAGTAACCATAGAGATTGAAATCACTATTTCTTTGATACTAGAGACCTAGTTTAGGTGCTCCTTTAAGGTATCTAAGGATTCTCTTGGCAGCAACTAGGTGAGACACCTTTGGAGCAGCCTGATATCTTGCACAAATACAAATTGCAAACATGATATTTGGTCTACTTGCTGTGAGATACATCAGAGAACCAATAATTGCTCTATACTGATGCTGATCAGTATCCTCCCCCTCAAAGTCAGGGCAGAGATTGTGGTTTCTGGGTATAGGTGTTTTTTGCCTTACAATCTTTCATATCAAATCTTTCTAAGATGTCATTGACATACTTAGATTGACTGATGAAAAACCCTTCCTTCATTTGCTTCACCTGAATTCCAAGGAAAAAGTCCATTTTTTCCATGAAACTCATCTTAAACTTCATCTTCATAATGCTCTCAAAGGTCTTTACACATTTGGTCATTTGAGGAACCAAATATGATGTCATCAACATAGACTTGAACAAGCAAGATGTCTTTCCTAGACTTTCTTATGAAAAGAGTCTTATCAATGGTACCTCTAGTGTAACCATTCTTTAGGAGAAACTGAGACAATATCTCATACCACAGCCTAGGTGCTTGGTGCAGCCCATATAGAGCTTTATCCAATTTGCACACATAGTTGGGATGTTGTGGATCTTCAAATCCCAGACGTTGGCATACATAGACTTCCCTATCTATATCCCCATATAGAAAGGCACACTTGACATCAAGCTGGTAGACAGTGAAATTCTTGGATGCAGCATAAGCAAGGAAGATCCTAACTGCCTCAAGTCTTGCAACAGGTGCAAAGACATCAGTATAATCGATTCCCTCCTCTTGAGTGTATCCTTGAACCACCAGTCTTGCCTTGTTCTTGATAATCAAGCCTCTATCATCTCTCTTGTTTCTAAAAATCCATTTATAGGTACTTGACCAGATAGTAGCTAACATAGGTTCCAAAATTTTGTCTTTTGAATTGAAGCAGCTCCTCTTGCATTGATTCAACCCAGCTACTATCTTTCAAGGCATCTTCCACCTTCTTGGGTTCCATTTTGGATAAAAAGCATGAGTACAAGCAGACATTCCCATTGTGAGTTTGTCCTCTGTTCTCACGCCTTCAGAGACTTCCCCTATGATGTTCTCAGCTGGATGAGTGTTGTGAATCCTAAGTCTAGGAATCACCTCCAGTTGCAAAGATAAATCTAAATTGGACATATTTTGCTCAGGAGCTTGAACACTTGGTCTAGCTGCTGTTTCAAACTCATTCAATGAGGACTGATTGAATGAAAGAGAAACATCACCATTTGTTTGTTGTGAAGCAGCATCAACAGTTGCCTGTTCCTTCAAGATGTTGCTTTCATCAGCTTGGTGTTGTGCAGGGTCACCTGAAGAGGTTTGAGAGTCAACAGGTGATCCGCTTGTTAAAGCTCCACTATCTCTTGAGATGGTTATACTATCATATCTGCCAATAGTGGGAACTTGATTTGCTGCAGCTCTTGGAGAACTTGGAATAGGTCTGGGAAGCTCAAACAGTTGATCATCATCAGAGTCACTTTAAGCACCTGTTCCAGCTGAAACATTCTCACAAGGTGGTTTAGATAGTTTGGAAACAATTCTAAATCAAATATATGATCAGGACCATTTCCCCTAACACAAGGAGTGTGCTCATTAACTTCAATGTTGAAAGATTCCTCAAATTGTTGATTTTTAATGTTATAAACTCTATAAGCTTTAGAGTTAGAGGAATATCCAACAAAGATGGCATCATCCGACTTTACAAGAAATTTTGCCAAATTGTCTTTTGTGTTAAGTATGGTACACCTGCTGCCAAAGGACCTTAGAAAACCAATGAACGGTGGCCTCTTGTTCCATAGCTCATAAGGGGTTGTTCCATGTGGCTTTACTACAAGGACCCTGTTCTGCACATAGCATGCAGTGTTGACTGCCTCTGCCCAGAATGTTAGAGGTAGCTTTGAATCAGCTAACATAGTCCGAGCAGCCTCAATAAGTGTCCTATTCCTCCTCTCAGCAACACCATTTTGTTGAGGAGTTCTAGGAGCACTATATTATCTGGCAATGCCTTTTGAGTTACAGAATGAGTCAAGAACGTGGTTCTTAAACTCAGTCCCTTGATCATTTCTAATTATTTTAACCTTGTGATCAATTTGATTTTCTATTTAAGAAAAAAGATTTCAAAGTTTCAGCAGTTTCATCTTTGGTTCTTAAAAAGAATACCCATGTAATTTAGTAAAATCATCAAAACAACAAGGCAATACGATTTCCTTCCAATGCTCATTATACTTGTGGGACCAAATAGATCCATGTGCAATAAGTGTAATGGAGTGGTGATGGAGTTAACAACTTTGGATTTATGAGATGTCCTGTGTTGCTTTCCTTTCAGGCATGCAACACAGTTATATGTGCAGAAAAATTCCTTTTTAGGCAAACCATGTACCAAGTTATTTTTTGCCAATTATTCATTGTCTTAAAATTTACATGACACATTCATTTATGCCATAGTGTTGACTCATCACCATCAGCTTTGGAAAGAAAGCATGATACTTCTCCCATTGGGGAAGCATTGTTCATATCCAGCTTGTACATATCCCCTTTCCTGGGAGATCTAAGAAGCACCAATTCCTGAGGAATTGTCATCCCGGGTTTGAGGATTATGCACTCATATTTTGTGAAGAGTATTTGATGCTTTTGATAACAGAACTGAGAAACACTTAACAGATTGTGTTCAAGCTGTTTGACAAAGTTAACTTTGTTAACTTTTAATTTTCCGTTGGATATACTTCCTTTGCCAGAATATATCCTCTGGCCTCACCTCCAAACTGGACAGGACCTCCATCATAATGTTGAAATTGTTAAAGGAGAGATCTGTTCCCTGTCATGTGCCTGGAGCATCCACTATCCACAATCCAAACATTGTTATTCTTGTCATATGGATGTCCCTGCACATAAGATGAGATGATTAGTTTTGATTGGAAACCCAAGCCTTGTTGGTCTTGGGTTCTTCCAATGATAGTGACATAATTGAACCAAAATTTATGCATGGGGGTTCAATGGATGTCTTTGAAGAAGAGGTTTGGGCTACAACATCTTCCTTGATCTTCCATTCCATCCCTTGGTTGATCATAGAGGATGAGCTTGTTGAAGCTTTTGCAGCTTGGTATTCTTCTGAAGCTTCTTTCTTTTCGGAAGAAGCCTTCACTATCTTTTCTTCCGAAGCAATCTTCTTCTGGGATGGTCTCAAGGGGACTCTTTTATTCTTTTGAATCTAGATAGCTTAGCTTCCGAAGCCTTTTTCCTTTCGAAAGAAGGACCTTCTCCGAAAGCAGCCTTGCTTCGAAAACAAGATTTCCCTTTTTCATCACTTGAACCATTTGATATGGTCCAAATGAGAAACCTTCCCTGACTCCTTCCTTTTTAACATTATTTGCATAATGTGTCCTAGCAGGATTGTAGTAATATCTTTGGCCATGTGGTTTTGCAGACCACACATTATGCATGTAATGTTAATCTTTGGGAATTTGAGGATTGTTGTTTCTTGTTCTTTTTCTCTTCATCAGCAACCTTTCCCTTTAACTTATGATCCTTTGGTAGGACAGGAGTGCTGGTACTACACCCCTTAATTAAATCAGAGTTTCCAACCACCTGAAATCCAGTTGAGATGAATACACCCTTTTGCTTTGGGTCTATCTTCAGCTTAGACTCAGCCATTTTCTTGGCAGTTTTTTCTGGCTGCCTTATCTCTGCTTCTTTTGGCTTTGGTGGTCAAGGTTTGATCATCATTGCTAGGAGAGGGTATAATTACCTGGTTCTTCCCTGTGATGGTCTCCATGGTTGCATCATTCTTTGACTCATAAGAAGGTGGGTCAGCAGATGAAACCTCTTGCTCTTCAGTACCACACCTTGGTTGTCCTCTATAGACTCATAGGAGTGTGTGTGGAGCAATTTCATTGGTTCCTGTGACATCCGTCACCTTAAGGTCCGTCAATTAACGAGGCTTTCCGTTATCTATTCTTTGACCAATCATTCCTCATCTTTATTAACTCTTTATGTGGATATTATGTTTGCTCTATCATCGTTGTGCTTGTGCTTTCATTGTAATCATATGCTATCCTTAAAAACTTTTAAAACCTTCATCATCGTAACCGCCAAATATATCATTTTTATATAAAATTAACGTCACTAATAAAACCATTTTTAAGTTATAAATATCATTAAAAACATTTTTATAATTAATATGATTAACCTAACAAAGTCGTTTCTCAACCGAAACAAATTTGGGAAATTCCCGGTTAAGTGCAGGGACTAAACTTGACATTTTGCAAACTTGGGCTGGGTATATAAACCCATTTCCAGCCCTAAAAACCCATTACTTCATCTTCATCTCCATCTTCTTCTTCTTCTCCTCTCATCTTCATTCTAGCACCAAATCCGACCCGCTTGGTCTCGTTTTCGTCGTCTAGACTTCATCTACAGCCTAGTCTACTCCATTCTAGCAGGTAGACGACTTTGGTTGTCCCTTTTCTTGCTTATTCACGGCTGTCCAAACTAGGGTTTCGGGTGTTCGGGTTCAACCCGAGCACATGAGGTCGTGTGGGTGCGTGTGAGGTCTTTTTGCATGTGATTTTTGTTTGTGTATGTGTGTAGAGTGTTTCTGGTAGTCCTTGTTGTGTAAAACTCGTGTGTTCGGGGCTGCTCAGCCCGTCAACAGTCGCGATTCTGCTGTCCAGGCGACTGGGTCTGTCATGCGATTGAGTCGTGCGACTGGTGAGTCGTGCGACTGAGCCATGCGTCTGAGTCAATCGTGCGACTGAGTTGTGCGACTGGGTGTGTCGTGCGACTGAGTCGTGCGACTGTGCGTGTGCGATTGAGTCATGCGAGCGAATGAATGTATGCGATTGTGCGTGTATCGCACGACTGGAGTCCAATCGCACGAATGAAGGTTCAATCGTACGAATGAAGCTGATTCTCACGATTGAAGGTTGATTTGTGCGTATGGAGGTTGAGTCGTGCGATTGGGTGTTGTGTGGTACGACTAAATGCCAGTCATACGAATGAAGGCTCAATCGTACGAATGAAGCTGATTCGCACGATTGAGGGTTGATTCGTGCGAATGGACTGTTGAGTCGTGCGTCTGGTCCTGTCGTGCGACTGAAGTTGTTGTGTGTGATTTCCCTTCTTGTGCGTGGTGTGTGTATGTCGTGTGATGTTGAGGTAACATTAACTCAGTTGCCATTGTTCGGCCCAAAGATTAAAGTCAACGCTATAAAGGTCACAAATACTATTCAAATCAAATCAATCTAACGTTTTACAATTATCAACGACTTATAACTACTGATATTTATCTAATACTTCTTCAATAACAATGAAACTTTTACTCAAATATCATTAGCAATGGCGACAATGTCTAGTACTTGGATCTACATAAGATCTAGTACGTGTGTCTGTATGTGTGTGTTACACGCGACTCAACCGATACAACCCGAACCGACCGAACATTATTATACGCTTATTACATATCATTAATGCTTAACTATAACTGTCAATAGGTGTTTGACCGTTCATTTCCATTCAACATTTGGATACATTGATTTTACATACTTACCACTTAACAAGTGAGTTTCGTGCCCCCTTTTACGCTTACAATATTTCAATCATTTACAACTAGGGGGAAAAGTATGCTCACCCATTTTCAATGTTGTACAATTTACTTACAATTTACATACAAGGAATCAACGTGATAGTGTTTTACAAGTACTTATCTGATACATGCTGGGTCTGCTGTGTGGTTCTATCTTTGCAACTGTTTAATTCAGTGTGGGAACCGACGGATAGGTATTGGTAGTACTACTGGGGACACCCCCACCCTTGTTCGTTGGTATACTAGTTGGTACCATCAGTGGCAAGGAACGGGCCCTTGGGTGAATATATTCCGACAATATCTTTGTGTACGTCGCTAGGTTTGGTTGCAAAGCTCATTGTCATGTGATTTTACTTGTTTATATAACTGTATTCACGGTATTCCACATCGCTTACTATATAGAGCATCACTTACTTATTTACTACTTAAACCTTCGAGCTCACCAACAATTTTGTTGACCATTTGAGCATATCTTTTCAGGTGACCATGCAATTGAGGAATCTAGGTGTGCTGCCCTAGTGGAGACCCTAGGATGCATTTTTGGGACTAAATATATTTGACAAACAATTATTTTGAACAATGTTGTAGTCTGATCAAACAATTACAATCTTTTGATACTTGTTCTCGGGTTTTGGGAATTTACATTACAATTTCATCTTATTTGGTTATGTGAATCATTTATCATGTTTATGCTTATGGCTATGTTGTTGTGAATATTGACTAAACACGACACAAGTCCCTTGTTGTCGGGTGTCGTCATGACACGCTTGTCATCATTTATTATATTGCATCTCTATCGTTTACCATGTGTTATGACGATCCCGATCTCGTTACATCCCCGTGTTTCCGCTTTTAGCGGGGGTGTGACAGATTGGTATCAAAGCCATTGGTTATAGAAAATTAGGCAATACGCTTGACCTAGACTATAACCTAGGAACCTTCATGTAGATTTGCATGCTAGGATCTGTATGCATATTATATCTCGTGTATATGTTCCTCGTTGCTTGATTTGTTATCTGTCTGTTATGTGATCTTTCCATCCTGTGAGAGAGCCCTTGTGCTCACTCTTTTATGGGATGCTTCTATTGGATCTTCCGTTCCCTCTGCGCGCCGAGTTGGTTTATCAAATCCGGGTATTAAACCCGAAGAGATCTTCACAGATCATGCTATTGCGCTTGACCTTGGACATTGAGATTAACCCTGAGGAGGTTATGTCTGAAACCTCGAAAGAGGAAGAAATAGACAACCTCCGCTAGACTAAACGTGATTATATACATGGATTTACAACTGTTGTGATGGACTATTATTGAGACATTATCAATTCATGGTGTGAGAACTACACGACTTGCATGCGATGTGTGGTGACAATAAGTGTGATATTAACTTGGAATACTGGACTTGATGAGTGTTATGACTTTGAAATGATTTAAGCTTACGTGTTTACTATTTCTATGATTAGAAAATGCCGCCTCGAAGAGTTACCCGCAGCAATAGTGGCGGGAGTGAAGCCCCAAGGGGCAGAGGCAGAGGTAGAGGTAGAGCACCAAGAACAAATGATGGTCCTGCCAGTAACAATCAGGGAACAGGAAACTCTGATATGGCAGCTCTGATCGCTCAACAGTTGGCCGCACTGATTCCTACTATCGTGGCCCAAGTGAGCGATGCACTCCAGCAACACCACCCCCATGGGGATGGTGGCAATGATAATGGGGATAATGGAGAAAGAGCTCAAGGTGGGATCGAAACTGAAGTGGGAAATGGAAACCCAACCGGAAACGAAAGCAACCAGGAGACCGGAAATGGTGGTACAGCCGGTATTGAGACTGGGGTTGTTAATGCTAGACGGGGGGTATTCATACAAAGAGTTTGTGGCTTGCAAATCGAGAGAACTTGAAAGGTGGGGCGATAGCCTAACCAGGTGGCTAGAAAAGATGGAGCAGCAGTAATTGACATCAGTGAGTGCCTCGACAGCCAGAGAATCAAATATGCCACCTGTTCACTGCAGGGCAAGGCCCTAACCTGGTGGAACACCCAGGTTCAAGCTAGAGGAAGAGAATCTGTGATGCAGATGTCATGGGATGAGTTTAAAGCTTTGATCACCGAGGAATACTGCCCCCTCAACAAGATGCAGAAATTGGAGCATGAGTTCTGGAATCATGCTATGGTGGGGGCCGGGCATGCAGCTTATACGGATCGTTTTCATGAGCTGGCAAGATTGGTTCCGCATCTGGTCACGCCGGAATCAAAGAGAATCGAGAGGTATATTTGGGGACTTGCGCCTCAAATCCGTGCAATGGTACAGCAGCAGCTGCTCCTCCTACTATTCAGAGCGCAATTCTGAAGGCTGGCGCTTTGACTGATGAAATGGTGAGAACGGGGGTTCTGGGCAGAGGAGCAGAAAGAGAAAGGATGTTGGGGAAACGAGCCGGTCGAGTGCCGGGAAGTTTGATAAGAGGGCCAAGACGACCAGAAATTTTGTGGCCGTGACTCAGGGCAAGAGAGAGTATGTGGGGCCGCACCCCAAATGTGACAGGTGCAACTATCATCATCCCCCAGGAATGCAGTGCCGGGTGTGCGCGAATTGTAGACGCTCGGGGCATTTGGCGAGAGACTGCAAAACAGCGCCGAATCTTGTGGCACCAGTCAACGCGGTAACCCCGCCAGGAATGCAGGGCCTGTTATGAGTGTGGAAGCCCTGATCATTACAGAAACATGTGCCCCAGACTGAATCGGGCACCGGGTCAACAAGGGAACAACCAGCAGCAAGTGATGGCATAGCTGGGAATCAAGGCCCGACAAATCAAGGGAATGCAGCTCGGGGGCGTGCATTCGTCATTGGAGCCAACGATGCTCGTCAGGACCCGAATGTTGTCACGGGTACGCACTTACTCAATCATCACTTCGCATCTATATTATTTGATACTGGAGCAGACAATAGCTTTATATCTTTGAGTTTGTGCAATTGCTTGATTTGAGTCCTAGTAGGCTAGAAACTAGCTACTCTGTAGAGATGGCCAATGGTAGGGTTGTTCAGGCCGATGAGATTATTAGGAAGTGCTCGTTAACATTGGAGGACCATGCCTTCGATATAGACTTGATACCCTTTGAGCTAGGAAGTTTTGACGTGATTGTGGGTATGGATTGGTTGTCGCAAAACAGAGCAGAGATTGTCTGTCGGGACAAAATAGTACGAATCCCTATGCCAAACGAGGAGGTACTCAAGATTCAAGGAGAACGACCGGGAAGGAACTTAAAGCTTATTTCCTGCATGAAAGCACGCCGAAGTTTACGAAAGCAGTACTACGCTTTTCTGCTCATGTGGTGTTGAAAAGAAGGACAAAAAGAGGAAACTAGAGATATCCAGTGGTACGGGACTACCCAGATGTATTTCCTGATGACTTGTCTGGTTTGCCTCCTCACACACGTGGAATTCCCTATAGAGTTGGTTCCTGGAGCTACACGATAGCAAAGACGCCATATCGGTTAGCGCCATCCGAAATGCAAGAGTTGTCTAGTCAGTTGCAGGAACTACTGGAGAAGGGTTTTATTCGACCGAGTCATTCACCGTGGGGAGCACCAGTGTTATTTGTCAAAAAGAAGGATGGGTCGTTCCATATGTGTATCGATTACCGTGAGTTGAACAAGTTAACCGTGAAGAATCGATATCCTCTCCCAGGATCGACGATCTGTTTGACCAGCTGCAAGGAGCTTCATATTTTTCCAAGATCGACCTTCGTTCTGGATATCATCAGCTAAGGGTTTTCGAGGATGACATACCGAAGACAGCGTTTAGAACTCGTTATGGGCACTATGAGTTCTTGGTCATGCCGTTCGGGCTGACTAACGCACCAGCTGTGTGTTTATGGATCTAATGAATCGGGTGTGCAAACCTTACTTGGATAAGTTTGTGATCGTATTCATAGACGATATACTTATCTACTCCCGATCGAAAGAGGATCATGAAGAACACCTTCGGGCAATTCTAGAACTGTACGGGAAGAAAAACTTTCGCCAAGTTCTCGAAGTGTGAATTTTGGTTGCGGGAAGTGAAGTTTTTGGGTCATGTGGTTAATGAGGACGGGATTCATGTAGATCCCGGCAAGATCGAAGCGGTGAAGAAATGGGACGCGCCCCAGACACCATCAGAAATACGGCAATTCTTAGGATTGGCCGGTTACTATCGTCGCTTCATCGCGAATTTTTCAAAGATCGCGTAGCCATTAACCCTGCTTACTCAGAAAGACAAGAAGTTTGATTGGGGACATGCACAAGAACAAGCGTTCCAAATGTTGAAAGAGAAGTTGTGTAACGCGCCTATACTGTCCCTCCCAGACGGAACTGATGATTTTGTGGTGTACTGCGATGCTTCACATCAAGGATTGGGATGTGTGCTAATGCAGAAGGATAAGGTGATTGCCTACGCTTCGCGACAACTTAAGGTGCACGAAAAGAACTATACAACTCATGATCTTGAGTTGGGCGCTGTAGTATTTGCACTCAAGATTTGGAAGCATTACCTGTATGGAACCAAATGCATCATCTTCACTGATCATAAGAGCCTCCAACATATTTTGGATCAGAAGGAACTTAATATGCGTCAGCGACGTTGGGTAGAGCTTCTTAGTGACTACGATTGTGAAATCCGGTATCATCCGGGGAAAGCTAACGTGGTGGCTGATGCTTTAAGCCGCAAAGAACACGTGAAACCACTACGTGCTCGAGCGTTGGGATTGACCATTCAAACGAACTTGAAAGCTCAGATCCAAATTGCACAAAGTGAGGCATTGAAAGAAGAAAACCTTGCGGGAGAAGAATTCCGAGGGTTAGATAAACAGATGATTTGCAAGGATGATGGTATACAGTACTTCATGGATCGCATATGGGTGCCCAGATGGGGAGGTGTACGTACCTTAGTCATGGATGAAGCCCACAAGACGCGATATTCTATTCATCCTGGTGCAGACAAGATGTATCATGATCTTAAAGATCTGTACTGGTGGCCAGGCATGAAGAAAGACATTGCCTTGTACGTCAGCAGATGCTTGACATGCTCGAAAGTTAAAGCTGAACATCAGAAACCATCAGGATTATTACAGCAACCTGAAATTCCCGAGTGGAAATGGGAGAATATAGCCATGGATTTCATTACCAAACTCCCTAGAACAAGCAGCGGTCATGACTCGATATGGGTCATAGTGGATCGAATGACGAAATCAGCACATTTCTTGCCTATCCGAGAAGACTACAAAATGGATAAGTTGGCGAGATTGTACATCAAAGAGGTCGTGACACGGCACGGGGTGCCGGTGTCAATCATATCCGACTGTGACAGCCGATTTACTTCACGATTTTGGCAGACACTACAGAAAGCGATGGGCACTCGATTAGATATGAGTACCGCCTATCACCCTCAGACAGATGGCCAAAGTGAACGAACTATACAAACGCTAGAAGACATGTTGAGAGCGTGTGTAATCGACTTTGGTGGTAGTTGGGATGCTCATCTACCGTTGATTGAGTTCTCTTACAACAACAGCTACCATACAAGCATTGGGTGTGCTCCGTTCGAAGCGTTGTATGGAAGGAAATGCAGATCTCCCATTTGTTGGGCCGAGATTGGTGAAAGTCAATTAACAGGCCCAGAGATCATTCAAGAAACAACTGACAAGATCTTTCAAATCAAAGACCGACTGAAAGCTGCTAGAGATCGCCAAAAGAGCTATGTCGACAACCGTCGGAAGCCTCTAGAATTCAACATTGGGGATCGAGTCTTACTTAAAGTCTCCCCTTGGAAAGGAGTCGTTCGATTTGGAAAGAAAGGGAAGTTAGCCCCAAGATACGTTGGACCATTCGAGATTACAGAAAGAATCGGTCCAGTGGCTTACCGATTAAGGTTGCCACAAGAACTCAGCGGTGTGCATGATACTTTTCACGTGTCGAACCTCAAGAAGTGTTTGGCCGATGAATCCCTTCACGTGCCAATGAGGAAATCAAGATTGACGAAAAGCTTCATTTTGTTGAGGAACCCAACGACCGGAGTTCATGGAACAGAAGATCAGATGAAACCCAAACGAAGCGTCAGCTCAGTTGACGAAAGCGCAGTTGTATACCTATTATTCGCGTAAGGTGGAATTCAAACGAGGGCCAGAGTTTACATGGGAACAAGAAGATCAGATGAAACTCAAATATCCACATCTATTCGAGGATGACACTTTGGACCAACTCCAGCTGAATTTCGGGACGAAATTCTCTCAACTGGGGGATACTGTGACATCCGTCACCTTAAGGTCCGTCAATTAACGAGGCTTTCCGTTAACTATTCTTTGACCAATCATTCCTCATCTTTATTAACTCTTTATGTGGATATTATGTTGCTCTATCATCTTGTGCTTGTGCTTTCATTGTAATCATATGCTATCCTTAAAAACTTTTAAAACTTTCATCGTAACCGCCAAATATATCATTTTATATAAATTAACGTCACTAAAAAAACCATTTTTAAGTTACAAATATCATTAAAAACATTTTTATAATTAATATGATTAACCTAACAAAGTCGTTTTTCAACCGAAACAAATTTGGGAAACTCGGGGGTTAAGTGCAGGGACTAAACTTGACATTTTGCAAACTTGGGCTGGGTATATAAACCCATTTCCAGCCCTAAAAACCCATTACTTCATCTTCATCTCCATCTTCTTCTTCTTCTCCTCTCATCTTCATTCTAGCACCAAATCCGACCCGCTTGGTCTCGTTTTCGTCGTCTAGACTTCATCTACAGCCTAGTCTACTCCATTCTAGCAGGTAGACGACTTTGGTTGTCCCTTTTCTTGCTTATTCACGGCTGTCCAAACTAGGGTTTCGGGTGTTCGGGTTCAACCCGAACACATGAGGTCGTGTGGGTGCGTGTGAGGTCTTTCTGCGTGTGCTTCTTGTTTGTGTATGTGTGTAGAGTGTTTCTGGAAGTCCTTGTTTGTAAAACTCGTGTTCGGAGCAGCCGAAGGCTGCTCAGCCCGTCAACAGTCGCGATTCTGCTGTCCAGGCGACTGGGTCTGTCATGCGATTGAGTCGTGCGACTGGGTGAGTCGTGCGACTGAGCCATGCGTCTGAGTCAATCGTGCGACTGAGTTGTGCGACTGGGTGTGTCGTGCGACTGAGTCGTGCGACTGTGTGTATGTGTGCGAATGAGTTATGCGTGCGAATGTATGTGTGCGATTGAGTCATGCGAGCGAATGAATGTGTGCGATTGAGTCAGGTGACCGAATGAATGTATGCGATTGTGCGTGTATCGCACGACTGGAGTCCAATCGCACGAATGAAGGTTCAATCATACGAATGAAGCTGATTCGCATGATTGAAGGTTGATTTGTTCGTATGGAGGTTGAGTCGTGCGATTGGGTGTTGTGTGGTACGACTAAATGCCAGTCATACGAATGAAGGCTCAATCGTACAAATGAAGCTGATTCGCACGATTGAGGATTGATTCGTGTGAATGGACTATTGAGTCGTGCGTCTGGTCCTGTCGTGCGACTGAAGTTGTTGTGTGTGATTCCCTTCTTGTGTGTGGTGTGTGTATGTCGTGTGATGTTGAGGTAACATTAACACAGTTGCCATGTTCGGCCACAAAGATTAAAGTCAACGCTATAAAGGCCACAAATACTATTCAAAATCAAATCAATCTAACGTTTTACAATTATCAACTGACTTATAACTACTGATATTTATCTAATACTTCTTCAATAACAATGAAACTTTTACTCAAATATCATTAGCAATGGCGACAATGTCTAGTACTTGGTCTACATAAGATCTAGTACGTGTGTCTGTATGTGTGTGTTACACGCGACTCAACCGATACAACCCGAACCGACCGAACATTATTACACGCTTATTACATATCATTAATGTTTAACTATAACTGTCAATAGGTGTTTGACCGTTCATTTGCATTCAACATTTGGATACATTGATCTTACATACTACCACTTAACAAGTGAGTTTCGTGGCCCCTTTTACGCTTACAATATTTCAATCATTTACAACTTGAGGGGAAAAGTATGCTCACCATTTTCAATGTGTACAATTACTTACAATTTACATACAAGAAATCAACGTGATACTGTTTTACAAGTACTTATCTGATACATGCTTGGGTCTGCTGTGTGGTTCTATCTTTGCAACTGTTTAATTCCAATGTGGGAACCGACGGATAGGTATTGGTAGTACTACTGGGTTGACACCCCCACCCTTGTTCGTTGGTATACTAGTTGGTACCATCAGTGGCCAGGAATGGGCCCTTGGGTGAATATATCCGACAAAATCTTTGTGTACGTCGCTAGGTTTGGTTGCAAAGCTCATTGTCATGTGATTTTACTTGTTTATATAACTATATTCAAGGTATTCCACATCGCTTATTATATACAGCATCACTTACTTATTTACTACTTAAACCTGCGAGCTCACCAACAATTTTGTTGACCACATTGAGCATATCTTTTCAGGTGATCATGCAAATTGAGGAATCTAGGTGTGCTGCCTAGTGGAGACCCTAGGATGCATTTTTGGGACTAAATATATTTGACAAACAATTATTTAGAACAATGTTGTAGTCTGATCAAACAATTACAATCTTTTGATACTTGTTCCCGGGTTGTGGGAATTTACATTACAATTCATCTTTATTTGGTTATGTGAATCATTTATCATGTTTATGCTTATGGCTATGTTGTGTGAATATTGACTAAACACGACACAAGTCCCTTGTTGTCAGGTGTCGTCATGACACGTTGTCATCATTTATTATATTGCATCTCTATCGTTTACCATGTGTTATGACGATCCCGATCTCGTTACATCCCCGTGTTTCTGCTTTTAGCGGGGGTGTGACAGTTCCCAACCCACCTTTGTTTTGGTAACAAGTTTGAGTGAGAGGATTGATGCTGCAAGAATGGCTAGAAGTTTTGTTCGGAAAATAGCATACTTCCTGGCTTGACACAAAGCTCGCTGTGACAAGCTGGCTTGAGCCTCAGTCAATTTGGATATTAAATCCTTTATTTGAGTTTATAGGTTGTGTGTTAGTGTTTTAATAGGACACATTTTTCTCTAACTACTCAATTTTTCTTTGATAGTCAGATTCAGCCCTTTTAAAATCATATTTTAAAAACATTTAAAGACTTAATATCGGATTAATCTCCATATTGTAGTCCTGATACAATTTAACCTTAGCAATACAGGCAGGAGTACAGAGATGTTCATATACCTTATTTTCATCTGTTCCGGCCATGAGTGCTTGAGTAGGAGTCACATCCTTTACCATAAAGTTCCAGTCAACTTCTTGAGCCATTGCAGCTGTTTCTGTTGACTTCCGGTGGGCTTTGGGTGTAGAGGGATTTGTGGAGGCCTGTGGGTTCCCGGATTAGACTTGGGAGCCTTGCATTCTCTTGCAAAATGACCAAGTTGGTTACAGTTGTAACATTGGACTTGGTTTTGTCAAACCCAAATTTGCTTTTGATTGGGTTCTGGGAAATTGCCTTCCAGTTCTCTTAAAGAACTTCTTTGCTCTGTAGGTTAATAGAGCCATTTGTTGGATTATGTCACGTATTCCACGTCATCTGGGCTGAGGCACTCTAGATCATCAAAGCAATATTGATAATCATTTGAGTGTCCACTTCCTGAGACAAAAGCACAGCTATCCTGAAATGAACTTTGCTGAGGTTGTTGAGACCTTGGAGTCTCAGGAAATGTGATGTATGGCCCAGAAGAACAAGATGGCTGCTGCTGGTGTAAGTCAGGTATTGTTGAGGGTGGGAGGTTCCTGAGCCTTCAGCAACCATTAAAGCGTTGCTAGCAGGAAGACTCAAGGGTCTTCTTGTCTGATGACCTCTCTTACTCTCCATTTCCAAACGGTATCCATCAAGGATGCCATAGAGTTCAGTCATGGTGAGTGTATTGAGGTTCTCTGTTCTCTTGATAGAGACACAGTAGAAGTCCACTCATTGGGTAATGCACTCATGGACTTTCTTGTAAGATCTCTAAGTTCATGAGCAATTCCCACAGACTGAAGGGAGAGAAATGAGATCCATGTACTTGATATATTACTGGCTAAGTGTCTCTCCAGCAATGTAGGTGAAGTTCTCGAACTGCTGCTTCAGTGAGTTCTTCTTGGACTCATTTGAGCTTGAATACATTTGAGCAAGCACATCAAACAGTTCTTTGGCTGACTTGCAATGTTCAAACCCCACCATGGTGGAGTTGGGAACTGCAGTCATGAGAACAGTCATAGCATTGCTATCAATGTCTAGCTTCTTCCGGTCCTCATCAGAATAATCTTCAACAGCTTTCTCAATCATGGCACCGTTTCCACCAGCTACCTTTGGCTTATACGGGCCATTGACAATAGATTGCCACATCTTGCTGTCTTGATACCTGATGAAGCCTTCCATTCATCTGTTCCATGACCTGAAGTTTTCAGGGGTGATGATGGGTGCTTTGGTCATCGTCCCCATCTCTACTTCAGATTTGTTGAGGGCCATTTTGAGTGTGGTATAAGGAGGAGTGAAAAACAGGTTGATTAGGATGGTAAGATCTCACAATCAAGAGCCTAAAAAGCTCTGATACCAATTGCAGGATCGGATTTGTCACTTAAACACTTGGATTTCTCTCAAACTCACTTAAATAACACTCAAATTAGATGAAGTAGAGTCTTTTATAAGAGTTGATAATAATATAATAAGTAACAAAGAACACATAGAGATAATTTCAAGGCACGTGTATATATTACTTCTCAACTCAAAGTATTACAAGACTCTTACAAGCATAGAACATGAGTTACAATAAGAAACTATATATACTAGATCCTACAGCCGGATATACTTTGATACCAGCTGAAAACCTAAGACTAAAGCATATACTACAATGCTAAAGTTAAGGTATCTTAGATAAAATATTATCTAAGATATGGTAGTCATGACATGTCCATGACTTACCTTTTGTCACCAACTAAAGATGGCAAATGTACTAACTTATAAAGGTAAACAATGGAATAAAGTATGGTCAACTACATGGCTTTTGAGAAAACGCCATGTAGTATCTCAGAGGTCTGCAGCGGAGTGTCAGGGAGACCATACTTATGTCCACTGGATAATAGTAGTGTCTTCCGAAGGTAAGTTGGCTTCGGAAGAACAAGTTCTTCCAAAGCCACTTATACCTCGGAAGAGGCTTCTATACTTCCGAGGCTTGAGGACTTCTATACTTCGAAAGTTGACTTCTGATCTATCATTCTAAGTCTTGATCTTCGGAAGTAAGTTCTTTGTCTTGGAAGTTGGAGTTTTTCTTCGGAAGTTAGTTTACAATTTGTCTTGGGAAGAGCTCCTTTTTTTCCTTCGGAAGTTCCATACTTAGCTTCGGAAGTCCTTTATTAGTTGTACCAAAATATTCTAAGTGATTGGTTTTGGTTGCACCAGCCTTTCTAGATCCAACACTAACCATAATTCATCATCATGTATGATTATCAAAACCTATACTTCTTACATGATCAACCAAGCATCCATACAACTCAATTACACATTCTATCATAACAAACATCATCAACAATCATTCTAACATGATCTTAACTTCACAAGCATGCCCAATTCATCGCATCCAAAGTTCTACAAAAATAAAGTTTCCCTTTGGGAAAGAAACACCCAAAAGTGATCTAGCATCCAATTCCATCATAATTTCAACAATTTATGCCTAATCAAGTTCATAGCAATCATTCTAACATGTTATTCATCTCCAAAACATCCAAATTCCCAAACATCATACACAAAAGTTTACTTTTAGTAAGTCATGATCAACATCTCAATTTCATGGATTTTCTTGCACAATTCAATTAAACTAACATCTAAGCATTGCATCTAACATCTTAACATCATCAAATCATGAATTCCAAGAACAAAAAGTTTCCTCTTATAGCAATGTAAGAACTAGATGATCAAACCATAGATTTCTTGCACAATCAACATCATCCAACATTCATACAACCTAACTAACATCATATTAACATCTAACAATCATCAATTTCATGTTTTCATCAACAATTTCGAAATTAGGGTTCATCTACATCAAAAACTATGAACAACCAATCAAAACTAACCTCTAGATGTGTAGAAATCAACATTGGACTTGTAAAACACAATGTAAACCACTTGAATCACTCAAAATCCAAATGTTTGTGTGTGTTGAAGCCTGAATTCGCAATGTGGAGGTGTGGGGATGGGGTTTGCGGCCGAAATTGGGGTTTGGGGGTTTAGGGTTGGGTAATTTTGTAATATTGATTATAACGTATTTACAAAATAACCCCTCTAATTTATTTTATAAAAACTATCTTTCTAATACTTTTTAAATAATCTAGACTACAATTTATAAGTATTATTAACCAACAATAATAATCCTAAACATTTACAACAAGTCACACAACACACGAAATATATTATATTACACGTAGTCATGTTATCGCGTAAAATTCACGAAACAATTATTTAAAATTCTATAAATTCATGAATCACACAATCACAACTAATAATCAATATTATTAATTAGATTATCATTGTTTATCATAAATTAATATTATTGAGTCACCAACGTTCAACGACAACTAGTGTGTGCCCACGACACGTGTATGCAAGACCTAACGGAACTAACGGAGTTTGGTAACAGAAAAATACTGGATGTCACATAAACATCGTTTAATTGTTCCTTTTGATGTAAACCCGGGATTCTAGGGCTTGGGTTTTGAAAGTGGCAAAGAATCGCCCAAAACTCACGGTTTTGTGTAAGAAAACATGTAGAAAGCTTAGATAAGCTTTTTGGGTGATAAACCAAGGTTTTGGGAGTAAAAGATTGAAGTTTTGGGTCAAAAATGGGTTGGTTTGTAATTTCAGCCCGTTGTGCGAAACGGGGTATTCATCCAGCGAAATTGTGTAGACGTCTAGCGAAACTATGGATCTTCCTGCGAAACTATAGTTTCGCAGGTAGTTTCGCACACATGGTTTTCCAACGAAAGTTGGCGAAACGGGCAGCGAAACTGGCAGCGAAGATGCTGTTAGGACCGTTTTCGTACGGAGGTACTAACGGATTCTGTGTGAGACCAGATCAAATAGTGCGGAATCCTATTTAATTGGCGATCCAATCAGTGAGAACTACAACTGATCGATCTAACGATGAGACAACGTTAAGAATTGATTAGAAAACGATCAGGAACAAACTATGAATTGGATAGGCTATTTAGGACGCTTTGGACGGCTAGGGTTGTGAATATTCGAAGTCTCTCTCAAATCTCTATTTTCCACGAATTATGTTGTGGTATTATAGGTTTGTATTTTTCATTCGTACGACTGAACCATTGGCATGGTTTAGTTGTGCGACTGACTCATGCGGTTGATTCATATGCATGACTGAAGGTTTAGTCGTGTGACTGAATCAGTCTTATGTCTCAGTCATACGAGTGATCCAGTCTCCTGGTTCAGTCGTGCGACCGGTCCATAAGTATGATTCGTTCATGCGTATGACCATAAGTATGGTCCATTAGCATGAATAATCACCCGACTAAGTTGAACACATTTCTCAATCATTATTGACTTAAAATCATGTACAACAACCTCAAACCTATATATGATGTTCATACATATGAATTATACCAAATACAATAATAATATAAATATTTAAAGACAAATAGACATCAAAAGCATATTATATTTCATTAAGTAGTTACATTACACATGTGTAAGAAATGAAAGACTTTTACATTAAGAACATAAACTAGGTATATGATGTATCAACAAACTCCCCCTTGGACCTAGTTTAGCCTATTTTCTAAACATTCTTCACATGCTCTTGAAATTTCTTGTACTTCTCTTCTCTAGTGACTCCTGCGTGTATCTCAAATACAAAGCAGAGTGTATAACATGTTGGAACTGTAGAGCTTATACAATATCTTGCGTGTCATAGAACAGTGGCCACTTGTATAAAGTGTAGACATCTTGAGCAGACAAGTTGGTAAGCCACATTGGGTCAAATACCCTGATAGTCTAAATCTTCCTTCTCTGTTCAAAACTATGACCGCTTCCCCCGTCCTCCAGTCATAATACCACCATTTGAAGTGTGGAGTAAAGTCCTGAGGCATCTCCCGTAAGGAATCTTAGACATTATGCATGGGGGACTCCACTTCAACACCACCTTAGGCCTTCCATATATAGGATCAACTTCAGTCTCATGAATGAACCGTTTAGGTTGTTGAGGTCTGAAGTTGACCCATCTGGTGTGGTATTCTTTCTTAATTGACTTCTCAAACCATCCCGACATCTTCCTCGGGTTAGCATACAAAAGGTCTAAACTGGCCAATCTGTTTAGCTCAAAACCAGAAAGAGTCTTCAGATCATGTGGATATCTAAAGTACTCAATCCCCTTCTCCTTTTTAACAGCATATACATCCAGATCTTCAAAATAGGCCCAATTGATGATCTTCCTTACACTTTCTGATGTTTCTTGACTCTATACAGTTGGTGTAGGCATTCAGCTTTGGAGGTGCACGTTGGGCCTTCATCTCTGATAAACAAGCTGCCCATTCAGCCATCTTAAGATCAACATTAGCATCTGTAGCTTGGGCTTTACTTCATCCTTTTCTTTCTCTTTCTCTATCTCATCAAGTTTAGCAAAGTATCACTGCCAAAAGTTTCACCGAAGTCTGGGATAATGTTGCCCTCAGGGTCAGTGTACTATGGATAGTAGTCAGATGTGACATCTTCAATCTCAATCTCATCCACTCCTTGTAGCTCCTCATCACTCAAAACATCTACTTCAGGAGCATCTTTAACAAGCTCATCTAGATTCAATCTAAAACATCTCAGCGAGCTACTCATCAGTCAAGTCATGAATGATTTCTCCTTCTTGTGGAGTGTAGCTCCCTGACCTTCGCACAAACCCTTGCAAGTCAATATCATAGTTAGTTGAGTCTTGACTTTCTGAGGAGAACATCATAGTCATCAGCCTGTGGAGCTTTGCCTTTGCCCTGATCATGTGTCTCCTCAGCTGAAGCTGCGGAGGACGCGGCTCTTTTGGAGCGCCTCTCCTATGCTGCTCGAGTTGAGGCTGATGCAGATGCATCATCTTCTTGATCATCATCCTCATCCTATCATCTCCTTTTCCCTTTCCACATCCTCAAACTTCCTCATCATGATCATCTTCTTCTAATTCATCATATGTCAACTCATCATCATCATCTCCACCATCATCACCATCATCTTTAATCTTTAGGGGCTCACCCTTAGTTCCTTTCAATCTCAACATCAGCCTTTTGTTCTTCTTCTCCAATCCCTCAATCCTCTTGAAAATGCCTTGACGAGCTCATTTTGAACACTCAGGGCATGGTGAGCTTGAACTAACGCTCTCTCAAAAGCTGTTTTTTCTCAGTAAGCTGAGCAATCTGTTTGCCTTGTGCGTATTGACCGCCATCAGCTGAGTCATCTGGTTGGCACTTAGATCATCTGTCGCTAGCAGCTTGAGCACCAGTCTGTTAGGCTAGCTAGTTGTTCCTCTAGCCTAACAGTGGGTATAGTAGAGCCAGGTGTAGGTAGGAATTGGGTGGATGTTCCGGCTTGGTGAGTAGTGGGTGTAGTGGTGGATGTGGTGAAGATGGGAGTAGGAATGGAAGTGGATTGTGGTGGAGTTATGTTGGGTATTGTGGGTGAGGTGGATGTGAATGTATGAGTGGTAGTGGGAGTGTTAGTGGTTGTGGTAGTGGTTGTGGTCAATGGTGGTGGTTGTTGTAGTGGTGGGGGTGGCTGTGGTGGTGGAAGAACTGATCAAGGTGATCCTCTGTCTCTTACTCTTCTTGCCATAAGGATGGGTCATCCTCTTCTTCCTGGACCCCTTGGCTATAGGGGCTCCCCTTGAGCTGAGCGGCTGGTCGGGGTGTGTATGTTGGATCTGTGACATTAGTATCACCACCCTTTGACCCAGCTTGGCGTCCACCAACCACCTCTTTCCCCTTCTCGGTAGCCACAACCCAGCTACCGACTCTCCTGGTGAGAGGCTCATCATCAGACCCTTCTTCTTCATCTAACAAGAAATCCTGGTGGAAAGCAGCCTGCTCAGATCCACCAGGTGCAGCTGAAGTACTGTGTGGAGGTAGTGGAGATATAGTAGACGAGTCAGTGGCCCGTGAATGACTGGGGCCAGCATCTCCACCCACTTGACCGTCATCATGGTCATCATCATCATCGTCCTCTTCATCAGTGGGAACCATTATGGGCTCAACATCAAGAATCACTATCATCATGACGCCACTCTTCCGTGAAGGCTCCACATAATCCATGTTGGCCAGATGGCCAAACAGTCTCCTGACCGGGAGCTTCACCTGCTTCACGTGCTTCCCCTGATAAACCTTCATCCTGCCCAATGTGGTGTCATCCATCACCTCTAATACAACAGCATCATCCTTCTCCTTCGGCAGTAGAGGAAGCTTCTCGTCTATAATCATCTGCAAGAAACGTGGATACATACAGATGCCTTCCTTTCCCTTGGCCTCAATGTTCTCGATCAAGTAAGAGAACAGCATGCGGAAGAAATTGAACGGGTGGTTCAGTACCAGTGCAACGTATGCATTCTGGATTTGGTCAGACATCTCATCAAATCATCCATGCCTGGAGTCTATGCACTTGAGGATCACGTGTGCCAAATACTTGAACTGGGGGCACATGTTGCTCTTGTTCAGTACACCGGCATTGATGTCACCAGCGTACTTGATCCTCAGAAAGCAACCACGAACAGTCAGGGGATGCAGCTTGGTTGGATGGACTCCGTCTTCCCCCAAGTCCAACACTCTCTTCAAGTCGTCTTCACTGATCTCTATGTCTTGTCCGAATATAGAGCTCCGGATAGAGTGAGGCTCAACCGACCGTCAACTGACCACTTCCCAGAAGGCCTGCTGAATAGATCTGTAGGGTGTGCATGGAGTAGAGATAGCCTTGTAGATCCTCGATCTACGCAAGAAGGCAGTAGTAATCCCTTGAACTCAGAAGGGTTCCGAGATGTAGCATCAAGATGAGCACAGATGTTGTGCTTAGTGCTCATAGTCCATCTCTCAGCCATATTGCTGCAATACAAGAAACATATACATTAGATTTGATCATAAGAGATAACAATGAATTTTAGTTGATTTTGATCAACTGGTCAATCGTGCGATTGAACCATACGACTGAGTTCAGTCGTACGATTGAGCCAGCGACTAAAACTTAGTCGTATGCTATGCCATGCGGTTGAGTCAGTCGTGCGACTGAGTCACCGATTGATTCACTCGTGCGATTGAATCATATGTCTGACTCAATCGTGCGACTGAGGTTCATATGGAGTGTCTATTCGCATCTTTTCTATTCGACACCATAGCTGTGAATCTTTGTCAAACGTTACAATACACTTTGTGTTTAGATTCATTAGGTTCGCAGGGACTCGAAATAGCACTAAGTGTCTTTTAAATCAACGTTTATGTCCAGTTAAGTGGTCTATTTTAGAGTATTGTCCCGGCTATTGATTTTAACATTCTCGGTCATTGTGGGTTCGATTAATCCGATCTTTTGATTAGATTTCAGTTTCACAGTACTTGAAGATGAATAGAAATCGGTTAGGATGACAATCAGAGAGTAATCACAATAATCAAATTTTGGGCAGAGTGTATGTGTAATAGGCGGTTGTTGAGAGTTTTGAAAGGTGGTAAGGAATACGACCGACTGACCCCTCTATTTATAATGTTTTGAGTTTCAGTCGTGCGACTGGACCCATACGCATGATTCAGTCGTGCGACTAGGGTTCAGTCGTGCCACTGACTCAGACTCCTTCATCCAGTCGTACGATTGGTCATTCTTGTGATCCAATCGCATAGTTGACCCATACTCATGGTCCAATCGTGTGATTGGCTCATACTTATGGTTCAATGTGATTGGCTCATACTTATAATTCAATCGTGCGATTGGCTCATACTTATGAGTTTGACCTAAAATATTTCCATACACTCAAAATCTAACTTTTGATTTATGACATTATTACCAATGATCATCTCAAACATGACCCTTTTAACAGAAAATCATTTGATCACCTCAGACGAGATCCTTTTAATTTAGAACCGATTGGTCACCTCAGACGTGACCTTTTAATTAAAAGCCGATTGGTCACCTCAGACGTGACCCTTTTTAATTTGTGATTCACAGAGTTCATCTAGTTATATAGTCTGACATCGACGCAAAAAAGATAACGAAAACATGAAACAACTTGAATTAAAACAAAACAAGACATATTTTTTGTTTTTGGTTTGAGGTGAATTAAAACCTTTTAGAAATCTTCTAACTAATTTTACTTTTGAGCAGAACAAACTTCATTTTAATTTTATCATATCTGGAAATATTCATATGAAATCATACAGGTATATCATAATCATTTGGGACCCCTATGATATGTATTTGGATACTAGATCCTTATTGTCTGAGAGTCAATAGCACTTTCAGGAATCATACTAGAGCTATAAGATGCACACAATGATTTTGACTGTCAAGAGTTGCAGCCACAATGATTGTCAGTATGTTTGTCCACTTAAATCCATACACAAATTTTGACTCACATTGGTGATTAGTTAGGTTATATTATTTCAACAAGCATTTGTGATCCCGCACTTATATGGTAATCAACATTCCTCAGGAGATTTTGAGCGGTCTACGGGTATTTGACAAGAAGAAACTATTTTAGAGCTTTCAAAACGATGCCAAGCCTCATGTCAATGCCATCGCACAGCAGAGAGGTGCAAACAACAATAAATTCTAGAATATTTAGGTTATGCTTATCCTCAGGTCAGTGCCATCGCACAGCAGAGAGGCACACAACCTATCTTCTTGTTAGAGCATTTTTTTTCTTTTGCACATAACGCACCAACAACATTAGTCATTAGCTTGATTGCACTTAACAGTTTTTCCATGTGCTTTGCTCATTTTTATGGTCATCCGCACACATTTGTGGCGTTTATTTTGCTCGTCATCCCTTATTGGAAATGCTTTGATGTGTTAAACCAGGGATAGGATGAGAACCCACAGCAAGTTGAACAAATTAGTTTGAATTTGATTCACCAATGAAGTCTACTCGTCTATTGTGTTGAATCTACCGACACATCATATAATGAACTAGCAACCTCTAGGCCTACTTTCTCTATGTTACCTCAGTAGCAGACTAGTTTACTATCATTTTTCATTATTTTGCTTAGACTTCTCAGACTTGTAATATGAATATAGCATTTTGTTCATTTAAATCCTTTTAATGCCCCAAACAATTAGTCCCTGTGTACTATCATTTTCTATAATTTTTGAATCAATATCACAGATTTGATTTCTTTGCTTTCAGCTTTTTGCCCGCCCCGTTTTTTTTAACTATTAAATACTGAAACTAAACTATTCTCCCCTTAAAATTCTAAAACTAAAAATGTTTTTTTGTTTTGGATTTTTAAAGACAGGAAAATAAAATTAAAAATAAGAAAACTTTGTCGGACTAAGAACTCGAATCTTCTGGAATCACATCACTTTGCTTTTTCACACCATTGACCTCCAAAAGATAGAAAAACCAAGGTTTGTCAAAAGCTTTTGTGTAGAGGTCGGCGCGTGAAAATCAGTTGTGGAGGCTTTTGATAGATCCAAGACATACAGATCATTATATCTTGAAGCTGACATTAGAATTTTATCCTCCTCGACAACATACTCCTTTTTCAACATGTAGCACTTCTTGTTGTCAAACACAACTTTGAATCCCTTATCACAGATTTGGGAGACAGAAAGCAAGTTGTTTTGCAGTTGTTGAACGTAGTTGACCTTGTCAAACTTCACTTTCTCATTTTCCACTTCGCCTTGAGCGGTGATGTAACCTCCTTTATTCCCAGCGAACGATACGTGTCCCCCTTTAATTTGCTTGACGTTGAAAAGGAGAGACGAATTCCCGGTCATGTGCCTGGAAGCCCGAATATCAATAACCCAGGTATTAGTGATAGCGCGTAGCGGACACCCTGCACATACAAAGGAATTGATTAGTTCAGGTTTGGGACCCAAGCCTTAACTGGCTTGGGTGTCCCAGAGGTATCACGCATCATGAACTCAACCCATGTCCTTCAGAGGATAAGGGCACATCTTTCTTCTTCTTATTCTCACTATCAGATACATTACTTGTTTTGATCTTCCATAAACCAGTTTTGTGTAAGGCCTGTTTGTGGTAAACAGACGACTGGATTATGGTTTGAACTTTAGGTTCACTAATAATCTTAGGTGTAACCTTAGGTGACACATTAGATCAAATTTCAGAAATACTTGGTCTTTCATCAAAAGTTCAATTTTCTTTTTAGGTATCTGATAATAAGGACAATTTGGAGAGATATGTCCTCGTTTTCTACAACTGTAGCATGATCTTCCTTCAATAGTTTGAGGAATGTTGTGATGTGGGGTGAGTTTGGTTGTGGTTTGAGATATGTCCGGTTGGGTGACGACTCTTCCCTTTTAGATGTTTCACCTTCTTTAACAAACTTAATTGTTTTGACATTTTGAACATCTTTCATTTTCATTTTATTTGGATTTTGATGATTAACACGTTTAAGGTTCATTGGATTAGACCTTTTAGGTTCGAAAATAGACGTTTGTGAACCTGACTCTAATTTAACCTTTTCAATTTTATTACCCAAATCCTCAACAGGTATCTTATCTTTCGACCCCAAAGTAGAATCCTTCTATTTAGTGACAGATTACACAGGTTTACCCATAGAATCTGGATCACTGACTAGAGGAGTAGACACCACATGATCCTTTACTGGGTTATTATTAATTGGTCTACATTTAGTGTTCAAAAGGATTTCATGTGGTGGAGGTACTACCTTATAACCTAGACCTTCCCCGGCATTCCGTTCTTTCACTAGATTCTGAACTATATGAGAAGAACTTGCCAAACTTTGCAGTTTTTGTTTTAATGATTCAACTTCGACTTGCAAAACTACTTTTTCCTTTTTAGTTTCCTCCAAAGAATTTAAATAAAACTTGATGTCATTTTATTGATTTAAGGCAACAACCTCGGTTTCCTTTAGTTGTTTTCCCAATAGTTCTATCTTTTCTTTGAAGCTGCCATTTTGTTTTAAAACATGATTTGCTTCAGTGCAGAGTTGTAAATCATTTACTAGATTATCATTATGTTCTAATAACCTAGCAAATTTTAAATTAATACTTTCCCTAAATTCTATACATTCAGTACATGCATGTTTTTCAAATAATTCGTCTTTAGAACACACCTGTGTAGAACTAGACGAATCAGCCATCAAAGTCGTCTCAGACTCTTCGGTGACTGGAGATTCTGAGTTTGTAGCACTTAGCTCTTCTTCAACCAGATGATCAACGACATCTATAGCTTCTTCGACATCTGAAAGTGAATGCTCAGCTATGATGACTCCTTCACTTGTAGATCCATCATCCAATGTATCAACTAAGGCAATGTTTGATTCACCCTGAGAAAAGAATCGGAAGGACCAGTCTTGTCCTTCATCACCTTGAGCAACAAAAGCCTTAGACTCTTTACTTGAAGATTAAGATCCAATCTTATCATGTTCTTTTCGGTTGAATGTAGGAAAAGGATTTCCATTTCCAGTCTTCTTTGGCTTCACTCACTCACGTTTGAAGTGCCCTTTTTCACCACAATTGAAACATGTGACTTTGGTTTGTCAAATCCAAATTTCGTATCTTTCGTTGCAACCAATTTTGTCCCGTCTTTTTCACAAACTTCTTGGCTCTTCTAACAGCACTAGCCAAGGCTCACATTATATCCATACCTTCTAGCTCAGTTTTATCAACTTGCTCGTAGTTCTCGTCAGCAAGATGACAGATTCCAATCTACCAGCAACTAATCCATCATAAGATTGAACAACAGCAGCTAGAACACATATGCTTTGGATACGCACAGAGCCATTGCTGATTCCGCTTCACGAATTCGAGATCTCGGTCTTCAACTTTGTAGTATTGCCTCAGGAACTATGTATTGGGTTCCAGATGAATCTGACGATACGGTTCCTGATGCACTGCTTTGGGAAGGAGCAGAAGAGCTAGACACAAACGTCGTTTGTAATGGTGCACCTGAAGCAGCCGGAGTTGGAACTGAATTGTATAGTGCAGGATTCTGAACATAGGATCCTTTCTTTGACTTGTATTTCATACGTAGTTCTTCCTCCCTTAACTTCAAAATGAAATCATTTATGTCTAAAGTAGCAAGAGTGTCGTTTTGTCTCAGATTAGACACAAATGGATCCCATTGTCTAGCAGACCATCACCAAAACTAAAGACTTTATCTTCCATGGATGTGGTCATGCCATGAGTGTGCAACTCACTCATCAGATGATAGAATCGGTCAATGATATCATCCAAGCTCTCATTCCCAATCGGAGAGAAAGTGTTAAATTCCTTCTTAAGAGCTTTTGCCTTCAGTGCTTTCAGAGCTGTATTTCCTCCGTATATCTTTTCCAAGGCATCCCATAATTTCTTAGACAGCTTGTTCTCATAGACTGATGAAATATGTCCTTAGATATAGACTGAGTCAACAAGGCATATGCTTTCTTTTCAGCATTATGCAGAGTGTTCTGGGATTCACTCATTCCTCCCAAAGTCAATTTAACTCCATTAGCACTGACTGGTACCGTGTAACCAGTCTTAATGGAGGTCCAAGGTTTGGGTCAACTCCTTTCAAGTAGATTTCATGTGACATCTCTTAATTTCGTTAAAATTAAAAGTAAACTTTGTTAAGTTTTAAAAGGACCGTTTATGTCAACTTTGAAACTTTATGAAATTAATATGCTTAATAATAAATTTGGTGATTTACAAATTAATATAATAGTAATAACATTATAAGAGTTATAGTATTGCTTATTATTGTGAAATTTAAGGTGTTAATAACCTTAAATAAAATAATGACTAAATTTTTTATTATTATAATAGTGACACTAATAACAATATTATTATTAATATCAATGACAATAATAATCATAATAATAAGATTAATAATAATAAACATATTAAAAGTAATCTTGTTAAAAAGATAGAAACAATATAAGTGTTATTTTAAAACTTGTATTTAATTAGCTTTCTACATAAAATAATAACATTTTAAATTTCAGGGTCTATATTGTAATTTAATTCAAACTAAAACAAAACTATAAAACTAAAATGTTAAGGTAATGAAACCACAGGGACCGGTTATGTAAATTGTTTTTAAACCAAACCAAAACCCCCCACTCCCGATTTTCCGGCCACCTCCGGCCAAGTCGCCGGCGACACTCCGGCGAGACCTATTTGTGCGATTTACTGCACAACTCGAACCGCGAATGTTCCAACCGTTACATGGACGTGTTACGAACTTAATGAAGGTTTTTAATCGGGTTATTACATCATGAATGGGCGTATTAACGACGATAACCGATCCTCATGAACGTTCGAGCCGTTTTAAACATTAAACCTCAATGAAAATCAATTAATTGCATATGCACGAACGTTTAATCGTAACTTAGTCTCTACCTGAACTAATTTCAACTGAATCATTCCTAAATAATCCAGCCATATCTGAGTTTCTTCGCGATCTATTACAACTTGAATCTAATCGGTTTTCAAATCTCAAAATCGATTGAGGGAATTGGATCATAAACACTCACTGAAGCTTCGTATGAAAGGAATTTCATTATCATCGCGTTATGCATCTGAATCTCTGTCTACCCGAACGCGATCTCAACTTCTTATGGTTTATCATCGTTTCGATCTCGAATAGGTAAATGATCCTATCTTTACAATCGTTTTGAGGTGTTAAACAATAGCCCTAAACTTATTTTAACAAACATTAACGAAATGGGATTCAATTTGAATCAAAATCAAATTTAGGTTCTTGAATTTGGGGATTTCCTTTGTTTATGTTTTTAAACATTTAAAACCAACTTATCTCGCGGCTGGGGCCTCTGGTTCAATGGTTAAGGTGTTGTGCTTTGGACATGAGGTCCCGGGTTCGAACCCGGGGACCTACATGTATTTTTTTTAAGGCTTTTCAGCCTATATAAATTATATAAAAAAATTACTAAAAATTCTAAAAATCTATTTTATAATTCTAGTTATTTTAAAGGCTAACTAATTATTTTCTGGAAAATTTATTTTTATTAATAACCTAATATGTTATTTCATCTTGTTAAAAAAAAAAGAATATAATTAGTTAAATATCTTGTTAAATAGAATTAAAATATTGGTTATCTTGTGAAATCATTACATGTTCAAACATACAATTGGATTCTTTTTGGTTTTAGTTTATTTTAATAAAAAAAATAAAACATTGATTCAAATGCTTTTCTTTAAATAAAAAAAAAGCTTAATTATTTCTCTATGATCATTTAACTTTTATATATTTAAATGGTTTCTTTTAAATTGATAATTATTTACATGAATAGGGACTTGATACAATAATAAAAGTCATTTAAAATAATAATGGGCACAATAGTATTTTTATTCTTTAAGGTTTATTTTTTTTACAAATATGATAATGATATAATATTCTTAGAAAACTATAAAGAGTTAATTACATATTGAACTTCACTTTGATATGCTTAATTTCATTTCTAAAATATATACATATATAATTCTTTAATGAATTAAAAATGTAAATAATTACTTTGTGAATTGTTACTTATCAAAAACCCCTAAAATTATTGAAACCCTAATCATTATTTGAACGTTAATCATATTATTAATCTTCATCTTGTAATACATATTAGGTGCTTGTAATGTATACTTTGATTACTTTGGATCATCCTTTAATCTTTAATTATCATCTTGTAATGCTTATATCAATGTGAGTATTTCCATACCCCTTTTTGCTTATTTTCACACTTTGGGGTGAAACATGTTAACTTATTATCATTGCACTTGTAAACTTATTTGAGACTTGTAAACCTATGGCGATTCATCTTGTAAAGTTGTGGTTAGTTGAACTTTTGTGGTTACCATGTTATGGCGTTATATGTACAATCATTAACTCTTGCTAGCCCAGCGAAGTCATAGATCTATGGGTAGGACAAGCCTGCTTGGTTGATCCAAGTACACTTAGCTGATCGTATATACTTTTAACGTTTGAGACTGTAAAAACTATGTCAAGGTTTGATTGTTGCATTGTTCATAACATCCCTAATCACTTTATTCACATAACTTATGACTGAATTGCCATCTTTTATATACTTATGTATTGAAAAATGGAATGCTCACCAACATTTTTATGTGGACCCTTTATTTTTAACATGTTTCAGGAATACCCAAGTTTGTGATCTACTCTTTGAAGCTTGTACATCTAGGAATGGACCTAGATAAATAATGAAATAAGAATGATTGTATATTCTATGTTATGTTTTTCATTTCTTTGAAACTTATGTTGTTATGTGCAATTGATTGAAACTTATGTTTAAATTATAATTGGAATATTAATAGCGTTATGTGGCTGTGAACGATCTTAACTCTCACTCCTCGACGTTTCCGCCGTCAAGGGTGGGGGTGTGGACATTTCAGACCACTGTTTCCACTGTGGGTATTCATCCAAAGTTAACAGCTTGGTGGTTGGTTGTGGTTTCCAAATCTCATTCTCCAGAAGTAGAAGGTTCTGGATATTGAGTCCTTTCCAGCAGTGAATGCAGCAAACTGGTCTTCCATTGCTTTAAACTTGGTAAACTTAGAACAGGACAGATTCACTCGTGCGAATGAGCTATGCGAATGGGTCACTCTGCGAATGAAAGATACGAATGAATTCAATTGAGCGATTGGATTCAGTCGGCGAATGAGCAGGGCGATTGTAGTCAACCAACGGGAGTTGCTTAACTGTGCGAATGAGTGATACGACTGAGTTTAGTCGTACAAATGAGAGTATAAGAATGGGGTTCAGTCATACGAATGGTCCAATCGTGCGACTGAAGGATGCTGTGTTTGAAAAATCGAAT